>CM035434.1:56644871-56932371 GCA_020310875.1 Ceratopteris richardii
TATGTGTGTATCTCTATGTTTGTGTATGTGTATGTGTGTGTCTCTTAGTGTGTGGATGTATATGTGGGTGTATGTATGTATATGCGGGTAGATGTATCTATGTGTGTTTTTATGTGTATATGTGTGTACTTTGTGTGTATGTGTATGTATGTGTGCATCTCTATGTGTGTGTATGTGTATGTGTATGTCTTTATGTGTGTGTAATATCGTGTATGTATATGTGTGTATGTGCAAGTATCTATATGTGTATGTGTATGTATGTGTAGGTGTGTGTATGCATATGTATGTGTGTGTATACATGTGTTTGTGTGTGTATGCATATGTCTGTGTAGTGAGTGTATATGTGTGTACATTTGTGTGTATGCATGTGTGTATGTGTGTGTCTCTATGTGTGTGTGTATGTGTATGTGTGTATCTCTGTGTCTGTAATGTGGGTGTATCTATATGTGTATGTATGTATATGTGTGTATGTGCAAGTATCTATATGTGTATGTGTATGTGTATGTGTATGTGTGTGTATTTATTTGTATGCATATGCATGTATATGGTGTGTGTATGTATACATGTGTATACATATGTATGTCTCTGTATATGTGTATGTATTCATGTGTATGCGTGTGTATGTATATGTATATGTAGTGAGTGTATGTGTGATTTGATATATGTATGTGTGTACATTTGTGTGTATGCATGTGTATGTGTGTGTGTATTTATTTGTATGCATATGCATGTATATGGTGTGTGTATGTATACATGTGTATACATATGTATGTCTCTGTATATGTGTATGTATTCATGTGTATGCGTGTGTATGTATATGTATATGTAGTGAGTGTATGTGTGATTTTATATATGTATGTGTGTACATTTGTGTGTATGCATGTGTATGTGTGTGTCTCTATGTGTGTGTCTCTATGTGTGTGTATGTGTATGTGTGTATCTCTATATGTGTAATGTGGGTGTATCTATATGTGTATGTATGTATATGTGTGCATGTGCAAGTATCTATGTGTGTATGTGTATGTGTATATGTATGTTTATGTGTGTGTATGCATATATGAGTGTATATGTATGTGTATGTGTGTGTATATAGGTGTATGTATATGTATGTATATGTGTGTGCATGTGAGTGTATGTATGTGTGTATATGTGTATGTGCGTGTGTATATGTGTATGCATGTATGCATGTATGCATGTATGTATGTATGTATGTATGTATTCATATGCATGTACATTATTTATGCAGATGTTTATGTGGGTGTGTATGTCTATGTGTGTGCTTCTATGAGTGTGTATGTGTATGTGTGTGTCTCTATGTGTGTGTATGTATATGTGGGTCTATGTATTTATGTGTGTGTATGTATACATGTGTGTATGTGTGTGTATACACATGTATGTATAGTATGTGTATATATACAATGTATAGTGTCTATATGTGTGTGTATGTATAGTTGTGGATACATGCATATGTGTGTGTATACATGTATGTATGCGTATGTATACATGTGTATGTGTATGTATGCATATGTATGTATAGTGTGTTTTTATATGTGTATATGTGTGTACGTTTGTGTATGCATGTGTATATGGTGTATGTGTGTCTCTCTATGTGTGTATCTTTGTGTGTGTATGTATATGTATATGTGTGTGTGTGCATATGTGCATATGTGCATATGTTTGTATGTATGTGTTTGTATGCATGTGTGTGTATGTATGTGTGTTTAAGCATATGTTTGTATGCCTGTGTATGTATGCATTTGAGTGTATATGTGTGTGTCAATGTGTATGTATGTGTTTGTGCAAGTATCTATATGTGTATGTGTATGTGTGTGTATGCATATGTGTGTATATGTATGTGTGTATATGTGTCTATGTATGTGTGTGTGTATATGTGTGTATGCATGTGTGTGTATGCATGTCTGTGTATATGTGTGTATGTATATGTTTGTATGTAGGTGTGTGTATATATATGTGTATGTATGCGTGTGTGTCTATGTATATATACGTATGTATGTGTGTGTGTGAATATGTTTATGTGTATATGTGTGTGTGTATATGTTTTTATGTATGTGTTTGTATATGTGTGTGTATATGTGTTTATGTGTGTATGTATGTGTGTGTATATTTGTGTATGTATGTGTGTGTATATGTGTGTATGTATGAGTGTGTATATGTTTGTATGTATGTGTGTGTATATGTGTGTATATATCTATATATGTATGTGTGTGTATATCTGTGTATATGTGTATATTTGTGTATATATGTATGTATATGTGTGTGTGTAAATGTGTGTGTATATGTGTGTATGTATGTGTGTATATGTTTGTATGTATGTGTGTGTATGTGTATATATATGTATATGTGTGTGCACATGTGTATATATGTGTATGTGTGTATGTATAAGTGTGTATATGTGTGTATGTATGTGTGTGTACATGTGTGTATATATGTATATGTGTATGTGTTTAGATATGTGTGATTATATGTGTGTATATATGTGTATGTTTGTGTATATGTGTGTATGTATGTGTGTGTATATCTGTGTATGTATATGTGTGTATGTATGTGTATGCATGTGTGTATATGTGTATATGTGTATATGTATGTATGTATGTATGTATGTATGTATGTATGTATGTATGTATGTATGTGTGCATGCATATGTGTGTATGTATGTGCATGTGTGTGTATGCATATGTGTGTATGTATGTGTATTTATGTGTGTGTAACTACCTCCTGACTCACTTTCTCAGGGTTGCTCTTCGCTCTTCTGTCTCTTCGCTCGATCCTGACACAAATGTGTCGAGAAAGGCTATTTTTTGAACTCTTTGACCATCACTTTTGCGACGCAACAACATCACTAGGCTTTGATGCTTCTAGCGATGGTGGCATGAGCGCTGCATAAGTGCCACTAAGCATCATATATGCAACAACCCTGATTTTGTTTTTTGGTTTTTTTTTTAATTACATCCCCTATGCGATGCTTTTTTAAGAAACTTCACATAAGTGATGATGCTTGCTTTTTTTCCTCAATCAGGGATGTTGATATGCCCCCGTTATTCTTGGTGTATGAGATGCTATCGAGGTATTCTTTTACCTAGTTCATCTCCTCAAGGGAGTTCTTGTAATTCAAATATTTTGTTTCATACCTACAATTTCGATTTACGTGATCTCTTGTATCTTCTCTAATCAAGTTATCCATATTTACGAGTCATAGGTTGTAGGAATTCTTATAATAATTGTGTATTCTTGGATTTTTCACCGTTACATGAGGAATCATGTAATCAGAAGTATAGTTCAAAAATCTTTTCTATTCTAGTAAGAGGGCACACTCTAGTGTTCCCTTGACATTTTTGCAAGACTAGCTTCATCAATTGTTAGGACAAGGTGATCGATCACTCTCAAACTATGCTTCAAATTTCAAGATATTATTTTGTGGAACTACATATCAAGAAGACTGCCTAATTCATTAATTTCATAGTGGCATCAAAGATGAGGTGACGTATTTCTTGATATCCATGTCTCAAGAAAATACCTTTGATAATGTTATTAATCAAGAAGTTCAATGTGAGAATCAATTATTCAAAGAAATCCAACTCGAAGAGCTAGAAGTGTTGAATACTTAAGGCACCATTCCTTGAGAATCGAAAACAACAATCTTTGAAGACCAAAAAATCATTACAAATGATATGAAGCATACACACTAATAAGATGACAAGAAGGTAAAAGAAAAGAAGAAGTTAAGATTCAATCAAGGAGGTGCACTTACTCAAGTTCCTCCATTAAAGATCATGGAAACATCACAATGAACGAATAGAAACTTGAAGGATATATCTTGTGAAAAGACTTAATGAAGCTCAAGCTAGAAAACCGAACTTCTCCTTATGGAACTCATCATGTGCGGGGGAGATGATGTCATGGACACTCAAGAAACCATCTCGAGTTCATCTTAGATTTATGAGAGATTTCCATAGCTCAACATTGATGAAGAATCTAAATAATCTTAACAAGACCCAATGAATTGGATAATATCAAGGTGAGGAGACACACCATGTGAAAGAAAGCATAAAAATGATAATGGATTATGCTTATTATTGTGGATTTCATGACCATATTGTTAGTATATGATCAATGTCTACTCCTCATGATTGTATGCACCATTTTTAAGGCCCCCATTATGAGGAGAATCCAAGTGTGCATTACCCAATTGATGGGAATCCCAACTTGCATGGTGGATGAAGGTCATATTGGACCATGTAAGGTATTGCAAGGAAAGGGAGTTACCAAGGTCCCCAATTGTGGGGTCCCTCTCAAAGTCAAAAAATCATTTATATTTGTTAGGTTAGTTTAACCGACCTAAGCTGTGTATGGCAACTACGCAGGCGATGGTCACCCACACTCTATCTTCCATGTATAGCCGTCCATAGAAGGTTGCCCGTTATCCTATATATACATGACTTTTGCACTACCTGAGACATCGAATCGAGCCAGCGTACCTCTATCTTGTATCTACCTATCTAGATTTGTCTAGATCACCATTTAAGCTCTACCTTGAGAGTGCACGGGTGGTTAATGACATCATCTTTGTACTTCCTATTAGTAGAAAATTATTGAGATCCTCTTAAATCTATTATCTTCTCTACTACTACTCTTGTGTTATATTGCATAACTATTGCCTTACATGATATCAGATCCTTAAGGTTCGAATAGCTTGAGAAGTATCACTATTTCAACCTAATAGCAAACTAGAATATCAGTAGATCATTAGAGTGATTACATGATGGATTCATCCTCAAAAAATGGTCTTGGTGCTCCAGCTAATGTTAATGCTTCACCTACTTGAATTCATGGACCTGCATTCACTGAAAGAAGCTGGATGGAACCAATTATACACTCTAGAAGTTCAAAATTTCTACAATTTTGGACTCTTATGAATTACTTTGCAATGTCATGGGACCGATGCGATTGGATGTGGAGCCTATACTAGTTGAAGATCCAAAAAATTCAAGATTGATGATTCAGCTAGATCTAGATCTTCTATGAGCTTGGAAGATGTGGAATGCTGATGCATTATGAGCAATTGTCACTAGTGTAAGTGATTTTGTGCTTACTTTAGTTCAACATACTACTAAAGCACATGAGGTTTGGGGCATATTGGATCATCAATATGAGAGCAAGAACCACACCAGGATACAGAATTCAGAAAATCAGTTGGCGAATGAAAAGCATTCTGATTATGAAAAGGCTGAAGATTTTATCAAACGGATAAAACATCTTCAAGATCAATTGGCTACAATTGGTTTGTTATAACACTAGAAGAGTCAGCTCGGAGATGTGTGCATATTCTTCCAACAAAGTATGATGGATTAGTTGCAATCCTAACACTCAGGTAAGAACAACTCCCCTTACATTTGAAGAGTTTTGTGCTATTCTTTTAGAAGAGGAGATGTGATTGAAGAATCGGCAAAGTACCAATGATGTTGCATTCTCAACCAATGCAAAATTAAAAGGCTTTTCTAATGGATCAAAGAAGAAACCAAAGAAGAAAAAGTTCACAGGAAGTTGCTTCTATTGTGAAAACAAAGGCCATGCCATCAAGGATTGCAGAAAGAAGCAAGCTGATGAATGAAATGGGACTGTAAAATCATCTTGGAAGAACAAAGAGTCTGTAAAAAACATAGAGCTAGAACTACTGGTAGCTATTGAAGAGGTATGCTCATCCACTCAAGCTTGTGTTGATGAACC
This sequence comes from Ceratopteris richardii, assembly GCA_020310875.1. Taxonomy (NCBI): domain Eukaryota; kingdom Viridiplantae; phylum Streptophyta; class Polypodiopsida; order Polypodiales; family Pteridaceae; genus Ceratopteris; species Ceratopteris richardii. The sequence continues at coordinate 56,650,617 of CM035434.1, forward strand.
ATGGATTTTAGTTAGTGGAGCTTCTCGCCATATGATGAGTAAAAAGGATTGGTATAGTTACCTAGTGCCTCTACGAGAATCCATCAATGTAGTGATGGGAAATGACTCCAAATGTCTAGCTAAAGGAACGAGAACCACCTCTTTTATCACTTCTCCAGGTGTTGAGAAAAATTTATCCGATGTTCTCTATGTACCTACACTTAAAAGAAATTTGTTGTCAATTTTTGAATAAAAGATCATGTACTTGAAGTTCAGTTCAATAAGAGTGGTGCAGAAATCATGTACTCATTAGGTAATGTGGTAGGAAAGGCATAAGACATGATAACTTGTATGAGTTAAGTGCCTTAACTGCTACACAAGGTAAATATGTAAGCACGCTATGGAACCAATGTTTTGGGAATTTCAAATTTTTAGTTCGGAAGGAGATGCAAAGAACAGGGATGATTGCTCATTTGCCTTCATTTTCAGAGTTGCAGGAACCTTGTGAAGCTTGCATGATGGGCAAGCAACAACGAAAGGCATTTCCACAAGAGACCATCAATCAATCTCAAGCTCATCTAGAGTTGGTACATGCTGATCTCTATGGTAAAATGTCTACACCTGCTTTAGGAGGATCTTTCTATTTTTTGCTAGTAGTCGACGATTATAGTAGAAAGATGTGGGTTTATTTCATTCGAGAGAAGGCTGATGCTTTTGAAAAATTTAAAACGTGGCATACATATGTGGAAAATGAATCAAGAAAGAAATTTAAGCAATTCAAAATAGATAGAGGAGGTGAAATCTTATCAACAGAAATCAATAATTATTGTAAAGAGCATGGTGTGAAAATGCAACTTACCACAGCTCATACACCTCAACAAAATGGTGTTTTTGAGCACAGCAATAGGTCAGTAGTTGAAATGGCTCGATGTATGTTAAAGGCTCAAGACATGCCTGATTCATTCTTGGCAGAAGCAATCAATACAGCAGTCTACATCCTTAATTGAAGCTACACAAAAGCACTGAAGGGAATGACCCCTCAAGAATCAAATTCTGGTAAAAAACCTTCAGTTTGCATTTCAAAATTTTTGGTTGTTTCTATTATGCACATATTCCTGATTCAACAAGATCAAAGTTGGATTCAAAAAGAAAAAAGTGTGTCTTCCTAAGATATAGTGAAGATTCTGAAGCATACAAGCTGTGGGATCTTGAGGCAAGGAAGATTTTTGTCAGTCGAGATGTGGTGTTTGATGAACAACCACACTAAGTAGAAGATAAAGGTAAATCTACTTTCTCATCAAACGAAGAAATATCTCACCTTGTGCCTATCAAAAGATAGGTTAAAGTTGAGGAGGAGGAAACATTTGATGGTGAAATTTCCTCAGTAAAAAGCCAACCAGTTGTAACTGCACAATGTAAGCCACTATTGAAGTGGGCACAACAACTCTTTGATGATTGCAATTCGCACTTAGATGTACCACAATCATCCTCAGATGGATTAGGAAGTTCAAAGAGAATAGAGGAGCAAAGAAGAGCCTCAGAACACATTGTTAACATGGCTCTAATGGTAGATATCATGGGCTCAATAAAGGAAACTATCACCATTGAAGAAGCCCTTGATGATCCAGGTTGGAGAGCGGCAATCGAGTCTGAGTATGACGGTGTATGATACACGGGATCTAGTCGACCTGCCGCCAAAGAATAAGATAATAGGTACTAAATGGATTTGGAAAGCTAAGTATAAAGCAGATGGCACATTAGAAAAGTATAAGGCAAGATTAGTTGCACAGGGTTTTTCACAAATCAAAGGATTTGATGTTCAAGAAACTTTTGCACCAATGGCACACATGACAACTATTCGGACAATACTTGCAGTAGTTGCACAAAAGGCCTAGCCTATTTTTTAGATGGATGTCAAATCTGCATTTTTGAATGATCACCTCAAGGAGGAGGTATATGTATCTCAACCACCAAGTTTTGAGGTGCCCAATTCAGAAAATAATGTTTGTAGGTTGAAGAAAGCTTTGTATGGACTTAAGCTATCTCAACCACCAAGTTTTGAGGTGCCCAATTCAGAAAATAATGTTTGTAGGTTGAAGAAAGCTTTGTATGGACTTAAGCAAGCACCACAAGCTTGGTACCAACAGATAGATAATTTTTTCAAAAATATGGGTTTTGAAAGAAGTACTTCTGATGCTAACTTGTATGTAACGAAAAGGGATAACAAGATAGTTGTTGTCATTGTATATGTAGATGATTTGATCATTACAAGAGATCATTAGGAACTCATAAATCAAACTCGGATAAGCTTGGGAGCTGAGATTGAAATGACAAACTTAGGTCAACTCCATTTTTGTCTGGGAATTGAAGTATGGAAAAGAAAGGATGACATTTTCATCTCACAACAAAAATATGCCAAAGAAATTATCAAGACATTTGGAATGATGGACTGCAAACCAACTAGCACACCTATGGAGGTAAATCATAAATTATCTATGTTTCCCACTTACATCACCAAACAGAACCCAACATTTGAATGCATTAGAAAAACCTCCCTACTACCCTCCTTAATACGTAGGAAAATTGTTACAGAGAGCGCAACCATGATGCCAAGAGCCACATGGACGCACATAGGCTATGTTGCAGCAATTCAATCAAATAATACATTTTTAACAGATTATCCTATAAAATTTGGAATGTCTTGATCTTTTAAATAAAATTTCGTTCCTTTGTTCTTTCGGATGGACAGTCTTTGAATCAAAGAGGTTTTTGATCGAATACTATCTTATTAAAACAATCTAGATCGGTTTATTACCATTATCAATTAATTAAAAAAGGTGTTTATCTTTACAATTACCATTGGTTCTCATTGCTATTCTAATCATTCGAAGGGGCAGATAGCCAAAAAGAAATTTCGTAAACATACAGAGAAAAACAAAACGAGGGTCTTCTTGGTCAATCATGAAACTTTTGAGATCACATGAAAGGTGTAGTTAGCATTGTCCATATGCAGGCATTCTTCCTTTGTAGGCATATAGGCATTCTTCCTTTGTCTTCTGCATACATACATTGAAGAGGCATACAAATTATCAGTGTTATATAAAAGATGTATAAATATATCTGATATTTATCTTTTACATGTCATACAAAATATGTATAAATACCTATATAAATATCTCTGATATTTATATAGGCAAGAAAATGTATCCCATGAAATTTTTATAGGTAAGAAAATGTACCCCATGAAAGGTCGACTATTGTTCTACATTTGATGACCCTCCGCATTTGATTCTTTGTGGCTTTTGCATAAGAGATGCCCTTCATTATGTAGAGATTTGTCAAGCACAAAGGGGAGAGAGGGGAATCCCAAGACTTTGCATGCAAGAAGTTTGAAGCATTGATTTTCCTATCAAGATTCAAAGTATCACTCCACACACTCTTCCTACAAGTGTCTTACAATGACACTACCATCTTTTGCAAGGTGTGGCGTCTCACTAATCATTCTGATTTTAACAATCTTTAACTTGTTATTAATCCCGTTTTACAAGCTATCCAAGGAACAAGTAGTTAGGAATCATGTCCCTATTGTCTTTTACCCTTTGGTGAATTCTCACTTCAACTCACTGTATGTACACAATCTATACTGCACTTTGAAAATGCATGTCCTCCCATCCTTGGACTCTAGGGCATCTCATCTTTTCTGATAGGGTATTGAGTGGACCATGTGTTCTATGTGCAAACCTCTAATGCGAACCCTCAAAGTTTTGGACATCTGCATTAACGATTAGAAATAATAAGAAATATATATATATATAATTAGGCCATGCAGCATGCTTGCTACATGTTTACTTACCTCTCTCAACTCTATATTACTATCTTAAAACGAGAAGATCTTGTTCATTCGAAGAAAGCTATTAGGTAGATCAATGTATCTTAATTCTCTTTCGGTAAGAAAATATGCCATATTAAAAGCCCAATGCAGTTTTACATGTCCTAATGATGATCCTATAATGATTTTATGGAGTTTTTGTGTTTTTGGACAATATTTTCTTTGTGGAATCCTCTAATGAGATCCCTTTAAGTGTGGAATCCTCTAATGAGATCCCTTTAAGTGTTAGACATCTACATTTAGGCTTAGTAGTTAAAGGAAAAATTATAATTGTGCTTGTTTATGCGTTTAACTTCATTGATTGACACCCTAAAAAGAGAAGAACACTCCTACTTTGTATTCAAGTGATCGAAAGAAGGGGACTAGTACCTCTCTTCTAGTCTAGAAGCATGACCATGTTACTTTTGCATCCCATGTTTAAGTAACATGAGGACTATGCTCTTGGGACATATCAAATTGTGCTTTCACCTTTAATTACATTGTGGCAAGGTTACAACGATGGCAGAAATAGGTAGTGATACTCCTATGCAAGACACTCCCTCCATAGCAAGAACCACCAGAGATCGGGAGTGAATATGTAGAAATTCATGAGAAACAATGATGAGATTGTAACTCGGAAACATCATGTTACGCTGTCTAAAAGAACACAAATGCCAGAGACCCATATGCATAGATTCATTATTGAAATCAAGAAACAGTAGAAAATTTTTATGTTGTAACAAAAAAGAATCTTTTTTTATGTTGTAAAAAAAAAAAAAAGAAAAATTTTCATTTTTTAGGGTAGAGTTCAAGTTGCAACGTTTAGTGGCATTGGTCCAAGCCTGCATAGCCTAGTGTTTGATGCTTTGAATCTCTCAAAGGAAGTCCTGAGTTCAAATTGTGGCTGAACATATCAATGAGTTTCCAAAGATGGGTGTTCATGAAGCTCCCCAAGATGGGTGCCTCTACCTCACGAGGTTGGGTGTGTGCGTCTTTCCAATTCATTGTACTCTCAAAAAGAAAAACAGTTTAATGGAATTTTGATGCCCAAAATATGTTTCAAAGATACCTTGGACACTCTTTGATTCAATAGAAACGGGGAGTGTTATGCGAAAAGTTGATTCTTGACTCTTCTAAGACATTATGCAGTTCGTTTTTATATTTTAGGCTAAACTCGCCATTGTTTTGGTTGTAGTCCATAGTAAATATTATAATGATCTTCATTTTATATGTAATGGTTAGAGACTAAGCCAATGTTTAAATTTGATGCCCAAAATGGGCATCAAAGGGGCATTTGCACATCAAAGGTTACCCATGTTCAAGCTCCGTCCATTTGGGTAGCCCAAGAGATTCGCCAAGAGACTGGCACACAACGTTGATTTTTGACGGCCGTATCACCCGTTTTGACCATTTTGCACTCTAAAATAAAGTCGTAAAATTTATTAGACCTTCAATAATTACATTAAAGATCTGAAATACACATTAAAGATCTGAAATACAGGTATCATATGTAGATAGCCTTCAAAATTGAAGGGCATGATAGATAGTCAAAAAACAACATTGCCAGTGGGAGAGTCCAAAGTCGCACTAAAAAGCCATTATATATATATATATATATATATATATATATATATATATATATATATATATATATATATATATATATATATATATGGTTTTTTTCTTTCATTTTCTTAAAATAAGGCACGTGCATCTATCAAATTGCGAGGTGGGTTCCTACACCTGTATAATTTGTACTCTTTTTCATTAATTTAAGGAAGGTATAACTTTCAAAGATAAACATATCTTTTATATGTACCACCGTTTGTCTTGTCTCGTTTGTTTTGCCTCTCGATAAATGTGACCGTAGTTTAACTCAATTATGTAAACTTCTGTTCTTGTGGGATAAGAAGGATCCCATCGATGTTATGCCCTTTCTTGTACAATTGCAATTTCAAAGTTAAAACTTAGAGGAGTAGGCCTCGACCAAACCTCCATTTAAAAAAAAAAGCAATATGATATTGAATATGAATCTTGACTATCGGGGGTGCGCAACATTATTATGAAGAAAACTATGATATTTACAGGACCACATACGCTAAAATATAAAAGACAAAGTGCACAATGTCTTGAAGACTTTTTGCATGCTCAGTGACAGGCCCAAGAGAGCAGCGCTTATAATGTATTAAAAAGTCATAATTTTTTCTTTTTTTTTTCCTTTCCTTTTCTTGAAACGCGGCCCGAGGGTCTTTCAAATTGCGAGGTGGGTTCCTGCACTTATATAGTTTGTAGTGATCTCCTCTATTCTTTTAATCAACAGTTATTATATATATATATAATGAAGTGGAGTAGGGATTGACTGAACTATAACAATGACGTACAAAATGACGAGCATTAATATAATATTGATTAACTATACTTTCCTCCATTAATTTAATCATTTTAATCATCATTTACTGTTGAGCTATAATATTGACTTTGACTCAAATATAATATTGACTTTGACTCAAATATTTGTTTGATTGTCAAGCTGCAATTATAACATGTTTTTTTAGGAGGTTCAGCAAGCATGTACTTCTTCTGGCTTTAACTTTGATAGAAAAATTTTACTCGTGAATAGGCATAGTACCCAGGGCATCCCTCGTATCCAATAAAGCAGGGGTTAAACAAAGCTACAACTGGATAAAACTAATTTAATCGAGCCTAAGGATTTAACACATGATGTCCACCTCAAAAGACTAGTATGAAACCAACCCACCTATGGAACTCCACTATTAATTTAATCATCATTTACTATTGCTTAAAGAAAAAAGGAATTGCAAGGTGGGGTAGGCATTCAATGAATTGTAACAATGACTAATAAAATGAAAAAAAATATAATACTGACTATGAATCAAACTTTTGCTTCATTGTCGGGGGTGCAAGTATACTTTCCTCCATTCATTTAATCAACATTTACTTTTGAGCAAAAAACAAAAAACATTGCACAGTGGGGCAAGAATTGACTGAACTATAACAATGACATATAAACTGAACAGCAATGGAACTGCCCATGAGTGTACAATTGTTCTCTCTATTAATTAAAGTTTCAAAGAGTAAACATGAAGAGCAATGGAACTGCCCATGAGTGTACAATTGTTCTCTCTATTAATTAAAGTTTCAGAGAGTAAGCTATTGTAGAGCTTCGTTTTAATAAAATATAATGAAAAGCAATATTATAATGACATATAAACGTTTGCTTGACTTGCAATTGGAGGGTGCAATTATACTTTCCTCTATTAATTTAATCATAATTTACTATTACTCACATAGAAAAAAGGTTTGCGAGGTGGGGCAGGCATTGACTGAACTATAACAATGATGTATAAAATGAAAAGAATATAATCATGACTATGAATCAAATGTTTGCTTGAATGACGGCCTTTGGGCGAAGCAACTATACTTTTCTTCATTAATTTAACCATCATTTTTTTGACGAAATAAGAAGTTTAATAAAAGTGCAAGAAAAAAGAAATTACACCAGAATCCGACATCATCTAAGATGCCATATGATAATTTCCAAGAATTGAATCAAGGATACTCTGTCAGGGGAATACATGGTCATCAGAGAGTCTTTCTATCTATTAGATCTCATCCCTTTTAAAATAGCAAAGGGATGGAAGTTTCTAGTGTGGGTATCTTTTACCAAATTTTTACAATTTTGGATAATACTCTTAATGCCATGTATACAAGAAAAAATGTCGTCCTTAGGAGCCTTGGAGAATAGGTGTTGATTCCTACTCTTCCATATGTACCAAACAATATGAGCTCTCAGGATCTGCCAAAGAGCAATGTCCAGCTTGTTACTAACACCCAGGAGAATTTCCCTGTAGCCAAGAGGAGGGAGAGAATTAACTAAGCAATATAAATTCAACAGTCTCCAGAATCTCTAGGCATTAAGACACTTGATGAACATATGAGGGAGGTCCTCAAGTTGACCACAAAAAGAGCATTTTCCTACATTGATATTAAACTTCATTGCCCTGCTACCATTCCAAAGCCCTTGATGCAAGATGAGCCAAAGTAGATGAGCTTGTTTGGATGTAGAAGCAAAAGCCTAGCCAGCTCTAAATCTCTACTTCCACTGGTGAATATTCCATTGAAGTTTCCACTTGGCATTGAGCTTGTTGAGAACAACCTTAACTAAGAGGGCAAAATTTTTGAAGCTCCTCTACATATCTGCAGCTATGTCCTCCAGCCCAATCCACTTGTGATAGTTGTATCTGTTCATTTTGTCCAATAGCCAACATCTCTTGTCCAGTAGCAACTATTTGCATAAAAGGGACAAGCCATTCGTCTCATGAATAACACTTACATCCACTACTTGTTTGCTAAGGTAGAGAGAACTCCAAGAATCTTAGCCAACCTTCCTGCACTTGTTCATTATGATGGTTAAGTTAAGAGGATTAGTGTCAGAAAACCATCTAAACCAAATTGAGCTCTAAAGGAGAAAAGAAACATTATTTTCAAAACAAATAGGGAGTTTGTAAACGTTCTTAACTCACATCCAAGCATTCCAAAAAGAGCATATCAGTTTACTTCCCTTGGGGATAAAATGAACAAGAGAAACAATAAGATCCCACATATTGATATTGGTCCAACCCTTGAATCCTATAATATAAAAATCCCTAATATTCCTCTTGATGAGAAAAGCCAAAAATCATCAGAAGAAGTGGCCCTTAATATCCACTTAGTTGCCATTTGAACAACCATTCTAGAAGGACATATTCTACGAAGACCACCTTCATCCTTCCTCAAGCAACATATTTTCCGGGCAACTTTAGGAACCTTACTACTAATTTGAGACCCACCCCACAAAAATCTCCTCGAAAGAGCAATGACTTGTGATATTTGTTTTTTAGTTGGCATCCAACAAGCAAAAAAGTAGGTTAGGACTGGAAGAATATAATGCTTTAAAACAAACACTCTTTGAGAGATACTTTGTTGAAGAGACATACAATGAAAGACTTTATTTCTATATTTGTGAAAGATCTAGCTCCATCTCTGCTCAAAAGACACATCAAAGTCCATGGGAATGCCTAGAAGCCTGAAAATAACACCTTCTTTAATAATTTCATAGTTGTTATTCAAAACACAAGCAGGAAGAACATTGTTAGAAGCATACAAACCTAATTTATTGTGATTAACCACATAACCACTAGCAAGACAAAACAACTGAAGACAATGCATAAAATTCTCAGTGGACAAGTTATCAGCCAAAGTAGTCATGTTATTGTCATCTACAAACATCTGAAGGCCAAGTTAAGAAGAAGCACGAAGGATCACAAGACCTTTAATAGTACCTTGCTCCATACAATCTCTCACTAACCAACCTAAAGAGTCACTAGTAATGGCAAACAAGAGTGGAGTAAGGGGATACCCTTGTCTAATAGACCTACAAAGCTGAAAGGAGTCAGAGAGGTGACCATTCATGGCCACTCTAGAGTTAGCATTTCCAAAGAGAATGCTAGTATATTTAATAAACCTTCTACAAGCCCCAATCTCATTTAGCGACTATAGGATGAAATTGTTACACTTATGTGTTCCTTGAGTAGCTTTGATGTGAATCTTTTCCCTATACATGGGCACTTTTGACTCTACTGCTCGCAAGAATTTTTTTCCCCATGTTACCACATACATGATTCACTCATATGTGGTGGTACTTTATACTTAGGGATATTATTCAGCTCTCACTTCAGTTCAGTTAATTGTCAATTGAGAGACCTATTCTAGCCATCATCCTCTTTGTGTGTCTTGTTGTGTTTGTGCTCTTTGTGTGTGATTCTCGTGTGTCTCTCACACTTCTACACACACACAACAGTGGTATCAGAGAAAGTTCAAATCCTTCTTAAGTTTCGGTTTTTCGCGTCGTGGCATGCACACACTTTTGATAGTGCAAATTGACTTTCGAGCATAGAACAGTGAATTTCAACAACCAAGAAGCATTTCCAGCAGTTGCACTAAGTTTTACCCCCATTTTGAAGCCATTGTTATAGTTAGAATCGCCATTGGAGTGACGGTTTGTGAGCTGAACAATGTTCATTTGATCTTTCATCGAAGTAAAGATTTTGTCACATTCTTCTTTCTTAGTGAAATGGCAGGCAACAATGCCTTGTTTGGCATGCTTCAAGTTGACGATAAGCTTGATGGGACCAACTATCTGATGTGGTATTACATGATTAAGCACAATCTTGTTGCAAAACAACTTTGGAACATAGTGGCAGATGTAGATCGAAGACCCGCTAGTGCTTCTACTTCACAGTCTACCGTCATAGATGGAGCTTCTTCTACAAGTACAATGGTTTCTGCTTCTCCACCTACACAGGACAACTTAGGTGGGATGGAAAAGATGCTCAAGCTCATGCTTTGATTGCACTTTCTATAAAGCTTCATATAGTTCCACACATTCGGTCATGTTCTACATCACGACAAGCATGGGACACTCTTGCTTCTTTGTATGCCATGCATAATGAAGCACGTGTTGCATACTTGAGGAAGCAACTTGAGGATGTATGTATGGCAGAAAATGAGTCAGTGGATGTGTATGTGACACGCATCACGGACTTGAAAGAGCAATTGGCAAACATAGACGAGATTATTTTGGATACATCACTCAATTCTACATTGTTCAAAGGATTACAAAAATCTTTTCAAAGCTTTGCTACTACACTCCATTTGGTTGCAAAAGGAAATCCTAATATGTATGCATTTGATGAGGTTGTGTCTCTTCTTTTGCAAGAAGAGCAATCTAGAGTGAATAGGAGTGGTTTGATTGAGGGAACACAACCACTTGCTATCTCACAAAAGGGGAAAAGCAAGTATGGTTCAGCTTTGGGTTCATCAAAACGAAAGCCTCAACCTTCCTCTTCCACTCATTCCTCTAATGATGGTGATTTACAAAAGAATAAGAGATGCAAATATTGTCGCAAGGCTGTTCATACTATTGATGAGTATAGAAAGCTTGCTAAATGTAATGAAAAGAAAAAGGAATCCGGCATGTCTATTGCTGAAAATTCAGCAAATGTAAAGAATGATGAAACTAACAGGGCTCAAGGTTTTGTGTGCATGACTTGTTACATGTCATTATGATGCTTCTTTGCATTCTAAATGTATGGTTGTGAGTGAGGTTGATTCAGATTGGTTCTTTGCTATTGGTGCTTCAAAGCACATAACATCATGCGAAAGATTTTTTGCCTCTTTAAAAGATGCACCCAAAGGAGGAACTGTGGTGTGTGCAAACAATGCCTCTTATCCTATCATTGGAGTAGGAGAAATTGAGCTTACAACTGCAAATGGAAGTGTGATTCTCTTGAAAAATGCATTGTATGTGCCCAGTATCAAGAAGAACTTAATTTTAGTTTCATTGATTGCCAAAGTTGGACTTCATGTACACTTTGATGATGATAAGTGTATGGTTCACGTTTTCAGCAATGGTGATGTTATCCTGATGCCCGATACATTATGTAATGGTTTGTATCGCATGGATACATACAAGAGGGCTGCCTCAAATGCCTTAGTTTCTCATGTTTCTTCCATGGCTGAAATGGAGCTTTGGCATGCTCGTTTTGGACACTTAAACTTCAATAGTTTGCTTTACTTGCAAAAGGACATGGTTATTGGTTTGCCTACACTTGAGTCCATTGAAAATCATACATGTGAAGGTTGCATTCTTGGAAACATGCATCATGCTTCTTCTCCAAAAGATAGTCATACACACACTACAAGAAAATTTCAGCTTGTTCATAGTGATGTATGTGGTCTCGTCAAGACTCCATCTTTTGGGAAGCATGCAGATTATGTTACCTTCATTGATGATGCTACTTGCCATACATGGGTGTATCCTATGAAAGAAAAGAATGAGGTATTTTGTTGCTTCAAAGCATTTTTAGCTATGGCTGAAACCTTTTCTTCACAAAATCTTTTGACTCTATGCATGGATCGTGATGATGAATACATGTCACATGAGTTTATTGCTTTTCTTCATGAAAGAGGTATTTCACACCAATGTATGGTGTCATATACACCTCAGCAAAATGGTGTTGCTGAGCATAAAAATAGAACACTTCTTGAAATGGCATGATGTATGGTTAAAGGAAAGCATCTTCTTGATAAGTTTTGGATGGAAGCAGTCATGTGTGAAAATTATGTGTTGAATTGCTGCCCTAAAAAAGCATTGAGAGTCATCACTCCTTATGACACTTGGAATGGACATTAGCCCATGGTTAGTCATATGCATGTGTTCGGTTGTCTAGCATATGCTCTTGTGCCATCGCAACAATGTGACAAACTAGATGACAAGGCAAAGAAATGTATATTTGTTTGTAATAGGGCTAAAAGTAAGGGATAAAGTTTGTATCATCCATTGACAAAGACAATTATTGTCAGTCAGGATGTGGTATTTTCTGAAAATTGAGTCTTCCCTCTACTTGAATGCAAAAATAGCCAACAGTTAGCTCACAAGATGTGTTCGATAGACTCATGCCTTTGTTCCGAAATGGTGTGTTTGCCTATGGTCATGAGGTTCAAAGGGCTAAAAAATTCCAGCCAAATACGGCTCACAACGCAGAGAATTTCCAACCAAACATGGCTAAAACATTTCAGCCAAAAATTGTCAAAACTGTTGAAAATTTCCAGCCACATATGGCTGAACATTTGCATCGAAATATGGTTGAACATGAGCATGAAACTCAGCCCACACATGATATAAATATTGATGATGTATTACATAATGAATGCATGTCTATCAAGAGCGAAAAACATATGCCAAAGTGGTTGAAACAAACTTTGCAGGATAGCAATTTGAGTGCATCTTTACTTGGTAGAACAAGATCAAGCTCTCACCATGCATCAAGTAATTTTGTGGATTATTCTCTTATTGCTACAACATGTAATGAAGAGCCACACAGATGCATGTGACGATCCACAATGGATGAGTGCTATGCAATCAGAAATGGATTCCATACATAGGAATGGTACTTGGGGGTTATGTGAATTGCCAAAAGGAAACAATGCCATTGGTATAAAGTGGGTTTACAAGATTCAGAGAAAGATTGATGGTAGCATTGATCGCTACAAAGCTAGATTGGTTGCCAAAGGATATGCACAACAATATGGCATTGACCATGAGGAAACGTTTGCACCTACTTCATGCATGACTACCATTCGTACCGTGGTTGCATTGGCTGCCCATCGAGGTTGGAAAGTGCATCAGTCGGACATAAAAACAACCTTCTTGAATGGTGATTTGCAAGAGGAGGTCTATGTGAAGCAACCTCCTAGATTTGCTATGAAAGGGAAAGAGCATATGGTTTGTTGCTTGCATAAAGCCTTGTATGTTCTCAAGCAAGCTCCATGTGCATGTTATGACAAAATCCATAAGCACTTGATTGCTCTTGGCTTCACATGTAGTCCAATTGAAAGCACACTCTATGTATGCAAAAATGAGGCTCATCTTATAGTGTTTGTTCTTTATGTCAATAACATACTCTTGACTGGGTCATGTGATGCAAAACTTGACATTATTATGGCTGATTTGCAGCATACTTTTGATGTCACTTATCTTGGCATTTTGAGCTACTATCTTGGCATCCAATTTGTATCCATTGAGGGGGGAATTGTCCTACACAAGATAATGTGGCAGACATATTCACCAAAGCTCTTCCACGAGAAAAGCTTGAAGCTTTTCACAAAGCTTTAGGCTTATTACCTGGTGGGGGCTGATCTACCACTCCCTGTATGTGTTCACATCATTCACTCGCAGGGGGGGGGGGGGTTTGTTACACTTATGTGTCCCTTGAATAGCTTTGATGTGAACCTTTTTCCTATACATGGGCACTTTTTACTCTAGTGCTGGCTAGAGGTTTTTTCCCCATGCTACCACATACATGATTTACTCTTATGTGGTGGTACTTTGTACTTAGGGATATTATTCAACTCTTACTTCAATTCAATTAATTGTCAATAGAGAGAGCTATTCTAGCCATCATCTTCTCCATGTGTCTTTCTATGTTTGTGCTCGTCGTGTGTGCTTCTTGTGTGTCTCTCACACTTCTACACACACCTAAGAGAAATCCCACTCAATTCTATCATGGGTTTTGTCAAAATCCACTTTAAAGAAGAAAGTATCAGTCTTAGTCACTTTAGCATACTCTAAGCCTTCCCAGATAGAGATAATGGCATCCAAAATGAATCTACCTCTAATGAAACCTTTCTACTCAAGAAGGATAATCTTATCCATAATAGGGTTGGGCCTTCTAGCCAAGGAAGAGGCAAAACATTTATACAAGGAAGTCAAACAAGAGATAGGTCTCCAGGTATTTAAGTCATCCTTAGCTCCTTTTTTTAGAACCAACTTAATCACCCTAGAATTGATAAAAGTAGAAAGAGTACCTCTCCTCATGGCCTCTTGCCAAACCAGAAGAATAATGAGCACAATAAAATCAACAAGCTCATGAAAGATGTGGGATTTGAACTCACGACCTACCAGCTAGGAGTATGATGGGCTAACCACTTGCCCTAAAAGCCATGGTTGAGGACTACTTCCTAATCCTCCCTCTTAGGGTGTGGTTCAACCATCTCCTACTAGTCATATCTTGAGTCTAACACTCTCTTTCCCTTCTAGAGATCATTGTCCTCAATGATCAATCCCTGGTCTCCCCTTGGATTTATGTCCTCACCCTCGGACAGTCTCTTGAACCATCTTGTCCTCAACCTTGGTCTCTTGAGCCTTGCCTTTTCGCTTCTTGTCTACTTTGCCTACAGACTTGCCTTGCTCTCAACCTTGGTGTCTTGAGCCTTGCCTTTCTGCTTCTTCGCCACTTGCCTACGGACTTGCCTTGCTCTTAACCTTGGTATCTTGAACCTTGCCTTTTCGCTTCTTGGCAACTAGCCTACGGACTTGCCTTGCTCTCAACCTTAGTCTCTTGAACCTGGTTCTCACTCATGCTAGGTATCTTGGATCCCCAATCTAGTGTCTCCATTGGATTTCTCATTTCGAGAGCTTTCCAATGGTATATTACATGTCTACATCTGATCTACGGATTGGGAGATAGACTCTAATCTATGTTGAACTCACCTTTGAAATCGACGCGCATGCCTTCCTTCAACTTCGCCCAAGCCTACTTCCTATGCTCTGATACCAATTGTGGATTTGAACTCACGACCTACCAGCTAGGAGTATGATGGGCTAACCACTTGCCCTAAAAGCCATGGTTGAGGATTACTTCCTAATCCTCCCTCTTAGGGTGTGGTTTAACCATCTCTTGCCAGTCATATCTTGAGTCTAACAAAAGAAATCATTAGGAATACCATGTGGCCCAGGAGATTTGCAAGGTTTCAATTTACAAATGGTTTTCATCAATAGAGAGTAGCAGGTCTAGAATAGAGGCTAGGGCCTAGGGAATGATTTTCTTCCTTTTAAGGGGAATAGTGACCTTAGTCCTCTCGATATCCTCCCCCCCTCTTGGGAGGCCTAGAGAAAAACTTAGTAAAGAATCCAATGTCCTCCTGCAAATTCTCCTTAATAGAAGCAGCATAATCCCCAGAATTCTTCTTCAACATGGGAACAAAGTCCCTAGATTTCTTTTTCTTCATAAAATCAAACATATGCTTATTAGGTCTATCAACCTTACCAGCCCAAAACTCTCTGGAAGAGGCAAGAACACCACTAGATAAGAGATAGTCTTCATACCTTAACCTAGCTTGGAACTCAAGAAGCTTCTGGATCTTTATATGATCATCCATATTCCCATTCTTAATATTATCAATCTCTCTCAGAATCATCATTCTTCTTTTGTATCTAACTTCCTTGGCCTAAAGCTTGTACTTGGTGAAAATTTGTTGGATATCTTTTATAGACTTTTCTCAAGCTATGAAAGGAGAGCATTTAGTAGAAAAGTGGTAGTTAAAAATATCTTTGGTCTTCTCCTTAATACACTTTAACTTAAGAAGGGAAGCATCAAGATGACGCCAACCAACTTTGTAGTTAGAGGAGTTCCTAAATAACTTAATCACCGAGGGAGAATGGTCCGACAAATGCAAAGAAGGTTCAATATCACACTTGCGCTACCAAAGATCATGTAATTTGTTAACATTCATGTAATATCTATCCATCCTAGCAGATAGAGGTTTATTAATACTCTTTTTATTCAAGGTATGAATAGAATTGGCAAAACAGTCAACCAGATTAAGAGAGTTAATCATGCTAAGCCAAATCTTCTGCTCAACACCTTGTAAAATGTTATCAAGATTACCAGTTCTATCATTCTCAAAATGACCATATTGAAGTCACCTATAAGAATCACATCACCACACAAGACAGAAAGCTCTCTCTAGCATTGACTTCTTTCAACACTATGGTTTGAGGCATACACATCAACAATAGTATAGTTAATGGGGTCCTTACATCTAAGAGCCACATATTGATTAGAATCATTGTAAATCACTTCAAAGGTAGAATGAGAAAGGTTAGACAATATACCAATAGTAGAATCTCCTTTTTGTTAGCATGCTTAGTAAAATACCAGCTATGGTTGTTGGAAGCAATTTGCAGGTTAGAAAGAAACTCAAAACCATCAACCTTTAACTCTTCTAGGCAAATAACATCAGGCATAAAGGAGGAATCCTTGATCTAGTTGTTGAAAACTTTACCTCTCACTTTATCAGTAATACCTTTTATATTGTAGGAAATAAGCTTAATCAAATCCATTGAAGTATAAAGCAAGCTCAAGGAAACCAACAAGAGAGAAAGGAAAAATCACTTTCTATGGTTTTTGGGAGGTTTGTTTCAACATCCTCTGTAGCACTATTATTGGCATGTAGTTTTTGAATTATCTCCTTATCTTGCTGAGATAGTTTCTCAGATAACTCAGCTACTTGCTGATCATCTTTGTCTGAAACATCATCACTAGAGGAGGAGTGAGATGAGGAATTACCAACACAAGAGTTTACTTTCTTGTTTTTGTTGAGAGTGATGGATGGATGCACTCAGGAAATCAGTTGGTGCTGCAAAACCTGCTTCACACCTGCCCTCTTTTCTCCTCAGATATGCTTAGTACACTTGCTTAGCTTCCAAATGACACAAAGAAACCATATATGTACTTTGGAAATGGTTTGGGTAATGATCAAACCAAAACAGATAACTTTGTACTTCAAAAATCAAGCAAAACTTTCTATTCCTGTATTGATACCTGCTCAGACTTTTACTCAGTGTGTCCAACACACTTAAAATTGGAACAATTCCTTTTGGGAGTATTAATGTACCTTAGTAAGCTACCAATCACAAGTGGAATCACTTCAATTGATAAACTATGCACTGAGAAATAAGTTTAGCAAAATTATAATCACCCCCGACTTTTCAGTAACTCTGCAGACTGAGACCAGTGTACACTTCGAATCGATTTTCTCCCAATTGGCTGAATGAAATCCTTTGAAATTTTGTATGCTTGTAGTAGACTTTGAGCTGGTTCCAATGAGCTATAGAACACTTGATTTGGTTCAGTAGATCCAGAGAAATGCCCTGATGAAGTTGACAGACTTGGAGTAGGATACTCAGAAAAACCAGAGATGATAAAATGTATACTTCTATTGATAAATGTGTTTGTACAATCTCATTAGCTTGCCAAGCACAGCTAAGTGAGGTAGTGTGATGTTGGGTATAGAGTAGCCCTCACACACAGTGAGTTACAATGAAATTTTGCCTCGGGGAGTGAGCTAGAGTGGCAGTGTGTCCCGCGACTTTTTGATTGTATCTTTTATAGATGTTTTGAGATCATTTGAATTTGAAATTCAAACTTAGGCTCCCTTGAATCTCTCCTCTAAAAGTAGGGAGATATTCTCTCTATCTCAACATTCAAATTTCCACGACTCTAGTGGTAGGTAGATGACTTAAAGTGATTACAATCAAATGATAAGTCACTTAGACTTTTACAAGAGGTAAAAGGGTAGGAACACATAAGTATATGTTCACATGAGTCTTCCCTTAAGTGAAGCCTAGATAATCCTTTGTCCATGCTAATCTTCCATAAGTCCAAGGGTCCAAGCCAATGTGTGTAGGGTTGTCTTGCACCAACAGCTCCCCCTCAAGCCAAACACTTTGGCTTAAGTCTTCTCTTTCATTCTTCAATCACTTCCTGTAATCCAATCATAGTTTTGAATCTGCATAACTTATTTCCATCCAATGCCTTTGTAAGTAAATCTGCACATTGCATATTAGTAGATACATATGTCAATTGTATATCTTTACTTAGCAATTTCTCTCTGACATAGTGGTAATGAACCTCTATGTGTTTTGTTCTGGCATGATAAATTGGATTTGCTGCAAGGTGAAGAGAGCTAGTGTTGTCTCCAAATATGATAGGTGGTCTTGTGAGTAGACCTAACTCTGTATATAGAAGCTTTAACCAGATAGCTTCTTGAGTAGCATTTGCAAGTCCTCTATACTCTGCTTCAGTGGATGACAATGCCACTGTAGGTTGCTTCTTAGCTGACCAAGAGATAGGCTTATCTCCTGCAAAACAAATGTATCCTGAGGTGCTTCTCCTATCATCCTTGCATCCTGCCCAATCTGCATCTGAGTAAACCTTTATGTCAATATCTGATGTATAAGGAAAATACAGACCATGACTCTGAGTTCCCTTGAGGTACTTCAAGATCTTCTTTGCTGCCTCTAGGTGAGGTATCCTTGGTTTGTGCATGAATTGACTAAGCACACTTACTCCATAAGCTATGTCTATTCTTGTCAAGGTAGCATAGTTTAGGCTACCCACCATACTTTGGTATCCTGTAATGTCTTTGATCTCTTCTCCTTCATGTGCACTTAGCTTTTGGTTAACCTCCATTGGAGTAGTAGACACCTTAGCATCCTGCAAACCAAACTTCTTGACCATATCTTGTACATACTTCTTTTGAGTGATGTATATACCTGAGTTTGTGTAGATCAATTCAAGACCTAGGAAATATTTTAGTAATCCAAGATCACTAATCTTGAATTCTTTCATCATCTGTCCTTTGATGTGTCTAATCCCATTGACATCATTACCTGTAATGATGATGTCATCTACATAAACACATAAGTAAATTACCTCTGTATTACTTCTCTTTATGAATAGAGAAGTGTCTGCTTTGCTCATCACAAATCCTTGGTCTTGGAGGTAGGTGGTCAATCTGTAGTTCCATGCTCTAGGTGCCTGCTTTAAACCATACAGAGCCTTCTTCAATTTACAAACATAATGTACCTTTCTTGGATCTTCATAGCCAGGTGGTTGTGACATGTAGACTTCTTCAGATATCCATCCATTTAGGAATGCATTCTTCACATCCAATTGGTACATGTTCCAATTCTTGGATGCAGCTACACTCACCAAAACTCTGATAGTTGGCATCTTGGCCACAGGAGAAAATGTCTCCTCATAATCAATGCCTTGGGTTTGTGCAAAACCCTTGGCTACCAACCTAGCTTTGTACCTGTTAATTGTTCCATCTGAATTCTTCTTCAATTTGTATATCCATCTGGATCCTATTACCTTCATAGAATCCTTCTTGGGTACCAAGTCCCAAGTATCACTTTCTTTGAGGGCTTCTATCTCCTCATCCATGGCTTCTCTCCATTCTGGCTTTGTAATTGCTTCTTCATAGGTACCTGGTTCTTCATTCAACAAGTCTTTTGCAAGATATACAGAATGTTTAGTTACAAGTGATGTGTCATACCCAAATCTGATAGGCTTCTTCTTCTCTCTCTGAGATCTTCTCATAGCTTGAGTAGAAGTTTCTGCCTTGTCCTCCAATTGCTTCATCTTCATCTTTCCTTTGGATTTCCAAGCCTTGAACTCTTCAAGGTTTATGGTATCATCATCTGAGCTTGAGTCTTCTTGCTGAGTTGGCTCTTCCTTGGTAAGCTTTGGAAAATCTTCCTCCATATCATAGGGTAAACTCACTTTCCTGCATTCATTCTCATACCATGAGTCATTTTCATCAAATATGACATCTCTGCTTACCTTCAACCCTTTGTTTGTGGGGTTGTAGAATCTGTATCCCTTTTGGTTCAAATCATAACCAATGAAGATACATTTCTCTGCCTTTGGGTCTAGCTTTCCTCTTACCTGTGAGGGAATATGCACATATGCTACACATCCAAATATTTTGCAATGATCCAGAGAGGGTCTCTTACCATGCCAAGCTTCATATGGAGTCATGCCATCAAGTGATTTGGATGGCAACCTATTGATGAGGTAAGTGGCAGTGGACACACTCTCTGCCCATAGGTAATTTGGCAACCTTTTTTCATTGAGCATAGACCTAGCTGTTTCCACTATAAGTCTATTCCTTCTTTCTGCTACCCCATTTTGCTCAGGTGAGTACCTTGTAGTGATCTCCCTCTTGATGCCTCTTTCCTGCAAGAAATCTTCAAACTCATTGGAGAAGTACTCTCCTCCACCATCTGATCTTAGCCTCTTCAAGCTTCTACCTGTTTGATTCTCAACAAGTGCAAGATACCTCTTGAAACAATTAAACACTTCATCTTTATGCTTCATAAAGTATAAGATGGTCCACCTGCTATAGTCATCAATGAAGGACACATAATACCTTGAACCAGAAATGGAAGGGTCCTTGCTAGGTCCCCAAACATCTGTATGTACCAAGTCTAGGTAGTCTTCATGCATGAAACCTTTCCTTGAGTAGGGTAATCTGTGAGACTTACCAAATTGACATGATCCACATTTGTAAATCATGTGTTGCTTGGATACATTAGGTATCCCAAGCACACATTGATCCCTGCACATTTGCTTAAGAGTCCTTTCACCTATGTGCCCTAATCTCTTATGCCATATCTCTAACTCTGAAAGTGTCTGATCCTTGTAATTATACAAAGCAATGTTTTTTGTATCTTCTAGCTCAAATGTAAATAGTCTACCTGATTTCTCCCCTTTTGCTATCCTTCTGAATCCTTGTTTTGGGTCCTCCACATATGCTCCATGTTGTGTGAATCTGACCTGCAAACCTTTCTCCACAATCTGACCAACACTCATTAAATTCTTAGTTATTGTTGGTACATAGAGTACCCTGCTTAATAGGTTCTGATTACCATCACATGTCTTCACATTTCCAACTTTGACAACAGAGTGTTTAGTGTCATCACCTGTTTGTACCTGATGTTTGCCCTTGGGCTCTTCCAAATCAGAAAGTAGTGCCACATTGCCAGCTACATGGTTAGAACATCCTGAGTCAATGTAAAATAAATGATCATCATTTGTACCTATCTTGGAGGTCATGTTCATGATCAATAAGGAGTCATCTTGCTCCTCTGTGTAGTTGTTGTAGTCTCTTCTATTTCTGAATCCACCTTGGTAGCTTCCATTGTGGTTGTTGTTGTAATTGTTGTTGTATTGGTTGTTGTACCCATTGTAGCTTTGATGTTGGTTGAATCTGCCTCTTCCTTGAGAGTATCCACCTCTTGAGTAGCCTCTTCCTCTCTGATTTTTGTAGTTCTTGTAGCATTCATCTGTGGTATGATTGGACAACCCACAGATGTTGCATGGTGATGAGTTGTAGGGTCTCCCCCTACCTGACTTACCTCCTCTGCCTCTTCCTCTAGATGACCTACCTCTCCCTGCATAATTGGCTTGAGAGGTAGAGCCTTCTTCATCCTGTTTCTTCTTGCCTTTATCTTTAATTTTCTTATCAGTATAAAGAGCAGAGGGCTTATTACCTTTTGATTGATCTCCAGCTTTGGTGAACTTTGCTTCATGTGTAAATAGTTGGCCCATGAGTGTTGTGAGATCAGGGGCATGCATGTCCATGTAGAGGTCCATTGCAGTGGTGAAACTTTCCCACTTATCATCTGCCTTGAGTCCATTTGTCACCTGCCTGACTATTTGCTCCTCTTCAATTTCCTCTCCAATGCTTGCTAGTTGGTCTGCCACATCTTTGATCTTTGTCACATACTCTGAGACTGATTGCTTGGGCTGCTTCTTAAGGGTTGTGAACTCAATCCATAATTGATTCTTCCTAGCCCTTGTGTTGGAAGAAAAATAGTTTGACAAGGTTTCCCAAGTCTCTTGGGAAGTCTTACAGTTCCTTACATGAGGTAAAAGAAAGTCAGATATAGAGTTTAAGAGATAAGACCTTGCCAAAGCATCCTTTGCACACCATTGGTTGAGCCTTTCATGTTCATCCTTTGTAGGTAGTCCTCTAGTCTTGAATGAGGGCAACTCCTCATCTCCTGATATGTATCCAAATAGACTTCTCCCTTGTAGATAGGTCTTCATTCTCAATGACCAAGCTTGATAGTTGTTTCTGTCCAATTTGTCAATGAAAGAAGGGAAACCATCACCCATGATTACCTTGTTTTGCTCTGATACCACTGTTGAGAGTGATGGATGGATGCACTCAGGAAATCAGTTGGTGCTGCAAAACCTGCTTCACACCTGCCCTCTTTTCTCCTCAGATATGCTTAGTACACTTGCTTAGCTTCCAAATGACACAAAGAAACCATATATGTACTTTGGAAATGGTTTGGGTAATGATCAAACCAAAACAGATAACTTTGTACTTCAAAAATCAAGCAAAACTTTCTATTCCTGTATTGATACCTGCTCAGACTTTTACTCAGTGTGTCCAGCACACTTAAAATTGGAACAATTCCTTTTGGGAGTATTAATGTACCTTAGTAAGCTACCAATCACAAGTGGAATCACTTCAATTGATAAACTATGCACTGAGAAATAAGTTTAGCAAAATTATAATCACCCCTGACTTTTCAGGAACTCTGCAGACTGAGACCAGTGTACACTTCGAAACGATTTTCTCCCAATTGGCTGAATGAAATCCTTTGAAATTTTGTATGCTTGTAGTAGACTTTGAGCTGGTTCCAATGAGCTATAGAACACTTGATTTGGTTCAGTAGATCCAGAGAAATGCCCTGATGACGTTGACAGACTTGGAGTAGGATACTCAGAAAAACCAGAGATGATAAAATGTATACTTCTATTGATAAATGTGTTTGTACAATCTCATTAGCTTGCCAAGCACAGCTAAGTGAGGTAGTGTGATGTTGGGTATAGAGTAGCCCTCACACACAGTGAGTTACAATGAAATTTTGCCTCGAGGAGTGAGCTAGAGTGGCAGTGTGTCCCGCGACTTTTTGATTGTATCTTTTATAGATGTTTTGAGATCATTTGAATTTGAAATTCAAACTTAGGCTCCCTTGAATCTCTCCTCTAAAAGTAGGGAGATATTCTCTCTATCTCAACATTCAAATTTCCACGACTCTAGTGGTAGGTAGATGACTTAAAGTGATTACAATCAAATGATAAGTCACTTAGACTTTTACAAGAGGTAAAAGGGTAGGAACACATAAGTATATGTTCACATGAGTCTTCCCTTAAGTGAAGCCTAGATAATCCTTTGTCCATGCTAATCTTCCATAAGTCCAAGGGTCCAAGCCAATGTGTGTAGGCTTGTCTTGCACCAACAGTTTTTCTATTAACCACATAGGTCCACTCATCCTCTTGATCCTGTTCAATAGAGACATAAGGATTCCCACAATTAAATGGTTCTTGAGGTGATTGAAGTCGTGAAACATAAGCACCACAATTAACCTCCAAAACTTGTAAAGGGTTAGAGACATTTTCTAATAAAATATCATATTTGTTGTTCCAATTATTGGGGGACGAAGTTTGTTAGAGACCAAAAGTTCAGATTCAGAGGTTATCACCTCTGAAACAACAAAACATAGAGCAACATATTTTCACCAAAACAACCCTAGTTGGTTTTGGAGTTTCATTTTGGTTTGGAACTTCTTCGAGAGATATTTTTTGGTGTGCAAGCTCTTATTTTTAGAGCTTCAAGGCATTGTACATGTATAATCACTGTGGTAGCTCCTCCATATGAGAGTAGAGCATAATCTTGTCACATGTTTGGCATGTGAGATGACATTGTGGTATCCTCTTTTTTGAGTTTTATACCATCGTCGGTTTGATCATAACATTATTAGTGGATGTATAGTGGCATTTTGGTCTCTATCTTGCTTATGCCACTTGGTTATGGATTTACTTGCTGGTTGCACATAATTTTATGAGAGCTTGATTGGATCTTGGTTGGTACTTGTATCTTTTGTTTTCTTTGCAGGTACATGATCTAGATTGGAGCCTCAATTACACATTTGTTTGTCATCTTTATTAGCATTTGGTCATTGATTTGATATCTATTTGTTAGTGTGATTCTCGACATAAGTGGATGGTGATTCCCACATGGTTATTTTGGTTCTAGAGTCCATTTTACAGAGGAGATGCTGCCAAAATTTTGTCGGCTTTCATGCTATGAGAGTATTCTAGTAGATCCTTTATGCTTGTGTGATAGCTTTGGATCATTACTTATCTCCATTCATTTGGACTTGGTCATAGGTTATCTGTGATAGGTCGGACTATCTTGCAGGATTTATTCTTGAGTGGGAGGTGTATCGCCATTATATTGGTGTGTATTGCCATCAGTTTTTAGCATGTGTATTTGCCATTGTCTTGGATTGGATTAGTGACATGTGGTGATAGATTACTCATTGTTCTTTTGTTATTGGTTATCTTTTTCGATTGCTCAGTTTACAGGGGATACTCTGTCGAATTTTTCCTATGATTCTTTCACATCTACTTGGTCAGTTTGGGGACTTGGTGAGTAGGCTTATGCTCATGGTTTTATGTGCGTGCTAGATGCATGGTTATGTGATAGGTGGTTCACATGGTTTCTTGTCCAGTGCAATATTTATGACGTGAGTTATGCATATGGATATGCAGGTGTGATTCTATTGAGGATAGAGTATTGTTTCTAGTCTCTTGTTATATTTATAGTCTCTTGGATTGCCAGCATGGTTTCTTCTTGATTTGATGGCACTCACTTTCCGAGATGGAAAAAAGCTCAGATGTGGCATACATTGGTTCGCACAGGGTTACACATGTATGTGCATACAGATGCACAGAGGCCTCATGACATGCCCGACCATGTATGGATGGATATGGATGCATTGGCTAGCTCCACTATCGGGTTACAACTTGTGGATTCTATATATGAGTCTGTTATTTATGAGGAGACGAGTAGTGCATTATGTCGAAGACTACATGATATGTATGCGAGTCCATTGACTCATGTGAGACACAGATCACATCAACGACTTCCATGTTGGCACTATGGTTGTGAGGGCCATAGCCAATGATGTTGCTATAGACGGATGCAACAATGACATCAGAGACATGTATATGATGTAGGTCAGGTAGTGGTTTTAGGAGAGTCTATGGTAGTTGATTATGCTAGTGATGGTATCACTTTCTCCTATGGTTCACCTTAGGATTCCTCTTGTTCATTGGATAGCACACATATGGTTTGGTTGCTTGATGCATTAGCCAGTTTTCATGTTACTCCACATTAGGAGTGTTTTTCTCGATTCTCAGGTGAGATTCATAGATGCGTGCAATGCCTGATGGTATGACATATGACATTGAGGGTGCAGGAGATGTATGCCTTATGCTACCTAGTGGAACATCACTTATTCTCAGACATATATGTTATGTTCCTTCATTCCCTATGAGCTTGATTTCAGTTAGCCAGTTACAGGAGAGGAGATGTTATGCATTCCTTGGTGAGCATCATTTTCACTTGGAGTTGGGACAAATTATGCTTGTCAGAGGTTCCATGATTGGGCATATGTATCCACTACAGGTACTTCATGTGAGAGAGAGTCTCATCTCAGTGGGAGTTCAACCTTATGTGCGATGTGAAACTTGTCATGTCTCATTTTGTCTACTATAAATATGTCTATTGACATTCATGATGCACATGTATGGCAGGATTCAGATGCTTGGATGGATGCACATGTAGAGCATGCTTTAGATTCTCATGATGCTTATATAGAGCATGATTTTTTTGATCATATGGATGCTCTTATGGAGCACACTTTGGATGATCAATTGGATGCTTTAGAGCATGATGTGGATGCTCACGTAGACCATTGTGATGATACTCAACTAGAGTTAGATCATCAGTTTGACCTTGGTATTGATGTTGTGTAGTTAGCTCATGTGGAGCATGATCATACACTTGGTGTGGTAGAGCAGGATTGCTCTTATGATACACAGTGTATGCCAGATCATAATAGCTCTTGAGATGCACAGCTAAAACACATCCTTGGTTGATGGATGATTGATTTAGATGTTGATGAGTCAGCGATCATGCAAACATTCTTGGATTTCCTCATGCTAGATGTTGATACAGATATGTCAAGACATGTTGCTCTTGATGATGATGCTTTGGATGCCTTGGATATAGGCATGGCTGACATGCTTAGGTTAGCCAGGATGGCATAGATTTTGTCAGCATTCGAGAGTTTGATATACGAGTTGTTATGCTCGAGACCAGACATTGTAGTTGCTATTGGAGCATTTGCACTTGGAGTTGTCAGTTGTTAGATGATTGACACAAGCATAGAGCAAGTGGAAGCTTTGCAAGAACTTCATAAGTTCTTGCATCAGTCATATGTGAGCTCGACTCTTGTCGATATGAGTTTAGAGCAGTTTGAGGTGCATGGATACACCTTGTTTGAGGCAATTGGTGTAGAATGATCTGTATGGGTTTAGAGCATGATATCTCAACATTTTAGTCATGTTTAAGGCTTGATTTTTAACACTCCCCTCAACCCTTGAACTTAAATCTATGATGCCAATGCTTCTTTTGAATTTCAGTGGCTTCATTCCTTCCAATCCTTTTGTAAAGATATGTGCAAATTGACCTTTGGTACTCACATGCTCCACGTCCTTGACCTTGTTCACAATCACCTTCTCTCTGATGAAGTGGTAGTGTAATTCAATGTGCTAGGACCTAGCATGGAAAACTCAATTCAAAGCTAGACATACACTGCTCATATTGTCGCACATGATTGGAATCTATTTCACCTACAAATTTAAGTCTTTAAATAAATTCTTTAGCCACATAAGCTCACTTGTGATGAGGGATAAGGATCTATATTCAGATTCCATGGAAGATAGGGCTATTGTTGGCGGCTTCTTGGAGCTCCATGAGATAGTCTTTCTTCCAATCATGACTACATAGCCACTTGTACTCCTGTCATCCTTTGAGCTTGCCCAATCTACATCACAATAGGATTTCACCTACAAATCTTCATCATAATCATAGAATAAACCTTCATTTATGCTACCCTTGAGATATCTAAGAACTCTCTTGGCCACCATTAAATGTTGCACTTTGGGGGTTTGCATAAACTTTGAGAGAAATCCTTCTACATGTTTGATATCCTTCCTAGTAGGGGTTGCATAGTTCAAAGATCCTACAATGAATCTGTACAAAGTAACATCTTCAATGTCTTCTCCCTCATTTGCACTTAGTTTTACATTTACCTCCAATGGGTTTGCAATTGGCTTGCAATTACACATGCCATATGTTGTCACTACATCAAGAATGTACTTTCTTTGCATGAGATATATGTTGGCCATGCAATAGGCAGTAGTGGCCACAGACATAAGCATATCTGAAAGGAGAATGAATCAAGTTAGGGGGGCTAAACACATTCATTTTCCAAAAAATATGTTTTAGAAGTACTTTTGATCAAAACCTCAAACAATGATTTTCATCATTCTTGTAACATATGTATCATAGAATACCCAAATTTGTATGAAGCAGCTCCATTTTGTGCAAAATGAGGAGTTCACAAGCTTGAGGAGCTTAGGTAGAATGCTCACACTAATTTTGGTAATTTTTAGACTTCATTTGGACCTCTAAATGATGCCTGAAACCTAATTTTTAACTATGCCAGACATTAGATTTGAAACTAGCCAAAACTAGTCTAAAAACTATAAAAGGAGCTAGAGAGCTCATTTTTTAGGTGAGCTTGTTAGAATTTGGAGCCTGATTGAGTTTAAGAGCTATTTTGAGTAATGTAAGTGTTATTCTCACCTTCCAATGTGTCTCTCTTATCTCTACCTTGTGTGTTTATGTGTGTGCACTTGTGTGCTTCTCACCTTCACCTTCACGCACATCACTCAATCATGATCTTCATATCCCCACATATCTTCCATGGATTGACAATTAAGGAGGTGGAGCTTTTTTATGTGGTGTCTACCATGGCGGAGAACAACACCAAATTTGGCACTGTTTCCGAAGATGAGCTCTAGTACAAACATGTAATGGTAAGAACATAGTGAGAATTGGCATTGGAAGGTAATTCATTTTAGTTTATTTGTTGTTTTTGTGTTGTTTTTAGCTTCTTTCATCACCTCTATACGCATCTTTTATCCGTGCATCATCTTCTTTTAACTCTAAAAATTCCAAAAATTCACCATATTCACCTTCTCATCTCATTTTCATCATTTGCAAGAGTGTGAGAGAGAGAGAGAGACAGAACTTGTGAGCAAGTGCAAGTGCATGTGTTGTTGAGTTTTTCTTGCAAGAAAGTGCTCCTATACGAGGATATAGCTCTAAAAAGCTAAAAACTCTTAATTTTTGCCATACTCGAGACCATGATGTCTTTGAACCATCACGACGGGCTCATGCCATCGTGTCTAGACCCCACCATTGCGATGGGCCTAGACCATCACAAAGACTCAGTGTTGATATTAAGATAGGATAAGTTGAACTTAACACTTTTGTGGGATTGGAAAACCAAGGGGATTCTTGAGGATTCTACATCATTTCAAAGGGGGAAAAGGATCATTAAAAGTGCTTGAATCTAGATGTCTATCCATTAAGGTTAAAAATTAACCTAAACTTGGGCTTTTTACAGGTACACTAAGAGCATCCAAGGCAAGGCAAAGTGCAAGGCAAGGAAAATCTTGGGAAGCACATCTTCTTGGGCAAAAGAGCTATCAACAAGGTAGCGGACTTGAGGTTGGAAGACTTTTGAACCCCCTCGGTCAATTACTAGTTCAAGCTAAGCACAAGTAGTGTTATGGATTGAATTAGGATGATGAAAGGAATGGTTCAAGTACAAGAAACATTAACCATTCAAGTTCAAGATCAAATTGAGATAGAAAGAACAAAATTCCAATGGTGCAAGAACTTAAATAGAAGATGAAAAAGAACGATTCCGCATGAACATAATTGGATAAGAGAAGAGAGTGAAAAGAGTAAAAAATGAACCAAGCAATTGAAAATAAAGGATTTTTGCAACAACTAATCACATTCAGTGCTAGAGGAAGATAAATTCATGAACCTTAGATCAAGAAATCACATAAGAAAGGTAGATCGATAAAGAATTAGATCATCGAAAGCAAGTCTCAAGTCATAGCACGATCATGGGCTCAACAACTTAGTGGTTACCCTTACGATTTGAGCTCACAAACAAGCAAGTTGAAAATAGCTTATAGCATGGAGAGACCATAAGGAGTATCAAATGTAGCATATTTAGAAAGACCAGGACCTTACAAAACTCAGTTAGAATACATCTGAACCAACTACTTACATGCTAGCATTTATGAGGATGGTTTGAGAAGGTCGGTTGTCAATTGCGAAACCTTGACCAACCCATTGGATTGGAACATCCAATGGTTAAATTCAAAAAGGATGCATACGTAGAACCAAGATGAAGAACCACTAGAGGGTGAACCTAGGACACCAAGAGGGAAATCAGTGTTGACAAGGATGTTAAATCTAAAATGGATCCCGCAAGATAATAAAAGTATTGAGTTATTTCTGAATAAGGATACAGATGAAGCATTTTGGAGGTATAGGATAAAGTAGCCAAGCGAAATAGGAACAATCACAATCTATGAATTCAAGGAACCTAAGATACTTGGGAAAGTAGTGTATTTAGACAACACATTTGAATAAGTGTTTGTAGTGCTTGAACATGGAAGACATGATTATACATGGAAGGTTGAATTGTTATTTCCCCCCACCACAAGCTAATGTGACCTTCATGTTGGAAAACAATGTCAAATGGGCAAAGGTCAAGGTATCAATGTCCCATGTGTGCTATAGTCCATTTTGCTCAGAATATTATAGCATGAGTAGCTACTGCTTTAGTACCGTCTTCAAGAAAAAGTGCCCAACATAGCGGATAGTACAGTCCTCCTAACAACCCAACACGGGTTCAATACCCAAGGGCTGCACAAGGCGCAGATCATGATATCTTTTGGGATTGGCTTTTTGAATGATTGTTTATACTTCTCAACAGAACGCCGATTGCATGTTCGTGATAGAATAAAGCATAGCGATCCTATAGCGTTGTATTAATTTTCATATGTGCTTTTCAGTAAAGTTTTTCAAGGGACACACAAAACTATATTAGAAGAGCTTTGGCTCATTGTTCAATTATCCTACACCTAGTTCAATGGCAGGTTTGGTACCTCAATAGAGGTGGTGCTTCTAGCACATCGGGCAGCCATGTTGCTATCTTGGAGCATGTTGAGGAGCAGCTATGGAGTTCTTCTTGGAGAAGAAGAGTGTGCTCACACTCTTGCTTATGGAGAGGCTATTAGCAGCTTGGTGGTGTGGATCAGCCATCTACATGATGTATTTGAAGATTGTCTTCTACATGAAGATTTCGGTGTACTTCAAAGACATTGGATGGTGGTTAACATAAGATTTACATCTTATGTTAAATATTCAGGTGCATATTCTCTTTATGCACACAGGTACTACTTGAAGTTTATGGAGGTAGTAACATCCATATCAGGAGAAGTCCTATTCGGCATAAGTACAAGAGAATCAGTACGTATATGCTTTATGCGTATTTGGATGAGATGTTAGAGAAGTTATGTTTATATGAGTTTGAGGATTTTTGGCAGCAAACTTGTTAGTATTCTTTGCTACTTTTTTAAGTATGTGCTCTTTTCACAACGTATCTGATTTAGGGTCTTCCATAGCCTAAGTTCAGATGAGGGTTTGCTGACTATCAGTTTTAGACTGATCCTTCCTCTTTCTGTCACTCATATTTACTCTTCTACAACCTATTAGGTCACACATCTCATATATATATTCAAATTTCTATCCATACATCTGAATATGTTTGTTACATTTGTATATTCAGTCATCCATCTATTTCTGTTCACATAGAGTGGTTGAGAGTTTTGCTCCCACATTGTACATTGAACATTGGTATATATGATAGTGTGAGTAAGCAGTGGCTTACGTAACACTTTACACATGTTGTCTAATCTTTTTCTATCTTTGTCTCATTTGATTAAGTGTGGTATGTTCATGTTTTGTCAATATTGGAAGATTCCTGGAATCTGTGTTGTAGATGTTGGACCTATGGAACCATGGACCTGTGGTATTAGTTATGGGCCTTCTAAATTTCCAACATTTGGTATCATAGTTTTAGGGTTTTAGTATCAGATTTTTGGTTTCAAGGCTCACAAGTACTCAGGTTCCTAGATTCCTAAGGTTACAACATATAATTCAAGAGCATCTTCTAACATTTGACATTTGACATACACACTTAATCTAGATGAGTAAATATTTGAGAATTACACAATTTGGTCACATGTTTATTCATCATTGTGGAGTATGAAGTTGATGATCTGTTAGCAGCCGAATACTTCTATAAAGTATGTACAAAAGTATTGTTTGAAGATTAAGACTTGATGAAGAGAAGGCTACTTCAAATTCAAGGAAGAACAATGGTTTGGAGAAGATGAAGGAATCAGATCAACATCAAATCACAGGTATCAATTTCTACTATTAGATTATCATTTGCAGGTCATATCTTAGAAGAGTAGTTATGAAGAGCTTTGAAGGATTCAAGGAGTGCTCTTATACACTTTCATTGTTTTAAAGTTAAAGGCTACATCAAAACAGGTATCTAGAGGTTTTTCTAGAGAGTTTTGATAGATCTCTTTCATGGCATGAAAGCTCATCTAAGAAGAAAAATTTGGAGATGGGATGAGTTTGGTTTTCAGCCAATCTTGTGTGATAAGTTGGTTGGATATTCAGGTACATAATTTGATCTAGGTAACTAGAGAGGTAAATCAGCATTCAGTCAAAAGGTTGGGGAATTCAGTCATATTAATCACATTTGAAGTAGATTTTTGATTCAAAGATATGAGGAGATGGTAAAACATGATTCTATGTTCACTTCCATTTGTATACCATGTTTGTTTTGTCCCTTACTCTTAGCACTAGAGGAAGAGAAAAGTTCATTTGAAGAAGTTAAGAGTGCTTGCTACTTCAAGATCAAGAGAACAAAGGGTATGGAAGAGAAGTTTGGAGATGTTGACATCATCAGGTGGAAGAAAGATGCAAAAAAAGAAGGTCCAACAATTCCAAAGGGAAAGTAAGACTTCCTTTTCTCTTATATTTTCCATATAACTTTCCTACTTTATCTTCTACATCCAAAGACAAGTCTATGAGAACATCTTGTGTGAAGAAGATAGTTTAAAGAAGAAGCAATTTCTTGTTTTGCATTATACTTGGTCATGTTTTTGAAGGTTTTGACAAAGAATTGCATTGAGAGAAAGAAAAGTAGCAGATATCTAAGACAACTTATATGTTATGACTCATATGTGTATGAGTTATGTATAAGTTGAAGATTTTGAGTAGGTAGCTATATATTCCCTCAAAGAATTCTTGGAATGTCAATACAAAGCTACTTGGTATATGAGAAGTTGTAGAGAAGTATATTTCTTCTTTATCTAACTCTTGAGGTAAAAGAGTATTTGTAGAAGATGTTGGAGACTTGAAGAGAGGTTTTATGTTTGAAAAAGTTACCTCATATTCAATATTTTCAAAAAACTTCAGAAAATTCAAATTTTTGATGTACTAGTCAGCTGAAGAATCTACTTTCTATGTTTGTCTTGACTTTTCTATACATGCTTGTATTCAAAAAAGTGTTCCATCAGATCCTATCACTTGATTGAGAACTCGGAGTTAGCCAAAAGAAAGTCAAGCACATACTATCACATTTCACCAGGGTAGAATATGAAGATATGAAGTATCAACTTGAAGCTTTTGGCGTTCTCAAGGTGAGAAGTTTGCCCACTTATGTTTCAAGTAGGAGTTGCAGATTCTTGGGAAGGATTTGTTTGAAGAAAAGTTTTACAATGTTGTGAGAAGCATGGACACTTGGAGACATTCAGGTAGCAAATCAAACATTCAGTCATGAAGGTTTGATGAGAGCAGATTCTACACAGGTATTTTTCTGGAGAGATCATTGATCTTGGATGATCTCCTATGATCTTGCAAGATCTTGATAGATCTTGTATGATCTTGTATGATCTTGTATGATCTTGGATAATCTTGGATGATCTTGAATGAGCATGAAGATCTTGAGTATTTATGAGTCAGATATCTATCCTTTGTTTGTGAAAGTTCTTTAACATTGGAGGAAGTAAGTCATAGGTTCAGATTCTATCAGATTTGTGTTGCAGAGGAATAGAAGAAGATACTTGTTATGTTGCAGAAGGTTATCAATCCTAAAATGCTTTCAGCAAGGTTTTTATGATAGATCATCTAACCTATTCTAGATTTTTGGGAAGCTGAGGAATGATAGGAAAAGGTATTGGCATGTGCACAATGCTAATAAAAAGGGTTAAGAAGTTTTGTCATACACATGTATTAATGTTATGAAAAATCAGATTTATGAAGGAAGACATTCTAGATTTGATAAAGTCTGATATATTTGAAGAATTCTGGATACTAGTGTTAAATCATCTAGGGGGTGATGAAACATGAAGACTTATTTTTTAGCCATATGTGAAAGAATGCAGAGTCATACCTGTATTCCAGGTATGACTGGAAATCCAGGTATTCCTATATCAGCTATTCCTATATTTCCTTTGTCAGTTTCTCTTTAAGTTCCAGCTCTGAAAGAAGAAGGAAGAAGGAGAATGTCTAGAGAAAGTTCCTGTTTAGGAGAAGGTTCCAGAATTCTATTGAAGAGAAGCTTGATATTTCAAAGAGGTATGTTTTAGAGGTGCACACATTTATTTTTATACCAGATTCAAAAGGAAAGAGGTATGAAGGACTTATAGATAGAACAAGGATGATGACAACATGACATCATAGATATGAAATTTTTTATGAGACCCATGAGTTGAGTTGGGTTGAGTTGATTGGAGTTGAGTATAGTCAGGGATGAACCAGCTAGTGTTCATAATATACTAAGTTGTGAGTTGTCAGTCACAGGTCCCAGGATTCCGTTCCTGATTTTGTTTAGTGTATTTACATGATGCAACAGAAGTACGTTGAGAAACCTTTTGTAAGGTAAATGCAAATTTGTCAATCCTAGTGTATGTTTACAACTTTGAGAAGATGGGAGATATTAGATTCAAAGTTAGTTCATGCTATAGATGTTGCCAAGCAGTGATTGCTTGATGTATACACTATTGGATATCTAGTTTGCATATTTTCTTGGGTATTATTGTTCATATTCAGCAAATTCAGATTTCTAGAGTTTGAAGAAATTCAAATTCACTTTTGAAGAAGAATTTTGAAGAAAAAGGTTTAAAGGACAATTTTGGGAGTACAAGTTTGAAGCTTATGAATTTTGCAGATATTTGAAGTTACATATTTAGTTAATTTTTGTACCATTGTGACATTGAAGGGGGGATTGTTGGAAAACAATGTCCCATGGTCAAAGGTCAAGGTATCAATGTCCCATGTGTGCTATAGTCCATTTGGCTCAAAATATTATAGCATGAGTAGCTACTGCTTTAGTACCCTATTCAAGCAAAAGCGCCCAATGCAGTGGATAGTACAGTCACCTCCTAACACCCCCACACGGGTTCAATACCCGACGACAACACAAGGCCTAGATCGCGATATCTTTTAGAATTGGCTTTTTGAATGATTGTTTATACTTTTCAGCAAAACATTGATTGCATGTTCGCGATAAAATAAAGCATAGCGATCGTGTAGGGTTGTATTAAGTTTTCCAATATGTGCTGTTCAGTATAGATTTTCAAGGGCCACACAAAACTATATAAGAAGATATTTGGCTCATTGTTCAATTATCCTACACCTAGGTCAACGCCAGGTTTGGTACCTCAATAGACGTGGTGCTTCTGGCACATGGGGTAGCCATGTTGCTATCTTGGAGCATGTTGTGGAGCGGCTATGGAGTTCTTCTTGGCAAAGAAGAGTGTGCTTACACTCTTGCTTATGGAAAGGCTATTAGCAACTTGGTGGTGTGAATCTGCCATCTACATGATGTATTTGAAGATTGTCTTCTACATGAAGATTTCAGTGTACTTCAAAGACATTGGATGGTGGTTAACATAAGATTTACATCTTATGTTAAATATTTAGGTACATATTCTCTTTATGCACATAGGTACTACTTGAAGTTTATGGAGACAGTAACATCCATATTAGGAGGAGTCTTATTTGGCATAAGTACAAGAGAATCAGTACGTATATGCTTTATGCATATTTGGATGAGGTGTTAGAGAAGCTATGTTTATATGAGTTTGAGGATTTTTGGTAACAAACTTGTTAGCATTCTTTGCTACTTTTGTAAGGATGTGATCTTTTCACACACGTATCTAATTTAGGGTCTTCCATAGTCTAAGTTCAGATGAGGGTTTGTTGATTATCAGTTTTAGACTGATCCTTCCTCTTTCTGTCACTCATATTCACTCTTCTACAACCTATTAACTCACATATCTCATATATATATTCAGATTTATATCCATACATGTGAATATGTATGTTACATTTGTATATTCACTCATCCATCTATTTCTATTCACATAGAGTGGTTGAGAGTTTTGCTCCCACATTCTACATTGAACATTGGTATATATGATAGTGTGAGTAGGTAGTGGCTTATGTAACACTTTACACATGTTGTCTAATCTTTCTCTATCTTTGTCTCATCATTTGTATGATTAAGTGTGGTATGTTCATGTTTTGTCAATATTGGAAGATTGTTGGAATCTGTGTTGTGGATGCTGGACCTATGGAACCATGGACCTGTGGTATTAGTTATGGGCCTACTAAATTTCCAACACTTTAGCCACCAAGGAGCAAAGACATCCATGGGGCATGGTTTACTAAGAGAGAAAGGCAAGGAGAATGTGGAAGTGAGCTTTGCTCACACCCTAGGAAGAGAACGAGTAGTAGTGGAAATGGATAGAATGGAAAGACAGAGAACCGAGACTACAAGGTGGTAGAGATGACTTTCCTTTACCTAGACCCTAAGAGCACCCAAGAATATTGAGGCCTAGGTAGTTAGTTAAATCAAAGAAAAATTATTTTGATGGGACAAGAGATCCCTATGACCAAGTTACTGAGTTCAAACAAGTGTTACGAGCCAAGCAGGTGGACGATATGTTCACCCAATACAATGCATTTGGACTCATGTTGAAAAACACGACCGTAACCTAGCTCCAACCTTTACAACAAAGGTAATTTAGGGATATTCATCATTTGTTAGAGACTTCTAAAAGTGGAATTAGGCACAATACTTCTTTACTAATCCATAGTTTCAAACAAACACCCCAAGAGATAGTCAAATTTGCAGGATCTAGATTTAGACAATATATTGAGAGATGCCCAGTGCCTGAACTACCCACTCAAGCCAAGCAAGTATCTTTGTTTTTGGATGGAATCTTGAGCTCTAAACTACGATCCTACATATACTTGAAGGAATCTAGAAATCTAGAGCAATGTGTGAGAATATGTAGAGACATTGAAGACAACTTATGAGATGAGTTAGAACTCTCCAAGGTCTACAAGGACATAGGTAGTTCTACTCAATTATCCTTAAAATAGTTGGGATCTATAGAAGACCTAGCTGAGAAGATGGCCCAAAAGCTAGGAGTCTCAAGCAAACAAATACCCAAGTTAACTTCATTCAAAAATTGTTATAGTTGTGGTGGTGATCATATGGCAAATGTTTTCCCAAACTTGTGGTGTCCATACAACAAGCAAGTGCTTTGACAAAACTACCCACAAGCTTATCAAAAACCCGATAGATATCAAGGCCAACACAATGCTCAACCTCATTATTATAGGCCCCAACAAAACTATGAGGTACCCTAGCAAATGCAATGGAGACCTCCACTAGTCCTAGCTCAACACCTACCACCACCATCCAATGTAATCTGTATCAAATATGATGATCAAATATGCTATTGCGAAAGAGAATCTCAACCAAGATTTAGTACCTTCGTCCCCTTTCATCACATAAATTTACCCAAATCCAACAATTTTGATTCTAGCCATGTAGATAGACCACCCATGTACTACACCAAGTCATCAAAATATATGGAAACATATCAATATGAGAGTCCCTCCATGGAACCTAGCTAGGAGCCAAACTATGCTAATGTCATGTATGCCAATCCCAAACCATGGCCCCAATTGAGGTAGATAAGACCACAAGGCCCTAAAGGACCATGTCTTAGGTGCCAAGGAGATCATTACATAAGAGAATGCCCACACCCTCTGATAGCAAGAGAACCACAGTAATAGAACTTTCAAGGTTTTTATACTGATTGTGGCAAAGAGCATGTCATAACACTACAAGGAATAGGAGCGCATAGCGATGGTTAAGACGACACAATTTCTTCGCTATAAAATTGCAAAATGCATCGTAATGAGCGTCCCATGAAAACCGTCAATTAAATGACGAGCGAAATGATGTTTTTTTTGACGTTTGGCACGATGGGGTGTGTGATGCTCACATAGAGCGTTGCTAAGGCGACGATGTTAAAAAGCGATGCTAAAAAATGTCGCTTATTGGATGTCAATTCCAGTGGTCTTTACGAAGTGTCACCATCGCTTACACGACGGTCTGTTGACAAAAAAAAATTAAAATGTTGGAGGCTCTTTGATCGGCATTTTCATGTATCTAATCGAAGAGCTCTCCAATGTTTGCAATTGCGCTGCATTTACAAGCTGAAACAAGTATATGCACAATTGTTGGTTTGCCTAAGCTCTATCTTATTGTCTCTCTCTGTCTCTGTTTTTCTCTTTCTATGTCTTTCTCTCTTTGAAGTCTCTCTCTCTCTCTCTCTCTCTCTCTCTCTTCTTTCTCTCTTTATTGCAGGTTATTCAAGAGCTAACCAAGAAAAAAGTATGGCTAACTATTGTAAGTACAATTTCTATTCTTTGTATATCATTTGAAATGTGTTATTTTCATTAGATAGCATACTCACACTTATTGATATGCACATATACACTTATAAATGATGAAGATGCACGTTCACACATATACACATGCACATACACACTCATATATACACACAGATACATGTGCACATACACTTAGACATACATACACATACACATGCATATGCACAAACATTTCTACAAACACATAAAAAGAATTACATGCATGCATTATTCCATATATATATATACACATACACACATTAACATATACATCAATACATGTATATGCACATCCACATGCATGCACATTCACATGCATGCACATGGATGCAAATGGAAATGCATCCACATACACATGCATGTTTCATACATATACACATGCATATACATACATTATACACATATATATGCACATACGTACACACACATATACACATGCACACACATATACACATAGATTTACACATATACATGCACATACATATACACACACATACACATGCACATGCACATACTCATATAAACACATATACTGTGTACCTAAGTCAAGAAGACTTAAGGACTTGTGTCAAAGAGACTAAATCTCATTTGCCACACAAGTGCGTATAGTGGGGAATTGACACACGCTTATTTGTCAATCCAATGAAACGACCTAACCAAGTGTATGAGAACATGTGCACACGTGATGGAAAATGAAGTGGTTCAGCTCATATGTGTGAGAAAAGGCTAATCCACCTCTCTAAGTCACTGAAATATTGAAAGTGCCTATCACAATACCACTTACAATAGTTTTCACTAAATCGAGGATTTTGCCTAGCTCCAAACTCCGAATATGGCCAATAGTGGGTTCATTTCAAATCTCTTGATGAGACGCTTCTATTGAAGGTGGACTGACTTGATTCTAACAATTGTGCTTCAAGTTATGACCAAAATAGTGAATGGTAGGAAACACCCACACTCACTTCACAACTCCTACAAGCTCACACACACACCAGAGTAGCTTAAAAATAGTGGGGAGGGATAAACAACAGTCCTACACAAACATTCCAAGCATTACACACACATAGAAGATCAAAGAAAAGATGAAAATCTGCAAGAAAGAAGAAAATTCAAAAATCAGGAGCTCTCATTCTTCACAATGGCAAAAAGTCTCTACAAAGAGTCACAAAGTGACTTATATACATGTGCCCTAAATTTGGTCCTTTCACACAAGAGACCGGCACTTTATTACTAAAAAGTGAATTTCCTACTAATTTACAAGGAATATATTATAATAAGTTGGGATTATGCATCTAGCGGACTCCTCTACTGCATTTACATGGCTTGAGGGAATTTCCTAAGACTTTGAAGAAGAAAAATGTGCCCATTAATTTGAAAATTTTGGGGCTCCTCTTTTGTGCCTCTTTACTCTCCAACACTCTCCCCCTCTTTGTCTCGGTCGTCCCTTGACAGGGTTTTTCTTCTCATTTATAGTTCGTCTAAGGGTTCTGAATACACGCACCCTGTGGTCGAAGGAGCAACAAGGACTGTCAGAGAATTTGTTATTTTGTCCAAAGTATGTCCTTTGCTTCTACTTGCCCCTTGATATCCCGTACATCACAAATCTGGGTTGCTGTATTCAGTGGGGCTGCCACGCACGCCACCAATGACTCAGAATGTGTTGTTCTTAGTCACCCTCTTCAACTTTTCAGCCTCTACCTCTTTCTAACTTTTGTTCTTCTCAGTTGTCTTTATCTTCACGCATCTGACCCTGTTGTATTGCTTTGAGCCTGTTCATTTCTTGTTATCGCATGCTATCAGTGGGAGGATTATTACCTGCCAAGTATTGTCTTGCACTTCTTCATGGATACTTCCTGGCCCTGGTCCGTCCTTCCCATGAAATGTCCTAGTTCTGATTGTTCTTTAATTCCATTCCTCAAGACCTGGATGTTTCACGTTGTTGC
This sequence comes from Ceratopteris richardii, assembly GCA_020310875.1. Lineage (NCBI taxonomy): Eukaryota > Viridiplantae > Streptophyta > Polypodiopsida > Polypodiales > Pteridaceae > Ceratopteris > Ceratopteris richardii. The sequence goes on from CM035434.1 coordinate 56,690,496, forward strand.
CTGATGTGTGCCCTTATGGGGCTTTGGGCAGAGGGTGGTTCTTCTGCTTTATTATTTTCATTCTTTATTGAGCAGTTTTGGTCTTTGATTTTCTTCTTCTTCTCTTCCTACTTGATTCCCCTTCCACACATCCCTCCTCCTGAACTATGTCATCCCCGACAGGCTTTTCGTGGCGACGTGAGTACGTTTGAATGGCAGCTTGCTCTCTTTGATTAAGCAGGTTGGCGTGAAATATCATAAACTCCTTCCACTGTGTTGACTTCACTCCATCCTCTAGTGCTTGTCTATGATCCGAAAAAAAGCTTGTTTCGTAAGCCACCAGTCTTGCAATTTCGAAGAAGCGAGTGAAAAATTCTTCTTCAAAAGTCTACATGTAGGTGCTCGACAAAAACATAAGTCTTGAATAGTATGCCATAAGTGTTAAGCGGCTCGGAATGGTGGAAAGATAAAAAATGAGCACCTCAGATCCTTGTGTAATGCCGATGAAGTTCAAAAATGTATATTTTGCATGCTGGAATACTTTTATAACTGTCAGTAGCATACTGAAAACCTTATTAGTCATTTTGACTACCAAATCTGGAACAATTGCATATCTCGCAATCCAAAATTCCATGGTTTTCACCACGTATTCTTTTGTTGTATCTTTTCCTCCATTTCCTTTGTGTTTATTGCTGTCTCTTCTTGAGCCTCAATCGGTTGGTCACTCAAAAGAGCTGTCATTAGCTCCTTGTTTCTATTCCTTAGATTTTCTGCCTCCTCCATATATACCTTTATTTGTGATTCTAGTATTTTACTTCTTGCATGCATCCTAGTCTTCTTAGCCTCGCTAACCTCATATTTCTTCTGTAATTCATGGAGTTGTTCTTTTAATTTTGCATTTTCCGTCTCTAAAGTTCTGCACTGCTTTTTGACCTCTTGAACTTCATTTTCTTTATGTATTATTTTCTCTCTTGCTAGCTTTAATTCTACTAAAAGGTTCTTACCGATTTCTTGAAGTTCATGCTTGTCCTACATCGCTTGATCATAGTCCTCATCAGCCTCAAGCATTAATTGTTGCGTATCCATTGCAGTTCTGATCCTATCTTGCACTACTGGCTTGAGCTGAGCGATGTCGACATTCAACCACATTCTGGGTATGCTTTGAGCTTCTCCAGTTTGTACACCTTTTCCGTGTTCTACATGGATAGTCTCGTTGTGTGGTTGTCTGATTTGTAGTTGAATTGCCGGTTCTTTTCGTTCTTCTTCTAGGTCAATAGTTTTCGTGGCACTCCCTTGAAATGTGACATCCATGGGGGAGGGCTCTGCCACAACCCTTATTGGAGTGAAGGGTTCTAATTCTTCCATCGAAGCTTTCTTTTGGTTCCTGCTTTGGATTCTTGATTGACCCCTCTTCTGTAAGCGTTGTCGCCTTGATTTGAATTTTGGAAGTCTCATTTATTCTGATGACATGTGTCCCTTCTTGGTTTATTTCCTTACTTGCGGTGTCTTGATCGGGGTGGGCAGTGTTGTCATTCACCATCATGCCCTCTTCTGTTTCATTGTAGTATATGTCATTAAGTTCTTCCCATTGTCCATCATCCTTGGATTCACTTTGAATATCCACATTTAATAAGGATGTGTTGGGTTTTTCTTGTGCATCCGAAGATGAGATTGAATTATCCAATCCTAATTCTCTGTATCGATGTACTTTGGTGAGCTTCTTTTTTGCATCCATATCTTGGTGGGCCTGCTGGTAATGGTGCCCTTGCACTGGTAGATCAACTTGCCCTTTTGTATATTGGTGTGTGTCTTCCAGTGCGCGTGTTAAGTCCTCTTTGGTAATAGGTCTTTGATCTTCAATCCTGGTCTTTGGGAGTACGTGTGCCCTTTTCGTGGCTGGAACTTCTTCTTCTACTTGCTTTACCTCCCTTAATCTCTTTGTACGTCTCATTTTGGGTTGAGCGCTAATTTTTGCCTCCTCAGCAATCTTGACTCCTCTTTTCTTTTTGGGGACTCTGGCAACCTTGGCATATTTAGCCATAGCAGTCGATGATGGCATTTCCTAGAGGTTTTCTCTAATGCCTAAAGCATGGTAGATCAGTATGGTCAGAGCTACACTGCGGTTCAGGAACTTCTTGTTATTCCATTGCTTCTTCGCCTCAAATAGTCATTCCTGTATGTATGGAGTCAGATTAATTTGATTGCCAATCTGTTTGATGGTGTGTGATAGTAGTTGACCAATTATCTTCTGAGGGGCAGTGTATCGATGCATGTTTGGAAAGAAGAAGTGTTGATGGATGAGTCTGACTTTCTCTTCTATGTCAACTCTATTGATGTCAGTGAATGTTCTGGTCTTTCCCCCTCGACTTTCTTCCTTCAAGGCACTGATTCTGTCCTTCTCCCATCCGAAAGCTTCTTGAATCAATTCATGTGTAAACTGAATGACTACCCATTCACCTACTCCGTCCATGACTCTGGCCTCTTGCACCAATGGGTCATGTAGTGCTGGATGTAACGTATTCATGACTTGTGTGCACCTTTGAAATTCGGGCTTGTAGATAAGCAGTTCAAAGTATTAGCGGATACCCGCTTTCTTCATGATGTTAATTGTGGACGGGAGCTCATGCACCACTTTAAAATCTTGAGACATAATCGGGAATTGATGATCCGTATCCATGATTTTTATAGTCACCAGGAAGAGATACTCCTCGGCCGGTTGATCTTCTCTAAACCAATGTCCCTTTGCTTTGGTTACACTCTATAGAGGAAATTACAATACTTCCTCCTGAATCGTTGCTTCAGAATCTTCAGAAGCCATCTACACTTGTAATGAAAAGTGCATTAGCTTCAATAGAAAATATAGCAATCGTGCGGTGCATTGCAGTGACATGTTGTCGTTTCGTCACTCCATTTCCCTTGCTTCTATAAGTGAGATCTCTTACCACATCTTTTTATTTCTTTTCTGAAAGAAAACAATTATTAGTATAGCCGAAGCATTTATTTATTTACATAATAGGTCTATTCCTAAGGAAGTTGAAGCTATGACCTATTCCCCATTGGAGAACGTGCACCACTAGTTTTATTATGTACATCAAGTGTCGAATGCTTGGCCTTGTAATGTGGCCCTATTATGCATACTTTAGGTGCATTCGATACTTCATGAGTGCAATTGGAATCTTCGTTGTTCTAATGGTCCATTCCTCGCAGTTGCTTTGGTTTCCAAATCCATTTCATGGTCCCATTGATAGGCTGTGCCTTCTCTTTGGTCCTTTGAGCTTCATGTGTTTCTTTTGTTTCTTCCAATGTCCTAGTGATAGAGATTTGTCTCTTGATGTTGCTATGATGAGTATGTCTTGGATTCGTTTTCCAAATGTCTCGATGTAATGTATCCTCCTGTTTGCTTATCTCTTGATTTGCTGCTTGTCTGACCTTCTTGGGAATCCATATTTGTTGTCGTGCCTTCTGAGCTTCAATCAAAGGGTTAGGGAGCCATACTTGCAAGAGTCTTTTTGGTTCCGATTTCGATAAAGCTGACTTTGTGTCCTCCTTTTTCTCTTCATGAGTTGGTGTTGATGTCTCTGATTTCTGCACTTGATCCTTGCATACCCATTTGAATCTGACCTTTCCTAGATGCGAGTATTTGATTGTGGTTTTCCAAATTGGTGATCCTTGTGTCATGTGAGAAACTCTCAGATTGTTGGTTTCCTTAGTGTTTGGCCGTTCACCCATTGAATATGATGAATTCACTTCTTCCTTGGACAAGTTAGGGTTTGAACTTTCTACTTCTTCCAGACTTACTTCTGAGGGATTGGGGTTGGAATCATGTTTTAAGTGCTCTTCTTTGAGTTCTTCCTCACTTTCAATGGCTTCCTGTTCCGATGAGGGCTTCTCCCCTAATAGACTAAAAACTTCCTTGAATCCTATCTTGGCTAAAATATAGCCTTGCGCTAGGTGGATGCTTACTTCATTCTCAATGATCCAATTTTGTCCTAGAATCAAGTCTTCTGTTAAGCCTTCATCTTTGCACACTCAGGCTCATTGTTCCATGGAAGAATTTTCTAGGTGGAGGGATACATTAGTTTCTCCCATGCATTCTATGATTTGACCTCCAATTCCTATCATATGAGCTTTCGTGGGAGTCATAATAGTTTAAAGATCTCGTATGACCGTATTTCGTATGCAACTCAGTCCTACTCCTGAGTCTATCAAGGCATCTATCAATTGGTACTCCGTCTTGCCGATCCTTAGGTTTAGATAAGGTTGTGACATGTAGGCATTAGTCGTGTCAGACTTATGGACTTGGTAATTATCCATAGGGATAGGCTCTTCTCCTTGGGTATACCGTACGTCTCTTTGCCTAATCCACTCTTTGCCTAATCCACTCCTCTCTAATCCTCTCTTCCTCTTTCTTCCTATTTTGTGCACCTACGAGATGTGCTAACATTTGATCCATTAGTGGCTCCATGAACCGTTTCACTCTACATCCACTTATGTAGTTAGGAAGAATATCTCCATCCAGAGTGGCTAGATTAACTGCTCCACTCGTCGAGATCCTATTAATGATTATAGATCCATATCTGCATTTTTGTTTCTTCTTTGCATGTTGTTTCAAGGTGTGGACCAGGACTAGGTCTTCTTCTTTTAGTCCTTTGTCTTTTATATGGGCATCATAATATGCCTTTTGTCTTCTCTTGGCTGCATATATTCCTGGGACAGCTTGCAACCTAGTTTCATGCAACTTCTCGATTTGGTGTAGTTGTTGGGATAATTCATGCCCTGCCCATTCATACTGTTGGGCTACTCTCAATGTGGGTATCAAAAAATCAATTGGTAGGATTGCGTTCTGTCCATATACTAGATTGAATGGGGTAGTTCCAATGGCAGTCTTGTACGCGACTCGAAAGGCCCAAAATGCATGATGCAATTGTTTGTCCCAGTCAGGCCTCCTATTATTGACAATCTTTTTCAATACTGTGCATAACACCTTATTGGAACTTTTTGCTTGACCATTGGCTTTGAGGGTGGTATGGGGCTGATTTCTTATGGATCACTTAAAACTCATTCATTAGAGACTTTATCACCTCATTAATGAAATGTGTTCCTCGGTCACTCACAATCTCAATTGGTAATCCAAAACGAGTGAACATATGCTCAAAAAGAAACTTAGCAGTGGTTTGAGCATCGTTCCTTCTAGTAGCCTTTGCCTCTACCCATTTTGTCAAGTAATCGATGGCTACTATGATATATTCGGCATGTGACCCTTTGGCCGTCGGGTTAATGGGTCCTATGAAATCAATACCCCATTTAGAGAATGCTCTAGCACAAACCATAGGTCTCAATGGCATGTCATCTCTCCGAATCGGGTATTTAGCCCTTTGGCATGTCTCGCAACTTCGTACATAGGTCTCCGAATCCATATGTAAAGTTGGCCACCACAAGCCCGCAAAGAGGATCATTTTTATGGTTCTCTCGGCTGTGTGTGCCATCTCTAATATAGGTAAATATTCTCCCTCGTGCACACATAGTCGTAATTGGTTGTCTTTTCCTCTCCTAAACAAGTTTCTTCCTATGAGTACATAATCCTTGCTCATCTCTTCTAGGGATCATTTTCTCGCTAAGCTAATTCCTTCTTCGTGTTCTCATGTCTTTAGGAATTTGACCAATGTTTTGCTCCAATTGGGTGCTATCACTGAGAAAGGTATGGATGTATTATCCTCAGGGATAGTCTCCTGGCATTCTGCGCAGTTACTCACATAGTCATGGGCATCCTTAGGCATGTCTGGCCTCTATACTCCTAATCGCTTTAACTCCCTAATGGTTTCATGAGTTCCTTTGTGTGTCCTCCATTTGTTCACATGAGCTTGTTCAATCAGCTTCAATTGTTCATCTTCCTCAACACATCTTAGCAATACTCCATTGGTTTCCTTGTAGTACACACTTCCCACAATAATGTGCAAATTCCTCAATTGTAGAATCTCCTTTTTACTCTCTTTATTGATTGAGTGTTGTAGGCCATGAGTGAGTATGGGAATTAGTTTCTCTACCCACTTTGGACACACTTCCAAATTAAACAAATAAGTGTTTGGCAGATCATCGGGTACTCCACTTGGTGGTTCTCCGTGTGATAACCTAGAAAGGTGATCTGCTCTTACATGGGTATTTCCCTTGTTCATTATCACTTCAAAGTCAAACTCCATCAATAGTAGAAACCATCTTACCAATCTTCCCGTGATACAAGGCTTATTAACTAGGTACAATAAAGCCTGATGGTCTATGAAGAACTTGAACTTGTTGGCAAAGAGATAGTGTCTAAATTTCTTCGCTGCATAGACCATTCCTAATCCTTCTCACTCGGTAGTTGTATAGTTCCTCTCAACTTGATTCAATTGTCTACTTGCATAGGCAATTGGGTGATCTAACTTTCCTTCATCTGCTGGTTGGTCTAAGATACATCCTATTGCGTAATTAGAAGTGTCTACATGGATATGAAAAGGCTTGTTCCAATTCGGTGTTTTCAGAATTGGAGTTGTGCTAAGCCGCTTATTTAACTCATTGAATGCCTTCTCGCATTCCTCTATCGAAGTGAATTGAGTTAAGAGTCCATACAAGGGTTTGGCAATTATGGCATACATGTGGATAAATCGACGGTAATATCCACAATGCCCCATAAATGCTTGCACCTCTTTTGCATTCTTAGGTCTAGCAAGCTCTAAAATGACCTTAACCTTGTCTTTATGCGTGGAGATTCCATTTCTAGATACTATGTGTCCTAAGATCTTCCCTTGTCTTATCATGAAGACACACTTCTCGGGGTTCATACAGACCCTATACTATCGGCATTTATTAAATATCTTCTGCAATTGAGGAATGTGGTCTTGTCTTTGATTGGAATATGTGTTACACACACCTCAGGATGTGAAATAACAAGTGTTGAAGTGGTGGACTACTTGCCACTGAACAAGTTCACTTCTACAAGTACGATTTCATCACTCTCGAGCTATAACCATCACGAAGGCACCTTGGCTCAATGTTCCCTGGCAACGATGCCAAAAACGTGTGTACTTAAGTCAACAAGACATAAGGACTTGTGCCAATCTCATTTGCCACACAAGTGCGTATAGTGGGGAATTGACACACACTTATTTGTCAATCCGATGAAACAACCTAACCAAGTGTATGAGGACATGTGCACACGTGATGGAAAATGAAGTGGTTCAGCTCATATGTGTGAGAAAAGACTAATCTACCTCTCTAACTCACTGAAATACTGAAAGTTTCTATCGTGATACCACTTATAGTAGTTTTCACTAAATCTAGGATTTCTCCCAACTCCGAACTCTGAATATGGACAACAGTGAGATTTTTTGAAGCTCTCAACGAGACGCTTCTGTTGGAGGTGGTTTCACTTGATTCTGACAACCGTGCTTCAAGTTATGACCAAAATAGTGAATGGCGGGAAACACCTACACTCACTTCACAACACCTACAAGCTCACACACACACTACAGTAGCTCAAAAATAGTGGGGAGGGGTAGACAACAGTCCTACACACACATTCCAAGCATTACACACACAAAGAAGATCAAAGAGAAGATGAAAATCTGCAAGAAAGAAGCAAATTCAAAAATCAGGAGCTCTCCTTCTTCACAATGGCAAAAAGTCTCTACAAAGAGTCACAAAGTGACTTATATACATGTGCCCTAAATTTGGTCCTTTCACACAAGAGACCGGTTCTTTATCACTAAAAAGTAAATTTCCTACTAATTTACAAGGAATATATTACAATAAGTTGGGATTATGCATCTAGAGGACTTCTCTAGTGCATTTACATGGCTTGAGGGAATTTACTAAGACTTTGAAGAAGAAAAATGTGCCCATTAATTTGAAAATTTTGGGGCTCCTCTTTTGTGCCTCTTTACTCTGCAACATATACACTTACACATGCACATGTACATACATACATATACACACACATACACATGCACATACATACATAAACACACACATACATATACACTTATGTACACACATATGAATGAATTATATAATCAAAGTATTAAAACACATGCTTAATATAAATAATAATAACAATCAATAGAACAAAACTCTTCATTACTTAAGACCATACACACAATTCAAAACATAACTAAAATGAAAAATATATAGATTATATATATATATATATATATATATATATATATATATATATATATATATATATATATATATATATATATATATATATATATATATATATATATATATATATGTATATATATGTAAATACATATAATCCAATTTCATAATCAACTAGAATCCTAATCATCATCATCATCAGCAGCAGCATCATGATCATCCTAATCATCCTCATCCTCATCATCATGATCACCCTGTGACGATCGATATATATATATATATATATATATATATATATATATATATATATATATATATATATATATATATATATATATATATATATATATATATATATATATATATATATATATATATATATGTAAATACATATAATCCAATTTCATAATCAACTAGAATCCTAATCATCATCATCATCAGCAGCAGCATCATGATCATCCTAATCATCCTCATCCTCATCATCATGATCACCCTGTGACGATCGAGATCGTCCCTCCTGTTTCTGTCTCTCCACCTCATCCATATCTTCCTCTCCATAATACTCTTGTATTACATATAACAAACATAAATAAGTAAAACAATCAAACCATTCATAAAAAAAATAATTACATAAAATTTAATAATACTCACAAAGGCATCCGGATGATCTCACATATACTAGCTCAAACGCTAATGTCCAAAATGTGTAGCATACTCAATCTCATGTTTCGTAGGATATTGGCCATAATCCTTTCGCTGCATTGAAACAAATAAAAAAGATTAGTTGCTTGCATTTTAACTAAAATTAAAAATATACTCACAATAACACATACACTTACAAATGTAGCTGCAAAACCATGATGGCCCATTTGGCCTAGGTGCGATGTGTGGCCCGACTCCACTCTCTTCTTTGCAATAGCCTGTTTATTTAAGAAAAGAGAAATACATAAATAAAATGTAAAAAATTACTAAAATATATAAAAATTATAAATATTGAAAGACCTCTAGAATTGCTAGAAGGGATAACTCTAACCACTTGTGGGGTAGATTTTGAACACACATTTGCTATATGTGACTTTGAAGAAAATAATTTCTATGAGATGATCCTAGGAAAGCCCTTCCTACGACAATTGCAAATAGTAGAGGATTGGGGAACTAATTCCTTGTACTTATAACACATAGGGGTCACCACCAAGGTGAATTTCAAGGATCACACCTTCAGATATGTACCACCCCTACAGTGGAATCCTATCCACAAAATGAAAGAAGATTCTATCTCTATGCATTCTGGAAGTTCACCTGATCTATCATGGCTGCATGAAGATAATCACATGTGGATGTGCAAGGTCACAGAGGTAGAGGAAAGACACTTAAAACCAAGAGAAGGAACTTCTCTAGGAGAAAGACCAATTAAAGACCCAACCTATACAGTGATGATCTTTCTAGATGAGGAATTTGAGCCTCATGGTTGGGCATAAATCTTGGACACCATGGACATTGCACTCAATGAAGAACAATGGACACCTCATTGTGATGAGGAGGGTTATGATATTTCAGTGTTCATGTGTCATCCCTTGCTAGAAGAATGTCACCCTAGTGATGTCATAGAAGAAGAAGAAAATGACGACGATCTAGAGTCCATTGTAATGGATAGTTGCTTTAATTCAAAAAAGCACTATCTAGATCTAGCAGTATTTAACCAACAAGAAGAAGAACCTCTCACAAGCATTAAAATGGTAAAGTCAAAGGAGGGAAGTGAAGGTAGTAAAAAGAAGAAGAAAAGAAAAGCAGTGAAACAAGAAGAGGAGGAATCATTGTTTGAAGTACGAGAAAACTTCAAGAAATATGAAGTTGAGGATTGGAAAACTTTGGTATAAATGCCTAAGAGAGAGGCCATCATAGGAAAAGCATATGATAACAAAGAAAAGACCAAGAAAATTGTTGTAACCATTGAAGGGAACGAAGAGCGATGTATGTACATAGGAGATGACCTAAGTGCAAAAGAAGAAGCAGAGCGTGTAGCTCTATTAAGGGAATATAGGGACCTGTTTGCATGGCACTATAGAGACTTGAAGGGAATAGATCCAAAAATTTGCTCTCATACTATCCCCATGACTGGTGATGCCAAACCCACCAAACAAAAGCCCTATACATATAATGACACTTATGCAACTAAAATAAAAGAAGAGATTCACAAGTTGATTGGAGCTGGATTTATCTATGAGATTGAGCATACTTAATGGGTGTCCCCCATTGTCATTGGCACCCAAGAAGAATGGAAAATTGTGAGTGTGTATTAACCTAAAAAAACTTAATGCTGCTACGATCAGAGGTAGTTATCCGCTTCCAATCACTGAACATTTATTGGAGCATGTTGTAGGCAAGGAAGTTTATAGCTTTCTTGATGGATTTTTCCGGTTACAACCAAGTAGCCATTGCCCCAAAAGATCAACACAAAACGGCCTTTGCCATAGAGTAGGGAATCTTTGCATTCTGTGTGATTCCATTTGGGCTCATCAATGCACCTGCAACATTCCAAAGGCTCATGTGTGATGTCTTCAAAGAGTTCTTGTGGAAGAGCTTAGAAGTATATGTGGACAATTTATGCGCTCACTCCCAAGAAAGAAGATACCACATCCTTGAGCTAAAACAGATCTTCAACAAGTGCAAAGAATATCGAGTGTGTCTAAACCCAGAAAAGTGTGTGTTCATGGTACGACAAGGAAAAATATTAGGTTACATTGTTTCTAAGAACGAAATATCAAAAGATGAGGATAAAGTGAGAGCCATAGCTGAGCTTCTGAGGCCAAAGAATGTTAAAGAGGTACAAGCTTTTATGGGCTATTGTGGATATTACCGTAGATTTATCCACATGTATGCAGTCATAGCCAAACCTCTTTATGGTCTCTTGACAAATTTTGAGTGGAACGATGAATGTGAAAAATCCTTCAATGAACTGAAAAGACGCTTGTGCACAACACCAATACTAACCACTGCTGATTGGAATAAGCCATTCCATGTCCATGTAGATGCATCCAATCATGAAATAGATGAGGTGAAGTAAATCTAGATCTACCTATAGCATATGCTAGCAGACAATTGAACGCAGCTGAGCGAAACTATACAACAACAGAAAGAGAGGGCTTAGGCATGGTATATGCTATGAAGAAGTTTAGACACTATCTGTTGGCCAACAAGTTCAAGGTTTTTTAGAGATCATCAAGCTTTATTATATTTGGTCAATAAACCTTGCAATATAGGACACTTAGTAAGATGGTTTCTCTTACTAATGGAATATGACTTTGAAGTGGTTGTTAGAAAAGGTAGGACCCACCTCATGGCAGATCACCTTTCTTGCATCAGTTCAGGAGAGTCACCGCAAGGAGTGTCTGATGAATTGCCCGATGCTCATCTGTTCAATTTAGAAGTTGTTCCTAAATGGGAAAATAAGTTGGTACCTGTCGTAACCTTCAAACCCGCAAATAAGAATGTAAAAACAAACAAAGATGAAATTGTAAAATCACAAACATATAAAATATTGGCAGGAAGCATGTACAAACAAGATACAGAGGGTGTACTAGCTTGTTGTGTCGAGGATGATGAACATAGTAGTTGTTTGCAACAAGCCCATGAAGGATTGCTAGGAAATCACTATTGTAAACAATGAACATTGCAGAATTTAAAAAGTTTAGGAGTGTATTGGCCTAGCATGGAGAGAGAAATTCATGAGTGGGTTAAGAATTGTCCAATGTGCAAAGAGAGACCCCCAGTGGAGCATGCCACCCTTTATCAAAGGTCATTAATTCCGGATTGTAGTGCTCCATTGGTAGAATTCATGAGATCGTGAACATTACCCAATGAGGCTGGTCTAGCAAGAAAACGGAGTATGGAGCAAGAGGCTCAAGACTACACCTTAGTAGGAGACAACCTATATCGAAGAGGTAAAGATGGTTATTTAAGATTGTGCATTCATGAATCAAACTATTTGAAAGTCTTAGAAATATCACATAGCGGTGTTGCAAGTGGACACTACACTCCTGACCGAGTAATTAAGATCATTATATTCTCAGGACCCCCTATCATCCACAAGCTAATGGACAAGCTGAGAGCACAAATAAGATCTTGTGTAATGTGTTGACAAAACTCATAAATAATAACGCTCTGATTGGGACAAACAACTTCATCATGTTGTTTGGGCTTATCGAGTTTCCTACAAAACAGTACTCACTGCCACCCCATTTCAGATGGTCTTCGGACAGAATGTTGTGATACCATTAGATTTCCTAATCCTAGCTTTGAAAGTAGCACAAGAGCACGAGTGGAATGGACATGAGTTGTCCTCTAGGATCTTTGATCTAGAACACTTAGGTGAGATGAGGCTACGAGCGGTAGTAGGCATTTATGCTGCAAAGAAACAACAAAAGGCATACTTTGATGCCCATGTAAAGGATAAAGGATTGAAAGAAGGAGATTTGGTGCTAGTTTATACGCTAAAGCAACATGCACGTAACTTGGAAAAAACGAGGCTATGGACCCATGATCATTAATAGAATCTCCACTAGTGGTGCGGTTCAACTGGCCACTCTAGAAGGTGACATCTTTCCAAACTATATTAGTGGATGTTGAGTCAAGCTGTATCAAGAACCTCTTATAGAGGATATGTTAATGAGACTCAAAACTGCTAAGAAGCGAAAAGAAGAAGAGTTGAGGGTCAAAGAAGAAGCACACGCATTAGGCGAAATTAGCTAAGGTGATTAGGCCTAGATGTCAACCCGAAAGCCCCAAATATCACATGGACATGTGCCAAAAATTGGGCATAATTACTTCTCGCATAATCGATTGACGCCCCTTTGTGATGGTAGAAGTAGGACGAGGGAAGAGTGTAAGGACTGTGAGAGCATTGGTTGACTCAGGTGCAACAACTAGTGCAATTAGACTTTCATATTGCCAAGAGTTCCAATTGAACATCAAGCCCATAAAAGCCTATCTCATAGGTTTGGGAGGTGTGGAAAACCCTTGTTTGGGCGAGGTGGGACTCCCCATCCACCTTCAAGATTTTCCAATAAAAGTCAAAATGCTAGTGTGTCACGATGAGGACCTTACAGAGCCACTTGTCTTGGATCAAGATTGGATTTATGACTGCAGTCAACTTGAACCTAGGAAGTCAACTTCTTCAAGTTTGGGTACAGGAACAATGCATTACATTAGAATTAGAGAATTGCATGCTCATAAATCGAGATGTCACACATTCTCTTAGTTCTTCTAAGACTCATCTTAGCAAAAAAGATATTGTATGTGTCAAAAGCTCTATGTTTCAGAAGAACTCAACCATGGAAGAACAGGCTCAAAGAAAAGCGGTCTCCTCCACTTATACAAGGACTAAGGCTGCCACCACAACTCAACCAAAAAGGCAAGCAACACAGCACATGAAAACCGCTATGTCTAATAGACAAATAGATTTCAAGAAGAACGTCGTTCAAGCATGAAGCAAATCTGGGTATGAAAAGCAGAGCAACCACCCACCTAGCCAACAATCCCACCAAGGCAAGCCAACCATGTGAAGATAAGAACCAAGCCACCACCACCTGCTCAACGAGAAGGTCTCCAGCAAATTTGGGTACCAAAAAATTTAGTTGCAACTCAACAAGGGCTATTACACATGTGGCTTCCCAAAGGACTCGTACATGCACAAAGTCCTATGATCTCCACCATGCAAAAGGTCTCAACAATGAAGCCAAGGAGAAGCAAGAGTCAAAACCAAGCACACAGATCAATACAAAATCAAGTCACCTCTTCAACAATAGTAAGAAGACAATCCTCAAGGGTATGGGTTTGGATACCAAAAGTGCGAGTATCATCCACAGGACCAAAGAGCAAACCACACCAGATACCAAATTCGAGAAACCATGTCAAGATGAAGAGACCAAAAATGATCTCTATAGGGCCAAGAACTATTTTGAAATGGATCCCTATAAGAAGGATTACATCATTGCAAGATTCAATCGACACCTCCAAACAAAGATTGCATCAAGTCTACAAGTAACATCAAAAGCCTCGACCATTAACAACCATGTGCCTTAGGCATAACCTTGTCTTTTGCACCATTCAGGTCATGCATTTTCAAAGTATGCATTAATATAGGGCCTCCTTACATGGCCGTATGTAGACACAATTCAGAATCCAAGGCACATGATACATATCTGACATATGTAAAATATTTTATTGACGTTAACACCTTTCTTCTTGTTTTATGCCAGTGTAAAGAAAAAAGGGAAGCAGAAAAGACAATGAGAGGAGACATGAACAGGTGCTTGAAGAATCTCATCAGTGAACCATCAACAAGGACATCCATCAACAAGCAAGACAAGGCAAATGGTCAATCACCATGATGGGAGTACACCATGAAGGATGAAGATCCATGGGCCCTTCACCATGGTAAGGAGTGCCTACTGTAACAACACTATAACCATGGTAGATTAGGAAACCTCTTTGTCAACGTACCCTTGAGCACTTCGCTCAAGACCCAATCTCTTGCACCATACTTCTTCCCATGCATCTTCCAGGTACACATACATAGGGCCACATTACAAGGTCATGCACAAGGCACATCTTTTTTCAACCCATACACGAATTCACTTACCCATTAGTCATTATGGGTCAAAAGTACTTGGCATCCTACTATGAAACTCATGTTCAAAGCTCCAAAGGACATTAAGAGTACAACAACAATACCTATGAAGCAACTCAATGTCGACAACTGATCAAGATCAATATTGACAACCTCTTTTGAGCAACTATCAATCTTTGGAAGCACAAAAATACACCATCTAGCTCATGTCCAAGGAAGGAGTACCTCCAAGGGGACCAACTCTCGCATAGGCTAGCAGTGGAAAACTGAAGAACTAGACTAAGCTACATTTGGAAGATGGACCGCTCCTGTTGATACAGGAAGGACACTACCTCTTAGAGTACTACATGGAACAACCACTCCAACAAGGTTCTGTCAGGGATGATGGAATCGAGAGGGGGGGAGTGTTGGCACTCAATGTCAAGCACAAGCATGGAAGTGAATCAAAGAAGTGGCTACACAAGAAGACAAAGCATGTAGGGAGCTCCAAGAAGCACATGTGAAATTTTCAAAACAAACCCCTATAAAAATAGCAATTTTTATCACTAAAAACCATTGTAAATACAATTTTCCATTTTTGCAACTCCATTTTGTGCAAGCTAATTATTAGAAGCATCATCCTACGAATTTTCATAATTTTTAGACTCCGTTTGAGCCCCCAAATAAGCCCTAGAACCTAGGCTGGACACTGGATCTGGATAGGGCCAAAACCACTCAAAAAACTATAAAAAGGGTTGGAGAGCTCATTTTTTGGAGGTTAGCTTGTTAGAGATTTTAGCTCTTGTAATATATTTCTTTTGTAATCGAAAACCTTCCATTGTTCCACTCTTTGCTATTACCTTGTGTGCATGTGTGTGTATGTGTGTGCATGCTTGTGTGCTTTCATTCATGCAATTGTGCCATCACTTGTTCATGGTCTTCATACCAGTCCTCACGTCTCCACGGATTGACATTTATGAGGTGTATCTACTCACATTGGTACTTGCCATTGTGCTAGAGTGACACCACAAGGTAATACAAGATGCTGAAACTTTTTGTTTTGAAGATGCAATTGGAAATTCAGATTGGGAGAAAGCTATGGATGAGGAGATGGATGCACTTTATAGAAATGAAACATGGAAGCTAGTTTCATTGTGGCAAGGAAAGACACCCATAGACTATGAGTGGGTTTACAAGGTAAATCACAATGCTAATGGTAGCCTAAGAAGATACAAAGCATAGTTAGTGGCAAAAGGATATGCACAGACATATGGCATCGATTATGAGTAAATGTTTAGCCATGTAGCTAAAATGTCTATTCTCAAAGCACTTGTTGCATTAGCTACAATAAATGGATTGACTTTGCATCATATGGATGTGAAGAATGCTTTCCTACATGGTGCGTTACAAGAAGAAGTATACATGGAATAGCCACAAAGATATGAAGATTCAAAGCACCCAAAATATATTTGCAAGTTGCAAAAAGCTTTGTATGGGCTTAAGCAAGCCCCTCGTGCTTGTCATGCAAGGATTGCCGACTACTAAAGCACAATTGGATTTTCTATGTGTGATGGAGATCACTCATTATATGCAAGGAAGGGTGATGATGGCATCAAAATTGTGGCTATTTATGTTGATGACTTGATTGTAGGAGGTGATAATGAAGCAAGCATTAAAGAGGTGAATAAACTCCTTATGCAAGAATTTGACATGAAACATCTTCGTGTGTTGTGCTATTTCTTGGACATTGAGTTTATATATACAGAAATAGGTATATGGATGTCACAAAGGCAATATACCTTGAGTATACTGCGAAAGTATGGTATGACTAATTGCAAGACAATTTCTATGCCATTAGATCAAAATTCAAAGTTGGATACTGCATCAAGTGAAGCATTGGAAAATGCTACTATATACAAGAAAATTATGGGAAGTTTGATATATCTCACAATTACAAGGCCTAATTTGAGCTACACTATTGGAGTTGAAAATCAATTTATGTAGGTTCCCAAAAAACCACACTTAGATGCCTTGAGATGCACTCTACAATATGTGAGTGCTACTTTAGATTATGCATTATTTTATGAAGCTAGTGTAGATTTGCATGTTCATGGATACATCGGTGCAAATTGGGTTGGTAGTAGTCTAGATAGAAGATCTTTTAGTGGATTTCTAATCTCACTTGGTACTATAGCTATTACGTGGAGCAATAGAAGCAAACCACTGTCGCTTTGTCGAGTAGAGAGGCTGAGTATAGAGGTGTTGCAATGGCATCATGTGAAGCATCATGATTAGAGATGCTACTTGTAGATTTACTATCATATGTATGAGAGTATTTACATGTGTATGTATATGCATTTATGTAGGATGCATGGGTATGAGTGAATTGTGCTTATGCATATGTGGTTGTAGGTATATATGAGGGTGTGTGCCTATGTGTATACATTAGAAAAGTGCAATATATCTATGTTAGTGTTTCATACCATCTAAGTAGCCCAAGTGAAAGTATGCAACCTTACATACATGTGTGATACCCTAGGCATTTACTCTAAATGTGAGTTACTTTGAGTATGTGAGTGAATATTACCTTAAACACTAATGTGTATATATTTGATTGACCCTATGTGCCTAAGGGAAAATGTATAAAACTTATGTATGTAAACCCTATTCGAATGTGTGCATGTAAGAGTGGCCATAAACATATGTGTCTATGGGTAACTATGTATCTAGACCTTGTGTTCTACGAAAATATTAGTTTTTAACTATGTGTGTATGACTATTAATAATATGATGTAAAAAGTTGACATGTGTATAATTGCTAAAAAGAGAGTTTGTGTGCATTGTATATTTTCATTCCCCCCTTTTCTTGACATAAACTATTCACATAGGCTGACAATAGAGATAGAGAGAGTGTCACAAATCTGAGCATAGCACTATAGATGTTGGTGGTGAAGCACACAAAAAGGGTAGAGAGAGAGCGACAAAAAGAACTCATGAGAGCAAACTAAGGACAGACATTCACGTTGAGGAGGCACATTGATGGAGACAAAGAGAGAGAGAGAGAGAGAGAGAGAGAGAGAGAGAGAGAGTGAGAGAGAGAGAGGGAGAGAGAGAGAAAGAGAGAAGGGTAATGGCTACTTCTTTAGCACATGCGATGCAAAGGTTATGGCTATGTAGATCGGGAAGAGAGCACAATAAATGGAGATAGAGAGAGAGAGAGGGAAAGAGAGAGAGGGGGTGAGAGAGAGAGAGACACGGGAGAGAGAGAGAGAGAGAGAGAGAGAGAGAGAGAGAGAGAGAGAGAGAGAGAGAGAGAGAGAGAGAGAGAGAAAGAGAGAGAGAGAGAAGCATGCTTTTAAATTTCATGAGTAGATAAGACACAAGAGAGAGAGAGAGGAAGATTCACAAATCTGAGCATAGCGTTGTAGATGGAAGCACTTGAAACACAGAGGATCTTTTTTTGTCCATCCTTCCCCCATTGCATGGATCTTCACTCGGCTTCCATTGCATCTACAAGAGCTATTCCCTGGTTTTGGTCTTCCATTATGATTAGATGATGTGTAGTTCCCCTACATAATATGCATAGAAGTCAAATTTGGTGCTAGATCAATGCGGTTGATTGTATTTCAAATAATTTAAGAGCCAAAAACATAGTTTGTAATTGCAACAACATGAACATAGAACATAGAACATCGAGGAAATGTCAGTTTATTGACTCCTTCCAGAGTCACTAAAAACAATCTTACTAATGGTATCAACTTTTTTTTAATATGGCCTATACCCATAATGTCCACATAAATGTCCAACAATCAAAACTTCATTGACACCAAAAGTGGATTTATCTAAAGAGAAAGTCAGTCTGACCTCCTCAAATCTTTCAAAGATTCTTTCACAGTAAAAAATGTGGTCGGAAACAAAATTTTTACATCTTGAAGAATCCAAAGTTACATTTTTTTCGCTTTCCACATAACCTTTTATCGTAATGTCATCGATAAAAGGCATAGTCACTTTGGGAATGAATTCATGTAAGACTAGGTTCATGTTCATCATGTGTGCCATAGAATTTGTTGCTCCGTGTGGTAGAGTACACATATGTGCTAGACCCAAAGGAGTTCTCATCATTGTTATATCTCTACTTTTGATGGCTAATTGAAACTAGTCATATCCTGAGTACATGCTACCCATTGAATAGATGGAGAGTCCAGAAAATACCTTTACAAACTCATCTATAATGGGACCTATTCCTACATTTCTAATAGTGGCTTTGTTAATAGGCTATAAATCTTGTATGAAGTGTATCATCCCATTCTTTTTAGATATCCTGAACCATTGATTAGAATATGGTCATCATGATGGATCTAGGATTCTCATGCCAATCTTTTCCTTTAATAATCTCATCATCTTAGGTAAATGAGCCTTTGGGACATGTATCAGCTGAAGATACCATGCAATATACGATACGGTAAATATAATCATAGGAGCTACAAGCTTCAGATCAACACATCCTATTTCATGTGGGACTAAGGAAAATGCTTTTCCATGATGTATGATCATGTTTCTAAACTAATATTTTTCAATTTATGAAAGAAATTCTTCTCCAAACTTTATATATTTCATAGTTTCCCTAGTAAATGTGTGTCCTATTTTAGATCGATCTCTAAGAATAGAATCCTTAGAAACTCCTTTAATTATTTCATAACTCTCTTTAGGCAATGGGTGAGCTACCTTCCTTTCTATTGTTTTATATTTAGCATCAATCTTGACTTCGTGTTCTTCTAAGAAATTAGCAATTAGCTGATATTCCTTAATAGAGTCAATAATGATAATTTTTGTTTCTAATTCTCCTTGAAGAGTATTTACCACTTCTTCCATTAAAGATGAACTCTTTGTAAGTTCAATTAGACTCTCAATGTTTTCTTTAGATGAAATTAATCCTAAGTTTTCAAAGCTAGATGTAGGGGTGCAAACTAAAAAGTTCTCAAAGTTATATACATCATCAGGTGAGACATCAATCCATTGTCCATGATTGTCTCGCTCAATAGTGGAATCTAATAGAAATTTTGATCATAGTAGGCCACAAATTCTCTTACATGTGGTGGATCTTCACACACATGGTTGTAAGAGTCAATGTGATTTATTTGTAGGTTTTTCCTATTTCTTGAATGATTGGGACTAAATATCATTACTTGCAAGGAATCCATTCCAGTTTTAGAATGAATTCTTGCATATATTGATCCATCATTCATAGCTTTTGTTTCCATCCTCATTTTTGCTATAAATGGTTGTCGAAGAATCACTTCATATGAGCAATTGTCTTGCGTAAACAAATGAAACTCCTCTTGGACACCTCCTATCATAATAGGTACATGTGCACATGCACCTAGCAAAATTCTTGACCCATTGTCGACTGTTCTCATTCTCCAACCATGATCTTTGTCAATGGGCCATCTAAATTTATTGAAGAAATTCTTTGATATTACATTTATCTCTGAGCTTCAATCAATCAGGGCTAGAGTTAAACATGAATATTTTTCATCGCTAATCCAAATTTTGACTTCTGGAGTTCCTCTTGCCTAGAAATTCATATCGAATCGACTTTCACCTTTAGTCATCTCATCATCAGGAAGCATTAGACCAAGAAAATTTATGTTTACACTCATTGTCACAATATCTTCC
Organism: Ceratopteris richardii; assembly: GCA_020310875.1. Lineage (NCBI taxonomy): Eukaryota > Viridiplantae > Streptophyta > Polypodiopsida > Polypodiales > Pteridaceae > Ceratopteris > Ceratopteris richardii. Next base: position 56,710,894 of record CM035434.1, read on the forward strand.
TCCTCATCATTATCTCTATCATATAGCATTATAGCTTCATTCATTATGAAGATTTCCTCTGCAACATCTTGAGGTAGTGGAAACTATCTCCTTCTTGTAAGTCTTACAAAACTATTCTTGAAATCGGGTTTTGCAATAAAAAACACCTCTTGAAGGGACATAGTAACCTGGCTTTTTAATAATATTTCATTTAATATTTCTCTAGCATCATTTTTCTTCTCAAGCTCCAAGATCATATTTGCTGTGAGAGTATTTTTCACTTTCTTCTTTCCTTTTTCCTCCCCTTGTTTCTTTTCATCTTTTTGATCATTTTGATTTATTTTATTATTCTTGTTTATATATTTCTTTCCCTCTTTAACAGCTTTTCTCTTTTCTTCTTCAGTTGCAGTATTTTGATTTTTTTTGTACTTGAGTATTCTCATTTAATGGTTTCTTTCCTTCTTTAATAGCATTTCTCTTTTCCTCCTCAATTAGAGTCACAATATCTTTGAGTTTCACTTTCTTTTCATTATTAATATTTTTCTTTTAATTTCCCTTGACTACCTTCTCCCTCATCTACCTCATCTTGCATGTCATCTCATCTTCATTCCTCTTTGACAATGGAAATGTGAGAATATATGGAGGATTGATCGACAGGAGATTGCCATGCAATTTTACATATGATTCCATCCCTAGCTCTTACCAATGCCTCAACAGAATAGGGACCTTGACTTGCAACTGGTTGAGCCCCTTCCTCTTATGGCTCTAATCCAACTGTCAAACTAATGGTAGATGCATTGGAGATGGTTAAGTTTTCATACAATTTTTTCATACCTCTTTTCCCCCAATTAATAGCCAAAGGAAGTCGCGTTCTAAAATTACATAGTCTTCTATCAACTTCAACTACAAGCTGATTATGTTTAGCTTGATTTAATTCATCACATGCATAAGTAGCATGGTCTTGAGTGTCACATCAAACACATCGTTTACTGCTTGTTCCTCATTTATCAGGATTTCTTTGAAAAGTTGGTTGAGCAGTTGACTAAGTAGCAAGAATTGGCTGATAAATTGGCCAAGGAGGAGGAATGAATTGTGGTGTAATGGGCTGCATTGGTGGCGCAATATTTGTTTGTCCCAATCCACTACTACTAGCCCTAGGCTCATGCAAGCTCATGAAAAAAACTTTATTATTTAAATGTGTGACCTCTTTAGAAAGAGATGGTTTCATATTCATTATGTTCTCAATTTTCTTGCATAAGGTATCAAGTTGAAATTCAATTGGAGTCTTGGAAGCAACCACAACATTGGCCATGGCCGTAGTTGTAGGTGAAGGCATGTTAAAATGTCCTCTGTCGGTAAGTTTCTAGGATGAGTGGAAATCAGTTTTTCATATAGTACGGATTGATGTTGTCTCATTTGAACAATGACTTTTATTTAAAATTTAATGGTTTGCCAGTCATGTGTCAACTTTTACCTTTTACCACATGCCTTGATTATTTGTTCTACCTCAGCTCTATCCTCTAGCCTTAAGATCTTCAGGAAGTGGATGATAAGATTTGGGTTTAATCCATTTCTATCTTCTTTAGGAAGCTGAGAAAACTGTCTCATAAACTCACCATGTAGGTGAGTTAGAGTCTCACTTGATTTAGGGAAATTAACCCATCTTAGGAACCCTTCTTGGCCATGCTGACTAGAATCTTCAAGGAAGAACATCTTATGAAGTTCTTTTCTCAAGTCAACCCAAGGTTTGGTTGCATGCTCATGGATACTTTCTAGAATAGATCTAGAGACAACTCGTTTGAAGTACTGTACAAGTACATTGTTAGGTAATCCCTGGATCTGTGCTTGCTCCTCAAATGCATCTAAGTAATTAGTAATATTAAGACCACTGACTTTTCCTTTTTCATGCAGGATTGATTGTAGTGTTCATGCACCTTGCTTTTCAATTATCATATTTTTAAATAGTCCTTCCATTTTATGATCTTGATATTTCCTAGAGTTAAGTATTAAATCTATAATGAAAAGTTCTAAAAGCTCTTTGAATTGCCTAAAACTATCACTATATAGGATAGCCATGAGATTGAATGTTGCTAAAGCTTAGACTTTTGATCTATCTTCTTTCTTTTCTTTCATTCTTCTTTATCTTTTCTTCTACTTTTGATTTTTCTTTGTTCTTCTTAGATTAATTCTCTTTGAGGGAATTTATTTTCTTGTTTTTAATGTTATAATTCTTGATTTTTGCTTCCAATGACTACTTTAATTTAAACAAAATCTTGTTTTTGTATTCTTTTCCTCTTTTTAAAGTTTAAAGCTCTTGATTTTTGACTCCTAGATTTACTTTAACTTACATTAGAATCTTGTTTTCTTATTCTTTTTCAAATATTTTCTAATTTTCTTTTTAGATTTTTTATATAGTAATTATAGAAAACAAAAATTAGTAGCGAATAACCATAGAGAAACTAAGAACAATGTTTTCTAAGTGAAATGATAACAACAAGAACCCTTTCTTTATGCTCTAAAGTACTCACAATGAATAAATGTTTCTAGTGCAAATGAAGTGATTTCTCATGTAAATTGCAAAGCATTTTTTTTGTGTGTTTATAAAAATAAAAGATCTTTGTAATCTAATGTGCATACAATGACTATCCTTTCTAATGCAAGTAAAATGAAAACAATTCTTTTTATCTATTTTATGCAAAACAATTTAAGTGATGTATTTTTTTGTGTTCATGCCAAATTGAAAGAACTTGAAAAACCATTACCTTAAGTTTATTGTAGCAGAGGCTTAAACATGCACGATGATTTTTTTTACAAATTTTCATAAATAAATCCTAAGTACAGAAAACTAGAAGTGAATCCTGCAACGAAAAACTTTGTTTATGTCGATTGGGGGAGGGGGGGGGGAAGCAATGTGGAGGCTCCTCCTTTTTGAACGCTCCTCTTCTTGTGGAGCTGATCAATTCCCTAGGGAACACCACTCAACAACTAGGGAAAAGGATATGGGATAGCAACAACTTGAGTCCTTATTCATACCTTCAAGCAAAATAATGCAAGGATTTAATTTTAGTCAAAAGTAAATCACATCCAACAAATCTAAGAACACAATTGTCATGCTTCACTTTGGGTTCACCAAAGGATATCATGTCCTGCATGAATACCACCGGATGTGTGACTACACATAGGGTGTTTTTTAGTGTGCTTTAGGACTTAAGATGTGAAAACAGAGTTGTGTTTGACTATATTCTAGCGGTCAATGCATATGGTATACATCATTTGACTGCATGCAAAACTTTTTTCATTTTTAGATGAGATGGAAACATTCATGTTTGTAAGATGAAATGAGAATCGATATAACAAAATAACCCTATACAGTTAAAGCTTGTAAAAGTTCTAAAAAATTCTTCAAGTTTATCTAGAAGAGGTGATAACATTTATGTTTGTAAGGATAGATGAAAATTAACATAACAAACAACCCTATACAACTTATGAAATTTTAAGGGTTTTAAGTTCTAAGATAATTAAATTTACATTTTGCCTGCTAAAAAACACTAGATAGAAGGACTCTAGGGACTACAGCTTTGATGATCATCTACTGCATGGCTCTCCATCTTCCTGTTTGTAATACTCCTCTATATCATGTCCTCTTCAATGCTTTGAAAGAAAGACATTAGAAAAAAACACATAAGTTCACTCATTAAAAGCAAAAAACACATAGTCCTTCATTACTTTTCAATAAATCTCTGATATATAAAATTTACTTGCATATATACATTTATCTCTCTTTCATGTATGCACACACACACATACATGCATACATATGTACACTTCTACATACATATGCATGCACATGCTGACATGCATTTACTTGTGCTTATGCATGCTTTATCACATTCATTCATTTATACTGACATACACATGCATCATTTACTTACATATATGCACATTCACTATTAGATTCTCAATTCTTATATAATATTCTCTCATTTATAAACTTAAACATACATGCATACTTATATCTCATTCATACTCTCACATGTATGCACACACACTCTCACATGCATGCATACACTTTCACTCATATGCGCATGCATTCATCTGATTCACTTATGCACATGCATATGCTTATGCATACTTGCATTGATTCTTAGATACACATGCACTCATATGCATTCATACACATGCATTCATGCATATGCACATGCATTTACATACACTCACATGTATATGTACTCATGCACATGTTCGTATTTAACATGCACATACTCTACACATGCATTTGCATACACACACTCTACGCATGTACATATTCTATGCATATGCACATTTACTACATACATGCATTCATTCACATTCAATCATGCATTTATTCATTTTTATTCACATGGATGCATACATACATACTTCTTATATACATGCATATGCACTATTATCCTGCATTCATGCATACATACTATCATATACACATGCATTCATGCCTATGCATGTTCCCATATTCACTAATGCAAGCACTTTTTCACCTCACATTTGGGGACAACAATTTTTCAGTTCTTTACTAGTATGTGAATGTACTTCTTTTTATCAAAATAAAAAGTCAAATTTTATCTCAGGACTAGATTTTAACATGGAAAATGAGTTGAGATTGGAAAAAGATGATCCCAGCCATGGTGAATGTGCTCTTGTGTGACCTCCACCTAGCAAAGGCTTTACATATGGATACCTGATTAGGCTAGCTACAATGATCACATTTCTAGACATCTTAAGTGTACTTTACACATCCTACACAGTAAAAACCATAGAGACCTAGCATGTGGATTTGTTATGCTTGTATAAGGTTCAAGACTTAGCTAGACCTTGCTTCTTGAATTCTTCACACAAGCTCATCAATTTTTGCACCTTCCACCTTAGTATGCTTTTTTGGATTCTAAAACAATTTGAATGTTGGAACCACTTTAACACCCATTTTTTGATAAGACCCTATAATTTTGGTTGCAATCTAGCTTCAAGAAGAGGATATCCATGATTTCTGAGATAAATCCACTATTTTAGGGTACAAATCTCACACAAACCACATGACTATGTGTGAAGATCCATAACCATGAGTTTTTCTCTAGCACCCTCCATAACATGCCAAGACATCTCCTATGTTACCTCTATTCCTACACTTTCACCTGTATGAGTTGCTTGTTTAACGACTCTGGAAGGAGCCAATAAATTGAAATTTCCTCAGTGTTCTATTTTCATGTTTTTGTGATCACAAAATGTGTTTCTAGCTCTAAAATGATTTGAAATACAATCAATTGCACTAAGTGTGGCTCCAAATTTGACTCCTATGCATTTTATGCGAGTAAATGCACAACATCTAATCAGAATTGACAACCCAAAGCAGGGAATAGCTTCATTAGATGCAATGGAAGCTGAGCGAAGATCCATGCAATGAGGCAAAGATAGACAAAAAAGGAGCCTCTATGTTTCAACCACTTCCATCTGTATTGGTACGCTAAGATCTCTGAATCTTCCCCCCCTTTGTCTCATCACTTATCTGCCTGTGCAATTTACAAGCATGCTTCTCTCTCTCTCTCTCCATTCATTTTTCTCTCTTCCCAATCTACTTAGCCATAACCTCTGCATCGCATGTGCTGAAGAAGCCACCATTTCTCTTCTCCTCTCTCTCTCTCTCTCCATCGATCTGCTTCCTCAAACTGCACGTCCATCCTCAGTCTGCTCGTGCGAGTTCTTTTTGTGGTTCTCTCTCTCTACCCTTTCTCTATGCTTCACCACCAACATCTGTAGCGCTATGCTCAGGTCTGCAAATCTCTCTCTCTCTCTCATTAGGCTACATGGGTAATTTATGTTAGGGAAAAGGGGGAATGAAAATACATTATTACATTGTGCATGCGCTACTCCCTATCAAATGTAATCAAATGCACTCTCCTCTCTCTCTCTCTTTCTCCCTCCCTCTCTCTCTCTTTCCTTGAATCTCTCTTTCATCTACTGTTAGGAACCATTGCTACTCACTATCGTGGTTCAAGCCAAGAGGGGAGAGAAGCCATCTCCTTCTCTCTCTCTAGGGTGTAGTGTGGTTTGCATTAGTATCAACCAGAAGAGGATCCTCTCTCTGTCTCTTTCTCTCTTTCTCTCTTTGAGCAATCTGTGCACGCAACACGAAAACAGCAAATAGCTAGCTCGCTTGCTTCACAGAACAAAGAGATAATACCTAGCTTACCCTTCCTCTTCACAATTCCTATGAGCATAAAGATTTCTTGTAGCTCATGATTGAGAGAAGCAATGACAATGAAACTTTGTAACTATGAAGTAGAGAGTATGTTGAATCTATAGCATTTTTAGTCACATCAAATGATCAAATATGCACTAAGAACCATGTCCGAGAAGATCATTGTTTTGAGATGATCTTGACAGAGAAGTATATGTATTAAATCACATAGAAATACAATGACATTGGCAATGTATAATTGCATAATGTGAGCGTAGTGATTGAGCTATGGAATTAGCTCAGTAATCACAAAAAAATCCTCTCAATTGATCTCTGAATTGGGCTACATTCCACACGGCATTTTGATCTATTTTTATAATTAGCGATGGAGCCAATTTTTGAATTCAAATTCAAGTTCTCACCATAAAGGGAGTCCTAAACGTTAGGACTTACTATATCATCAATCAATCTACCAAGAATTTGAGATTTGATTCCTCCTAAATCCACGTGTGGTTAGTGCATTTAACATATGCACTTTTACAAGGATAAAAGTAACTTGACTTTACAAGGGAATAGTCATATGTGACTATATGAGATAAATGCTAATTGTTCAAGTATGTAGGCTTGGACCCATTTGCACCAACACTCCCCCCCTCCCCCCTTGAAATCTAGATCATTAAAGACTTTAAGAGCTAGATTAGCATCATGACAAGTAATCCATCACTCATGGTACCTTTCAAATGCCTAGGTTGTATGCGAATGAGCTACTCTAGGTTCGTGCATAAATTGTGACAATACTCCCACTAAATAACATACATCAAGCCTAGTTTTTGTTACATAAATCAAACATACTACCATGGATCTATAAGCATTCAATATCATGCAACTCATCACCTTCTTTTGCACTCAAATTTACATTTCATTCCATTGTAGTAGAAACAAACTTACATTCCTGCATACCTAACCTTTTCAACATATCATATATACATATATATATATATATATATATATATATATATATATATATATATATATATATATATATATATATATATATATATATATATATATATATATATATATATATATATATACTTTCTTTGTATCAACCACATGACTTCATCTCCATACACAATCTCAATCCCAAGAAAGTATCTACACAAACCAAGATCTAAAATTTTAAATTCAATTCCTTGTTATCTTTGATCTCTTCAATTGCCTTTGCATCATTTTGTGTAATCAACAAGTCATGCTCATAAATGCATACATATACAAACATGTCATCTACATGTTTTACATAAGGTGAAGGATCAACATGACTCTTCATGTATCATTAGAGCATAAGATGCTTTAGAAACCTTGTATTACATGCCCTTGGTGCTTGTTTACGGCATTCTAATTGATATATATTCCATCTTTTACTTGCAGCTAAAGTCAACAAAGCTCTCATTGTGGCCGTGTTTTCCACTTGAATAAGTTTTTCCTCATAGTCCAATCCTTGAGTTTAAGCATGTCCTTTTGCTAAAAGTATAGCCTTACATCTTGATACACTATCATCAGTATTTCTTTTAATCTTAAAAACCCACTTGCAGCCAATTAGCTTTAGTTTTGGTGTCTGTGGAGGTAAAATCCAAGTCTTGTTATCTTGTAGTGCATCCATTCCTTCTTTCATTGAATTCTCCTAATTGTTATTTCCTTTTGCCTCATCATAACGTTAAGGTTCATCTTCTTGCTCAACCTTTGTCTTAAAACCATAATGAGAATTCATAAAAGATTCACACATATACCTTTGGTGTTGCTTAATCACTCTTGAATCTCTTCTTACCTCCAATGTAGCTACTTTTTCTTTTTTATTAGGAACCTTTGATGATTCTCTATACTCATATAGACTACCCAATTCTTCTCCTTCATCATTAGCTTCAAAAAGTTTGAGTTTACCTTTACTTTTTGATTCTTACCAGGAGGAAAATCACATAAAGACCAGGTACCATTCTTCATAATAGCATCATATTCTGATTGCATAGCATCCATCCAATTTTTTAAGTTTTGTACTTCGTCAAACAAAACAAGCTCATTCTCATCACAAAGAATATAGGCAACCATAGCATAGTAATCTGATGCAAAAGAAGCACTATGAGAGCCTAAATGAGTACTTATGATAGAGGTACATCTAATTTGCTATCTCACAAAGTCTGCGCCAGCCATTTAGGCATAGTCTTTGCCTCCTCTATATCAGTTGTCTCATTAAAAAGTCCATCATGTAAATATGTATTAGAAATGGAATGATTTGCATCATCACATGGAACCTGTAAAGGTTGAGAAATTGCCTCATTTAGACTAAGACTTGACTATCCACCTATAAAAAGAGGCAATAAAGTGTTGTGGACAGCTCTAGAGCTAATAGAAGTCTCCTCGATACATGAAAGTAAGCTGATCCAAAAAAGAAACATAGCGGCTAACCAACATGCATTTAGTTTCTGGATGATATAGATGATAGCCTTTGCTTTCATAACTATACCCAACAAAAATTCATTTCACTACTTTATCATCCAATTTCTTGTGTTGTTTTTCATACATTAATGCATATGTGAGACAACCAAAAACATGGAGATGAGCAACAGATGGCTTACGACCATAGGCTAAGCTTCATATGGAGTGATAGACTAGGATGCTTTGTTGGGACACATGTTAAGTACATATGTTGCACACATAACAACCTCAAGCCATAAACTATGTGGTAAAGCCTGACTTTTGACCATACACCTCACCATATCCATGAACACATATTCTTTCTTTTAGAAAATTCATTTTAGTCAGGTGTATATGACACTATACACTCATGTTTTATCCCACATTCAGCCATAAATGCATTAAAATAAGAAGACATGTAATCTCCCTCAATCAAAACAGAGGGTTCCCATTTTACATGCTAACAAATTTCTAGCCAAAAGCAAAAAAATTTTGAAGCACATAAACACCTTGGAATTTGATTTCAATGGATACACCATGCATGCCTGAAAAAATCATGAATAAAAGTCACAAAGTAAAGGTATTTTCCAAAAGAGGATGTCTGCATAGGACCACAAACATAATTGTGAACAAGTTGCAAATTTTTAGTAGCTCGAATTAAGCCATCTCCTAGGAACAAGGAACACTGCATTTTTCCCAAAATTTAGCCTTCAAAAACATGTGTACCAAGTGCCTCAAGTTTGGGCAGAGAGGACACCATTTTTTGTTTCTACACGCATAGCAAACTAGCAAAATTTAGATGACCAAGGTGTACATTCCAAAGCTTGCATCTGAGATAGCTTGAGAATCATGTACTACACATGTGGAATCATTCATAGATTTTTCATAGTCTATAAGCTTACACAACCCATGACATAAAATACCACAAGAAATAAAAACATCACCACTTGACACATCATGAACTGTACATCTGTCATCAACAAATTTCACAACCAAGCCAATCTTGGCTAATGCTGAAATTGATCATAGATTTTTCTTGATCCCTCGCACAAATAAAGCATCTGCCAATGTGAAAGAACTACCATGAGTAGTAGTCAAAATGATCTTACCAACTCCCATTACAAGATAAGAAGATTTCTTGGCCCATGTGATAGTATTCTATGTAGGAGAAGGCTCAAGTGAATTAAAGAAATTGTGCCGCAAGGTAATATGTTTGGTTGCCCCACTATCAAAGTACCAAACATCTGAGTCTACTGTAGATATACACTACCTATGAGAAGATGGGTCAAAATTGCAAACAATAATAAACAACCATTCTTCATTCTACACAAGATAAGCAAACTCTGTTTAGGTGTAGAGGCCTCTGTGACCATCATTCCAACCTCTTTCTTATTTTCTTGTTTTGCAGCCAGTTTTGGAAAACTTCTTATGACATGATCATTTCCTTTATAGTACTTGCAAAAAATTCATGTTTTCTTTATTTACTCTAATCTCTATCTTCCTTCTTTGACTCTGAAGCATTAAGAGATTTCTACTTGCTAGTAGATGAGCTCCATTTTCCCTTGTGCTTCTGACTAGCTAAGAAAGCTTGATCTCCAACATGCATAATAGATGTGTTCTACCTGAACTAGTCTTCTTATAGCAATATAGAGACTAAATCCTCAAATATTAAGGCATTTGGATTTCCTTTCATCATGAATCAAAGAGTAGAAGCAAAACTTTGATATGAATTTGGAAGACCATTAAGAACGGTCTACACAAGTGAACTATCTAGTAAAACTTCATTAGTAGAAATCAATTGCTCTTTCAAATATCTAATCTTTGTCATAAAATTATCCATAGAATCTCCTTCATTCATATTCTCACTTTGCAACTATTTTGGGGTAAGCATCACAAGCCTCATTTCTTGCCTCATACAAAGTGGCAAGTGTGTCTCAAGCATGCTTTGCTATTTTGGAAGAGCAAATGTTAGGGATAATGGCACGTTTGATAGACAAAACTATCAATTCATGTACCTGAGCATCTCTACCATACCAATGAAGTTGCTCTATAGTAATTGAAGCATGAACCACATCATGAACACAAATTTGAAGATCTTCATCTTCAACACCATCTGCATTACCTTCAATAACTATATTTGTAGGTGTAGTAGGTCATTTCTCAGCACACTACACAATATTCCACAATCCTTTTGCACCCAATACATGATGCATCGTATATGCCCATAATGGTAATTAGTAACATCCAATCTATCCTCAAAAGCCATGATCACTAACTAAAATACCCTGATAGAGAAAAATGATTGTATCTTTAAAAGTTGAATCTAGCGAAGCATGCAAATAGCATAAGGAAGAAGAAGAAGAAAAAAAAAAGAAGCTTGGAGCACAAAACGCGATATTGAATGTATCACCGAGAGAATATACAAAGATAAGTGACCCATTAAGGTTATAGGCACATATACAAGTTGGGGGGAAAAAGCCTCCTTAAGAGGAAAAAAAGTGCCCAAACAATCCTAGTGTGTTCACGTGCACACCACTATCAAAATATATCAACACTTCTTGCACTTATCTTGCATGAAAACATCTCCAACCGGCATAACCTTATGTGTTGTATCATCTCTTATTTCAACATCACCTTTACATGAAGGATTATTCATATTTGAAAACCATGAAGAATCATGACACACATGGTTAGGGTAACCACTTTCTACATACCATACATCACTATTGCAATTCATCATAGTTTCTATATTCATCATAATAAGAGAATCATAATCATCAATTTTACCTTCAAGTACATAATTTTCTTGTTGTTTACCTCTTCTTGAGTAGCATCCTCTTTTACTAACATCTTGATTATTCTCATTTTGATAACAATATTTAGCATAGTTTCCATACCTTCTACATATGTAGCAATTGTTGTTATCTTCACTCCTTTGTCTTTGATTGTAGTTTTAGTAGCCTCTTGTACCTCTAGCACTTGAGGTTCATCTTCCTCGCATGTTGAAGGAGCCACTTGAAGTCCCTTTATCATAATTTGATGTATTCCTTCTTCCTTGGCCTCCTTTCAAAGATCTTCTACCTCTACTTCCTCATCTTGATGATCCTGTACAGAGAGCTTGTCTTAGGGATCCTTTTTTAAATGAAGTAGAGCAATTTATTTTCATCTCCTCCATGACCATGAGTGCAACAAGCTCATAAAAATCTAGTAGTTATCCTTTGCCATAAATAGAATCTAGTAGTTATCCATGACCATGAGTGCAACAAGCTCATAAAAATCTAGTAGTTATCCATTTTTTGTCTTCCTTGATTCCATTGAGAGTATGTGCAACCAATTATTCATCATCCATATGAGCTTGAATTGATCCTAGCCAATCTGCAATCATTTTAACCCTCAATAAGTAATCATCCGCCAATGTCCTTGTATCTTTATTTATGTTCTTTTACTCATTTTTTAGTTGAACCTTCCTTTCTCTTGTAGCTTTATTCTACAACCTTTCCAATGCAAGCCAAACATCCCTACTTGTCTCTAGGCCTTGTATGTGTCCTACCATTGAATCTTGAATGTTTTTTTTTTATATAAATTCAATGTAACCCTTTTGTTTTTTTCATTCCAAGGTCTAAATTCTAATGGTTATTGCTAATTTGGATGCTCTGGTAATATAAGCTTCATATATGTGCCACGAATTAAACCATACAAGCCTCTACCTTGCAAGTATGTTGTGATTCTAAATCACCATGCTTGATACTTATTCTTATCAAGATTCTCTATTTGTGCATGTTGATCACCCATTATGTATATACTAAACTTCCTCCTTTATCCCTACTTTTGGATGTGTGATACGAAAAAGTATGCAATTTAGCTTTTCAAGAATTTTTGTACCTTTCTTTGCTTGGATGTTGCTTGAGATGCTTCCTTGTTATCTCCTTCTAGCTTTACGTAGTGCTCATGATGAACCTCTACTCCAATAGCTTTGAATTCTCCATCAACATATTTAAACCGTATCCAAGCTTCAATTCCTTGCTCTGATATAATTTGTGGAATTTATTGACCTCCAAAGTATAGCTAGAAGTAGTTGGTATCCCCTAGGAGCTAGTTGACCTTCTAACAAATATTTGCATATAAAAGTAGTCATGCTTGCTGAGCTTGTTGCTCTCTACTCACTTGGATCTTTTCAAACCTATTTAACATGCATATACTAGACACAAAGAAATTTCAAAGGAACTATATAACCCACAAATTGTTTAAATATACAAGGAGATATGAACTCTTCAAGTTTGTAGGTTTAATGGAGACCTTGAATAGATATGAGCCTGAGAACACACACTATGCATAGAGACCATGGCTCTTAGCTTTGTTGGTATATTTAGGTCGTGATGTGTGTGAACACTCCAGGACCATCGAGGCACTTTTTTCCCTCTTTAGGAGGGTTTTTTGCCCCGGCTTGTATATACACTTATTGCCCTAAGGGGCTACTTATCTTTGTACATTCTAGTGGTAATACATTCAGTATTGTGTGTTGTGCTCCAAGCTTCTCCTTCTTCCTTGTGTTGTTTGCATGCTTCCACAGACATCTAGCTATAACAATTGGTATCAAAGTAGGTTGCTGCTTCATCTAGGGTATCATCGAAACCCCTCCAGTTGGAGTCTCAAAATCGCACGAATTTTGGTGAGCATACTCTAGGTATTTCACAGATCAAAAGGGCTTTGTTTTGTGGTGCCGAAATTGCGATCTGAGCTTGTTTCGACCTTCGAATGCACTATCATAGTGCTTATGCATGCTATTTCATCTTTTTGTGCTAAAGATATATACCAGTTTTGGTTCGCCAATATAAGCATCTTGAATTCTACAACAAGTTTAACAGAATTTGTATAGGCGGTTCTATTTAACTTTTTGAGATATAGTTTATTTTTTTCATCAAGGTATTTTAGTCACCGGCCATGGCTCAAAGTGGTGATGTATTTCGTATGTTGGCTGTTGAGGATAAGTTGGAAGGTACCAACTACCCATTATGGGCTTATATGATGCAACATGTATTGGTTGCAAAAGGATTGTGGAACATTGTGTAGGGTGTTGAAAAATGTCCTATCACACCTGCAACTATCACAACTACAGGTACATGGTGATATTCTGCAGATCCCTGTTCATGCTACTATTTCTGTTGCACCTACTATAGAGAAAAATCCTTGCGATGGCAGAGATGCTTAAGCACATGCATTTATAGCTTTGTCTATCAAACGTGCCATTATTCCTCACATTCGCTCTTGTAGAATAGCTAAGGATGCTTGGGATACACTTACCACATTGTACCAGGCTAGGAATGAGGCTCATGTTTCTTACCTCCGAAAACTGTTGGAGAGTGAGCACATGAATGAAGGTGATTCTATGGACAGTTTTCTGACAAAGATCAAGGATTTGAAGGAATAGTTGATTTCTGAAAATGAAGTCCTTCCTAACAATTCACTTGTCCAGACTGTTCTGAATGGTCTTCCAAACTCATATTAGATTTTTGCTTCTACTATTGGTTTGATGATGAAAGGCAATCCAAATGCCTTAACATTCGAAGAGTTAGTTTTTGTTTTGTTGCAGGAAGACCAATCTAGGTAGAACAAGTCTATTATGTGTGTTGTGGATCAAGGTTTACTAGCTAGTCAGAAGGGCAAAGGAAAATGGAGTTCTTCTACTAGTAAGCAAAAATCTCCAAATGCTTCACATTCGAAGAAGGAAGACAAAGATGAGAAGAAATTAGAAAAGCAAAAATTATTTTGCAAATACTATAAAGCAAATGATCATGTCATTAAGAGTTGTCCAAAACTGGCTACTAAAGAGGCTGGAATGGTTGTTGTAGAGGGCTTTACACCAAAAATAGATTCTGCTAATCTTGTGTAGGAAGAAGAATGGGCATTTACTACTGTTTGCAATTTTGACCCATCTTCTCATGAGCAGTGCATGTTTGCAGTAGACTCAGATGTTTGGTATTTTGATAATGGGACAACCAAACATATTACCTTGCAGTGTAGTTTCTTCACTTCACTAGAGCCTGTCCCTACAAGGAATACCATCACATGCGCCATCAAATCATCTTATCGTGTCATGGGAGTTGGTAAGATCATTTTGACTACTGTTGATGGTAGTTCTTTCACTCTCTCAGATGCTTTATTTGTGCCACGAATCAAGAAAAATACATTATCGATTTCTGCATTAGCCAAGATTGGCTTGGTTGTGAAATTTGTTGATGACAGATGTACAGTTCATGATCTATCAAAGGGCGATGTGATTATTTGGGCATTTTATGTCGTGGGCTGTATAAGCTCATAGACTATGAAAGATCTATGATTGTTTCAACATGTGCAGTACATGATTCTTAAGCTATGTCAGATGCAAAGCTTTGGCATGCATGCTTTGGTCATCTCAATTTTTCTATTTTGCTATTTTGCTATGCTTGTAGAAATCTGCAAAGCAGATCATTCCATTTCTGATGCAGATTGACATGATGCACTTGATGAGAGAGCCAATATTGCACATGCAAAAACTATGCCAAAATGGCTGGTGCAAACTCTGTGTGACAACAAATTAGATGCACCTCCATCATATCGTACTCGTTCAGGCTCACATAATGCGTCTTTTGCATCATATTTCTATGTTATGGCTGCATCTAGTCTCTATGATGAGAGCCTGTTTCATTTGATAAAGCATAAAATTCAAAACATTGGATGGCTATTATGCAATTTGAATATGATGCTATAATGAAGAATGGAACCTATTCTTTATGTGAATTGCCTCCTTGCAAGAAGGCCATTGGTACTAAGTGGGTATACAAGCTAAATCATAAACATGATTGTACAATTGACAGGTATAAGGCTAGGCTTGTTGCAAAGGGTTACAGTAAGAAAGAGGCATTGATTTTGATGAAACCTTGGCTCCTACTTGCCGAATGACTACTGTTTGTAGCATCTGTGTACTTGCAACTCAAAATGGTTGGAATGTACATCAGTTGGACATTAAAATAGCATTTATCAATGGTGACTTGCATGAAGAGGTGTATGTTTTTTAGCCTCATGGCTTTGTGTAGAAAGGGCATGAAAACGAGGTGTGCAGGTTAAAGAAGGCATTATATGGTTTAAAGTAAGCACTACGTGCTTGGTATGAAAAGATACATGCCTATCTCATTGCACATGGTTTTGAGAACAGTCCAATTGAAAGCACCTTATATGTTTAGAATGCTAATCATGTGCTTTTGATCATTGTTGTGTTTGTTGATGACATGCTGCTCAGTGGTCCTCATGACATGCATATTGCTGATTTTAAGGCTGATTTGCATGCCTCATTTGAGATGTCTGATTTGGGGCATTTGCATCACTATTTGGGCATTTAGTTTATGCAAGTTGATGGTGGAATGACTTTTTGTCAAACGAAATATATTGACACATTATTGCAACATTTTGGCCTTGAAGGCTATAAGACTATTGCCACTCCTATGGAGACAGGTTTACGATTGATTCTTCATGATGCTAGAGATGCACTTGATGCTATTCTCTATCAGCAGGCTGTTGGATGCTTGATTTACGTATGCATTACTCGGCCAGATATTTGGTTTGCTATCTCACATATGAGCAGGTTTATGCATTGCCCAGGTGTCAAGCATTGACAGGCATTCAAGTGCATCTTTCACTACTTGAGAGGTACCTGGCTACTTGGATTGTTTTATCCCAAGGGGGGATCACTACTGCTAGATTTGCATGATTTTTTTGACGGTGATCAGAAAGTCTGTTGCACATATCTCACTCATTGACTAATCAAATGTGTAAAGTTTTTTATAAAACTTTGTACAAGGTGTTCACTATAGTTTGCACACCTTCTCCAAGTCAAATCATTCCAAAAGATTAAGTATATCTTGAGAAATGAATCAAACAGTTCACCTATGTCTAAAATTGTTTTTCTGTAGAGTCAATTATGACACCTACAAATTCTAACACGTGGTTCTCCCAAACTAGAACCCATTTAAGCAAATGCTTTTGGCCATAGATGGCTTACCTTCCAACTTAGATTTTGATTTCTCATTTGTGCAAAAATTTACACTATGAATTGAGAACTGATCAATTCTTTGATCATCAAGATTACACATGTTTCAGAAAACACTAAACACTTTCTCACATACAAATGTTCCTACACATAATTCTCTCAGCGGATTTTAATTAGGATCTCAAACTCTAACCATAGACTCATTAACTATGGAATTAGACACCTACAAAAGGATTATTGAAATGATCAAGCACGAAAGGAGAACACACATAGATATCGGGTGCAATATGTCTTCATTTCTAAGAAGTTTTTACATCTGCCTGATGAGAGAGATTTCCTACACTTCTAAAGTGTTTATTGACTCTTAAAACTTCAAATTCGTCTCTTCACATACTCTCATACATTTGCTCTGATATTTTTCTTGTATATATAGGCAAATATGTACAAGCTCATGATCATACAAAAGGTATAAGTGAGCTAACTCTAAATTAATGTACATATGTATACAAGTCTTCATCTTCTGAACATGTACTTTCTTCATGCTTCATAAATTGATCTTTTCTTCAATCCTTGACTTCAATCCAAACTTCAATTGGTGATCGACTTGCACTAACAGCTCCCCCTCTTTCATCAATTGAGGTTTTCTCTATCTTCTTTATACCTGCCATGTCTCTAAATCTCTGTAGCTTTGGTCCATCCAAGCTTTTGGTTAACATATCAGCTATCTGATCTTTTGTTGAAGTATTTATGACTTCAATCTCCTTATCCATCACCTTCTCTCTAAGAAAGTGATACTGAATCTCAATGTGTTTAGTCCTACTATGAAAAACAGCATTGGCAGCTAGATATAATGAACTCATGTTATCTCCATGAATAGTGGGTGTACTCTAAATGATGTCAAAACTCTTCATAAGAGTCTTTAGCCATATGACTTCCTTTGCAGATTCAACCATACTACCCTTAATGTACCTCAACACCCTTTGTCCTGCAACCCTATGTTCTTTCCTAGGGCAAGGCATGAATTGAGACAACACTCCAATTGCATATGACAAATCAGGTCTAGTTAATGTAGCATAGATAAGACTACCAGCCAAACTTTGATATCGCTTCATGTCCTTAAAATATTCTCTTCCATATCTACTCAATTTGTGATTCACCTCCATTGGAGTGGGTGCTACCCTACAATCTTCCATTTTAAACTTGATCAACAAATTCTTCAAATACCTTTCTTGAGTTACATACACTCCATGTTGAGTGTATGAGATCTCAATGCCCAAGAAATATGACAAGTCTCCCAAGTCACTGATCTTGAACTCTTTCTCCATTTGTTTCTTTAGACTTTGTATGCCCTTCTCATTTGTACCTGTAAGAATTATATCATCAACATATATGCACATGTAAATGAACCCATCATCACTTGCTTTGACAAGCAGCCTACTATCTACTTTAGATACTTGGAAACCAAGTTCCTTCAAGAACTTCACAAGTCTATAATTCCATGCCCTTGGGGCATGCTTCAAACCATACAAAGCTCTCTTGAGCTTACATACATGATCTCAATACCTTTTATCTCCGAATCCTTGTGGTTGCTCCATGAAAGCATCATCTAAAATATAACCATTAAGAAAAGAATTTTTCACATCTAATTGACATAGTTTCCAACCTTTACATGCAGTAATGGCTATGAGTCTGCTGATAGTTGTCATCTTTGCCATAGGACTATAGGTCTCATCATAATCTATACCATAAGTCTGAGCAAACCCTTTCACAACAAGTCTAGCTTTATACCTAGACACACTTCCATCTGCATACCTCTTGGTTTTGTAGACCGAATTACATCCAATGATCTTCTAATTATTTGGTTTAGGAACCAAATCCATGTCTCATTCTCCATCAATGCATCATACTCTTCTTGCATAGCTTTCTCCCAATTTTCCTTACCTTTTGCCTCTTCATATGTAGAAGGGTCTTCATTTTCTTTCACCATATAAGCATAATCTTTAGTAGCTAAAAAAGAAGTGTCATAGCTATACCTTGTAGGTTGCCATTTATGTCTTGATGATCTTTTGAGTTCTCCACTTCTTGAAGTTTCTGGTTCATCACATTCTGGATCAAACCTTGGTACTTCTTCAACTTCAACCTGTACTTCATTATTCTCTTCTTCATCAAATATTTGAACCTTTGATTTACTTTTCTTTTGATTCACAACTTCTTCATCACGTGTGTTGGAGTTAGACGTCTGCAGAAGCACGCGAATAGCACAAGGAAGAAGAAGAAGCTTGGAGCACAAAACCACAATACTGAAATGTATTACTAGAGAATGTACAAAGATAAGTAGCCCATTAGGGCAATAGGCGTATATACAAGCCGGGGGAAAAAAACCTCCTAAAGAGGGAAAAAAGTGCCCTGGTGATCCTAGTGTGTTCACACACATCACTACCTAAATATATCAACAAATCCCCCGTGGGAGTGATGCGGTGAACAAGGAGCTGGCAATCATCTATAAGGAAGTGTCAAGCTATGTGGAAATCACTCCACAAAAGGAAGTAAGCCCAAAGCTTTGCGGAAAGCTTCAAACTTCTCCCTAGGCAGAGCCTTCGTGAAAAGGTCTGCTATGTTCTCCTGGGTGGGCACATATGCCAAGCTGATCTCCCCAGCAGAGAACCTCTCCGTGACATAGTGATAATGCACCTCAATGTGCTTAGTGCGAGCATGGAACACAGGGTTCCTCGCAACTGCCAATGTGCTGTGACTGTCAATGAAGATGGTGGTGGCAGAAGACTGGCCAACACCCAAATCATCCATAAGGCGTCTGAGCCACACACACTCAACAGTCACTGTGAAAGCTGCCCTATACTCAGCCTCACAACTGGAAGTGGCCACAGTAGGCTTCTTCTTGCTCAACCAAGATATACATGAGCTACCAAGCATGAAGCAAAAACCACTGGTGGACACATGAGTGTCATAGCAACCAGCCCAATCTCAGTCAGAAAAAGCATGCAAATATGGCGGTAGTGATCCCCCCTTGGGGTAAAACAACCCAAGTAGCCGAGTACCACTCATGTAGCGAAAGATGCGCTTAACCGCCTTCCAATGCGTGACTCCTGGGCAATGCATAAACCTGCTCATCTGTGAGACAACAAACTGAATATCTGGCCGAGTAATGCATAAGTTAATCAAGCATCCAACAGCCTGTTGATAGAGAACAACATCAAATGCATCTCCAGCATCATGAAGACTCAATTGTAAACCTGTCTTCATAGGAGTTGCAATATGCTTACAGTCTTCAAGGCCAAAACGCTGCAATAATGTGTCAATATATTTCGTTTGACACAAAGCCATTCCACCATCAACTTGCATAAACTGAATGCCCAAATAGTGATGCAAATGCCCCAAATTAGACATCTCAAATGAGGCATGCAAATCAGCCTTGAAATCAGCAATATGTTTTTCAATAGGACCAGTGAGCAGCATGTCATTAACATAGACAACAATGAGCAGAAGCACATCATTAGCACACTTAACGTATAAGGTGCTTTCAGTTGGATTGTTCTCAAAACCATGTGCAACCAGATAGGCATGTATCTTCTCATACCAAGCACGTGGTGCCTGCTTTAAACCATATAATGCCTTCTTTAACCTGCACACCTGGTTTTCATGCCCTTTCTGCACAAAGCCACAGGGCTGGAAAACATACACTTCTTCATGCAAGTCACCATTCAGAAATGTTGTTTTAATGTCCAACTGATGTACATTCCAACCATGATGGGCTGCAAAGTGCACAAATGCTCCGAACAGTAGTCATACGGCATGTAGGTGCAAAGGTCTCATCAAAATCAATGCCTCTTTCCTGCGCATAACCCTTTGCAACAAGCCTAGCCTTATACCTGTCAACTATACCATCAGGTTTACACTTCAGCTTGTATACCCACTTAGTGCCAATGGCCTTCTTGCCAGGAGGCAAGTCACATAAAGACCAAGTACCATTCTTCATTATAGCATCATATTCAGATTGCATAACAGCCATCCAATTTCCTGAATTCTATGCTTCATCAAAAGAAACAGGTTCATTCTCATCACAGAGACTAGACACAGCCATAGCATAGCAATCTGATGCAAAGGAGGCACTATGAGAGCCTGAACGAGTACGATATGACAAAGGTGCATCTAATTTGTTATCACGCAAAGTCTACACCAGCCATTTTGGCATAGTTTTTGCCTGCTCAATATCAGCTCTCTCATCAACAAGTGCATCATGTAAATATCTACATCAGAAATAGAATGATCTGCATCATCATATGAAACCTGCAAAGGCTGAGAAGTTGCCTCATTAGGACCAGCACTAGACTGTCCACCTGTAAAAAGAGTACCTGCAACTAACTTCCCTTTTTATACCTGCATTCCATAAGTAATCACTGAACTCATTAGAAAAATACTCTCCCCCTCCATCTGACCTTAGTCTCTTCAACTTTTGACCTGTGATTCTTTCTGCATACACATGATAATGTTTGAATGTATTGAATACCTCCAATTTATCTTTGATCACATATATTGTGATCCATTTGGTACCATCATCAACATAAATCACATAATATCTTGAACTATTGATACTGAAATCCTTTGATGGTCCCCACACATGTGTGTGTACCAACTCGAGCCTCTCTGAATACATAAAACCATGCTTGGAATATGATTGCTTATGAGCCTTACCTAATTGACATGCCTCACATCTGTATCTCATATGTTGACCTGCAACATTAGGCAATCCAAGCACTAAACCATTGTTAACCATATCTTTAATACCTCTTTACTCAAAATGTCCAAGCCCTTTCTGCCAAAGATCTAACTCAGAGATCTTATGTCCTCCATAAGTGAACAAAGCATGACTAGCATTACCTTGAATCTTCAATGTGAAGAGTCTTCCTTCTTTCTTCCCTGAAACAATTTGTTTATACCCATTGCTAGGGTCTTCCACAAAAACTCCTTCATTAGTGAACCTTACTTCATAACCTTTTTCAACGATTTGCCCTACACTTATCAAATTCTTTGGAATTGTAGGAACATAGAAAATCTTACTCAAAAGAGTACTTCCATCCTTGGCCTTCACTGATCCAATCGACTTCACATTATGCTTTGTAATGTCACCTGTTTGACCTACATGATTAGTTACCTTATTCTCCAAATTAGTCATCAAGGCTATGTTACCACTCAGGTGATTACTATGCCCTGAGTCAATGTAGAAGACTCTTTGGTCTTCACTTTGCCTTTCACCAATTGCATTCATAATCAAGGTTGAATCCTCCTTCTAATCGGAAGCATAATTGTAGTAGGATTGTTTTTGGAATCCTATATCTACATTTCTTCCAAAGTAACCTCTACTACCTCTACCTCTGAAATTACTTCTTTGATTTTTGCCACCTCTTCCTCTTGAATTAAAGTTTTGATTATATCCACTATTATTCTGAGTATTATGCCAACAATCATGAGCTAAGTGATTTGTCTTACCACAAATCCAGGAAGCTTTGGCTCCATCTTTATTACTTTTGCCTCTTCCTCTACCTTTACCACCTCCTCTTCCTCTTAGGAAGTTAGCTTGACTAGTTGTGCCTTCATCTTCATTTGCTTGTTGCTTCTCTTTGCTATTCTTCTTCTTATCCTTTGAATACATTGTTTGATTTGCACTCTTATCACCTTCAACTTTGACATCCTGCTCAAAGGTTAGCATGTGTCCTAGCAACAGATTTAAATAAGGAGTAAAATGATCTGGTGACAATTCCGTAGGCAAAATGAATGGGTTCCATTTCTCATCACCTCTCAAACCTGTGAGGATCTGCTTTACCAATTTATCCTCCTCAATATCTTCATCAATTGCTCCTAATGCATCTGCAATGTCCTTCATCCTTCTTACATAATCAGATATGGATTGAGAAGCCTTCTTCTTGAATGTGGTAAAATCTGCCCATAAAGATGCCTTCCTTGACTTTGTAGTGTTTTGGAAATGCTCCTCCAAAGAATTCCATATAACACTTGCACTTTCAAGACCTCTAATGTGATGTAGCAAGTAGTCATTAACTCCCATGTACATAATGCTCCTAGCTTGACCATCTCTCTTCATCCAAGTCTTCAAATCTGATAGTTCATCCCTAGTTGGAACACTAGGATCTCTGAATTGTGGGTCTTCTTCTTCTCTTGTAATGTAACCTATCAAATCTTTGCTCATGAGATGAGCTTCCATTCTCATTGACCTTGTTGGATAGTTTTCTCTATCCAATTTCTCTATGTGAAGAGAATCTCCCATTCTTTCTTCACCTGTGTATTAAATTCTTCAACCTTTATGAGGAATAAGGTTACCTTTACATAGAATGAAGTTCCTTCTAATCTTCTTGATATCTTCAGGCCGCTTTCTCAAGCTTTCACCTTTTGAATCTTCAAGTGTTTATTTCTTTCTGACTACAGCAATCGGGGTCCTCCTTTCTTCAATTTTCATGATTCTTGCTTTGATACCAATGATGGAGAGTGTTAATCTCCAAAAGAACAAGTTGTTCTTGATGTTAGAGCACCTCTATATGAAGAATAACTCAAAACCTTTACCAATTTGGAGGATCAATGCTCAATTACCAAAATCTTAAACAAATTGTGAAGTAAGTTGATACTCAGAAAGTTTGCTGCACATATCTCACTCATTGACTAATCAAATGTGTAAAGTTTTGATAAAAATTTGTACAAGGTTTCATCTATAGTTTGCGCACCTTCTCCAAGTTAAATCACTCAAAAAGATTAAGTATATCTTGAGAAATGATTCAAACAGTTCACCTATGTCGGAAACTGTTCTTTTGTAGAGTCAATTCTGACACCTAAAACTTCTAACACATGGTTCTCCTAAACTAGAACCCATTTACGCAAATTCTTTTAGCCATAGATGGCTTACCTTCCAACTTAGATTTTGAATCCTCATTTGTGCAAAACTTTACACTATGCATTGAGAACTGATCAATTCTTTGACCATCAGGATTGCGCCTATTTCAAAAGACACCAAACACTTTCTCACATACAAATGTTTCTACACATAATTCTCTCAATCTTTTTACAACTAGGATTTCAGACTTTAACCATAGACTAATTTGCTATGGAATTAGACACCTACAGAAGTATTCTCGAAATGATCAAGCACAAAAGGAGAACACACAGAAATATCGGGTGCAATATTTCTTCATTTCTGAGAAGGTTTTACATTTGAGTGATGAGAGAGATTTCCTACACTTCTAAAGTGTTTATTTACTCTTACAACTTCAAATTCATCTCTTTACATACTCTCACACATTTGCTCTGACATTTTTCTTGTATATATAGGCAAATATGTACAAGAACATGACCATACAAAAGGTATAAGTGAGCTAACTCTAAATTAATGTACATATGTATACAAGTCTTCATCTTCTAAACATGTACTTTCTTCATGCTTCATAAATTGATCTTTTCTTCAATCCTTGACTTCAATTGGTGATTGACTTGCACCAACAGAAACTACCCAACTACCTGTGGGCAGAGGTTGTTTCCATAACCACATACTTGATTAACAGGATCCCATCCAAATCCTTGGATGGAATGACACCCTATGAAGCATGGAATGGTAGGAGACCCTCAGTGGACCAATGCAAAATCTTTGGGTGCATTGCTTATGCACATAGACCCTCTCATATTAGAGGGAAGCTTGATCCTAAAGCTGAAAAGTGTATATTCATTGGCTATGACCAAAATCAAAAGGGTTATAGGCTATACAATCCCACTAACAAAGGTTTTATAGTTAGTAGGGATGTAGTGCTTGATGAAAATAATTCATGGTTTGAAGATGATTGTAGGAAGGTCAAGTTACCTTATGATTTGGAAAATGACTTTCCAACTCTCGCTCAGGAAGATCAACAATTACCAGAAGATATCAATTTAGAAGATGAAGAGAAAATTGACTTCAAGGCTTGGAAGTCAACAAGCAAGACCAAGTCCAAGCAGTTTGAAGACATTCCAGAGTCCTCCAATCAAGCACCCAGGAGATCTCAAAGGGAGAGTAAAAATCTGATAAGGTATGTCTATGACACATCATTAGTCACCAAGCATTTTGTGCATATCACTAAAGACTCTATGATAGAAGAACATTCTTCATTTGAAGAGGCTAATAAGAAGAAAGAATGGAGAGAAGCCATGCAGAAGTTGAAGCACTTCAGGAGAACAATACTTGGGACTTGGTTCCCAAGAAGCCAAGCATGAAGGTAACAGGATCCAGGTGGATATATGAAATCAAGAAAAATTTGGATGGTTCTATAAACAAGTACAAGACAAGGTTAGTGGCACAGGGATTTGCTTAAACACATGGAGTGGACTATGAAGAAACCTTTTCGCTTGTGGCTAAGATGCCAACAATTAGGGTTTGGGTAAGTATTGCTCCTTCCAAGAATTGGAACCTATATTAACTAGATGTTAAGAATGCATTCCTAAATGGATGGATCTCAGAAGAAGTGTACATGGCTCAACTATTAGGGTATGAAATGCCTTCACATTGGAGGAGTTGGTCTTTGTTTTGTAGGAAGATCAATCCAAGTAGAACAGGTCTATTATGTGTGTTGTAGATCAAGCATTTTTAGTTAGACAATGGAAAGGATAAATGGAGCTCATCTACTAGTAAGCAAAAAATTGCTAATGCTACTTAATCAAAGAAGGAAAACAAAGATGAGAAGAAAACTAAACAGTATAAATATTTTTTAAAATATTGTCAAGGAAATGATCATATCATAAAGAGTTTTCAAAAACTAGCTACAAAAGAAGCAAAGAAGAAAGAGGCTAGAATGCTTGTTGTAGAGGCCTCTACACCAAAAACAGATATGATAAGCTTGTGCAAAATGAAGAATGAGCATTTACTACTGTATGTAGGTATGACCCACCTTCTCATGAGAAGTGTATGTCTGCAATAGACACATATATTATGTACTTTGATAGTGGGGAAACCAAACATATTACCTCCCAATGTAGTTTCTTCAGTTCACTTGAGTGTGTCCCTAGAAGGAATATTATCACATGCGCAAACAACTCCTCATATCCTATAATGGGAGTTGGCAAGATCATTTTGACTACCGTTGAAGGTAGTTCTTTCACATTTTCAGATGCATTGTATGTATCACGGATCAAGAAAAATCTGTTGTCAGTTTCAGCATAAGCCAAGATTTTCTTGGTTGTGAAATTTGTTGATGACAAGTGTACAATTCATGATCTTTCAAATGGTGATATCATTATTGATTCTGGCTCATAGACTATGGAAAATGTTATGGGTTTTATAAAGCTCATAGACTATGGAAAATGTGTTAATGATTCAGCATGTGCAATTTAAAATTCTCAAGCTATCTTAGATGCAAAGCTTTGGCATGCACGCTTTGGTCATCTGAATTATGCTACTTTGCTATGCCTGCATAAATATGATATGGTATCCTCTCTGCCCAAACTTGAGGCACCTTGTAAACATGTATGTGAAGCCTATATTTTGGGCAAAATACAACGTTCTTCTTTCCCTAAAGATGGTTCAGTTAGAGCTTCTCATAAATTGCAGCTTGTTCATAGTGATGTTTGTGGACCTATGCAGATAGTTGCTTTTGGGTACTACCTTTACTTCGTCACTTTCATTGATGATTTTTCCATGCACCCATGGGTTTATCCATTCAAAGCAAATTCCAAAGTCTTTTTGTGCTTCAAACAGTTATTTTTTATGGATGAAAATCTATCAACATGTAAATTAGGCACCCTCCGTTCTAATCGGGGGGGGGGGGGGGTACATGTCTTTTGATTTTAATGCATTTTTTATCGAGCATACGATAAAAAAATTAATGGATAGTGTTGTATACACCTCAACAAATGGAGTTGCAAAAAAAAAGGAACAGTTCTCTCATGGAGATGGCGAGGAATATGACCAAAAGTTAGGCTTTACCACATAGCTTCTAGCTTCAGGCTATTATGTGTATAGCATATGTACTTAATAGGTGTCCCATCAAAGCACTGCAATCTATCACTCCATATGAAGCTTGGCATGGTCACAAGCCATCTATTGCTCATCTATGTGTCTTTGGTTGTCTCGCATATGCATTAGTGTTTGAACAACAATGCAAGATATTGGACGATAAAGCACTGAAATGTATTTTTGTTGGGTATAGCTTTGAAAGCAAAGGCTATCGCCTATATCATCCAAAGACTAAATGCATTTTGGTTATCCCTGATATTGTTTTTGTGGAAGATGAAATTCAACCATTACTTTCATGTACTAAGGAGACATCAGTTAGCTCAAAACTTGTGTATGACATTTTGTTTCCTCTATTTACAATTGGATAGTCAAGTGCTCGTCCAAGTGAGGCAATTCCATAGCCTTTACAGGTTTCACATGATGATGCAGATCATTGCAATCTGCACTTGTTGATGAGACGATTGATATAGAGGAGGCAAAAACTATGCCTCAATGGCTGGTGTAGACTTTGCCAGATAGAAAATTAGACGCATATTTTTCATACCGTACACATTCAAGATCTCAGAGTGCTTCTTTTGCATTAGATTGCTATGTAATGGTTGTCTCTAGTCTTTGTGATGAGAATGTGCCTTTTTCTTTTGATGTATCAAAAAATTCAAAAAATTGGATAGTTGCTATGCAATCAGAATATGATGTTATTATGAAGAATGGTTCTTGGTCTTTATGTGATTTGGATCTAGGAAAAAAGTCCACTGACACTAAATGGGTATGCAAGTTGAAGCGTAAACCTGATGGAGCACTTGGCAGGTTAAAAGCTAGGCTTGTTGCAAAAGGTTATGCTCAAGAGAGAGGCATTGATTTTGATGAGATCTTTGCACCCACATGTGGAATGTCCACTGTTCATAGCATTTGTATAGTTGAAACTCATCATGATTGGAATGTGAATCATTTGGGCATTAAAACTACATCTCTGAATGACAACTTACATGAAGAAGTGTATGTATTTTAGCCCCTTAGTTTTGTGCAAAAAGGGCATGAAAACAAAGTGTGCAAACTGAGAAAGGCATTATATGGTTTGAAGCAATCACCATGTTCTTAAAATGAAAAGATACATGCCTACTCGATTGCATATGGTTTTGAGAATAGTCCAACTAAGAGCAGCTTATATGTTAAGCATGTAGATGATGTACTTCTTATCATTGTTGGGTACGCTGGTGACATGTTCTTCATTGGTCCTAATGAGAATCATATAGCTGAATTTAAGATTGATTTCCATGCCTCTTTTGAGATGTCAAAAATGGGGCATTTGCATCATTATTTGGGCATTCAATTTATGCAATTTGATGGGTGAATAGCTTTGTGTCAAACAAAATATATTGAAACATCATTACAGCATTTTTGCTTTGAAGATTACAAACCTATTGCCATATGGAAATAAGTTTACGATTGAGTCCTCATGATGT
Source organism: Ceratopteris richardii (assembly GCA_020310875.1). NCBI lineage: Eukaryota > Viridiplantae > Streptophyta > Polypodiopsida > Polypodiales > Pteridaceae > Ceratopteris > Ceratopteris richardii. The sequence continues at coordinate 56,739,036 of CM035434.1, forward strand.
TGGAGATGCATTTGATGTTGTTTTCTATCAGTAGGCTATTGGATGCTTGATTCACTTATGCATAACTTGCCTTCTTTTTCAGTTTGTTGTCTCTCATATGACCAGGCTTATGAATTGTCTAGGTTTCAAGCATTGATAGGTGGTTGAGCGCATCTTTCACTACTTGAGTGGTACCCCACTTGGGTTGTTTTATCCCAACCTTGGGATCATTACCGTCAGATTTACATGGTTTTTCTAACTCAAAATGGGCCAGTCACTATGACACTTGTGTACCCACTAGTGGTTTTTGCTTCATGTTTGGCAGCTCATGCATATCTTGGTTGAGCAAGAAAGATTCTACTATGACCACTTCTAATTGTGAGGTTGAGTATAGGGCAACTTTCATAGAAACTCTTGAGTGTGTGTGGCTCAAATGCCTTTTGGCTGATTTGGGTGTTGATTAGTCTTCTACCACCACCATCTCCATTGATGAGAGTGCACTGGCAATTGTGAAGAACCCTACGTTCCATTCTCGCACAAAGCACATTGAGGTGCATTATCATTATGCCAGGGAGAGGTTCTCTGCTGGAGAGATCCGGTTGGCATATGTGCCCTTACAGGATAATACTGGAGAGCTTTTGACAAAGGCTTTACCTTGGGAGAAGGTTGAAGCGTTCCTCAAAGCTTTGGGCTTACTTCCTTTTGTGGATTGATCTCTATTAACATAGCTTGAAACTTCCTTATACATAAGTGCTAGCTACACTGCATCAATTCCAAGGGGATTTATTGATATATTTCGATAGTGATGTATGTGAACAAACTTTGGATTGTCAAGGAACTTTTTTCCCACTTTAGAAGGTTTGTTCCCCCCGGAGTGTATATACACTTATAATCCTAACGGGTCAATTTTTTTTGTACATTCACTTGGTAATTCATTCAATGTTGTGTTGTGCTTGAAGCTTCTTCTTCTTCCTTGTGTTGTTCATGTGCTTGCGCAAACCTCGAACTCCAATAATTCTATAAATGCCAACATCTAAGGATTCAATGATTGTTATTCTCACTCTATATATATATTATCTCATCTTAACTAGGTCTTCTTTATATTGTTTACAGCTTTTTATATCATAAATTCATTAAGAGTACTCTATGATAGACCTTGGTTTACTCCATTACTTCTATATGGGTTAGACGCATGCCATATGAGGTCTTTTAAGCATTAACCCAAAGACTTCATATTGAATTACAAAATCATCTCCTTGCTCTACATGGAAAATCTCACTGAACTTTGTTACATGATCGCAAAGATTTGTGTGTCCGTCATGTAAATATCTCATCCAATTGGCAACTTTTGTATGCTTTAACCTCCTGCCGAAATTAGGCCTTTTGATTGACATTTGTGGCTCTAGCGGATCTTGGCTATGCATATTAGGTCTTCTTGCACTTTGAATCTGCATATTGAAAACATTCTTTCTTGCGTGATTGAATCTTGAATGTCCAATATTTCGAGGAGTTCTTTCTTCTTGACTGGCGAATGTAGAAGTGATAGTATCAGCTCTAGGCATGTCATTCACAAAGAAATTTTGACCTTTATAGGCATATTTATCTTGGTTATCAGAGAATAAGACCCAAAACAAGTGTCTCATTGGATGCTCATAGACTTTGTTTGGAACTTTGGAGGTTTGAAGTCCACTAATCTTGAGAAAGGATGCACCCGATCCATATATGAGAGGAAGGATCCAAAAAACTTCCGTAGAACTCTTGTGAGTAGTATAGCTTAATAGTACTTGAGTCCAATAAATTCTTAGTCAAGAAAAAGGTTCTTGGCACATATATTTGCTCTTACTCATATGCCCCTAATGCCTTAGGATAGGTTGCATGCTAATCCACTAGGACCACCACTAGAGATTACTCATGGTTAATTGGGGACTTCATTCACATTTCAAAAAATTTATTCGGGTGCTCATGAAAGATGTAGAAACATCCCTTCTTACGGTATTTCAAAGTCACTTTCGCATTGGAGTCCTTGATATTTATGAGGGCGTGCCCCCATGGGTCTTTGGACAAAATGAGCTCCTACCCAATCCCATTCATAGGTCAAAATGAAATCATATTTTCCCTTGGTTTGGGCAAAGGACATAAGATCTTTCTTAATCTCATCTACATTGATTGAGTTAGAAATGCCTTCATACTCATTTTCTAACTCACATAGATGATCAAATATAGATGTAGGGATTAAATTAGATGAACTTAAACTATCTCTAGTTGAAGCTTTACTCTATATGATGCTCCAATCACGTTCTTCACGAGTCTGTCTCTATGCACTAGAAATGTATTATCGTCCTAATGTAGTTCTTGATAATAGAATCATAAATGTGATGCTTTCAATGCACACTCAAGTGAATGATGCTTCCACTCTAAGTAAGCTCCTAGGATATCATCAAGGCTAGATGATAATACAATTTATGTACAATGTAGAAGGCACACTTCTTTGTACACACATACACCCAAAGATGTAAGGCACACAAGCTTTCTTTTAACTCTATATTAGGTCCAACTTAACATTTTGTTAATGTCTTGACTATAGAGATGATTATAATTATCTCTAGGGACTCTTCAGATGTTCCAAGAAATCCAAGGAAAACGAGGGCTTTGTCAAGAAATTTATGGCATCCATTAGCCATAAATTTAGTTTTGATATATTTATGGGACCCATTAGCCCTTTATTTTTCTCGAATACATCTTTCGTTCATCTTTGCTTTGAATCTTCACAACGTTTAACATCTTTTCTCTCTGTTAACTTCAAGAACTTCAATGAGCCTCTACCTCTTACGCTTCCTACATCCTAGAGTTTGTCGTTGACAAAGGATCACCACATGAGTCCAGCATGGGGAAGTGTGGGCATCAATGTACATTGGGGCTTTTGAGCTCTTGAGAATAATTACATGATAGATAAGGCAAGTGATGTTTCTAAGATTTTTGTTTTACAAGAGTAGACACATACTACTTAGTGTAGTGCATGGGTGAATAACAAAGAAAAAGTGCATGTGCACGAACTTGCAAGGTGGCCCTATGTAGCTCAGTGATGAGTAGCACCTCCTTTAATGTCAATCCGGGAAGACGTGAGGATGGTATGAAGACCTCGAGCAAGTGAAGGCACAAGTGCATGAGTGAGAAGCACACAAACATGCACACACATACACACACATGCGCACACTTGGCAAGACAAAGAGTGAGAAGCAATGGAGTTCTTAGATTACTTTCAAAAAGCTCTTACAATTTCATTTCAGTTACAATCTACCCTCAAAAATGAGCTCTCTAGCTCCTTTTATAGTTTTTGACTAGCTTTGGCCCTGTCCAGACCTAGTGTCCGGCCTAGTTAAAAATTAGGTTCCAGGGCTTATTTGAGGGCTCAAATGAGATCTAAAAAATACGAAAATTGGTAAGCAACTACTTCTAAGGCTCCTAAAGCTCGAGGACTCCTCGGCTTGCACAAAATGGAGCCACAAAAAGGTGAACATGGTATTTACAGGGGTTGTTAGTGATGAGAATCACTTTTAATTAGTGTAAGGGTTTTGAAAAATTAAAGGTTGCCTTAGTGCTAGATCTGCGTGAATGCTCGTACTTGCTTCTTCATGAAGAAAATTATTGGCCTACTTGCCAGATCTTCATTGACTCCCTTGTCTGCTTGTGCCTTCTCTCCCTTCTGACTCTCTTCTCTGACTGCCATGCCTCATTAGTCCTTCAGTTCCTTGTCTGCTGCTAACACCCCCCCCTCTCTCGCGTCTGTCATCCCTGACATACCCTTGTTGTGTGGGTTTTTGGATGTAGTACTCAACGACATCTTGCGCTAAGTGATGTTCGGCAATCCTCAATCCTTTGGCCAAGTCTGTGAGTAGAGCATCCCAATCTACCGGCCCGGGAACCTCTGGATGTGGCATACATAACTTATCTGAATGGAGAGCTTGTTCCACTGCAAACAATTGTAATAAATGTGAGGGCCTGTGAATGAAGATCTCTGAGTGATATTCCCAGAACCCTGTGACAAACATCTCTTCAAATGTCTGTTTGAAGCAGGCCGGTAGGTACTTTATGCGGGCATGCCATGCATAAACAACATTAATAGAGGGCGTTGTGCTCATGTCATAAACAAGATCCTGATTGCCTTCATTGAATCCGAGCGCAGAGAGATGAGGTTCCTTAACATTCTTGAAGGTCCTGAAGGTGACTATCATGAGTTCAAAAATTTTAAGACACATCTGTGTCATGACATCTGGTACGTTTTTGAACCTGACACCCCAATGCCGAATTGTCGATATCATATACCCTACGGTAGGTTGACCTTTAGGTGGTGCTAAGTAGACATAGTTGAGCCATTTCTCACATCCTTTGGTTGTCAGCACCATCTTTGTGTATTCCGGCCATGACCTTCTTCAGAAAACAGGACAGTAGCAGGGATTGTACTTGATATACAGGGGCATGTTATTCCATGTGCGATTCATTTCTGGGTAGGTTTCAAGCAGCCGAATTCTCCAAGTTGGTTGGCGAATATTTCCCTGCTTGGCACTTTCTGGGATGTCGTCTGGTGCAAACTGTGTGGCAGAGGTTGGTTCCCGTGAGGTGTGGTGATTGATTTCAGCATTATAATCTGCCATTAAGACACAAAAAGGAACATACAAGTCGTCGGAGGTGCCGATCCACCTGTGATGAGAGAGGTTCCTAAAATAGTCCGATTTTATGACCACCTCTTCCAAGCGTGACATCGATGCTATCTGGACTGCCACCCTATCATCATGTGTTGTGGCCACCTTTTCCAATTTCTGCATCCATTCAGGAGCCTCTATTTCAAGGGTGTCCATGCCCTCATCTGTTTGCTTGCCTCCAGGTGCTGGCATCGGAACGTACGGGTCCTCAAAGGTTTCCTCTACTTCGATTGGTACTAGGTCTTCAGGTTCTGGTTCTACCAAGGGGGAGGGTTGGCGTTCATACACAAGCACTTTCTTTTGTAATTCTTCGAGTTGTGCTTTGAGCGCTGCTACTTCGTCAATTGTGTCAGCTGTGGTTGGGACTTCTTTGGGTGGTGTTGGTTGAGCTGCCACTTGCCTTCGTAGTTCGTCTCTTTCCTTTTCTAAGGCTGCATGGGCTTCGAGGAGATCAGCATGGGTTTCCAATATGATTTGCATATTGTCCGAGGGAATGGCCTTAAACTTCTCCGGGTCAATTTCTTGTGGGGAACCGTCCATGGCTACTTCCAAGTTCTCTTTGTTTTGTGTCTGAAGCCGTCTATTTTCTTCCAGGGCTGCAGACATATGCTTCCATAATAGAGCCATGTTGCGGCGGAGCTTGAGGTTCTCTGTGATTTGGGAGTGTAGCAGATCATCCATTTGTTGTCTTTCTTCGGCATCTGGCTGCGGTGGATTTTCCACTAATTGCTCATGTTGTTCTTGCAATGCGCTAAACTGCTGTTGTAATTGTTTCTTCTCTTGCTCTAAGTCAATAAATCTTCCTTGTAATGCTTCGTGACTCCTGAACAAACTTGTATGCTGAGCATCGAGGTGCTGATAGTGTTGTTGTAACTGAGACATGCACTGATACATGTTATTAAATACATTATTAATGGGGGTGGATGCAAGAAGGGTGTAAAGTGCAGAGGGAAAGGGAAAGGGGAAGGGAAGTGTGAATGCGGTGCTGGAAAATGGTGAAGTGGGTGGTGGGGGAATGGGAGATTGTGGCCGTATGGGGGGAGGGAGAGGTGCAGTGGAGGGTGATATGTCCATAAATTCCATGGTGGAAGCAGTAGTGGGAGTGATTGTGAATAGTGGAATTGTGGGTGCAGTGATTGTGGTGAATGTGTACAGTGGTATGTGCAGTTGTGAATGTGAACTGACCGAAAGTGTGAGTGGGGGAATGGGGATGTCAGTAGCTGCCGTTAGGATTACAGTGTTAGTGGAGGTGTATACACGGGAGGTGTTGAGAGGGTGTGTGGGTTGATTGACGGTTTGTGCTTCAGTCATGGCGGTGGACTCGGAGGCGGTAACGGTGGTTGTTACATTGGTAAGGGGAGGTGAATGTGGTGGAGTGGGAGGCGGGGGTGGCAAGGGGGGTGATGGGGGTGCACTGGACACATGGGCTTCCTCGGTGTCGTGAGCGGTGTGTGCAGTGCCCGTGGTAGTGGGGGTGCCTTGTGGTCCTGATCCTAATACATTCATTTGTTTCCCCGTTCGTGGGGGACGTCTTCCGTATCTTCTTTCCATTCTGCGTTATGTGCCAGGGCCGTCTGCACTACCTCAGGTACTCCTAAGGCATCAGAGATTATATCCAGTGTAGCACAATACTGTTCGTCAACTCCTTCCTCCTCAAGGATTTGGTGCATGATAGCCTTTCCTACTGCAAGGGATAACTTATGTTGTTGTTGGACCCTGTTGATGGTATCGTAGAGCTTTTTCAACTCCTTTGTATATGCTGGGGCACCCTCTAGCTCCTGTATAACTTCTTGCTCATAGTCATGCGCCTCCTCATCAGAAAATCCTTCCTCTTCATCCTCTTGGCCTTCTTCTTCTTCATCCTCCAATTCCACCACTTCTGGTTGTCTTGGCTGGGGTTGTTCTGTAGCCGTTTGTTGTCCACTACCCTGCTCTGCTTCGACTTCCGCATTAACAGCTTCAATGATTTTGGCAACTTCTTCATCCGTTAGATCTTCCAAAGTGAATCCGTGAGGAAATTCCAGATCAGTAGGTACTGGTGGAAACACAAGGTTAGGGCCATCTGTGCTGTGCCTGGGTAACCTGATAGTAAATGGTTGTACTCGTCTGGGAAGCCTTGGAGTTGTTTCAGGTGTTAGGGTTGCACCACGGGCTTGTGCACAAGGCATCTGGACGGTGCCTCTCATCTTCTTTGAGGGAGGCCCTGCGCCTGACAATCTGCGTTGAAACTCCTGTGCTCTGGTAATGAGAGCCCTTTGCACCGGTACATCATATGCAAGACATCTATACACAATTCTTGTAAGCGCACAACATCCATACAGTACAGATTTTTGTTTCTTATACCACCTTTGATGAGCCAAATGAATTTGGTCGATAATCCAGTGGGGCATATTGATTGTCAAATCAAAAGCATGTGCTAAGTAGAGGCTAAACCAGATCTTTTTGGGAGGCATTGTGAACCTTTCCTGCACGGGGAATGCGAAATGTTGCATGACCATGCGTAAGTGAATGGCGATCGTAGGTGTCATCGCGACCATGTCCTTTAATTTTGTCAAATTTCTGTTCTTCATATTGTCTGGAACCATAGTCTCTTTCTCCGTAGGAATGTGCATACCTTTCATGTCGAGAGCTTCTCTTACCAAGTTGATAGTCAAGCAGAAACGCTTCAGCTCATTGCCCCTTGTGAGTGATGGGAGTACAAAGGAGCTGTATCCTTTTTTGTCTTTGCTTGGAGTGAGGGTGCTAATCAAGTATGAGCACCTTAGAAAATCGGGCTTTGGTAGTTGGAACTTGAAATAATCATAGAGCCCAGCCTTCTTCCATATCCACTTCAGTCCTTTGTTATTCTGTAGCTTTTCAAACTCCCTGGTAAAGAAGTGGTATCTGCCCCAACGTCCATTGAATTCTACCTCGGACTCCCACATGTATGTGCCTTCACCCAGAGGTCCCGCAACGTCACTGAACCAGTGTGAGGTTTTGCCCACCGGCATTGTGTGACCCTGTGGAGGATTCTGAATCGGTATGGCATGTAATGCCCTTAATGCCGCTGGTCGTTCCTTTAATTCCTCCTCGACCGGAAGGCTTTCAATGTCCACAACTTGGGGGCTGGTGCCTGCCTGGGAGCTAGTTCCTACCGTATCTGCCATGTTACTTCTTGCTGCCTGTCTCTGTGAGAATATACAAACATGTGTTAACATTGTACAGGACAAGAGAGAACCGTTGTTGTTCCCATTACAACATTAACATGAGGGTCGGGAGAGATTAATGGGTTAGTAAGTGCTCGGTGCGAGTGTGTGTGTGGTTAGGAGTTCGGAAGACCTAAGAGCTACGTGGAATGATGTATTGTGATAGTGATGTGGTTAGTAGGTTGACATGAATTTACAAATGGGGTCTGGGGGTTTGTTACAAGTCTTAGGCTGCCAAATGCAGTGGATGGGTTTTGCTCTTGGTTTCGTAGAGACTCTCGAGAGCTTTATAGGTGAGTCGGCTTGAAAATGAGGCCTTTTAGGGACCCATTTACAAGTGATTTTGTTCGTGCTCATGGGCCTTGGTGTGTTCTTGAGTGTTGAAAACGAGTGGATGCCGGCTGTGCGAGTGAATGGATCATGCTGTATAGGGTGTGGTCTTGGTGTAGCTATTTGAGCCCGCAAACAAGCCTTAGGCACCCAAATTTGTCTTGATTGTGGGCTAGCCTTCATCGACTTCTTGGGCACCCAAATAGACTTCACGTTAGTAGAAGAACTTCTGAAAGACTTCTTATTGGTGTCGTGTTGTTGGTTACTAATAAGAGGCTTTGCCCGTGTGGTTGGCTTGAGTGCAACCGGGTGTTCGCCTTTCCGCACCCACACTTGTTTCACTAGCTGAGACATTTTGCTGCGCAGGTACTTTTGATCTCCGACATAGGTAGTACTCTGCTTCTTCTGCCTTTGATCCACCTTTGGTTGCTGCCTCCCTCTGGCCTTTGGAAAAGAAGGGAGTTCCATTGCATCCCTGACTCCTTTTTTGCGAACATCATTCCTCTGCAACACATAGTTTTGGACAAGAACAGCATGGTCATCTTCATGTGTACTCGTGGAAGGACCAGGAGTGTGTGCCTTTCCTAGTTCCTTGAGTGCTCCATTATCTAACTCTACTGTAATTCGACTATGATTGACCCATACCTGAAGAAGTCCACTTCTTAGTTTTAGGTTGACTGCATGATCATAGATCCAATCTTGACCCAAGACAAGAGGCTCCGTGAGGTCTTCGTCTTGGCACACTAGTACCTTAACTATCATTAACATGTCCTGAATGTAGAGGGGAAGCTCCACCTCGCCCATGCAAGGGGTTTCCACACCTCCTAATCCTATGAGATAAGCTTCTATAGGATTGACCTTTAATTTCAATTCTTGACAGTAAGAGAGTCTCACCGCACTAGTGGCTGCACCTGAGTCAATCAATGCTCGCACGGACTGTGCACTAGTTCCTTGTCCTACCTCTATGGTCACAAAAGGTCGTCGATCAATTATTCTATGGGAACTTGTTCCTGCGACTTCACACATTGCCATATGATATCCTTGATCTGCATAGTCATTTGTTCTAAGCTGATCTCTACCTTGTCTTCGCAACTTCATCATTCTGATGCGTTCTAAAGCTTCTGCTTGAGCTTCTTCTCGAATCTGCTTTTCTTCTTCCTTGCGTTTCTTGGCGATATTGATTCAACTTAGCATTTCCTCTGTGAGAGGTTCCTGATATAACTTGACTCTGCATCCGCTTATATAGCTTGGGAGAACATCCCCTTCCAATGTGGCTAGTTGCACTGCTCCACTTGTGGAGATCCTATTTATGATCATAGGTCCATAGCCACGCTTCTCTAATTTTCTCGCATGTTGTTTCAAAGTGTATACTAGTACTAGGTCACCTGCCTTCAAACCTTTATCCTTAACGTGGGCATCAAAATATGCCTTCTGTCGTTTCTTAGCTGCATATATCCCTGCAGCTGCCCTTAGTCTTGTTTCTCCTAATCGTTCAAGGTCAAAAAGTCTAGAGGAGAGTTCATGACCCGTCCATTCGTGCTCTTGTGCTACCTTCAATGTAGGTATCAAGAAGTCCAATGGTAGCACTGCATTTTGACCAAATACCATCTGAAAGGGGGTGGCTTGGAGTACCGTTTTGTAGGCGACTCGATATGCCCAAACAGCATGGTGTAGCTGTTTGTCCCACTCAGAGCATTTATTATTCACGAGCTTGGTCAACACATTGCACAGAATCTTGTTTGTGCTTTCGGCTTGCCCATTAGCTTGTGGGTGGTAGGGGGTAGACTTCTTATGAACTACCAAGAATTCTTGGAGCAGATTTTCAATTACTTCATTCAAGAAGTGAGTGCCTCTATCACTTACTAACTCTATAGGTAGCCCGTATCTTGTGAATACATTCTCAAACAAGAATTTAGCAGTTGTTTGAGCATCGTTCTTCGTTGTGGCTTTTACCTCTACCCACTTTGTTAGATAGTCTGTGGCAACAATGATATATTCCGCATGGGAACCCTTAGCTGGGGGATTAATAAGACCTACGAAGTCTATTCCCCACTTAGAGAATGCACGTCCACCCATCATAGGTTTCAGTGGCATCTCATCTTTACGTATAGGATACTGAGTTCTCTGACAAACATTACACCGTTTCACATAGGTATGTGCATCCATGTGAAGGGTCGGCCACCAGAAACCCGCAAATAGTATTGCCTTGATCACCCGATCTGGTCCAAAGTGTCCTCCTGCTACACCTTGGTGAGCAGTTTCCAAGATCTTGAGATATTCACTTTCATGGATACATAGCCTCAGGTAACCATCTTTACCACGCTTGTATAGATTATCACCAATGAGTGAGTAATCCTGGGCTTCTTGTTCTAAACTCCTTTTCCTAGCAAGCGTCATGTCTTGAGGGAATGTTTTCGTCCTCAGAAAGGATACTAGTGGTTCACTCCAATCTGGCACTATGGAAACTTGATAAAGAGTGGCATGTTCCACAGGTGGTTTAGTGCAGCAGATTGGGCATTCCTTGCACAACTTTTGGACATCAGCCTCCATAGTCGGCCAATGCACTCCGAGTCTCCTTAGTGTCTGCAGGGTTCGTTGCTTTGAGTAGTGTTGCTCTAATGCACCTACATGTGCTAATTGCAACCATTTAGTGTACTCATCCTCTTCCACACAACAAGCCAAAATCCCTTGATCTGTGTGCTTGTACATACTTCCTGCCATGATGTGATACTTTTGGGCTTTTACTACCTCTCTATCCTGTGTGTTTATTACTGGGTGGTTAGGCCCATATGTCAATACTGGCACTAGTGGCTTAGCCCACTGTGGCACCACTTCCAAATTAAACAAGTAAGCATCAAGAAGGTCATCTGACACTCCTTATGGGGCTTCCCCTGATGTGAGTCTAGAGAGATGGTCTGCTCGCAAGTGAGTCCTACCTTTCCTTACCACAACCTCGAAGTCGTATTCCATTAGTAAGAGAAACCATCTTACTAATCTACCTGTATTGCATGGCTTGTTCACAAGATATAGCAGTGCCTGATGGTCAGTAAAAAATTTAAACTTATTGGCAAGCAAATAATGTCTAAACTTTTTAACTGCATATACCATGCCTAATCCTTCTCGTTCCGTGGTTGTATAATTTCGTTCAGCTGCATTTAATTGTCTACTAGCATAGGCAATTGGAAGATCCATATTACCTTCACCAGTAGGTTGTGCGAGTACACATCCAATAGCATAATTGGAAGCATCCACATGAACATGGAAAGGCTTATTCCAATCTGGTGTGGTTAAGATTGGTGCTGAACATAATCGCCGTTTAAGCTCATTGAAGGAATTCTCACATTCATCAATCCACTCAAAGTTAGTCAGAAGTCCATACATGGGCTTTGCAATGACAGCATACATGTGAATGAACCGGCGGTAGTAACCACAATGCCCCATGAGCCTGTACTTCCTTGACGTTCTTTGGCCTAGGTAACTCGGCTATGGCTCTTACTTTCTCTTCATCGGTGGATATGCCATTCTTTGACACTATGTGTCCTAAAATCTTACCTTGCCTGACCATGAAAACACACTTCTCTGGGTTCAAGCACACTTGATACTCCCTACATTTGTCAAAGATTTGTCTGAGTTCAGGAATATGGGTTTGTCTAATGTTGGAATGAGCACAAAGATCATCAACATAGACTTCTAAATTCTTCCTTAGGAACTCCTTAAATACATGGCACATCAGCCTCTGGAAGGTTGCTGGTGCATTGGTAAGCCCAAATGGCATTACCCGAAAGGCGAATATGCCCCATTCTGTGGCAAAAGCTGTCTTATGCTGATCCTCTAGAGCTATGGCCACTTGATTGTAGCCCGAAAATCCATCAAGGAAGCTGTACACTTCCTTGCCTGCTACTCTTTCTAAGAGATGTTCTGTGATGGGAAGCGGATAATTATCTCGAATTGTGGCTGCATTAACCTTCTTTAAGTTAATGCACACACGCAGCTTTCCATTTTTCTTGGGCACCACTACGATGGGGGATACCCACTCAGTGTGCTCAATTTCATAGATGAATCCAGCTTCGACCAGTCTATCTATCTCTTCTTTGATCTTGGCAACATAATTATCATTATATGTGTATGGCTTTTGCTTAGAAGGTTTGGGATCTGATGTCATGGGGATGGTGTATGAGCATATGTCCGGGTCAACACCCTTCAAATCCTTGTAACTCCATGCGAATACATCTCTGTATTCTCTTAGCAAGGCTATTAATGCATGCTCTTCTTCCTCTGTTAGGTCATGGCCTATGTACGTGCATCTCTCCTCTCCTTCTTCTAGGGCTACCACTATTTTCTTGGTGGTTTCTTTGTTATCATAGGCCTCCCCTGATTGCGCCTCTCGCTTAGGCATTCTGATCATGACTCTCCTGTCATCTATCTCATACTTCTTAAAATTTTCCGGGACCTCAAACAAAGATTCTTCCTCTTCTGGTGTGACTTCTCTCTTCTTTCTTTTCTTTCCTTCTTCCTTCGGGGTCACATGTATGGCTAATCTTACATCACTTGTAAGCTCTCCATACCTCTGGGGTTGAAATTCTACGTCATGGAAGTATTCTTCATCTGATGCAAAAGGTGGATCCATAATGATTGACTCTAGATCAGAGTCGCTCGCATCTTCAAACGCATCAGGGCTAGGTTCGCATTCTTCTAGAACTGCCTCTCCCATAATTGGCTCTAGAAGACTGAAATGTCATAGCCATCTTCATCACAGTGAGGTGTCCATTGTTCTTCATTGATGGCTACATCCATTGTTGCTAGGATTTCTGCCCAGCCGTGGGGTTCAAATTCTTCATCAGGAAAAACTACAGGCGCATAGGTTGGGTCTTGAATTGATCTATGTGTTTCTTTTGCACCTATCTCTCTGGCTTCTTCTCGCTTCTCTTCTTCTACTGCTACTTTGCACATCCATAAGTGGGTGTCTTCATGCATCCATGAGGATCCTGATCCTATGGAATGCACCGATTCCGTATCATCTTTGGCTCTATGGATGGGGTTCCATTGGATAGGAGGGACATCTCTATGAGAGTAATCCTTGAGATTGACTTTGGTCGTGACACCTAGGTGTTGCAAATACAAGGAGTTGGTTCCCCAATCCTGTACCACTTGCAACTGTCGCATAAAGGGTCGTCCCAAGATCATCTCATAGGCGTAATTTTTGCTGAAATCACATATGGCGAAAGTATGCTCAAACTCAACACCACATGTAGTGAGAGTTATTCCTTCTAGCAATCCTAAGGGTCTTTCTATGTGACCATCGGCCATCTGCAATTTCATCCTCGTGGGCCTGAGTGCTGGCTTGCCCCAACGCTTCCATAGGGAAGTGGTAGCAATTGCAACTCCTGCGCCTAAGTCCAAAATTGCCTTGGTGGTGTAGTCCTGGTAGGTAATGGGAAGATAGGTGTTACCTTCTTCACCTTCACACATATCTCCCATCTTATCCAAGGGTATTTCTGGCACCGTCCTTTGGGATCCTACCTGGGAACGAGGTTTTGCTATCTCTGGTACTTGTTTGGCTACATGTTTCCATAATTCAGGTCTAACCTTGAGTAGTTCTTCTAACTTGAGATTGCATTGCACTTTAGTGTTTTTCACTACCTCCGTGTTCCTAGGTATGACTGAGTCTTCGTTTCGTACCATGACTGTAGGTGCTCTCATACAGGTGGACTTTGCTTCCCATGGGCCTATGAAATGGGGTAGTTCTTGTAAAGAATTAGACTCGAAGTCTAATCTTTCTTGAGATTGGGTACTCTCTTGCTCTCCATAAATGGATGGGATGTCTTGTGGGAATTGGTCATGTGCATCATCCACAAGTTCAATGGGAGGAGGGACTTCACTTTCTTTAGCCCATTTGTCTTCTTGAATCTCGCGTAGGAATTCTGGTGTGAACCGATTCATAGAAGATGATGTGTCTGGCTCCGTAGAGTTAGGCACATAGGCTTCAGGCACATAGGCTTCCTGAGCAGGAATGCTTAATCTTTCACTTGCCTTGCCCTTGTGTTGAGAGGCGGGTTCCTTTTCTGATTGTGCAATCAGCTTCTCTATTCTTTCTAACAGTCCATCAAAGTGCAACTGTGTCTTCGCTGAACTAGAGATGTTAAATAGGCGACTGGCCTCAAACATGGTCTGAGCCAATTCCACCATTTTAGCACAAATCTTGGTTTGTTCTAGCTCTAGTTCTGCTCTAGGATAGCATTTTGCATGATCAGTCACGTTTGGCGCTTCTTGGATTCTGGCATGATATGCTTTAAGCATCATATTAAGGTCTTCGGGAGTGGGATCTGCTAGGACTGATCCTACTCTAGGGGGTGGTGGAATTAGTTGAGGCGGGTTGGAAGGTGGCTGGTCGGATGGCGATGGGGATGGTGGTGGTGGGGTAGTGTGAGAGGGAGTTTGAGATGTGAGTTCAGTTATCCTGGCTTTGGTTTCTCTTATGCTTTCCTCAAGTTCACTCATCTTTTTAGCCCATTGTCTTTTCATTCTTTCCCGACTATCTTTCCACGCTCTAGTCCTTTTCTTTGTCATGCTCTCTGTTTCACTAACGTCTGGGCTCTTTTCCTAGCCTACACCCTGGTTTTGCTGCAGTGCTTGGGCTCTAATGATTACTTGTACTGGTGCAGTGGAAGTCACACTCCCTGTGGAGTTTACCACTAACCCAACAACGTTGATAGGAGTGATTTTTGGCATATTATTGGGGTTCTTTGGGCAATCTTGTAAGAGATGCTCCTTTCCACATTCTTGGCAAAAGCCCTGGATCATCACTGACTGGGATTGTGTAGGTGGAGGTAAGGGACAATCACGAATGAGGTGATCTCCCTGACATCTGTAGCATGGTCCTCTAGGGAATGGGGGTCTTACCTGCCTAGGTTGAGGTCTAGGATTGGGGTTTGCGTACATGACGTTTGTGTAATCTGACTCCCAACTAGGTTCATTTGGCTCTTCACTATAGTAGGACTCACCATGTTCAGGAGATTGCATGTAGTAAGCATGGGGGCTATCGACGTGTGTAGAATCAAAGCTATGGTCACTGGGGTCACTTTCAGAAAGCAGTGGTGTTATAGGGACTATAGCTCTATTCAGGTTTTCTTCTGCTGCTACATATTTTACTGGGATCGCATTAGCTGGGGCAGGGGGTTGCTATGCTAGCACTGGCTGGGGTCTCAGTTGGTTTTGATAGGGCTGGTAGGTTTGTTGAGGTCTCACATACTGTTGAGGTGGGTACTGGCTTTGGTATCTGCCTTGTTGAGGGTATGGCTCAGGGTAGGGTTGCCTAACCGCTTGCTTATTGTATGGGCAGTCTTGCGCGGTGTGATTGGTGTACCTTCGTTCTATAGTGCAGTACTGGCTACTAGGATTAACTTGGGGTTGGTCCATAATGGGACATACATTCGCCATGCGGTCGCCACCACAAGTATAGCACCTTTTCACAGGGGCAAATCTAGGAATTTGTTTACTAGAGACGCCTAATTTTTGAGCTACTTTCTCAGCTAATTCTTCAATAGATGTGGATTGCGTGGAAGAGAGGCTAGAGGTACTATCTGAATCTTTGTATATCTTGGAAAGCTCTAACTCCTCCCCTAGGTTATCCTCGATGTCAATGCACATGCGTACACACTCTTCTATGGTCCTAGGGTCCTTCAAGTACACATAAGATCTCAATTTGGTACTTAGCAATCCATCTAAAAATAATGCCGCTTGCTTGGCTGGTGTGGGTAACTCAAGGACAGGGCATCTTTCTAAGTATTGCCTAAATCTTCTCCCTCCAAGTCTCACGGTTTCTTGAGGGGTTTGCTTGAAGCTATGAATCAACGAGGAGGTGTTGTGCCTGATTCCACTCTTAGAAAACTCAATGATAAATGCCTCTAAGAGCTGGTCTATGTTCCTGAAATGCCTCTCGTTCAGTGGTTGAAACCACGTAAGGGCAGTGTTCCTAAGGGTTAGACCAAAAGCATTATATTGTGTGAATAGGTCCTCCACTTGTTCAGCTCTCAAGACTTGCCTGAACTCGGCCACATGATCGTATGGATCTCCAGTGCCATCGAAGTAATTCTTCATGGACTTAACTAGTTGAGTTGGTCTCAAAGTCCTTGTATGCTCTCTAGGTCGTGGTAGAGGGAACTCATCCGCATTTCTTTGATTTCTGTGAGCTCTAAGTACCTCAGGTTCTACTCTATTTGTTTCCGTCCTCGTTCTTTCTCTGCCTCCTAGGTTAGCAAAGCTCACCTCCGGTCTTTCTCTATGTCTGTCTCTTTGAGTTCCATGAGCTTGGGATGTTCCAGCTCCAGGGTGACCATAGGACACATTAGATCTTCCAAGTGTAAGCATGCCTATCATTTTCCGTCACCACAAAGATCCTCTCTGAAGCGGGATCTAAGTAGGTCACTCTGCCTGGGCAATCAGGATCTTTGAACTCATAGATCATGATTGTTCCTATATCATTTGGCCGATCAGATTTATACCTCCAAAAGGCTTCGTCAGTCTCTCGGTTCAGAAGCAGATCTATGCTTTTGTTGTCTTGGGGAACCCACTCAGGTGTGATAATCCTGGTGAGAACAGATTTGCCTCGGGGGGTTCTAGGTTCTACACCCATGTTTCCTTGTTCCAAGTCACCTAATTCCGCTTCTGAGATTACATTCCCAAATTCATCTGTCCTATCTGGGTGACTGGTGACTACGTATATGGTTCCTTCTTTGTCCAAGTATGCTCCATTTTCAAACTTGACAGCTGGGTGCTCTAGTCCAATGGATTGATCAGGATTCTTAATCTGTACCACAGATCTTCCTAGGCCGTCCTCATAGATGCTGGCACCTAATCGGTTGGTCCTAAGGTATTCCAACTGCGTTTTGTAAGGGCCTTCTACCCTGTGCAGGTATGGCACTCCTGAACTGCCTGTAGGTCTCTCCATACCCTGAGACATCTCGGATTCACTAGTCTCAGAACTAGGGTAGTATGAGTGGTGGCTCAACTACTGGGCCCAAGACCTAGCAGTGTGGTTGACACTAGCCTCTGAAGATCTAAGGCTTTGTCTCTCCCTTGCTAGATGTCGTCCTGATCTAAGGTTCATATGCCTATTTAAGTAGCCCAATTCTTTGCCCAGAGTACAACCTCGTTGCCGGTTACTTTATATTAGTCACTTGGTTCTTTTTAGTTATTTTATCGTGTTTAAGGTCTTGTCTGATATCACGTCGTCATGAATATTTGAATGTTCTTCGTACTTTTAGGTTGATCGTTCCACGTTAGATTCTTTTCTTTATGGTCATCGCATCACAAAGAGATTATATTTAATCCTGGACTTGAGTGCATAGGTAGTCTTCAACTTGATTGATGCCTATCGTCGCCCTAACTTACCTCTAGCACTATTCGTACTTAGCCTGAGCTAGAAAACGACAGAGGGAGTTGAGAATATTCCAACCTTTTGTTTCCTGCTTGGTTGCCCTTGAATGCCCAGGAAGTGTGTTCCCAAGCTTGCACTTACACTTGCTTAGAATGCCTTTCGATGCTCTCAATAGATCTATAAGAGTTCCAAAGTTAGCTTTAAGATTTAAATTCCAAAGACAGAACCAATGATTTTCATTCCTGTAGCACAAACACTAATTTGCATAGTGATTTTTAAGAAAACAATTCTAAAGACCCCTGACTTTGATCCCCCTGGGTATGGTCAACTTCAAAATACCCTATCTGAAAATCCACACACTATCTTTATAAAAAACAGTTGAGGGCGTATAGTATGTGCCACGAGCTTTCCGACAAGCCCAAGAGCTCAAAAAATGGATTTCGTATGAAAAAGTTATGACTGTTCAGGATTTAGGGGGTTAAAACAGGATTCAATCTGGCTGACAGATCCTAGGGTTTTCTCCCAAATCTCAAGTGTAGGAACCTCCAAAAATGCTAATGGATTGACTATTTTGCCCCAAAATTATCCCAAATTTTGAACAAAAGCAAACCCTAATTTTTGGCCGAAAAGCCTGTCAATCGCGATCGACAGGTCTGTCAATCACGATTGACAGAAGTGTCCGTCGGGCTTGTCAGTCGCGATCGATAGTGTCAATCGCGATCGACAGAGTCGATCGTGGCTGTCAATCGCGATCGACGGTATCAATCCCGATCGATACGTTTTTCGGGTTTTTCGCCGTGATTTCAGTCAATCGGGGATGTGTCCGTCGCAATGGACACGTGGCTATGCGTAAAAGTCAATCAATCGTTGAATTTCAGTCGGTCGTGATCGACGGTGTCAATCGCGACTGACAGAGGTGTCGGTCGTGGCTGTCGATCGCGATCGACGGTGTCAATCGCGATTGACAGGGTCCTACGTGGTAGTCTGTCGGTCGTGAAGTCTGTCGCTTGCGATCGACAGAGTCTGTCGGTCGTGATTGACAGGGTCTGTCGGTCGCGATTGACAGAGGCTGTCGGTCGCGATTGACAAAAGAACACGGAATTTTTCTACTATTTTAGGTTATTTGGGATGTGCTCATCATGCTTGTGCTAGTGGTGAACTTTGTTTTACCAAATGATCGAATTTTCTGTCGATCGCGATCGACAGAGGCTGGCGACTGCGAGACAGATTCGACGAGTTTCGTACCTGCGCAGAGTGCTGGGGATGATGATTCAGCAAGAACCTGCAGAATGCTCAACAAACATGCAAAAAACAACGCACGCAATATCACTCTCTCGCTCTCTCTCACAAGTGAAATGAGGGAAATGAGGTGGAGATGGTGATATGATCAAAACTGAAAATTTCCATGATGATGGAGATGGAGGTGGGAGATGGTGATGATGATGATGGTGATGAAAAAACAAGAAAATAGATGAAAGTGAAGAAAATACCTACAACTCCAATGCGTCAACTCTACGTCTTACCATCACACGCTCGTCCTCAAAGTTCGATCCCCGACAACGGCGCCAAAATTTGGTGTAGCTCAGTGATGAGTAGCACCTCCTTTAATGTCAATCCGGGAAGACGTGAGGATGGTATGAAGACCTTGAGCAAGTGAAGGCACAAGTGCGTGAGTGAGAAGCACACAAACATGCACACACATACACACACACGCGCACACACGGCAAGACAGAGTGAGAAGCAATGGAGTTCTTAGATTACTTTCAAAAAGCTCTTACAATTTCATTTCAGTTACAATCTACCCTCAAAAATGAGCTCTCTAGCTCCTTTTATAGTTTTTGACTAGCTTTGGCCCTGTCCAGACCTAGTGTCCGGCCTAGTTAAAAATTAGGTTCCAGGGCTTATTTGAGGGCTCAAATGAGATCTAAAAAATACGAAAATTGGTAAGCAACTACTTCTAAGGCTCCTCAAGCTCGAGCACTCCTCGGCTTGCACAAAATGGAGCCACAAAAAGGTGAACATGGTATTTACAGGGGTTGTTAGTGATGAGAATCACTTTTAATTAGTGTAAGGGTTTTGAAAAATTAAAGGTTGCCTTAGTGCTAGATCTGCGTGAATGCTCGTACTTGCTTCTTCATGAAGAAAATTATTGGCCTACTTGCTAGATCTTCGTTGACTCCCTTGTCTGCTTGTGCCTTCTCTCCCTTCTGACTCTCTTCTCTGACTGCCATGCCTCGTCAGTCCTTTAGTTCCTTGTCTGCTGCTAACACCCTATGTATGCCTACTCTAGAAATGCAAAGGAGAGAAAAAAATCCATCCAAAAGAGAGATGTTTGGACATTAGGGGAAAAACCGGACCTTGTATGGGCCTTGTAAGGATCCCTAATTTTTAGGGATTAAAGAGCTTAATCTGTCAACTTAAGGAGGAATATGAAACCACCAATGGTTTTGTGAAATAAAATAATATTTGTTGAAGCACTTCAACTGAATTCTCAGATGTGAGAATCTTGGACCATTCGATCATCTTAAATCAATGGCTCATGTTTGAACTGGTGCAAAGTTAGAGAGAGAAGGATGTCACTTTTTGTGGGAGTGGAGCTCAGCTTTTGGGAACTCTCTACAAGAACTTGGGCCGTCGGATCTTGAAGCATCCAACACTATAGTGTGAACGGCGTTGAGCTACATTGGCAAATGGACGAAGACCGTTAGATCTACTGCCTCATCCGATGGTTGGAGATGAAATGCACCTTTGGATTGTGAGCAAGAAATATGAGCCTTGGATCAAGGCTAGATCTAAGGGCCTAAAATGAAAGTGCCAAAAAATCTTTGAATTCAAATTCCTTCGTCTGATGAAAGACTTTATCCAACGATGCACACTGATTCACGCAAATTATAATGATTGCTCTCATTGTAGCCACTTGTTGTGAAGCAAATCTAATGGTCTATAATTAAAGATGCCTTGAATTTTTTCATTTCACCTTAGCCATTGGATCTTTCAAGAAATCAAGGGCTCCAAATGATTTTCGAGCTTTTCAAAACCATTCTCAAGAGGAAACCCACCATTTCTAGGTGGTTTTTGCATATTTGACCACAAAAAAACCATGGAAGCCTATGACTACCCTATGTGATTTAGGGACTAGACTATGGCCACCACCCTCCTCTCATTGGTCCATCCCTAATCACTCCTTAATCTAAAAGCCCCATGCAGGGTTCATTTTTTCCCTAATGAGCATGGTACTCTAAGTTTAGTTGTTGACAAATGATCCTATTCTAAGAATGGCAAGGATTTAACCTCTAGATGATGGAGCTAACATTGAAAAAATGATGGAAGCTCCCTTGAATGTGTGGTAGAGCTAGCTAAATCCTAGAACTTATTTCTTTACATAGTAATAATGTATCATACTATGGTTGTGCTATGTGTGTTATTCAAAAAATAGCCATGAGGAAAGTGGACACTTAAGAGACTAGCACCACCAAACACATGTTCAAGAAGATTTTTTCAGTGTTCAAACAAGCGACCCTTCATAGGCCATAACCCTTTTGAATCAATTCCTTCATGGCCTATATAGATAACTTGTAGTATAAATTTTTAAGGCATTCAAATCAAAAGGCTAGTTACATTTATTTGTAGCTAATCCAAGATGACTTCATGAATAGCTTGTTCTTGGAACCTTAAATGCATGCATGTGAAGAGCATGATTGTTAAACACAAAAAAAAGACATTATTAAAAGAAATTAGGTATACAATTGATTATGACCTTGCATCATTCGTTTCCATTGTGAATGATGCAAGGTCATGCGTTTCCATTGTGTATGATGCAAGGTCATGTAATATGGCCCTAGATGGATGGATAATTGAAGTGAAAATGATCTTACAATGTGTGGAAAATACAACGTTTTGCAATCATCACATGGATCCTACATAAAGAAGCTGGTCTTACTCTCTTGGGGTTTCTTTAGAGAAGATAGATAATTCTATTTTAGTGTGAATTCTGGAGTGCTAGCCGTCAAAGGTATAGTTCTAAAGGATGAAATAGGTTTAATAAACCATAATTGGTAAGTCACGATATGTGAATAAGTCTTTGGAAACCTTGGGCCTAATTTATCTAGTTCTTCAAAGTTTAGGATTCCAAAAGTATGTGGCTCCCTCTATGAGAAAAATCATAGACTTAGGTATCCATATATATTTGACAAGCCTTAATGATTTGTGATGTTTGATAACTATTATCGAGGCTTTCTCTTGAGATAGATGAAGTGCACACGTCTTGGGCCCCCTAATGTATTAAAAGGCATTTGAGGAATGTATCTAGAATCTTAGGACCTAGATTTACATAGTGTGAATAGGCTTCTTTCCATGTTTTGTTTGTTTATCCTTCAAACTTGTTGGTGGAGAGGTTTTAACTGCTCTCATTGAGGTGGCTAAATTTGAGGGATTTTCTAGTATATCTGATTCGTTTGTGTCCTTCTTGAAGATATGTAACTATGTGGGTCTTAGGAACTCAAATTTGAGCTTGATTATCTTGATCTTTGCGGATTTTCTTTAGAACCCATATGTGCTTGATTGATGGGTGTTCATGTCAAAGTTCCCATGGGACTTCGTGGGGCCTTTTGACGTATGGAGAAGTTATTTGTTAGTATAATTCTTTTGGTGGATGATTTTGTTCCCTTCCATGAGATGTGTTGGTGCATTTTACCCAAGCCTACATGCTTGATATACTTGATATTATCCTCATTTGTAAGTCACATGTGTAGTCATGTGAACACCTCTTGTAAAAGAGTTCATTTTTATCTCTTGTAATTTGAAAAAGAAAAAAGGAAAAGGATGGCTACCTCATGCATGATGTAAAAGCAAATTCGTGGCTCTATCTACCTTAAACCACGAATTTTTGAGCTGAGGGAATCTCTCCTAACTTTGGGGATCACTTTTAGGTGGAGCCATTCGAATTCGAATTCAAAACTCCCTCCAAGAATCGCTATAAAAAGAGCAAGAAGAAAGAGGCGATTAGCAAGCCTTGTACGTGACCACTTCATGTCATTTTGTAGAGATTGAAGAGCTTACTCCATAGCTCTATCATTCTACTCCCATTGTGCAAAGATTCATTGCCAATGTGGTTGTAATCATATGTGAATCTATACATTTATTATCATCTACTTCTCTGTTTTGTCCTCTGCTATACTCACTCAGAGCAGTACCTTCAGAAGGTCATATCTCGAGTTTTACAAAACCTTTTTCAGTGATTTAACGTGCTTTAGATAGCTCATATGGTCTATTTTTTACTTTTAAATTTTCATGGTCATTGGATTTATAATTGTGAAGATATCTACATTTTACTGCTCATTGTTCTATCTCTGCAGAGCCCCGAGAATAGTGGGCATGTTCCAGAAATTGATGAAACTTGTTCTCAGTGTTTAGTCCATCATTTGAAGTGTTTTAACTTGGATTGGAAAGCTTGCTAAGTCTATTTGCTATGCCCAAAAGGAATGTTTCTCATTCCTACTAGGTTGAGAGCAGTGTTCATTTTTTCTAGAAGGTGTATGTCCAAAAATAGCAAGTTTTGAGAGCTAGTCATTTCGCAACTAGTATGTCTTGACTTGAACTTTTGGGATACATGTTCCAAAGTACTTGGCTGATATTTTGGTGGATTTAGGAATCTCAAAGGGTCTACTAATCAAATCTGAAGTCTCAGTTGGCTAGTGTGAAGCTGGTTGTAGCAGCACCTACTCATCTTTGGATTGCATCCACCATCTCTCTTCATAGTGGTATCAGAGCATAGTCAAGCAACATGGGAGATGGATTTCCATCAACAATTGACAAATTGGATCAAAAAGACTACCCGGCATGGTCTCTAAGGATGGAGGCTTACCTTCAAGGGAGCAATCTATATGGATTCATATCCGGAGATGAAGCAATGCCAACCATGAGGAACAAAGGGCAACCATCACATGAAGAAGTGGAAGGACTTTCAAATTGGTGTTCGAAGGATGCACTTGCAAGGTCCTATATTCTAAACTCAATCTCTGATTTTCTTTTACCTCATGTCAAGGGATGCAAGACATCATGAGAGACCTGGAATGCACTTGCTTCTTTCTTCTCTTCCAACACTCGAGCAAGGAAGAACCAATTGTGGATGGAGTTCACAACAATGAAGAAAAGACCAAAGCAAAATGTGACTGATTATGTCACAAAGATGAAGGATATTTCCGACCAACTTGGAAGCATTGGAGAGGTGATTGAAGAGGAGCAAATCATTAGACAAATCATAAATGGAATCAAAGCAGACGACAAGTGGGAGTCATTCACAACAGCCATGGATTTATACATGGATATGCATGTACCCGACCTCAACACACTCATGGCCAACTCTTCACTCATGAAGAAAAGATTAGCAAAGGTGGTGAGTCCTCAAGAGGTAATGAAACTTCTGCCTTATATTCTGATAAAGCTAAGGTCAAGGACAAGTCAAAGAATAGGAAGAATGAAGATGAAGGTAGCTCTTTCCAAGCAAACTTTGCAGGTAGAGGAAGAGCTAGAGGAAGAGGCAGAGGTGGAAAGCAAGGTAGGGGGAGATTCCAATCATCTCAACCTTGCAATATATGTGGCTTATCTAACCATACTACTGAAGAATGTTTCAAGAATCCAAGGAACTCAAGAGGAAGAGGATTCAATAGAGGTAGCTATGGATCAAATAGAGGCAGGTACAATGGAGGCTACAACAACAAACTAAAACAACAATTACAACAACAAAAACAACTATCAAAGTGGCCATAGAGGAAGAAGAGATTACAATAACTATGGAGAGGACCAAAGTCAAGAAGATTCATTATTGATTATGAATCTATCAGTGAAAAAGGGTAAGGATGATGATCACATATTTTACATTGATTCAGGATGTTCAAACCATGTAGCAGGAAATGTGGCTTTACTTTTTGATTTGGAAGATCCTCATAACAAGCATGAAGTGTAGACAGAAGATGACACAAGGCACTCAGTGGAGAAGATAGGTAATGTGAAGACATTAGATGGGAATATGAACCTCTTAAGCAAAGTCTTGTATGTTCCTACAATTACCAAAAATTTAATAAGTGTTGGACAAATTGTTGAAAAAGGATTGCAGGTTAGATTCAACCCGATTTGGAGCATATGTTGAAGACCCAAGGCAAGGCTTTCGAAGGATTGCCAAAGGAGAAAAGACAGGAAGGCTTTTCACTTTTGAAGTGGAAGATACAAAGAACATAGCTTTGTTTAGCTATGGATCTCAAACTCTTACAGAGTTGGAGATATGGCACAAAAGGCTTGCTCACATTAGTAAGAGGACACTCGTTTGCAGGGACCAAAGTGTACTTGGTTTGCCTAATATCACAGGGCAACACATGATTTATAAGTGTGAAGCTTGTCAAATCGGCAAGGCTCATAGACAACCTTTCAATAAGAAAGGATATATGTATCAAAATCCTTTGGATCTAGTGCACACAGATGTGTGGGGTCCAAGTAAAGAGCCATCTATATCAGGCTCAAGATATTATGTGTCTTTCATAGATGATTGTAGCAGGTGGACCATTCTGTTTTCCATGAAGCACAAGGATGAAGTGTTTAATTGCTTTAAGAAGTATATTGCTCTTGTTGAAAACCAAACAGGTAGGACTTTGAAAAGACTCAGATCTGATGGTGGAGGAGAATACTTCTCTTCTGAATTTGATGCCTTCTTGCATGAAAGAGGCATTAAAAGGGAAGTCACTACAAGGTATACACCCAAATTCAATGGTGTAGCAGAGAGGACGAACAGAGCTATTGTCGAAGCTGCAAGGTCCATGCTCAACGAAAAGGGATTGCAAAACTACCTATGGGCAGAGGTTGTGTCGACAGCCACATATCTCATAAATAGACTTCCATCTAAGTCACTAGATGGACCCACTCCATATGAAGTGTGGAATGGAAGAAGACCTAGTCTAGAGCATTGCAAAATTTTTGGATGCTTAGCCTTTGCTCACATTCCTTCTCAAGTAAGAGGGAAATTGGATCCCAAGGCAGAGAAGTGCGTATTTATTGGTTATGACCAAAACCAAAAAGGATATAGATTGTACAATACAACCAATAAAGGATTTTCTATGAGTAGAGATGTAATTTTTTATGAAAACAAATCACGGTTTGATGATGACAGGAAAGTGAAGCTGCCATATGACTTGGATGAAGATTTTCCATCACTTCAACCAAAGGAGCCGAAGCAGATTGAAGAAAGTGATTCGGATATTGACCTAGAAGACTTGGAAAGACTAAAGCTATGGAAGAACAAAGGTAAAGCAAAGATGCAGGATGCTACATATGGACCCGAGAGCTCACATCGACCACTTAGAAGGTCTTCAAGGGAGAAGAAGAAACCAGAGAGGTTTGGTTATGATACTTCTTTGGTCACGAAGCGCTCAATCTACATGGCAAAGGATTCAACCAATGAAGAACCTACCACATTCGAAGAAGCACAAAGCAAGAAAGCTTGGAGAGATGCAATGGATGAAGAAATGGAAGCCTTGAAGGAGAATGACACTTGGGAGCCTGTACCTAACAAGCCATCTATGAAGGTAATTGGATCTCTATGGATATACAAAATCAAGTGGAATCCAGATTGAAGTATAAATAGACACAAAGCAAGGTTAGTTGCTAAAGGGTTTGCTCAAACCCATGGTATTGATTATGAGGAGACTTTCTCTCCTGTTGCAAAAATGCCTACAATTAGGGTTCTCATTAGTCTTGCTGCATCTAGAAATTGGAATCTCTATCAACTAGATGTAAAGAATGCTTTCTTGAATGGATGGATTTCTGAGGAAGTGTATATGGCACAACCTCCTGGATATGAGGATGCACATCATCCTAACTATGTATGCAAACTAAAGAAAGATTTGTATGGATTGAAGCAAGCTCCAAGAGCTTGGAATTTCAGATTGGTGACTTATTTGGAGGACCATGGATTCAAAGCTAGCAAGGCGGATACCTCTTTGTTCATAAAGAGGAATGGATCTGAAGTGATCTATTTATGTGTGTACGTTGATGATATTATTATCACACGCAATGATCTTGAAGGAATCAAACAGGTAAAGAGTCAAATGAAGAAGGAGTTCAAAATAAGTGACCTCGGACCACTCACTTATTTTCTTGGATTGGAGTTAATCTACACAGATTCAGGTATATACATCACACAAAGGAAGTATGTGCATGACATGCTCGTCAAGTTCAAGATGGAAAATACCAAGTGTGCAGGTACACCTATGGAGCAAAATCATAAGCTTAGTGCTTATGAAGGAGAGCCAATTGAAAACATCACAAGCTATCAAAGCTTGGTTGGAAGTTTGAACTATGCAACACTCACAAGGATGGATATATGCTATAGTGTTAGCATATTGAGTCAGTTTATGCATAAGCCGAGAAGACCACATATGGAAGCGGCCAAGAGAGTCCTCAAGTACCTAAAGGGGACCATGAATGAAGGTTTGTTTTATTCATTTACTTCAGATATTGAGCTAAAGGTCTACTCAGATGCAGATTGGGCCGGATCTAGAGATGATAGAAGAAGCACATCCGGGTATATATCATTTGCAGGTTCAAAAATCTTTTCTTGGTCATCGAAGAAGCAACCAGCCATGGCATTATCTTCTACTGAAGTGGAATATAGAGGTTTGGCTAATGCAACTCAAGAAATCATGTGGTTAAAGTCTTTGTACACAGATCTTGGACTTCATTCTTCAACACTTCACATTTTTGGTGACAACACAAGCTCACTACATCTAGCAGCTAATCCGGTATACCATGCTAGAACCAAGCATATTGAAGTCCACTACCATTATGTAAGGGCGAAGCTAATGAGCAAGGATATTCAACTATCCTATGTCTCTACAGATATGCAATGTGCAGACATGTTGACTAAAGCTCTTGATGGTACAAAGCTAAGTAGATTCAAGTTGATGATTGGCTTGCAGGAAATCAAGGACAATTGAAGACTTATTTGGAGGCCAAGCATGTTCGGCTTGAGGGGGAGCTGTTGGTGCATTTTACCCAAGCCTACATGCTTGATATACTTGATATTATCCTCATTTGTAAGTCACATGTGTAGTCATGTGAACACCTCTTGTAAAAGAGTTCATTTTTATCTCTTGTAATTTGAAAAAGAAAAAAGGAAAAGGATGGCTTACCTCATGCATGATGTAAAAGAAAATTCGTGGCTCTATCTACCTTAAACCAAGAATTTTTGAGCTGAGGGAATCTCTCCTAACTTTGGGGATCACTTTTAGGTGGAGCCATTCGAATTCGAATTTGAAACTCCCTCCAAGAATCGCTATAAAAAGAGCAAGAAGGAAGAGGCGATTAGCAAGCCTTGTACGTGACCACTTCATGTCATTTTGTAGAGATTGAAGAGCTTACTCCATAGCTCTATCATTCTACTCCCATTGTGCAAAGATTCATTGTCAATGTGGTTGTAATCATATGTGAATCTATACATTTATTATCATCTACTTCTCTGTTTTGTTCTCTGTTATACTCACTTAGAGCAGTACCTTCAGAAGGTCATATCTCGAGTTCTACTGAACCTTTTTCAGTGATTTAACATGCATTCGATAGCTCATACTGTCTAGTTTCTATTTTTAAATTTTCATGGTCATTGAATTTATAATCTTGAAGATATTTGAATTTTATTGCTCACTACTCTATCTCTGCAGAGCCCCGAGAATAGTGGGCACGTTCCAGAAATTGATGAAACTTGTTCTCAGTGTTCAGTCCATCATTTGAAGTGTTTTAACTTGGATTGGGAAGCTTGCTAAGTCTTTTTGCTATGCCCAAAAGAAATTTGTCTAATTCCTACCAGGTTGAGAGCAGTGTTCATTTTTTCTAGCAGGTGTATGTCCAAAAATAGCAAGTTTTGGGAGCTAGTCATTTCGCAACTAGTCTGTCTTGACTCAAACTTTTGGGATACATGTTCCAAAGTACTTGGCTGATATTTTCGAGGATTTAGGAGGTTCAAAGCGTCTACTAATCAACTATGAAGTCTCAGTTGGCTGGTGTGAAGCTGGTTGTAGCAGCACCTACTCATCTTTGGATTGCATCCACCATCTCTCTTCATAAGATGTACCTACGTTCTTGGATCGTTGAGGAACATGGCTCATCTCTGTGGTGGGATCCCGAACCAAATGAATCAAAATACCATCTACCTTTCCACTTTGATAAAATGATCAAAGTACAAAGTAGGGAATGAATAATAAGGATGGATATGAAAATATCCCTATCCAATTCAGTGTTTTCATAAGCTCGATCTAGGCGTGGATTCCAATTACTAGTCCATTCATGGCATGAATCACGCATGGACTTAGTAACTAAGGTGGGATTCGTATCCTTACAAGCCATTGAGAATTTCTTAATCACTTGAATTTGATTTGGAAAATTAGAAGATTGGTTGGCCCAAAAATCTATCTTGAATGTTTGTAAAATGGTTTACTCCTTACCAACATTTACTTGATTTTTTCACTTGATTGGAGGACTATTGTGTCCAAATTGCCTTAAAAATAATACATAAAATGTAGGAGAAAGTGTGTCATTTACATCTGTTTAACCATAATTTAACTTGACCAAGTCAAATTCAAAATGAAAATTGAATGTAATAATCTTATTCTATGATCTAAGGTTCTTGTAGTTCAGACATATCTGAAATTAGACACCGTTTGGTCACTCATACGTATGACCAAATATCTCGAGACTAGAACAACATAAAATGCCATATGCTCTTTCAAGTGATCCATTGAGCCTAGTGGATAATTCTCAAGGGTGTGAAGGAAGTTCAATCCCCATGGGGAGCATGGGGAGTGAGTTTTGCCAAATGAGATCTAGAATCTTCTAGAAGCATCCAATTGAGTTTACGCTTGTTAACTAGGACACGGTGCACATCCACTTACATGGAAGATGCATGGATGGTTAGAATCCACCTGCCCAAGAAGGTAGTCCCTTGGAGAGAGCTATATATAGAGGCATATGGTTGGGATGAGATTCATCTCTCTAGCACACGGTGGTCATAATCGTCAATCTCTTGCTATGGTGTATGTATGCACGCATGTATGTATGTATGTATGTATGTATGTATGTATGTATGTATATATATATATATTTATTTATTTATTTATTTATTTATTTATTTATTTAATTATTTATATATATTTTTCTAATCGTACATGTGTTAACCATGTTAAATTTTTTGCCACGTGTCCTAGTTAACTAGAATTAACTCATGCTTGTAGAAGGTTATAGATCTCTTTGGGAAAAAATCACTCCCCATGCTCCCCATAGGGGTCAAACCTCCTTCACACCTTTGAGAATTAACCACTAGGCTAAGTGGATCACTTATTTTCAAGATCACATGGCCTTCTACATAAGTCTAGTCTCAAGCTCTTTGGTCATACACACGGGTGACCAAACAGTGTTTGATTTTAAATTTTTCTAAACTAGCCTAACCCTTATTTCATAGACTTACTTTGTTACACGTATCGTCTTTTATAACCACATTTTGAGCTTGGTATTTCAACACTCCCCTCAAGCTCAACATCATGTCTTGTAATCCAAGCATCTTCTCAAACTTCTTCAACTTCTCTACTCCAAATGCTTTAGTTAAAATATGAGGTATCACCTGCTAATGCCTTCTCCTTGATGAAGTGATAATGTACCTTGATATGCTTTGTTCTAGCATGTATCATGTGCTAATGCCTTTTCCTTGATGAAGTGATAATGTACCTTGATATGCTTTGTTCTAGCATGAAAATAAGATTTCCTACTAACTATATGCTGCTATGAGCATCATAATAAATGAATATAGGCTTTTGCACTTTCACACCTTAATCTAAAAGCAAGATCTCTAGCCATTAGACTTCACATGTTGCCATTGCAACACTTCCATACTCAGTCTTCAAACTGAACAAGGCAACAATGTTTTTCTTCTTACTGCTCCCTGTAATGTTGGAGTTAGACATCTCTAGAAGCATGCGAACAACACAATGAAGAAGAAGAAGAAGCTTGATGCACAACACACAATACTAAATGTATTACCACTAGAATGTACAAAGATAAGTAGCCTCTTAGGGCGATAGGCATATATTCAAGCCGGGGGAAAAGAACCTCCTAAAGAGGGAAAAAAGTGCCTAGGTGGTCCTAAAGTGTTCACACACATCACTACCTAAATATATGAACAAATCCCCCCTGGGAGTGATGCAATGAGCAAGGAGCTTGCACTCATGTATAAGGAAGTTCCAAGCTATGTGGAAATCACTCCACAAAAGGAATTAAGCCCAAAGCTTTGCGGAAAGATTCAAACTTCTCCCTAGGTAGAGCCTTCATGAAAAGGTCTGCAATGTTCTCCTGTGTGGGCACATATGCCAAGCTGATCTCCCCAGCAGAGAACCTCTCCCTCACATAATGATAATGCACCTCAATGTACTTAGCACATATGCCAAGCTGATCTCCCTAGTAGAGAACCTCTCCCTCACATAATGATAATGCACCTCAATGTACTTAGTGCAAGCATGGAACACAGGGTTCCTCACAATTGCCAATGCACTCTGACTGTCAATGATGGTGGTGACAGAAGACCAACCAACACCTAATTCATCCATAAGATGTCTGAGCCACACATACTCAACAGTCACTGTGAAAGTTGCCCTATACTCAGCCTCACAACTAGAAGTGGCCACAATAGGCTGCTTCTTGCTCAGCCAAGATATGCATGAGCTACCAAGCATGAAGCAAAAACCACTATTGGACACACGAGTGTCATAGCAACCAGCACAATCACTATCAGAAAAAGCATGCAACTCTGGCGGTAGTGATCCCCCCTTGGGATAAAACAATCCAAGTAGACGGGTACCACTCAAGTAGCAAAGAGATGTTCTTAACCACCTACCAATGCTTGACTCATGGGCAATGCATAAACTTGCTCATCTATGAGACAACAAACTGATATATGGACGAGTAATGCATAAGTAAATCACACATCCAACAGTCTGCTGATAGAGAACAACATCAAATGCATCTGCAACATCATGAAGACTCAATCGTAAACTTGTCTCCATAGGAGTGGCAATAGGTTGATAGTCTTCAAGGCCAAAACACTGCAATAATGTGTCAATATATTTCATTTGACACAAAGCCATTCCACCATCAATATGCATAAAATATGTTGGTCATGAGGACCATTGAGCAGCATGTCATCAACATACACCACAATGATAAGAAGTACATCATTAGCATGCTTAGCATATAAGGTGCTCTCAATTGGACTATTCTCAAAACCATGTGCAATCAGATAGGCATATATCTTTTCATATTAAGCATGTGGTGCTTGCTTTAAACCATAAATGCCTTCTTTAACCTGCACACTTGGTTTTCAAGCCCTTTCTGCACAAAGCCACGGGGCTGAAAAACATAAACTTATTCATGCAATTCACCATTCAGAAATGCAGTTTTAATGTCCAACTGATGTACATTCCAACCATGATGAGCTGCAAGTGCACATATGCTATGAATAGTAGTCATACAACATGTAGGTGCAAAGGTCTCATCAACATCAATGCCTCTTTCCTGCGCATAACCCTTTGCAACAAGTATGGACTTATACCTATCATTTGTTCCAGTAGGCTTATGCTTGAGCTTGTATACCCACTTTGTGCCAATGACCTTCTCACTAGGAGGCAAGCCACATAAAGACCAAGTACCATTCTTTATTATAGCATCATATTCAGATTGCATACCAGCCATCCAATTTTCTCAATTTCGTGCTTCATCAAATGAAACAGGCTTATTCTCATCACAAAGACTAGATGCAGCCATAGCATAGCAATATGATGCAAAAGAGGCACTATGAGAGCCTGAACGAGTATGATATGATAGAGGTGCATCTAATTTTTTGTCTCGCAAAGTCTGCACCAACTATTTTGGCATAGTTTTTGCCTACTCAATATCAACTCTCTCATCAAGAAGTGCATCATGTAAATCTGCATCAGAAATGGAATGATCTACATCATCACATGAAACATGCAAAGGCTAAGAAGTTGCCTCATTAGGACTAGTACTAGATTGTCCACCTATAAAAAGAGGCAACAAAGTATCATACATGTCTTTGGAGCTAACAAATGTCTCCTTAGTACATGAAAGCAATGGATGAGTAGCATCTTCCACAAAAACAACATCACGGCTAACCAAAATGCATTTGTTCTATGGACGATATAGACGATAGCCTTTACTTTTAGAACTATACCCAACAAAAATACATTTTACTACTTTATCATCCAATTTTCTGTGATGTTGTTCAGGCACTAATGCACATGTCAGTCAACCAAAAATGCACAGAAGAGCAAGAGATGGCTTTTGATCATGTCAAGCCTCATATGGAGTGATAGAATGCAGTGCTTTAGTGGGACACTTGTTAAGTACATATGCTGCACACATAACAACCTCAAGCCAGAGACTATGTGGTAAAGCCTGACTCTTAACCATATACCTCGCCATCTCCATGAGTGACCATTTCTTCTGTTCAACAACTCCATTCTATTGAGTTGTATATGACACTATACACTAGTGTTTTATCCCATGTCCATCTAGAAATGCATTAAAGTCAGAAGACATATACCCCCCCCTCGATCAGAACGAAGGGTGCCCATTTTACATGCTGAGAGATTCTTAGCCAAAACCAAAAACTGTTTGAAGCACATGAACACTTTGGACTATGCTTTCAACGGATATACCCATGCATGGATGGAAAAAATCATCAATGAAAGTCATGAAGTAAAGATAGTTTTCAAAAGAGGGTGTCTGCATAGGACCACAGACATCACTATGTACAAGATGCAATTTCTAAGTAGCTCGAACTGAACCATCTTTTAGAAAGGAGGAATGCTGAATTTTGTCCAAAATAGAGCCTTCACAGACATGTTTCCTTGGTGCCTCATGTTTGGGCAAAGAGGACACCATTTTAGATTTTTGCAGGCGTAGCAAATGAGAAAAATTCAGATGACCAAAGCATGCATGCCAAGGCTTTGCATGTGACATAACTTGAGAATCATGTACTACACATGTCGAATCATTCACAGATCTTTCATAGTCTATGAGCTTATACAACCCACGACATAAAATGCCAAAAGCAATAATCACGTCGCCATTTGACAAATCATGAATTGTACACTTCTCATCAACAAATTTCACAACCAAGCCAATTTTGGCTAAAGTCAAAACTAATAACAGATTCTTCTTAATCCCTTGCACAAATAAAGCATCTGAAAAAGTGAAAGAACTACCATCAGCAGTAGTCAAAATGATCTTGCCAACTCCCATGATAGGATAAGAGGAGGTGTTGGTGCATGTGACAGTATTCCCTATAGGAGCAGGCTCGAGTGAAGAGAAGAAACTGTGCTACGAGGTAATATGTTTGGCCACCCCACTATCAAAGTACCAAACATTTGAGTCTACTGCAAACTTGCACAGCTCATGACAAGATGGGTCAAAACTACAAATAGTAGTAAATGCCGATTTTTCTTCCTCCACAAGATTAGAAAACTCTGTTTTCAGTGTAGAGGCCTCTACAACAACCATTCTAGCCTCTTTCTTCTTTGTCTCTTTAGCAACCATTTTTGGACAGTTCTTTATGATATGATCATTTCCTTTATAGTACTGCAAAACAATTTCTGCTTTTTTGATTTCTTCTCATCTTTTTCTTCCTTCTTCGAATGTGCAGCATTTGCAGATTTCTACTTGCTAATAGATGATCTCCATTTACCTTTGCCCTTCTCACTAGCCAAGAAAGCTTGATTTGCAACACGCATGATGGACCTATTCTGCCTAGACTGATCTTCCTACAATAGAATAGAGACTAACTCCTCAAATGACAAGACATTTGGATTTCCTTTCATCATCAAACTAAGAGTAGAAGAAAAACTCTCGTACGAATCAGGAAGACCATTCAAAATGTTCTACACAAGTGAGCTATCTGGTATAACTTTAGAAATCAACTATTCTTTCAAATCCTTGATCTTTGTCAGAAAACTGTCCATAGAATCTTATTCATTCATGTGCTCACTCTCAAACTGTTTTCAGAGGTAAGAAACATGAGCCTCATTCCTAGCCTGGTACAATGTGATAAGTGTATCCTAAGCATCCTTAGCTGTTCCCTAAGAGCGAATGTGAGGAATAATGGCACGTTTGACAGACAAAGCTATCAATGCATGTGCCTGAGCATCTCTGCCATCCCAATGAATTTGCTCTATAGTAGATGCAATAGAAATTGCATCATGAATAGGAATCTACAAAATATCACCATCTTTGACACCATCTCCATCAGCTCCAGCACCTGTATTTGTAGTACCTGTATTCGTAGGTGTAACTGAACGTCTTTCAATACCCTACACAATATTCCACAGTCCTCTTGCAACCAATACATGTCCCATCATATAAGCCCATAATGGGTAGTTCGTACCATCCAACTTATCCTCAACATCCAACATACCGAATACATCATTGCTTTTAGCCATGGTCGGTGACTAAAACACCTTGATGCAAAAAATTGACTATATCTCAAAAAGTTGAACAAAACTACCGAGACAAGTTTTGCTGAACATGTAGCAGACTTCCAAACGCTTATACTAGCGAATCAAAACTAGTATATACCTTTGGCACAAAAAGACAAAATATCCTACACAAGCACTACGATAGTGCATTCGAAGGTTGAAACAAGCTCAGATCGTGATTTCAACACCACATAGCAAAGTATTTTTGATCTTTGAAACACCCTGAGTATGCTCACCAAAATTGGTGTGATTCTAAGATTGCAACCGGAGGAGTGTTGACGACGCCCTAGATGAAGCGACGACTTGCTCTAATACCAATTGTTGGAGTTAGACGTCTGAAAAAGCACACAAACAGCACAAGGAAGAAGAAGAAGCTTGGGGCATAACACACAGTACTGAATGTATTACCACTAGAATGTACAAAGATAAGTAGCCCATTAGGCCAATAGGCGTATATACAAGCCCGGGGAAAAAACCTCGTAAAGAGGGAAAAAAGTGCCACGACAATCCTAAAATGTTCACACACATCACTACCTAAAGATATCAACATGTAACAACAACACCTTCGAGTGAAAATAGAAATCTACTAGTAGATATTCTATCTATAAAACTACTAGCCCAATTTGCATTGGTCTATCCATAAGCCTATAATTTTTCACTAGCCTCATAAAACAATGCATAATCCAAAGTAGCATTCACATAACATAGAGTGCATCTAGCATTTATATGTGGTTTCCTAGGAACCTCCATAAATTGACTTTCAAGTCCTATATTATAGCTTAGATCCTACCTTCTTGTTGTGAGATATATCAAACTTCCTCCAAGTTTCTTGTCCATCAAAGCATTTTCCAATACTTCATGCGATGTAGTATCGAGCTGCAGATTCTGATCTACTGGCATATAAATTAGCTTAGAATAATCCATACCATACTTTTGTAGCATACTCAATGCATATTGCCTTTTGGATAGCCATATATCTATTTTTGTATGTATAAATGCAATGCCCAAAAAAGCACAACACACCAAGATCTTTCATGTCAAATACTTGCATAAGGATTTTCTTTACCTCTTTAATGATTTCTTCACTATCACCACCTACAATCAAGTCATCATTATAAATAACCAAAATTGTGATGCCATTATCACCCTTCCTTGCTTATAATAAGTGATCACACACAAAAATCCAATGGAGGCTAAATAATTGGAAATCCTTACATGCCAGGCACCAAGGGCTTGTTTAAACCCATACAAAGCCTTTTTCAACTTCCAAAAACATTCTTGATGCTTTGAATCCTCATATCCTTGTGGTTGGTCCATGTATACTTCTTCCTCCAACTCACCATGTAAGAAAACATCATTCACATCCATCTAATGCAAAATCGATCCTTTCATTGTAGCCAATGCAAAATGTGCTCTAAGAGTACCCATTTTATCTAAAGTTCTGAAAGTTTCCTCATAATCAATGCCATATGTTTGTGCATATCCTTTTGCTACCAATTGTGCTTAATACTTGTTTATGCTACCATTCTATGGGTTTTCTGCATACCTTGAAAATCTAGTTGCATCCTATGGGTTTCTTTCCTTAGAAAAATGGCACCAGCTTCGATGTTTAATTTCCATAAAGTGCAACAATCTCCTCATCCATAGTTTTCTCCAAATCTTAATTTCCAATTGCATCTTCAAGACAAGAAGGTTCAACACGTTGTATGACCTTGCTCATGTAAGCAGAATGATGAGCCATGTAGCTATCATATGTTAATCACTACATTGATTTTTGCATCCTTTGAGATTTTCTTGGTCCTCAATCACTTCGTCTTGTTATATCACTTGCATATCCTTTTTTATGAGGATTTGATGGAATATATGCAAAGATGAGTGGGTGTTTGCAAAAACCTGCTCTACACTAGCCAATATAACTTCAAGGATGCCTAATGTACTTAGCTTCCCAAATATGAATAAAGAGTCACAAAGTCCTTTAGAATATCAATGCTAAATGATTGCATTAGAAAAATGATTGAAACTTCATAAGATTTGAAGAAACCTTTTATTT
This sequence comes from Ceratopteris richardii, assembly GCA_020310875.1. Taxonomy (NCBI): domain Eukaryota; kingdom Viridiplantae; phylum Streptophyta; class Polypodiopsida; order Polypodiales; family Pteridaceae; genus Ceratopteris; species Ceratopteris richardii. The sequence continues at coordinate 56,776,232 of CM035434.1, forward strand.
TGGGAGATGAACATCACATAAAAATTCCGAGAGCTCACAACCTGGTATAAATTGTGAGGAGATGGTGAGGTTGTGTCCAGAGATGAGCTAGTGCTCCAAAATCTTGCTCTACACCTACCAATCTAACTTTAGGCATGCTTAATAGACTTTCTTAGCTTTACAATGATGCATTTAGAACCATCAAGTCCTTTGGAGCATCACTCTCAAATGTTTGCATCGAATTAGATAACTTGTATATGCAAGAAATGAAGAAAACCTTCTATTTTTGGAATAGAAGGTCTTAGTACTATGCTCAAAGCTCATAACCTGGTATGGATTGACTAGAGAGCTCTTGCATACATCTAATTGATGTGTATAGCTAACTAAATCAAGTTATTTAATGAAATTAGCTACACCATTATTGGGGGCTTCTTGTGCAGAAAGGGACTTGAGTGTTTGTAGGAGAAGGAAGAAAGATAAGAAGAAAGATACAGACACCGGAAGCTTTTGTTGATTGATGATAAAGAGAAAAGTACAATGATGATGTAAAGTACAATCCAAATGCTCTCTATGAGAAATCCCAAAAAGTACACAATCAAACAAAGTTACAAAGTACCCAAGGTTCTTTGTACCACTGACCTTCTCTGCACTAGACCTCTCCAAGAGCTTGCACTTCTGCACACCTTGCACTCAAGCTTCTAATAGGGTGGAGCGATGGACACATTCTTTTGAGGCACACAGAGCTTCGATGGGACCTTATGACCTTTGATTTCCTTGCTTAGCACTCCTCTACACACACACACACCTAAGTCACACTTCTTGCACACTTTGCACTTGCTTCTCTACATCACACATTTTGTGTATGTTTCTTGCTCTTCTTTTCCTTAGTGTAGACTATGCTCACCTTGCTTAGTCTAACCAAGAAGAATGCATGCCTTGAGTTGAGTGTCGATTCACGTATGTATTCTCCTAACTGATAGAGTATCTTGGAGCTCACTTTCATGTCCCAAGGTTGTCTCAAAAATGTGCATAGTCAACGAATCTCTGTTTTGTCTTGTAGTGACTTTAGGACACCACAAAATTTTGAATGGGGGGCCATACTTTCACTTTTGTGTACGCTTCCTCTTCATATGACTTCACATTTTGCCCTTCAATTCTTCAAATGTGTACCTAAGGGAGGGTTCACTTGAACCTTCCAAACACTTTAAAAACACTTTTGAACCTTAGAGAAATTATAGAAAGACAATCTCCAACGTGCATCCAAATTTCTACAAAACATAACCTTTGTGAATGAATTGATTGTGCACTACCTGTGCACCTTGACAACTCAACTTTGAACCATATTGACTTTGAACTTGACCATGTTGACTTTGACCAAACTTTGACTTTGACCATGTTGACTTTGATGGGCTCAATATTTTCCCACCATCTAATGGGCTCTCCATCTTGAAGAGCTAATAGCCAAAACTGTCAGCAAAGATGTCATCATGATTGGTATGCTACAAAATCTTCAAAAGTACACTTGAGCAGCTACCAAGTCCACCAAGAGTAGTAAAGAACAAGCACCAGAGAAGAACCAAAAGTGGAATTTTTGCATTGAAGAATAGATAATGGAGAAGGGAGGGTAGGAGAAAGGTTTATGGAGGTCTGAAAGGGCTCGGAGGGATAAGGTAACGAGGGTTAAGAGTGGGGCCGGGAGAAGGATAGGGGGAGGGATATGGAGTAGGATTAGGGGCTCTAGAGAGGAACAAAATGCGAAAACACAAAAGCTATAGAGGGGGCATAGGGAAAATGAGAAACATATGGTAAAATAGGGTGAGAATAGACCATCTGGACCATGTACCAAAAAATAGATAAAAAATACAAATAAAATCCCAAAAAAATCAGAAAAAAATCTAAAAAACCACCATAAAATTCTAGGCCATTTATCTTGCTTAAAACCACAAAGAGCTTCCTTTTTATCAAGAAAATGGCATTTAAAAAAAGATGAAAAATGTTAGAAAAAATTCAAACAAAAACTATAAAAATTCTTTTAAAAATTCCTAAAAATCGTTAAAAAATTGTTCATGCAAAGGGCTATGAAATAGATTCTAATATGCATAAAAACTCAAAGAACAAGCATGAAAATGAATAAAAACTAATAAAACTTAAGCAAAAAAATGTTACAAGAAGGCTTTGTACAACCTGGATAGATTTTGCAAGTTCCAGGTGATCCAAAATTCTTCACTAGTGCTGATGATAGGCCTTGAGCCTTGATATGGTGACTAATTGAAACTCTTTGCCCTCCATAATCTCCAATTGTATTGTACTTCATTTGGTCTTTCTTCTTTTAGAGTTTGAAGTAGCTTCATCACTACTACACTTAGGGGCACATTTTTTTTCTTCTCTCTTCTATGGCCTTTGGCTGAGACTATTCCACTCGAATTAGTAACCTGAATGATGTCCTCTTTTTCTTCATAGACTTCCTCTCTCCTTGTGTGATTTGGAAAAATTCCATCGCCGGAAGATGGGTCTTCTGCATGGAGCAAAGCCAACATGTTTTCTTCTTCATATAAATTTGCTTCTTTATATAGATCTGCCTCTTGGTTGTCCAACAGTTCTTCTTCCATACAAATACCAATTGTCTACATCATGCTGGTATGTCTTTGATTGTTTGGTTCTTCTTCTAAAAATATATGCTGCAACTCTTTTCCCTCTTGATTTACCCACATTGTGTCCTTACCCCAGTCATGCAACACATTGGCATGCCTAAACGAAAGTCTCCCAATCAACAGGGGGAAACTTCCTTCTACCTGTGGCAGCCTTAGAACAACAAAGTCCAAGTTAGAGAGGGTACCTTGTATCCTGACTGGGACTCTAGGGACCATTCCCATAGGCCTTACTATGCTTTGGTCTGCCAATGTTATAGTGAATTTGGCAAGTCTTGTAGATTGTAGTCTTCTTTTTCATGGTATGTTCAGGCATCAAGTTATTGCCAGAACCGCCATCTACAATAACTCCTTGAAACTCATCTCTTATGATAGTGATTGTTAGCTAAGGACTCTTATAATCTATGAAGGGGGGCTTCCTCTACAATTCTATCTTTATGCATAACAATAGTCTTTTCCACTAAACTTGTTGTGGAAGCCTCATCAATTATCTACAAGAGTTCTCACCTGAATTTCCCATCCATCCTTATTAAATAAAAAATACTAACCTCCTTTTTCATGGACTTGAGTAGTTTTGAAGCTTTTGATTCCTTCAAAGTGTGGGCTCTATTTAACTTATCAAACTCCTCATGAGCCCTGTTGAACGCATGTCCAATTGCATCACTAGTACCTATGAGATCTTCTTGTTTCCTTGTATCTGCACATGTGTTGGCTTTGACTTAAGATGTCTCTTTATATTTATTCAATCCATTAATCCTTGGCTCTTGACCTATTTCTAATTGAGCCATTCCCTTGCTCCTTGTCTACACTACAAAAGATTTAGATTCTTCAAACTGCACCACTCTAGTAGATGGTGATGGTACATTGACTTGTTTAACAACTTCGTCTTGTTATTGTTAGTGTCCATGTGAAAGGCCAAATGGCCACCCGACACTTCTTTGTATATGTTCTTTAATGAAAACATATAGTGGCCTCGTGAGTCGCAGACTATAAGTTCGATCGCATGTGCAAGACCTAAGAAGTCTGTCTTCGTGCTCCATGTGTACTATGTATTTTTTCATATTCTGTAGCCTCTCTACAGAGTATTGTGTGCGGCCTTAGGAGCTGAGTTTTCTACTTTGAGGATATCATCATGGAGCTCTTGATAAGGAGGATGCACCATGGTGCATCACCATTGAATTACTCCACTAGTATCAAAGCAGTTTGATGCAAAAGCTTTCTTCCTTTTATGCGAGCGAAGTGACCACCCCCTCTCCCCCCCCCCCCCCCCCCCAAGGCTTATGACTAAGGCGGTGACCAAGGCATAGACCTTGGCATCTGAGTCATCAAAGTCACGGTTGCTACCATTGGCTACGTGCAAGGGAGGACCTCAATGATCAGGGAAGATAGAGGTCCTTGGTACTTCCTGGGAGGTCACCCATCCCAATATTGTTCCCCGGAGAGCTCGCTTAACCATTGCAATCTCTAGCCACTAAGCTAAACTATTGTGGTGTTTGAAGAAGGGGAAAGACTAAGGTTAACATTACCTTGAACATGTTTTGGTCAATCAAAGCTTCATTCTTTGCTTCCAAAGCCTATGTTTGAAACATTTTTGGGGTGTCTTTTGGAACCATTTTGGAGTACTTTCGCACAGATTTCTCTTCACACAGGTCCACGAACATCAAGAAGAGTGTTCTTTGTACTTCTCAGATAATAAATATGAATTTATGGGGCTTTGTTTTCATCCACACTCATAAAACTATAGGTTTCTTGAAAGGTTTTTCCGCTTTGGTGGGAGCAGCCATTGCAAATTTATGTAGGTTTTTGAGCCTAAACCATCAGAATCGACAGACACTTGTAGGTGTTGTTGGCTAGTTTTTGGCTTGTGTATTCAACATTTTAGTGTCATTTTACTACATATATTGAGCACATACACACCATGTATGCTTCTGTGGATACCGCCTATACATGTGGTCATTGATATAGCGGTTATGTTTTTTTGCATAAAGCCTTTTACGATTGATAAAGAGGATCGTGGTGAGGTTTTCTTAATTGGGAGACACCCAAATGTTGGGGTGTCTTTGGTGATGCAAGTGGAAGACTTACCCAGCCTCGCCATAGGAGATGTATGATAGTTGTTCATAGGTGCTCGATAAGCCTAGTTGGCTTCTATTGGGTAACTAATTATATGTAGTGGAGTGAGTGATTCACTATGTAGGTAAACATGTAAGTACTTGTAGTTTTATGATATTTTGACATTGGTTATATGCTCATTTTGCAAAGGATACTCTGCAAAATGAGCTATAAATTGTAGGGCAAACACCATTTTGAGATCCAAAAATTTGATGGCACAAACTTCGCTCTATGGAAGAATTAGATTAAAGATGTACTAATTCAAATGAGGCAATAGACGCTAGTAAATGGGATTTCAAAGAAGCATGCTGGCATGGATGAAGATGATTGGGATTAGTTAGATGAAATGGCCATGTCTACCATTCACTTGCACCTAGCAGACAATGTTTACTTTGCAGTATTAGAGTATGAAAGTGTAGAGGAGCTTTGGAAGACCGTTATGCAATACATATGAAAAAGAGATGGCATCAAATAAAGTGTATCTGATGACAAAATTATATGATCTTCACATGGACACATATAGTGTTGCTGCTCATCTAAATGAGTTTGAAGTTATATGCTCCCAGTTATAGGCTCAGAAAATGGATATGGATAATGAAATGAAAAGAGTATTGTTGTTATGCACCCTACCATCATCATGGGATATGTTTTTCATAGCTATTAGCAATAGTGCACCTGGTGGTAAACTTGTCTATGATGACATATGTGGAGCACTCTTGAGTGAGGAGATTCATAGAAAATCTATGGTTGACACTTAGAGTGGAGATGCATATAGTGTTCGTGATTCTTACCAAGGAAAGAATCAGCAACATGGTAGGAGCAAGAACAAGGAAAAGAATGGTCAACAGAATAAGAGTAGAAGTAAATCAAGGAAGAGGCATATCCAATGCCATTATTGTCATAAGAAAGGACATATGAAGAAAGACTGTTATGCATTAAAGAATGCTAACAGAATGTTGATGGGCATGTTAAATAGTTACCTACTCCATCTACTTCGAATATGAAGATTGAAGAAATTAATGCTATTTTTGATGATGTTGATGTGTTGACACTTGATAGTATTGTGTTAAGGGAGGCTCTTATGGCTAATTCTCTTTCCCACACATGGCAGCTAGATTCTAGTGCTTCTTTCCATGTGAAACCACACAGAGAATGGTTCTCTAATTATGCAACAAAGTCTCTTGTTACCGTGAGACTTGGTGACTCTTACTAGTGTGACGTTGGGGGGATTGGAGATGTGGTTGTGTAGTTCATTGGTGGTTCAAAATTTACTATGCATAATGTACACCATGTACCTCAGTTATCATGTAGTTTGATGTCACTTGATCAACTTGATGACCTTGGTTACAAGGTGGTCTTCTATGCTCAGTCCTTTCGTATATCAAAGGGCAATATGGTTAGTGCAAAAGGAAGCAAAGTTGGCTCACTTTATCCTTTATTTGTATCACAGAAAGAACACTTGTTAGCTGTTACTGAATAGTCTATGGCTTGTATTTGGCATGATTGTTTGGACCATATATCTCGTAGTGGAATGGAAAATATATTTTGTTCTAGCTGCTTAGCTATGTTATCTTTCTTTGATTTTTCATTTTTTGAGCATTGTAAATATGGAAATCAAACCAAAAATATGCATAGAATGCACATTGACTCTTCAATTCAGCCTTTAGATCTCGTTCATATAGATGTGTGTGGTCCTATGCCCACTAGGTCCTTAGGTGGTTCTCTTTACTTTGTCACTTTCATCTAAGAAGATGCTATTAGAAAAGTGTGGGTATATCATATCAAATTGAAGGATGAGGTATTCCCTACTTTTAGAAAATGGCATGCTTCAGTTGAGACTGAAAAAGAACTAAGCTTAAGGCTTTACGTTCATATAATGGGGGTGAGTATACCTCACATGAATTCAGCCTTTTCAATCAGTCTAGAGGGGCTTGTAGAGAGCGTATAGCTCCTTATATCCCAATACAAGATGGTGTAGCTGAAAAGATGAATAGAAATATTCATGATAGAGTAGTTTCTATGTTGCATCATGCAAACCTCTCACAAGGATTTTGGCTAGACGCAGTATTGACTGCAATTCATGTGATTAACCTTTCACCTAGTACTACCAAAGGTGTGAAAGTGGCACAAGAATTATGGATAGGGAAGCCACCCTATTATGATCATCTTCGAGTTTTTGGGTGTGAAGCATATGTTCATATACCCAAGAGCCTTAGACAAAAGTTGGACCATAAGTCAAAGAAATGCATTTTCCTTGGATATGGTCGAGAAGGACAACTTGAATATCGTTTATGGGATCTTGAAACACAGTCAATGATCAGAAGTAGTGATGTCATTTTCAATGAGTGTAAGATGCATAAACAACCCATTAGAGGGTTGAAGTGAGAAGAGTGCCGTTTGAGGATACTAGTCCTCTAGTTAGCATGCATAAAAATGCTGCACATATGGACGTTCAAGTGAATGTCCGATTAGATCAGTCTACACATGTTCTTGTTTAGAAACCATTGAGATGTTGTACACATGTCTCACATCCACTCGATAGATATGTTCGAGGTTTAGATTTTGTTATGCTAACAGATACCGGTGAGACTTCTTGCTACAAAGAGGCTATGCAGACAAAGAATCATGTCAAGTGGGAGCATGCCATGAAGAGTGAGTTGGATTGGATTCACAAGAATGGTACTTAGCATTTAGAACCTTTACCAAATGGTAGGAAAGCTTTACCATGTAAATGGGTATATAAGCTAAAATTCACATATGATAGTGCTTCTCCAAAGTATAAAGCATGATTTTTTGCAAAGGATTTTAAGCAACAACATGGTGTTGATTTCAAGGAAATCTTCTCTCCACTAGTCAAGCTGACTACCCTAGGCATGTTGCTTGGATTCGTTGCAATGGAGGACTTAGAGCTAGTCCAAATGCATGTGTAAAACTTCTTTGTTGCATGGAGATCTTATAGATGAGATCGATATGGAACAACTAGAGGGTTATGTAGTTCTTGGAAAGGAAAGTCTAGTTTGTAAGCTCAAGAAGAGCTTGTATGGACTTAAACAATCCCCTAGACAATGGTACAAAAAGTTTGATGACTCTCAAGACTATTCTTGAAGCAATGAGGATCATTGTCTCTACACAAAGGGGTGCTCAGATGGCAGCTTGATATGCTTGATACTTTATGTTGATGATGTGTTGATTGTTGGGAAGTCCTCTTATTACTTGCCAATTCTAAAAAAGCAATTGAGTCACACATTTGATATGATGGATTTGGGAGATGCCAAACATATTCTTGGCATGCACATTACTCGTGATAGGAGTAAAAGATGCATATAGTTGTCTCAAAGTGAGTACATATCCAAAGTACTTCATAGGTTCAATATGTAGGGTGGAAAGGCATTGAGTACACCTTTACCCACATATGTGAAATTGAGCAAGGATGATTGCCCAAAATTTGATGAGGAAAAGGAATTCATGACCAAAATTCCCTATCAGTCTACTATTGGTAGTCTACTTACACTCAGGTATTCTTTATCATTCTTTATTTTTCTTCTCCCCTTGTTACTTTGGCCATATTGGCCTTTAGTGGGAATTGTTACAGTTAGTGTCCATGTGAAAGGCCAAATGGCCACTCGACACTTCTTTGTATATGTTCTTTAATAAATCATATAATGGTCTGGTCAGTCACAGACTAGTCACAGACTATAAGTTCCACTGCATGTGCAAGACCTAAGAAGTGTGTCTTCGTGCTCCCTATGTACTGTGTATTTTTGTGTATTCGATAGGCTCTATGCAGAGTATTATGTGTGGCCTTAGGAGCTTGGTTTTCTACTCCAAGGATATCATTGTGGAGCTCTCAAATTACTTCACTTCTTTGCACACAAAAATCATTTGAAGATGTGGCCTTGATGAAGATGTCTGGTTCATAGGACAAAAATTGGTATAATGGTCCCTAGCCTCTGGGCACTTCGTGCAAGGACGGGCATTTTCTAGTAGAGTGCACCTACTTTGGTAATGCCCACATTCTCCACATCTAAAACAAATAATTTGCCTCCTTGGCCCATTTCAAAAGTTATGTTTCTGCCGCAGACCTTCTCTTCGCCAAACCTCCACCTTCACTTGCACTTGTGCACACCTTGCACTCAAGCTTCCAATAGGGGGGAGGGATGGACACCTTCTATCGATGCACACATAGCTTCAATGTGACCTTGTGACCTTTAATTTGCTTGCTTAGCACTCCCCTACACACACCTAAGTCACACTTCTTGCAAACTTTGCACTTGCTTCTCTATGTCGCACATTCTCTATATGTCTCTTGCTCTTCTCTCCCTTACTGTAGACTATACTCACCTTGCTTAGTCTAACCAAGAAGAATGCATGCCTTGTGTTGCGTGTCAGTTCACATACATAGGCTCCTAACTGATAGAGTATCTTGGAGCTCACTTTTATGTCCCAAGATTGTCTCCAAAATGTGCATAGCCAAAAAATCCTTGTTTTGTCGTGTAGTGACTTTAGGAAAACACAAAATTTTTAATGGGTGGCCATACTTTCAATTTTGTGTACACTTCCTCTTCACATGACTTAACATTTTTTTCTTCAATTCTCCAAATGTGTACCTAAGGGAGGGTTAACACTTTAAAAACACTTTTGAACCTTAGAGAAATTACAGAAAGACAACTTGCAACCTGCATCCAACTTTCTGCAAAACATAACCTTTGTGAACGAATTGATTATGCACTACTTGTGCACCTTGACATTGAACTTTGAACGTTTTGACCCTAACCATCTTGACTTTGAGCTTGACCATGTTGACTTCAACCACTTTAACTTTAACCATGTTGACTTTGACCAATATGACTTTGATGGGCTCAACAACCATAGAATGAAAAATGAATCTAGCAAGTGAGGGGGTCATCCTGACTTTTTAGGATCTATAAAGTATGCAGACATGGCTTCTTAGCATCATAACTCAAAATATAATCAGTCAAAGTTAATGAGAATTGATATGAGAGCACAAGACACTCTAGTTTGAGCATTCTAAGTCAAAGTATACAAAATCACTGAGTATATGCAAAGAAATCGATTCTACAAATTCACTATAATGATGAAGATGTTGCAGCAGATAGTAGACAAAGGTGTACTCAATGATATGTATCAAAATGTAAAGGCTATTGAATATATGATAGAAAGGAAGTGTAGTAGAGTACACATAGATAGTGTGAGCTCAATGTATTCTCAAGTTTCTAGCTCAATGCCTCTCAGAATAGCTCTCTTATCCCGTGACTAAAAGTATGTGTATTTATATACATGTTTAGAGTTTTAAATTACACCAACATAAATTGACAGGAGTTTAATATCTATATCAGATGTATATGAATAATATAACCCTTCATTGATTGTTCCTTCAAATACTTCATAATTCTCTTGGCTGCTTCCATGTAAGGCTTCTTTAGAGTGTGCATGAACTGAATTAGCACACTTACTCCACAAAAAATACACACTCTAGTTAGTGTAGCATAATTAAGGCCTCCAAGTAAACTTTGATAGCTAGTTATGTCTTCAATTAGCTCACCTTCATGAGTACTTAACTTTAATTTGACCAACATGGAAGTGCTTGCAACCTTTTTATTCTCTATATTGAGTTTAGAAATCATATCTCCAATGTATTTCCTTTGAGGGAGGAATGTACCTTTCTCTATGTATACCAGTTCCAAACCTAGGAAGTATGTGAACAAACCAAGATCATTGATCTTGAACTGCTCCTTCATTTGAGCTTTAATTTTTCCTATTCCTTCTGCATCACTTCCTATAATGATTATATTATCCACATATACACATAGATATATGACCTCTGAGTAATTCCTCTTAATGAAGAGGGAAGGATCTACCTTGCTTATAGTAAAACCTTTGTCTTATAGGTAAGTGACAATTCTATCATTCCAAGCTCTTCGAGCTTGCTTCAAACCATAGAAGGCTTTACTGAACCTGCACACATGTTCAGGGTATGATTGATCTTCAAAATCAACAGGTTGAGCCATATGTACCTCCTCTGATATAGAACCCCTCAAGAAAGCATTTTTGACATCCATTTGATATATCTTCCAATTCTTGGAAGATGCAACACTCATGAGTACTCTAATAGTAGGCATTTTTGCAAGAGGTTAAAATTTTTCTTCAAAATTGATACCTTGGGTTTGTGCAAAACCTTTAGCTACAAGCCTTGCATTGTACCTCTTAATTGAACCATCAAAATTCTTCTTTACTTTGTATATCCATCTTGAGCCAATGACCTTCATAGATGGTTTTTTGGGTACCGATTCCCAAGTTTGATCCTCTTGTAAAGCTTCTATCTCTTCATCCATGGCACTTCTCCATTCTGGTTTAATCTTCACTTCTTCATAGGTAGAAGGTTCTTCAGAGTTTGAGTCTTGTGCTATATATATTGAGTCTTTAGTGACTAAAGAGGTATCATAGTCATACCTTTCTGGTTTCCTTTTTTCTCTAGTAAACCTTCTTATAGTTTGTTCAGATGATTCTACCACATCTCTCAACTCTTGCACTTTAGCTTTGCCTTGGAGCTCCAAGAACTGATTTCCCTTCTTGGATTGTTCTAATAATCATCAGAATCACTCGATGCTTCAAGTGTTGGCAGATTCCTCTTTGATAATGTTGGAAAGTCTTCCTCTAGATCATAGGGAAGTTTGATTTTCCTATAATCATCTTCAAACCAAGATTTATTTTCATCAAACACAAACTCTACTTACAATGAACTCTTTGGTGCTTGGATTGTATAGCCTATAACCTTTATGATTAAGGTCAGAGCCAACAAGGATGCATTTTTGTGCCTTTGGATCCAATTTTCCTTTGATTTGTAAAGGTATTTGTGCATATGCTATGCACCCAAAGATTCTACAATGATCAAGGCTAGGTCTTTTTCCATCCCATGCTTCATATGGTGTCATCCCATCCAATGCTTTTGATGGGAGTCTAGTGATCAAGTATGTGGCCTTATGCACAAGTAATTGGGTAGCTTCTTCTCATTTTGCATTGACCTTGTAGCCTGCACTATGGTTCTATTTCTCCTTTCTATGACTCCATTATGTTCGGGTGTATACATGGTTGCGATTTCTCTTTTGATTCCTCTTTCTTAAAGATAAGAATAAAAATCATGGGAGAAATATTCTCCCCCTCCATTTGACCTCAAACTCTTCAAGGTTTTTCTTGTTTGATTTTCTACAAGTAATAGGTATTTCTTGAAACATGGAAACACTTCATCTTTATGCTTCATAAAGTATAGTATTGTCCATCTGCTACAATCATCAATCAATGACACATAGTACCTAGATCTAGAGATTGAAGCCTCTTTGCTTGGTCCCCATACATGTGTATGAACTAGCTCCAATAGGTCTCCATGAATATATCCCTTCTTTGTGATTGGTTGCATGTGTGACTTGCCAAATTGACAAGGACTACATTTTTAGATCATGTGTTGTTTAGATATATTAGGTAGACCAAGTCCACTCTAATCCCTATTGATTTTCTTGAGAGCTCTTTCACCTATGTGAGCTAACATCTTGTGCCAAATTTCCAATTTTGATAGAGTTTGACTACCATAATTGAACAATGTGATATTTCTAGTATCTTGGAGTTCAAATGTAAATAATCTACCTAGTTCTTCTCCTCTTTCTATCCTCTTGAATTCTTGATGTGGATCCTCAACAAATGCTCCATTCTTTGTAAATGTGACCTGCAATCCTTTTTTAACAATCTAACCTACACTCATAAGGTTGTTTGTGATAGTTGGCACATATAATACCTTTCTCAATAGGTTCATATTACCATCTAAAGTCTTCACATTACCTATTTTCTCAACTCGATGCCTTGTGTCATCTCTTGTCTAGAATTCATATATATTCCTTGGATTTTATAAGTCTGAGAGTAGAGCTACATTCCTTGCTACATGATTTGAGAAACCTAACTCTATACAGAATACATGTTCATCTGCTTTTCTTTACTTCATGGTCATGTTCATTAGAAGTAGTGAATCCTCTTGGGTTTCATCATCTACATAATTTTTTTAGTCTCTCCTTCTGTTGTATCCTCCTTGGTAGTAGTAGTAGTTGTTGTTGTTGTTGTTGTTGTTGTTATTATTATTATTATTGTTGTTGTTGTTGTTGTTGTTGTTTTTGTTGTTTTACGAGTTGTTATTGTATCCATTGTTGTTGTTGAATCTACCTCTTGAGCTTCCATAGCCTCCTTTGTTGTAAACACTACCTCTTTGGTTCTCGGAATTCTTGAAACAATTCTTAGTGATATGATTACTTAGGCTACATATGGCACATGGAGATGAGCTTTGAGCTCTCTGCCTGCCTTGTCTTCCTCCTCTACCTCCTCCTCTTGAGACTCTACCTCTACCTACAAAGTTGGCTTGAGAGGTCATGCCTTCATCATCAAACTTTTTATCTTTGCCTTTGCTATCTTTGTTCATGTTCTCACCTATATAGAGAGAAGAGTATTGATTACCTTTTGAGTTATCTCCATTCTTCATAAGCTTTGCCTCATGTGTGGATAGTTGTCCCATGAGGGTGTTGAAATCAGGAACTTGCATGTCCATGTAGAGGTCCATGGTTGTGGTGAAAGTTTCCCATTTGTTATCTACCTTTATTCCATTGATTACTTGCCTTAATATCTTCTCTTGATCAATGATTTGTCTAGTGCTTCCAAGTTGGTCTGCTATGTCATTCATTTTGGTGACAAAATTAGCCACACTTTGCTTGGGAATCTTCTTTAGTTTAGTGAATTCCATCCATAGTTGATTCTTCCTTGCTTTCATGCTTGATGAGAAGAATGTTTCAAAAGCATTCCAAGTTTCTTGTGAAGTTTTGCAACTCCTAATGTGTGGAAGGAAAAATCAGAGATTGAGTTTAGAATATATGTCCTTGCTAGAGCATCATTTGGACACCTTGTGTTTAACCTCTCTTGTTCTTCTTGTGTTGGTTGGCCCTTGCTTCTGAGGATGGCATCATCTCATCTCCAGATATGTAACCATAGAGATTTCCCCCTTGAAGATAAGCTTCCATTCAAAGTGACCAAGCTCAATAGTTGCGTCGATCCAATTTTTCTACAGATGAAGGAAATCCATCTTCCATATTGATTAGTTTGTCTAATACCACTGTGAGGATATGGTGATGTTGTGTCTTGAGATGAGTTGGTGCTACAAAATCAGGCTCTATACTTGCAAATCTAACTTGAGGTATGATTACTAGAATTGTTTAGATTCGCAATGATGCATTTGGAACCATCAAGTCCTTTGGAACATCACTCAAATATTTGCATCAAAACACATAATTTGTATATGCAAGAAATGAAGAAAACCTTCTATTTTGGGAATAGAAGGTCTTAGTATTATGCTCAAGGCTCACAACCTGGTATGAAATGACCAGAGATCATTTGCATAAATCTAATTGAATGATGCAAATAAATAAAGTAAGTCTTTTCATGAATTTAACTACACCATACAAGGATAAATGAATCTAGCAAGCCGGGGGGGTCATCCCAACTTTTTCACGATTTAGAAAGTATGCAAACATAGTCAGCTTCTTAACATCATAACTCAATATATACTAGAACAAACTTAATGAATATTAACATGAAAGCACTACACACTCTACTTTCACTATCCCAAGTTAAAATGTAGTAAATGAGTGAGTATGCACAGAGAAAGTGATTCTACAAGTTCACTATAATGATGAAGATGTTGCAACAGACAGTAGATAGAGAAGTACTCAATGATATGTATCCAAATGTAAATCCTATCGAACATATGGTACTAACAAAGTGTAGTAGACTACACATAGATAGTGTGAGCTCATTGTATGCTCAAGTTGGTAACTCAATGCCTCTCAGAATAGCTCTCTTATCTTGGGACTAAAAGTATGTGTATTTATACACATGTCCTAAGCTTGGATTTCTAAATTCATGAGATTCCATCTTCTTTTGACTTTTAAATTTATCCAAATTAATTGCACTCAAATTGACAATCATGAGTTCATATGTGGTCCTCTAGGTGAAGAGTTAAATGAATGTGTAGTCCAAAAACTTTATCGATGCACAGGCTTGCTTATCACACCAACATAAATTGACAAGAGAGCCTTCGTACACGTGTAATTGAAGTGTATAGCTTACTAAATCAAGTTTTTTGATGAATTTACTTAGGCCATATAGAGAGAAATGAGTTTGGAAAGTCTGCGAGGTCACCCCAACTTTTCAAGAGCAAGATGAAGTCTAGAGAGAGTGACCTTAAAACATTCATAACTCAAGATTTAATGATCCAAAGGTAATGAAACTTTGTATGTAGGGTTATAAGAGTCCTCTCTAAGTGATCCAAGTGTGATTATAGTAAATGAGTACACATACAAAGATAAACAGATTAGAAAATTTAACTATGTACCTGAAGGTATGTAGTACCACATAGGGAATGACTACTCAAGATAAATTAATCATAATGTGCATTGATATTGCACATATGATAGAAGGAAGATATGGTACGAATACTCTTACATGAAGTGAGAATGACATATGCTCAAAGTTTCACCTCAATCTCTTAGGAATATACTCCACATCCCCCATCTAAGAAGTTCGTGTATTTATACATAGATTTGAATTTTGAATATGGTGAGTCATTCACCTAGAAGTGGTACTAGACTTTAGGAGAGATTTGAACTTGAATATGATGGAGAGTGTTAATCTCCAAAAGAACAAGCTATCCTTGATGTTGGAACACTTCTATATCAAGAATAACTCAAAAGCTTTACCAATTTGGAGGACTAGTATGAGATTATCAAAATTTTGAACGAACTATGAAAAGATTCACTACTCAGAAAAGTTTGTTGCACATAACTCACTCATTGACTGATCAAATGTGTAAAGTGTTTGATAAAACTTTGTACAAGGTGTTTCCTATAGACTTCATACCTTCTCCAAGTTAAATAATCTCAAAAGGTTCAGTAGATCTTGAGAAATGATCCAAACAATTCACCTATGTCTAAAACTATACTTTTCTACAGTCGACTTTGACATCTGTAACTTTTAACGCATAGTTCACTCAAACTACAACCCATTTATTCAAATGCTTTTAGCCATAGGTATTTTACCTTCCAACTTAAAGAATGAGTTCTTGGTTGCTCAACACTTTACACTATGGAAGGAGAAATCACCAAAACATTAGCATCGAATTTGCGCCTGTTACAAACTTCACTTCTTCACATTTACACATGTAAATGTTCCTACTCTCAATTCTCTTAGCGTGATCACGATTAGGATCTGAAAACTTGTAGAGAGGTCAATCAACTATAGAATTAGACTTGTACAAAAGCATTTCATAAAAGATTAAACATAGAAGGAGTACTCAGCAAAAGATGTGGTGCAATTTTTATTCTTCTCTGAAAAATTTTTACATCTGGATGGGAGAGAAATCTTCTACACTTCTAAACTGTCTTATGACTCTTACAAATTCTAATTCTTCATATCTCATGCTCTCGCACTCTTGCCTCAATTTTCTACTTGTATATATAGGCATATATGTTGAGATATCAAGCTCAACATGTGATGATCCACGATGACACGTACCAGTTTTTCATTTCTCTGACATGTATAGTGGTCATACCGATATATGTCAGGGATACTTCATTGAGCTTTATTAGATTTATCTACCGAGAGTGATGGCACATTTGTTTCTTGCCAGCTCACTCATTTGCGGATATTAGGTTTTTCCTTATGTACTGATCTTTATATATTGCACTTGTTGTATTCTTGTTTTTTAGGTCATTCTTGTACATTCCTTTTATGTAATAGAAGAAGAAGAAGAAGATCATTCTTCCTTGCCTCAATTTGTGTGTGTGCTTCTCCTTGAGAGTGAGAGTGTGTGTGTGAGCTCTCTTCCTTATCTCCTTCCTCGTGACATGGTATCAGAGCCAGCGTGGCTGTAGAGAGCTCGTGGAGAAGGCGACGGTGAAGACTATGCGGCAACGCGTGGAGAAAACGCGATTTCACAAACGGCCTCCATTTGCTATAAAAATCGCCGTGAAGGTAGAAGTTTTGGAGCCATCTCGACCTCCGTTTCTAGCCCGCAAGGTGGGGCCCACAGAAAAACCAGGTCAGTTTCAGAAACTGTAACTTGCGTTGTGTTCGGTGACACTCATATATTCCAGATCCAGAATTTCAAGCAATTCCATGTACTATTGATACACGAAAACTGTGTTTTTCTGAGATCGAACTATCACCTCATAGTGTGATAGTGTTCAAGCAGAAGTGCTGCTTGTAGTGTGTTGCGGTGTTGTGAATTGTTGCAAAAATGGCAAACGCGGATGGAATGAGTCAGCTTATGAGCGATAAGCTGGATAAGAACAACTTCCATGCTTGGAGATTCAGAATGACGAATTTTCTGATAGGAAAAGGCTACTGGAAGTACATCGAAGGAGAGAATGAAAATGCTCCGCAGTTACCAGAAAGGAATCGGACTACAGAACAGTTAAGAGCATATGAGGAATGGAATCAAGGAGCATGAAAGGTAATGTATTGGCTATCTGTTAGTATATAGGATAGCATGATTGGACACATATAGGATGCCAAGACTCCAAAAGAGGCTTGGAACAGTTTGGTCACTTTTTACGAGACCAATACAAAGGCACGGAAATTGCAACTCAAGAACGAGCTGCATACATTGGAGAAAAAGAGCATGTTGGTAAGTGACTACACTCTAAAAATCAAAAGCATATGTGAGTCACTTGCATCTATTGGCGTGAATGTAGATGATGATGATAAGGTGGAAGTGTGCCTTCGTGGTTTAGGAGCTGCATATAAGCAGTTCAAAACTTCTATACAGACCAGGGAAAATATTCCGAATTTTGCTGATTTGGTATATATGTTGATTATTGAAGAAAAGAATCTTCGTGAGGATTCAAACTCCCAAGGAAAGCCCAGTTTTGAGCAGCTATTCTACTCTGGCAGAGGAAGAGGTAGAGGTAGAGGTTTTGGAAGTGGAAGAGGAAACAATAACCAAGACCAAGGTCAACAAAAGAATCATGCAGGAGGAAGAGGACAGTTTTGAGGCAGTGGGAGTCAAAGAGGTTGCAGAAATTTCCATAGAAATGATTCAGGTAATGATAGTAAAGGATGTTGGAATTGTGGTAAACCTGGACACTTTGAACGTGATTGCAGGTTGAAGAATCAAAATAACAGGAGGCAGCAAAACAACTATGCATCCACAAGTGCAGATGATTCTGAGAAGCTGTTTATGGTTCAACATCACATGATGAATACGATGTCTGCTGGTGTTTCAAAATCGAATGATAATGTCTGGTATGTTGATTCAGGTGCTTCAAATCACATGACCAGTCATGCAGAATGGTTTAGTAGTTTACAGAAAATGCCAGTTCCTGGATATGTTGAAACAGGTGATGATATATCGCATCCTATTGAGCATATAGGAAACATAGCATTGTCTATGGAGGACGGAAAGGTAAAACATCTCGCTGATGTGCTGCATGTTCCAAATATAACAAAGAATCTGGTTTCTGTTGGACAAATGGTTGAACAGGGATTACAAGTCCGGTTCAATGCTGATGGATTATATGTAGAAGAGTACAAGCAGGATGGACGATTGGTTGCCAAAGGAAACAAAGTGGGTCGGATGTTCACCTTAAACGTGAAGATTCCTGAAATGAATGCAGCCATGTTTGCAAAAGGTGCAGGAGTTATTGCAGATATAGAGATATGGCACAAACGGATTGGACATGCAAACTTGCAAAGGCTGAAACTGATGCAATCAAAGAAGATTGTCCATGGACTACCAAATTTCAAAGTTGCAGAAATGGAAAATGTATGTGCAGCATGTCAATTTGGTAAACAGTCAAGAGCATCATTTCCACATAACAAGCATGTTAGTGAGAATGTACTAGAAGTAGTACATACAGATGTTTGGGTTCTAGCAAAGACCACATCTATGGGTGGTTGCAGGTTTTATGTTACTTTCATTGATGACCATACACGCAAAGTATGGGTATATTTCATGAAAGAGAAGAGCGAGGTGTTTACTCATTTCCAGAATTTTAAAGTTATGGTGGAAAAGCAGACAGGGAAGTACATTCAGACATTAAGATCTGATGGAGGAGGTGAATACATGTCAAATGAGTTCAGCAGTTTTCTAAAAAATCATGGAATTCGGCGTCAATTTTCATGCAGGTACACACCACAACAAAATGGTGTTGCTGAACGCAAAAACAGGCATATTACAGAAATAGCAAGAGCCTTAATGGCTGAGAAGAATATGCCTCATTGTTATTGGGCAGAAGCTGTGCATACTGCTATATACATTATGAACAGAACTTTGACTGCTGTTGTACATCAAGTTACACCTAAAGAGAAGTTTACAAGTAAAAAGCCAAACTTATCACATCTGAAAGTTTTTGGCTGTATTGTATATGTACATGTTCCAGATGAGTTGAGGACAAAGCTTGATCCGAAAGCAGAAAAATGTGTCTTCATTGGATATTCCCTTGAGCAAAAGGGGTACAAATGTTATAACCCACTCACATGACAGGTGAAGGTGAGCAGAGATGTGGTATTTGATCAAATGTCAAGCTTCTATGCAGATGCCAAAGAAGGACTGAATCTTGGACCAAATGAAAAAGAAAATGCTGATAAATCTAGTGCAGAATCTCAAGTTTTGAGTGGACCGGATGCATCACCAAGCAATAGTTCCAACTCAAATCCATGGAGTGGAAGATTGCGTGGAAATTTCAGTCCAGCAAATTCATCAAATACATCCAAGAAAGGTAAAGAAAAGCTTTCTATTGGTAGTAAAACAGGTGTAGGTTTTGAAGATGTTGATGGAGATTCAAGTGGTTCAAAAAAGAGTATTGATGAGGAACTTGGTTTGCCCTCTGTGAAGACTCTAGGCACACTAGCATAAGCTCCATACAAGGTACCTATACCACTATCTGCAGTTCACATATGCCATCCACAATCTTTATCTAGAGGCCATCAAAATTTATCATAGACTTTTCTTAAAATCACATTGATTTGGAGCCAGAATCTATTAATGAATTTACAATGATAACGTTCTTATCATTGCCTATTTTAACACGCATCTTTGATTTATGTCTAGACCAAAATTTTCTTTTAAAGTGACTTTCAGAATTGTTTTCATGATTTCCATGGTCAGGTTGAATAGGTACTAAGAAAGTTTTATTAACATTTACTTCATCATCATCAAGGTCTTCTTCATCAAATTCATCAAAGTTTAAGACTTCATTCATAGCTTGATCTTGATCTAGAGAATCTTGCATCTCAGTATCTAGATTAAGCGGAAACCTCTTCCTTTTAATTAGGCCGATAAAGTTATCTTTAAAAATAGGCTCTACAATAGAAAAAACTTTTTCTAAGGACATAGTCACTTGACTTTTAAGCAAAATGTCATCCAAAATCTCCATAGGATTTATTTTTCTCTCAATTTCTTTGTTTTTTCTCAGGATCTTGTTTTTTATCATGTTCTTGTGTTTGTTCTTGAGTTTGTTTTGATTGTTCTTGTTTCTCAAAAGTCTTTGGTTCTATTTTTCTTTGCTTTGTCTTCTTACCTTTTTGTTTCTCCTCTTGGTTTTGTTCATTTGTTTATGATTCTTGTTCTTTATTTTTTGGTTGTGATGTTTCCCCTTGCTCTATGATGGTTTATATTCCCTTTGAGGTTTGTTTTGGAGTCACTCTTCTTTCACTAGGTTCAGTTTCATCTCTTTTTCATTTTTCTTCTACATTGGATATGTGAGAAATAAGAGATTGATCTTCTATTTGTGACTCTCAAGCCATTATTCTCCTAATCCCATTTCATTCTCTTACTAACACCTCTACAGAAAAGTCAACTTCCTTTATGGGCTTACTTGATTCTACTTCTTGTTCATCAAGAGCTTCTAGTCTCACCCTCTAGTTCTTGCATCTGTTATGGTTATATTTTCATAGTGCTTTTTTATTCCTCCTTTACCATAATTTCCTTGCAAACGTAGCCTAGATCGATAGTCACAAATTTTCTTGTCTATGTCTACTCCTAGTCATTTCTCCTTAGCGGCCTTCAATAGTTCACAATCTCTCAAAAAGTGCTCTAATGCATCACACCAAGGACACCTACGAGGACCACACACAAAACCATTTAGAGTTTCATGATTTTGATTAACTTGTGGTGGGAAATTTTGAAATTGAGGATCTCATTAGTGCTTGAATAGGATAATTAGGATTTTGATAAGGCAATTGATGTATTTGAGGAGTTTGGGGAGCAACAAGTGGTACTTGAGGTGCAAGAGGAGCTTCCATAGTATACGGTTGATGATTCTAGAAACTTTAATTTTGAGGATTTTGAAAAGTTGTTTGAGAAGTTTGAGGATACATGTTTTGATACCTTTGAGGATTTTGCAAATGAGGATGAAGATTTTGCATTGAAGGATTATGCATTGGATGAACTTGATAAGCTTGAGTAGGAGCTACTTGTGGATTTTGATGGGAGCTATAACATGTTGATTAGGCTCTTGAAAAGACATGGGTTCATTTGATTTTGAAAAGTTTTGATGTAATTAGATTGTAAAGCATCTAGAGTTTTGCCCAAATTGGATTGTGTAGAAATAAGACTTTCTATTTTCTTAGTGAGAATTTCCACTTGATATTGGTCAACTACACTTTTATTTGGATCTTCTTTAAAACCTTGACTAGGCTCCATCATTTGAGGAATAGGAGTAGAGTAAACAAAAAAATAGCTTGGGATTGTTTGCTAACTTGCTCTTTAGCTTGTGGAAGGCTAGCTTGAGGAAGACTAGTTTGCTTATAAAGCATGGATTGTCTTTGATGTCTATGGGCTACAACCTCTACTACTCTACATACTTTTTTCCAATTTTCAGTAAGACCATAGCGCTTATCCGGATCTTCTAATCGCCATTCAAGTTCACTACAACTTTCAGGATGAAGAAGCTTAAGAAAATTGATCACAAGATCAAGTTCCAAAGTTATCTTATCCTCATCAGGAAGTTTTTCATAGCATCTAATATACTCATTTTGTAATTGAGTAATAGAGCTACTAGTCTTTGGGGAATTGACCCATCGTAAGAATCTATCCCGATTATGTTGGCTATAATCCTCAAGATGAAATTCTTTGAGCATCTCCTTTTTGAAATCACTCCAAGGAAGAATATCGTATTGAGTGACACCATTTATGATAGAGCTATCAACAATTCCTTCAAAGAATGTTATCAAAAGATCTTGGGAAAGACCAAAAATAATAGCTTTCTCTTCAAACAAATCTAAGTAGCTTGTAATGTTGATGCCATTGAGTTTTCCCTTCTCTCTCAACATAGAAGAGAATATTCTTTGGTCTTGTTTCTCAATTATAAGAAATTTGAATCCTTCCTCCATCTTAAGTGAATATGCAAGTCATGCATGATGCTCTAGATCTCTCACAAATGCGTTTACTTCACGACAAAGATGTGCACGATATTGTGAGAAATCCAGTGCAACACTCAATAATGATGATGATGATGATGACAAATATGCAAGAAAGGTTATGAATCACAAGCTCCCAACAAGATCAAAGCAAATGCTAGGAAGCATTTCACGTGGGGTTCAAATGTGGCGGTGATTGCAGTCTGGGTGGATCAGGTCGGGTTGCGGCACATGCAGTGTAAAAAACTAGTGAGTGTTGGAAGGTTTCTGTATTCAAAATGTGAATGGGAAGATGAAGTTGGGTATGGAGAGTAGAGATGTCATGATTTGATCATGGGAAGGGGAACATATAAATGCAAGATAAACCCATGAGGGCAAAAGAAAACCATTCACATGAATCGATTTCGAAAGGAAGAATGGTCCAAAAAAGTGAAGCTTCTTATACACTTTCAAAATGTAATTCATATCCATGGGATCTTTTGGATGTTATGTATGCATGATGAGAAAAAAAAAGAAAACCACACACATGAATCGATTTCAAAAGTAAGAATGGTCAAGGAACGGAGCTTCTTATACACTTTCAAAACTAAAACATATGCATGGGTGTTTTTGGGTGGTATGAATGCATGTGGATCATGAAAATAGAAACTTATTGTCTCAATTTCAATGGATAACCCTCACTAGTTCAACGCAAGATTGCGGAGCCTTTTCACACATAGAAAGAGATAGAAGGAGACATGTAAAAACACATAAGAGACCAAGAGACAAGAGATAAGAGACCTGAATTAAAAGATATAGTAATAAAACACATGTACATGAATGTTGTGATACATCAAGCTAACCATTCTATTGATCATATGCGGTCCTCACGACCCTCCCACCATGATAGTTCAACTAAATGTCACACATAAGAGGATAGGTTCCACTTCATTGACCCTATATCTTTCTAGGAGCA
This sequence comes from Ceratopteris richardii, assembly GCA_020310875.1. Classification (NCBI taxonomy): domain Eukaryota; kingdom Viridiplantae; phylum Streptophyta; class Polypodiopsida; order Polypodiales; family Pteridaceae; genus Ceratopteris; species Ceratopteris richardii. The sequence goes on from CM035434.1 coordinate 56,799,392, forward strand.
TAATGTGTAACGAAAGAAGTCTAAGACTCATAAAAACAACTCTAACTCACTCATAAACTCCATTGAGGGTGTGCAAACATAGGGAAACCATTGGGGTTATGAGCCTATTCTAGTTTGGTAGTCTAAGTTATAGTTGATTCTAGAAACTATGCTCTTACTAGCCCACCTTGGATCCTCACACGTTCAACTTAGGGTGATTGTATCAAGGAATTCATGTGCTAGAAAGGGCCCTATGGATGCCTAGCAATGATGATCTATGAGTTTGGAGGAGGGTTTTTATAGTGTTTTGAATGAATTTGGGCCCTTAGATCTAGAGAAATCAACTCTAAACCCTACGATCAACTGCTTTTAATTACAACCATTGGATTTATCAAATGGATGGCTAGGATTGGTTCTTTATATGCTATCTAAGGCAAAGAGGGAAAAAATAGGTGCCTTCATTCTCCACCATTGGATGTGGGGAAGATGTGGACCATCGGATCAGTAAGATAAGCTGCTATTTTTGGAGGAACTTTGCATTATTCATCTTTGACCATCAAAAAATCTTATCTAATGAAAAAACTCCTGGATCCTCCTTGATTTAAGCTTTATTGCATCTCCACCCTTGAATGTGAGCTCATCTTGATTGTGCAACATGGTTCAATCATTATTTCCCATGTGATAGCTCTTCGATCCTTCAATTTACTTGTTCTTGGAGACTAAAATGACCTTGAAAACTGGATTTTGTGCTCTTTGACCCTCCAAATATCCTTTGATGAAGATGAAAATTTGTAGAGCTATGTTTTGAAAGGTCTCCTTTAGGAATATGCAGAAAAAACTCCCATCTAAATCTCCCTTATACAAGTTTGACTACATTTGGAAGTTTCAAGGCAGCATTAAGGTGTCTAGGAAGCTTTGATAGCCTTGAAAATCTATATGAATGTGTAGCTGCATATGATCTTTATACATGCCAGACCATATGGCTAATAGAAATTCCTACACAAGATTTTGTAGGCTCTAAGTGAAAAAAATACATTTTTATAAAATACACATGGCAATATCAATGTGCTACAAAATCCATTTACATGTGAAATTTAGGCTATATACTGCCTTTTATAGGCTTTATAAGTATATGAATTTTCACATGATTTGGTGACATTGAAATTTTTGCCCTAATTTCCAAAATTTGACCAGCTTTGACCACTTCCTTGGATTTGCTTGATTTCTTCCAACGTTTGCATGTGAACTCCCTTTAGCATCCTTCATGCATCTTGGAATTCTTAGGGAATTATGCCTACCTTCACCGAATGTGTTTCCTATAGGCCTTCATGAGTGAGAGAGGAGGGAAAATCTTGATGACAACGGTGTTGTAGGTCGACACTTTGGGCCTGACCGAGTAATTAAGACCACTCTATTCTCAAGAATTTGGTGGTCCACTTTTCATATGGATGGACATACCTATGTGATAGATGTGACATATACTAATGTGCGCAATATCCAATAAGAAAAGACGAGATGCTTTTGATGCCAATGATGGGAGGATGCACCTTCTCAAAGTGGGGTAAAGACTTTGTAGATCCTATTAACCCCCCAACTAGAAACTCCTATGCATTATATATTATTGTAGCCATAGATTACCTTACAAAGTGGGTAGAAATAAAATCCATGTCAAAGAACGATGTTCAAACAATGGCTTAGTTCTTATTCAAGAACCTATTCACTAGATACACGTTACCCATAGAGTTAGTAAGTGATAAAGGTACATACTTCTTGAAAGAATTCATTGAAAACCTTCTCCAAGAATTCTTGGTGATACATAAGAAGTTTTTCCCTATCATCCATAGGCTAACAAACAAGCTGAGAGCAAAAATAAGATCCTCTGTAATGTATTGAAAAAATTGGTAAATAATAAATGCTATGATTGGGATAAACAACTTCATCATGTTGTTTGGGCTTACTCTGTTACCTACAAAATGGTAATCAATGCCACTCCATTTCAGATGGTCTTTGGACATAATGTTGTGTTACCATTAGACTTCCGGATCTCGACTTTAAAAGTAGCACTAGAGCATGAGTGGAATGGACATGAGTTGTCCTCAAAGATATTTGATCTAGAATGCTTAGGTAAAACTAGGCTACAACTGATAGCAGACATCTACACTGGAAAGAAAAAATAAAAGGCATACTTGGATGCACATATCAAGGATAAAGGACTGAAACAGGGAGACTTGGAGTTGATTTATACACTAAAGTAACATGCCTGTAAATTGGAAAAATGAGGGTATGGGCCCATGGTCATTAATAGAACTTCCACTAGTGGTGTGATTCAATTGGCCACTTTGGAAGGTGACATCTTGCTAAGTTATATTAGCTATATGAAGAACCTCTTAGAGAGGATATGCTAATGAGACTCAACATTGCTAAGAAGCAAAAATAAGAAGAGTTAAGGGTTAGAGAAGAAGCATAGGTAGAGGTTAGAGAGCACTTTAGGCAAAATAAGATAAGGTGACAAGGCCCAGATGTCAATCCCAATGCCTCAAGATATCACATGGCTATGTGCACCAAAACGTGTTCACATCCAAGTGTCATAGATAGAAAACGATTCATCATGGTTGAGCTAGGGCACGATGTTGCAAATGAGACAATCAAATCTATGATTAAATTTGGAGCTACTGCAATTAGGTACTCATACTATAAAGGATTGGGCATGGAAGTTAAGCCATTAGAAGCTTAATTAGTGGGATTAGGAGGCATGGAAACCCCTTATATCAGCAAGGCAAACATTCCTATCCTGTTAAAGGACGTCCCTTTGAGAGTAAAGTTGCTAGTTTCCCATGATAGCAATTGCTTGAAGTCTAGGTTAACAAGAAATTTGTAATAGTGGAATTGAAAGACAGGAGCCCTTTTGATTCTAGTACCCCGCACTTTTCAAGCACTACAGAGTCCATAGTGCACCATTCCTCACCTATTGATGGGAAGGTCATGCAAGTGCTAGAACCCCATTTTCTTCCAAAAATATCAGCACAAAAAATGGAGCAATTGATTTTGCTGAGCATAGGAGGACAACTGCAACCAGATGGCAAGGAGGCCACCTCAATGGCAAAAGCTACTAGACAACCTCACTCCTTATTTACAAGGACAAAACTTGAACCAAATTTCAATTATAAACAAATATGGGTGATGAAAGGCAAGAAACCACCAGCTTTGCCCCAACAATTTCCATCTAGGCAAGCCAATCATGCCAAAAGAAGAACCAAGAAACTAGGACAAGCGCAACCACAAGGTATCTGATAAATTTGGGTTCCTAAGGAATTAGCTACAGCTCAACAAGGGCAATTACACATGTGAGTACCCAAGGAACTCTTACGTACACAAAACCTTATGCTCTCCTTCATGAGAAAAGTCTTAACAAAGAAGCCAAGGAGACGCAAGTGGCAAAACCAAGCATAGAGATCAAAAGAAGATCAACTCACCTCTTTGGCAAGAGTAAGAAGACAATCAATATGGGTATGGGTTCAGATACCAAAAGCACTAGTAGCCCCCACATAACAAAAGAGCCAACCATGAGGATTATAAAATTTAAGAAACTATCCAAAGATGAAGAGGCCAAAAGTGATATGTATGTAGCTAAACACTATTCCAAAATGGATCACTTTAAGGAGAAATGATCAATTGTCATTCAACCATGGATTGATTGCATCATTTCAAGATGCAATGGATACCTCCAAAAAAAGATTGCATCAACATCTGCAAGTAACATCGAAAGCCTCCATGTGAACCTTCACATAACCCTATCCTTTGCACCAATTAGGTCATGAATTTCCATAATATGGATTAATATACGACCACATCACAAGGACATGCATATACATAGTTTAGAATCCTAGGCACATGAGACACGTTTGACATATGTAAACCTTACTATTGATACTAACCTCTTTCTTCTTGTTTTGTGACACTATTCCAAAAAAAAATAAAGAAAGAAAAAGAGAGAAGGGGCAAGACCATGTGCCCAAAGAATCTCATTAGTGAACCATCAACAAGGACATCCATCAACAAGGAAAGACAAGCCAATGGTCAACAACCATGATGGGAGTACAACACAAAGAGATGAACATTGACCAACCTCTCAACATGGTAAGAATCTAATACTTTGGAAACACTATAACAATGATAGATTAGGAAACCTCTTTATTAGCATACCCTTGCACGCTTAGCTCAAAACCCGAATTTTCACACCATACATCTTACAATGCATTCCCCAAGTAAGCATGCACAGCCACATTACAAGGTTGTGCACAAGGCACATATTTTCTTCAATCCATGCACTAACACACTTACCCATTTTCCTTCATCATGGGTTACGAGTAATTGGCATGATAACTATGAAACCCATGTTTGAAAGAGCGAGAGGATGTCAAGGTTACAACATCAATACCTATGAAGCAATTCAAAGCTGATGGCTGCTCAAAATCAACACAGATAACCTTTCCTAAGCATTTAGCAATTTTTGAAAGCTCACAAATGCATCATCATGCTGGAATCCTAGGAAGAAGTACATACAAAGGGACTAAAACTTGCGAAGGCTAGAAGTGATAAAATGAAGAATAAGAAAACCCACGCCACTACATTTGGATGACAAAATGCTCTTGTTGATACATGATGGACATTAGCTATGAAACTATTACATGGAACACCCACTCCAACAAGGTTCTATTAGGGATGAAAGACTCCAGAGGGGAGGGGGTGTGTTGGCACTCCAGGTTAAGCATGAGCTACAGGAATGGTATCAAAGAAGTGGACACATAGGAAGAAGGAGCATGTAGGTAGCTCCAAGAAGTATATGTCAAATTTTGAGAAGAAACCCCTATTAAAAACATGATTTTGATCACTAAAAACCATTGTAAATATTATTTCATGTTTTTTCAGCTTCATTTTGTGCAAGCCCAGGAGTCTTCAAGCTTGAGGAGCCTAGATAGAACTCATGTTTTGGAATTTATAATTTTTAGAGCTCATTTGAGACCTAAAATAGCATCACAAACTTAATTTCTAACTAGGCTAGACAGTAGTTCTAAAATTGGACAAAAGTAGTCAAAAAACTATAAGAAGAGCTAGAGAGCTCATTTTTGGGGTTAGAAAGTTAGAGAAAGAGCTTCTTGAAGAGTGTAATGGAGTTATTGAGAATCAAAGCTTCCATTGTTCCTATCTTTGTTGTCTTTCTTTGTGTGTGTGTGTGTGTGGTGGTTGTGCATGCATGCATGTGCTTCTCACTCACATTTGCTCACCACAATTGCTCACGATCTTCATATCATCTTCATGTCTCTATAAATTGATAAGTAAAGCAGGTAATGCTCATGTTTGGGATACACACACACATACACACATACAAATTTGAATATACACACATACACATACATACACACACATACACTCATGCATAAATACACACACATGCATGCATACTTACACACATGCACACACACATATGCATATACACACAATTATACACACATATAGACATATAAACACACACATATGTTTACACACACTATACATAAAAATGCATACACATTCATACACACACACATATGTATACATACACACACATGTATACATACACATGCACATATACATACACCCATATACATACACACATAGAGACACACACATACACATACACACATACATACATATGCATACATACATACATACATACATACATACATACATACATCCACACATGCATACACACACACATACACACACAGATATATATATATATGCATACATATATATATATATATATGTATAATATATATATATATATATATATATATATATATATATATATATATATATATATATATATATATATATATATATATATATATATATATATATATATGCATACATACATACATACTTCATACACACATATACATACATGCATATACACACACATACATGCATAAATATGCACATGCATACACTTATATAAACTCACATACATATATACATACACATGCATAAACACATATACACACATACACATACATACGCATATACATACAAACATGTACACACACATAGATACACACATATACATAGAAACACATACACATACACACACCTACACACACATACACACACATATACATACATACATACATACATATACATACACACATATACATACACATACATACACATACATAAACATACATGGATATACACACACATACACACATATGTTCACACATGCATACATGCATATATAGTCACATACACATGCATAAACACATATATAGACATACACATACATACAAACACATACAAATTCACATATAGATACACACATATACATACAAACACATACACACACATACACACACATACACATAAATATATATACCTACACACATATACATACAAGCACATATACATACACGCGTATACACACACATACATCCATACATGCATACATATGCACAAACATACATGCATAAACACATGCATAAAATACACACATACACATACACAAAAACACATGCATGTACACATACAAATCCATATACACATACACATACATATGCACACACACATAGACATACATACCCAAATATACACACACATATACATATATACTGATTTCTAATTCATTTTTTTAATATAAACATACACCATGAATTGTAGTAGAGAGAGCACGATGACACTTACTCTAAAAAATAAGGTTTTTTCCCCCAACTTGTATATATGCCTATAGTTCTAATGGGTTAGTTATCTTTTGTACATTCTCTTGGTAATACATTCAGTATTGTGTGTTGTGCTCCAAGCTTCTTCTTCTTCCTTGTGTTGTTGGCATGCTTCCGCAAACATCAATCTCCACTAATTGGTATCAGAGCAGGTTATCACTTCATCTAGGGCATACTTGACACCCTTCCAATCACAGTCTCAAAATCACACAAAAATTGGTGAGCATACTCAAGGCAATTAGGAATTCAAAATAGCTTCTCTATGTGGTGTCAAAATTGTGATTTGAGCTCATTTTGCCCTTTAAATGCACTATCACAGTGCCTATGTAGGAAATTTCTTCTTTTTGTGCCAAAGATATATATGGGTTTCAGTTCACCAATATAAGTGCCTTGAAGTTTGCTATAGGTTTAGTAGATCTCAATATGGTGGTTCTGTTCAACTTTTTGAGATATAATCTTTTTTCTACATCAGGATATTCAATGGCCATGGTCAAAATCAGTGATGTATTCCATATGTTGGTTGTTGAGGATAAGTTGGATGGTACCAATTATCCATTATGGGCTTATATGATGCATCATGTATTGGTTGAACAAGGACTCTGGAATATTGTGTATATTGTTGAAAAGCATCCTATTTCACCAGCAAACACAATTGTTAAAGGTGATGCAGATGGCATTGAAGATGGTGATATCCTTTAGGTTCTTGTTGATGCTACGGTTCCTACTACACCTACTGTAGAGAAAATTGCTTGGAATGGCCGAGATGCTTAGGCACATGCATTGATAGCCTTGTTTGTCAAATATGCCATTATTTCTCACATTCGCTCTTATAGAACAACAAAGGATGTTTGGGATACACTCATCACTTTATAACATGCAAGGAATGAGGCTCATGTTGCTTACCTCCGAAAGCAATTGGAGAGTGAGCACATGAATGAAGGAGATTCCATGGACATTTTTTTGACAGTACCTGACAATTCACTTGTGCAAACTATTCTGAATGTTCTGCTAGACTCATATTAGATTTTTGCTTCTACTCTCTGATTGATGATGAAAGGCAATCCAAATGCCTTAACATTTAGGATTTAGTCTTTATTCTATTGCAAGAAGATCAATCTAGGCAGAATAGGCCCACTATGTGTGTCACCAATCAAGCTTTCCTAGCTAGTTAGAAGGGCAAAGGTAAATGGAGCTCTTCTATTATTAAGCAAAAATTTGCTAATTCTACACAATCAAAGAAGGATGACAAAGACAAGAAGAAAATAGGAAAATAGAAATTATTTTGAAAATATTGTAAAACAAATGATCATGTTGTAAAGAGTTGTCCAAAACTGGCTATAAAAGAGGCAAAGAAAAAAGAGGCTAGAATGGTTGTTGTAGAGGCCTCTACACCCAAAACAAAGTCTGCTAGTCTTGTGCAAAATGAAGAATGTGCATTTACCATTGTATGCAGTTATGCCCCATCTTCTCATGAACAATGTATGTCTGCAATAGACTCAAATGTTTGGTACTTCGATAGTGGGGCAACCAAATATATTACCTCACAACACAATTTCTTCACTTCACTTGAGCCTACCCCTATATGGAATACTTTCACATGTGCAAACAACTCCTCTTATCCGATTATGGGAGTTGGTAAGGTCATTCTGACTACTGCTAATGGTAGTTCTTTTACATTTTTAGATGATTTATTTGTGCCAAGGATCAAGAAAAATCTATTATCAGTTTCAACATCAGCCAAGATTAGCTTGGCCATGAAATTTGTTGATGATAGATGCACAGTTCATGATCTCTCAAATGGCAACATCATTATTGCTTCTAGCATTTTATGTTGTGGGTTGTATAAGCTCATAGATTATGAAAAATCTGTGAATGATTCAACATGTGCAGTTCAAGTTTCTTAGGCTATGTCAAATGCAAAGCTCTGTCATGCATGCTTTGGTCATCTAAATTCTACTAGTTTGCTATGCCTGCCAAAATCTGAAATGGTATCCTCTTTGCCAAAACTTAAGGCACCTAGTAAACATGTATGTGAAGGCTATATTTTGGGCAAAATGCAGCATTCCTCCTTCCCAAAAGATGGTTTAGTTAGAGCTACTCAGAAATTACAGCTTGTTCATAGTGATGTCTGTGTTCCTATGCAGACACCTTCTTTTGGGAACTATCTTTCCTTCATGCCTTTAATCGATGATTTTTCCAAGCATGCATGGGTATATCTATTGAAAGCAAAGTCCGAAGTTTTTTTGTGCTTCAAACAATTTCTGGTTTTGGTTGAAAATCTGTCAGCATGTAAAATGAGCACCCTTCATTCTCATCGAGGATGGGGAATATATGTCTTTGGATTTTAATGCATTTTTTGGTTGAACATGGGATAAAACATCAGTGTAGAGTGTCTTATATACATCAACAGAATGGCGTTGGTGAAAGGAAGAACAAGTCACTCATGGAGATGGTGAGGTGTATGATCAAGAGTCAGGTTTTATCCCGTACTTTCTAGCTTGAGGCTGTTATGTGTGCAACATATGTACTTAACATGTATCACACTGAAGCATTGCAGTCCATCACTCCATATGAGGCTTGGCATGGTTGTAAGCCATTTGTTCCTCACCTGTGTGTTTTTTGTTGTCTGGCATATGCATTAGTGCCTGAACAACAACGCAAGAAATTGGGTAATAAAGAAATGAAATGTATTTTTGTTGGGTAGAGTTCTAAAAGCAAAGGTTCTCATCTATATCATCCATAGAAAGAATGCATTTTGGTTAATCGTGATGTTGTTTTTGTGGAAGATGCTATTCAACCATTACCTTCATGTACTAAGGAGACATCTCTTAGCTCCAAAGACATGTATGATACCTTGCTAGCTCTTTTTATAGGTGGATAGTCCAGTGTTGGTCCTAATGAGGCAACTTCTCAGCCTTCACAAGTTTCATGTGATAATGTAGATCATTCCATTTCTGATGCAGATTTACATGATATACTTGTTGATGAGAGAGCTTATATTGAGGAGGCAAAAACTATGCCAAAATGACTGGTGTAGACTTTGCACGATAGCAAATTAGATGCATCTTTGTCATATCATACTCATTCAGGCTCACATAGTGCTTCTTTTGCATCAAATCTCTATGCTATGGATACCTCGAGTCTTTGTGATGAGAATGATACTATTTCATTTGATGAAGTAGAAAATTCTGAAAATTGGATGGGTGCTATGCAATCAGAATATGATGCTATCATGAAAAAAGGTACCTGGACTTTATGTGACTTGCCTCCTAGCAAGAAGGCCATTTGCACTAAGTAGGTATACAAGCTAAAGCATAAGCGTGATGTAACAGTTGACATGTATAAGGTTAGGCGTGTTGCAAAGGGTTATGCTTAGGAAAGAGGCATTGATTTTGATGAGACATTTGCTCCTACATGTCGAATGACTAGTGTTCATATCATTTGTGCACTTGCAACTCATCATGGTTGGAATGTACATCAGCTGGACATCAAAACTGCATTTCTAAATGGTGACTTGCATGAAGAAGTGTATGTTCTTTAGCCTCATGGCTTTTTGTAGAAAGGTCATGAAAACCAAGTGTGCAAATTGAAAAAGGCATTATATGGTTTGAAGCAAGCACAACATGCTTGCAATGAAAAGATACATGCCTACCTGATTGCACATGGTTTTGAGAACAATCCAACTGAGATCACCTTATACATTAAGTGCGCAAATGATGTGATTTTGATCATTGTTGTCTATGTTGATGACATGTTGCTCGCTAGTCCTATTGAGAAGCATATTGCTGATTTTAAGTATAATTTGCATGCCCCATTTGAGATGTCAAATTTGGGGCACTGGCATCATTATTTGGGTATTCAGTTTATGCAATTCGATGGCAAAATAGCTTTGTGTCAAACAAAATATATTGACACATTATTGCAGTGTTTTGGCCTTGAAGACTGTAAACCTATTACCACTCCTATTGAGATAGGTTTATGGTTGAGTCTTCATGATGTTGGAGGTGCATTTGATGTTGTTCTCTATTAGAACGTTGTTGGACACTTGATTTACTTATGCATTACTCAACCAAATATTCACTTTGCTATCTTAGACATGAGTAGGTTTATGCATTGCCCAAGTGCCAAGCATTGGAAAGTGGTTAAGCGCATCTTTCACTACTTGAGTGGTACTCGAATACTTGGAATGTTTTATCCCAAGGGGGGATCACTACCGCTAGATCAACATGTTTTTTCTAACTCTGATTGGGCTGGTTGTTATGATACTAGTGTGTCCACCAATTGTTTTTGCTTCATGCTTGGTAGCTCATGCATATCTTGTTTGAGCAAGAAGCATCCTACTGTGTCCACTTCTAGTTGTGAGGCTGAGTATCGGGAAACTTTCACAGTGATTGTTTAGTGTATGTGGCTCACATGCCTTATGACTGATTTGGGTGTTGGTCAGTCTTTTGCCACCGCCACCTTCATTAACAGTCAGAGTGCATTGGCAGTTGGGAGGAACCCTTTGTTCCATTCTTGCACTAAACACATCAAGGTGCACTATCATTATGCCAAGGAGAGGTTCTTTCCTAGAGAGATCAGTTTGGCATATATTCCCACACAATAGAACATTGTGGATCTTTTCACAAAGGCTCTACCTAAGGAGAAGTTTAAAGCTTTCCACAAAGCTTTGGGCTTACTTCCTTTTGTGGATTGATTCCACATAGCTTGTCCCTTCCTTATACATGAGTGCTAGATTCTTGTTCATGACATCACTCCCAAGGGGTGATTTGTTGATATATTTAGGTAGTGATTTGTGTGAATACACTAAGACCATTAGGGCAATTTTTTCCCTCCTTAGGAGGATTCTTCCCCAGCTTGTATATACACCTATAGACCTAATGGGATACTTATCTTTTGTACATTCTCTTGGTAATACATTCAGTATTATGTGTTGTGCTCCCAGCTTCTTCTTCTTCTTCCTTATGTTGTTCGTGTGCTTTCACAGACCTCAATCTCCAACACCACCTAGATCCTTGATTAATATGAAATTGAGCATCCTCAACCTCCAAGGCTAGTAGTTGTTCTTCTCAAGCTTCTTAGTAGCATTGGAATTATCAACCATGATAAAAGTAGGTGTGTGTCACCTTTGTAGAATTTGTAGATAACTTTACTCCTTTGATGGTGAGCACTCCTCTATATGCTCCCCCTTGATGTGGCCTTCAAGTTCTTGACCTTGCTATCTTGCTTCAATTCAAGTCTTCTTGCACTGAGCTTGATGTCTTCAAGCTACTCTGATACCATTGATGGAAGATTTCTCCTCCAAATGCACAACAAGAAGCTTTGACCTTGCCCAAGACCTAGATGCTTTCATACTACTACTCACCAAAATTGATATAACTCTAAATTCTAGAATTCAATTGACAAACCCTTTTAGCCACAACTTTCCAATGAGCTATAAAGGGATTTGACAATTGTAGACCAGTCAATTCAGGCACACAAGACATACTAGTTTTCCTTTCAAGTTTTGAGATAGACCAACATAGAAAGAAACAACTATAGCTTATAATACAAGAAGAATTTACCAAAAGCATTTTAGATATAGAATCCTTAATTTATAATCTTTTCAATAAGTATAAGAAGTTTGAAAATGGAGCTTCCAATAGAGAGAAAATGAAGTCCTAACAGGATGCTATAGAAATTCAACACCCTTTGGAAAGGGTGGGAGAGATATACAAGAAAACATGAACTCCTATGATAGAGAATGGCTCAATAACACATGTATAATCAGCACCCCAACTTTCGACCATCTACAAACACTTAGAATGAGCTTGGATGGTGCTTAAATAGGCATAGTTTTTTTCCTTAGTTCCTTGCCCATCATTCAAGCTTAACATGGTTCCTACAAATTTGAAAATGCACGTAAATGTGCTAGCATTCCTTTTCTCTACATCTCTTTGAGAATGGTGAATTCAAGTTGCTCAAAGCATTGATGCCAAAGTCAACTTGTGTCTTTGTATTTTGTAGTCAAGAGGGCACTTAACTCATACAAGTTATCTTTTCACACTCATTTTCCTATACTATTGCTTGTTCCATCCAAAATTCATGCACCATCCTTTTTGAAATGTACTTCAAGACCATGATATGTTATGGAAAACACTGATAATGAATTTATTTTTAGTGTAGGAACATAAAAAAATCTGAGAGTTTTCTCTTGAGATGAGTGGTGGCAACAAAAGAGATGGTTCATGTCCATTGAACTAGACATTTGGAGTCATTTCCAACCTCTACATTGATGGGTTCCTACAGAGGCATTAAGGAACTATACTATATCTTCTTGCTAATCATGTGTCAAGATGATCCACTATCTAACTTCTAAGATTCATCCACATGATTTTAGGTAGATGTACATCCTTCTCTATGGCAATCCATATTCAAATTCTATGTTATTTGTAGATTCCCTATTCTTCCATGTAAATTTGAGAGTACCATTTCTCTTTTTAGATTAATTCTTTTTGTAATCCTCAATGGCATCACCCTTCTTTTCCCAATAGAAATAGTAGTGAACTTATTCTTCTTTGGCTTCTTCTTTTGACTATCAGAAGAACCTTTACTCGTTGGGTTTGTAGAAAATGCTGCATCATTTGAGCCTTGTCTATTCTTGAAGTTCATTTCTTCTTCCATAAGTATTGCTGAAAACTTGTCAAAGGTAAGAGGGGAGGGTCTAACCTAAGAATTTAAGAAATTACTAGCCCATCATATTTTGCACGAAGAATTTGAGCTCACTCATGAGCCAATTCTTCAAGTGTTATCAGAACACTGACAACATCCAGTTGATCTTGTAAATGTTCGATTCACTTTATAAAGTCTTCAACCTTCTCTGACTCAAAGTGCTTCTCATTTTCTAATTCATTCTCAACTTGGTTTCATATTGGCAAGCCAATATGCCCCAAGCTTCATGCATTTTAGGGGTATGTTGGACCAACGTAAGCATAAAATCACTTACATCCATAACAATGACACATAGCACATATGCATTTTGCCTCTTCCGATCTTGAAGAAGATCTAGATCAGGTTGGATTGTCACTTGAGGATTTAATGGATCTAGATCAGTCCTTTTTGGCCCCATGCCATTATCGAACAACTCATAAGAGTCCAAAATCATAGAGATTTTGTGCGTAATCTATCCCATCAAGCTTCTCTTGAGTGGATGCACGTGGAAAATGAAAATTGATACATCCATGGCATTAGCAAAAGCACCAACACTAGAATATGAAGGCATCACCATGGACTGTGGTTATAATAGGGATATACTTGTACGTTTAGGAAGTAATCCTCTCTAGTATTTGATATCTAAGAACTACAATACCATGTAAGAAATTAGTACTTGTGTAAGAAATTGTAGAAGTAATAGCAGAGAAGAGAACAACTACATTTCAAAAAATTCACTACTAATAGTAAGTACAAAGATGATGGTGTTTTTGACTTCTCCACTCTCATGTTAGAGCTTAAATGGTGATCTAGAGACATCAAGATAGGTAGTTGCAAAGAGAGGTATACTAGCTGAATTTGATGTCTAGGCTAGTGCATAAGTCATGTATATATAGGCCAATGGAGAGATGTGGCCTTTTGAAGAAACCAAAACATGGGCAGTAGAGCATGGATAGCCATTGCTTGCATAATCCCCATACCTAGCTTAGGTTGGTTTAACTAGCTGAATTTGATGTCTAGGTAGTGCAAAATTCATGTATATATAGGCCAATGGAGAGATGTGGCCTTTTGGAGATAATAAAACATGGGTATTAGCTAGCTTAAGTAGGTTCAACTAACCTAACAAATATGAATTATTTTTTAGCTTGATAGAAAATATTCCATGGAATATTCCCTTTATCATTGTGAATTGGGTTGCTCGCCACTACCCCAAACCCCACAATTGGGGACCTTGGTAACTCTCTTTCCTTACAATGCCTTAGATGGTCCAACTTAACCTTCCTTCAACATGCAAGTTGGGATTCCCATAAATTGGGTAATTCATGATTGGCTTCTCCTCATAACAAGGACCTTACAAAATGTGCAATACAACATACAATCATGAGGGTTAGAGATTGGTCATATACTAACAAACCCTTGATCCTAACAATGTGAGAGTTATGATTTCTTCAAGTAGAGATCTAAAAGCTTAGAAACACAAGGAAGCAAATATGCTATGTATTTTGTTTATAATTGCATTGACTATGTTCCCTATCTAGTTCAAAATCATTCCAAGGTTACTAATGCTTGAGAAATTATGAAAAATTTGAATGATACTTAGAATAAAAACATATTAAAAACTTGGAAAGCTCACTTGTTCTATGAAGGTTCCTAGAAAGGGAGATTAAATAAGCATTGATATTGTGGATTTAAAAAACGTGTTATTAGACAATGAATCCTTGTGCGCCTATCACAATTTAAAGTTACCATAATTTATTTTTCAAAGATACGATCAAAAGTTGATGACCTGATTACAAATTCCTGATACTTAGGTAGGGGTTCAACTATTGAATTTTAAAAAGTTGTATTTCTTATTTCTTTGAAAAATGTCTTTTATTTGAGGCTCATGAGGAAGTAAGTAGAAAAAATACTATATTCTTTACCAATGCCAAAGGAAAATCCTTAGAAAAGAAGGAATAAAATAAGAAGAAAGGAAAGAAAAGGTTATAATCATTGAACTTTGTTAGTATATTTTGATAGTGATAGGTTTGAGCACACTTAGGACTTCTTGGGTACTTTTTTCTCTATTGAGATTTTTTCCTTGACTTGTAGATATCACCATAAAACTAATAGGTTACTTATCTTTGTATGTTCCACACTTATTAATACATTACAAGCTATGCTCATAAGTTTTTTCTTCTTCCACACGTTGTTTGTGTGCTCTCACTCCCCAAACTACAATGTTTGTCATCAATGCAAGCTGTTACTTCCTAGGGTTCTGTTTGTTGTTAACCTTTGGATTTGTCCTCTCCAATTGTTATAGCACAAAAGATCAACTACACATCTTTAAATTGTCAATCCGGGAAGTATGCAAAGACCACAACCCCTTCTAGTTAATGGAATCCAAGAATAAGAGTTGACATGATTGTTTTTCTTAGAGATTTATGAAGAAGAAAGGAAATAACTAGGGTTTTGATTATCTTGAGTTTTACAACAGCATTTTCAATGATCTTTGTGCCTAAAGTGTGTCATTTTCACAGTAGAATAGAAATATAAAGTCAAATTTCAAAAAACAATACCTGTATCACACAGATGAGACAATCACGATTCTGTAAAAACTGAGAATTTCCAATTCCAACTTTATTCTTCTGCACTTTCTTACTCAAAATACTGAGAATCACCTCTCTTCATACATCTTACTCAGAAATACACAGGAAAAGCTCACAAATTCCATGGATCACACAATGAGAAGACTCAACAAATCAAGAGAAAGATCATGCAAGGAGAAAAACACGATTTTTTGTAGGAAAGCTTCTTACATTACTTGGATAGCATCAACTAATACAACCAACCTCTTCAAAATACAAGAAATTATCTTTTATACTTTTTCAAGTGTCCTTTTTCACACTTGAATTTTGGTCCTTTTCACCTTCTATTCTGAAAATATGCTATCAAAGAGCTTCCAAAAATTCTAAGAAAAATACATATGATCCTGTCATACATGAGGAAGACTCTTCCTCAATTTTACATCATTTGTATAAATATTTCTACAAATTTTTGACATTTTCCAAATAATTTTTCTTCAAGACTTGTTTCTTCTAACATCCTTCCCCTCCTAGACTTTTTGGCTTGTGACAAAAAAAATATTCTGACAAAAAAGTAATGAAAGCTTCCTTCATTTCTTCTTTCTTTGATAAACCTGAGATAACAAGTCATGACTCTTTCTTTCTGTAATATTCAAATTGTTCAGCATTTCAAACAAAGCTTTCCTCCATTGTACTACTGCCTTTGGTCTGTCTATCACATCTTTCTTCAAGTATTCTGTATAAGCTGCTTCATATGCAGTGAATCTTGATTTAGTGACTACTGATAGATTCCCAAAAATTTCTGATCCCCTTTCAAAAAACCCATAGTCAAAAGCATCTTCAAAGATTTGAAGATAATGGCTTCCCAAAAATACTATTCTGCTGTAATATGCCATTAAACAAAGTCTATCTGGGGTTTCACTTAAATCAAATAGTAAAGCAACTGTAGGTGAGTTGAATCCAATGTAATTAAGAGTTCTTACTTATGTATTTGTGAAGGTTTCTATGCATGCCACCACAAGTCTCATTACTCTTACTAATAAAATGCAAGCTGGATCATTTAAATCTTTGTATGTGGATATAACAGATTCTGCTATATCGATCATATATTTCTTGGTTCGCCAAGTTTCTGATTTTGGTCCTACTATTTTTGGAAAATTCAGCCATTTTGCTGGAAGTTGTCTTGCATTTCTTCTTTCTCAAAACACTGACCATTCTCTTCTTCTTGCTACTGGACAAAAGGCTGGATTTATCTTTAACTGCAAAGGTGCCTCTTTCCAGATCTTCCTGCATTCCTTGTTGGCATCCAACCATCTGTTCCTCCATTTAGGGTTAGCCTTTTCAAACAACTCCTTAGTGTCATTAATATCTTCTTCATATTCTAAATATTTGTTTGGTGGTAGTCCTACCCTTGTAGTTTGATAATTTGGGTACCTCACAGAGAAGTGAAAATGACAGACAGGGTTGACTTCAATTAAGCATAACTAAAGATTGTAACATCCAAATGACATGACAATTTGTGAGCATATAGTAGACTTATACAGCTAACTTTACCAAGTTAAATCACTAAAAATGATGCACCAAGCTCAAAGAAACCATCTCTGCAATCAGACTGAGAAAACTAAGAGTAATGGCAGTGAGTAACACACTTCACAAGAACATGGAAATATGAACTCAAAGGATCATGAAAATGAAAGTATATTGCTTGTACAATACAATGGGGTTACTGATACATATGTGTGCTTGTAATCACACCTTGATATGGCATAAAGCTCAGCTCTTGGAGGTCTTCACATAGGTCTCTCTAACCACGACTAAAACTGCCATCTATTTATAGTTGAGTTTGGGAGGCTAACTTCCCTCAATCACTCTCCAATCAATCAATGATTGATTTGATTCTCTACCTACCACAAATCACGAATTTGTGGCTCCTCTTTCCCTTTTTGATCAAGTGGACTCAACCACTTAAGATTCTTTCACTTTTACATTAAGTAAAGACCTCAAAAGTTACAAGAGGTAGTTCACAAGTGAACTTTACATAGTTTTCATTTTAAATCTTTTTCTATGACTTTGTGGGCCTCAAGCCAATACTTAGGCTTGTCATAGACTTGCTCCAACAGCTCCCCCTCAAGCCAATATGCTTGAGGTCTTCAATCTTCCAAGATTATCTGCAAACCTATCAGAGCCTTGAATTTGCAAAGCTTTGTACCATCCAATGCTTTGGTTAGAATATCTACACATTGTTGATGAGTGGACACATATGATATTTGAATCTCTTTGCTTAGAACCTTCTCTCGTACATAGTGATAATGAACTTCAATATGTTTAGTCCTTGCATGAAAAATAGGATTAGCAGCTAAGTGAATAGAACTCATATTATCACCAAAAAATAGTTGGAGTTCCAAACTCCAATCCAAGATCTTTGAATAATGTCTTCATCCACATAGCTTCCTGAGTAGCTATGGCAAGACCTCTATATTCAGCTTCAGTAGAAGAGAGAGCAACTGTGGGTTGCTTCTTGGGTGACCATGAAATAAGCTTTGAACCTGCAAAGGTAAGATAATCTGAAGTGCTTCTTCTATCTTCCTTGGAGCCAGCCCAATCTGCATCAGAAAATAGCTTCAACCCTAAATCAAATACATAAGGATAATAAAGTCCTTCATTTATGGTTCCTTTGAGATACTTGAGAATCCTTTTGGCAGCATCCATATGTGGTTTCCTTGGTGTGTGCATAAATTGGCTTAGCACACTCACACTAAAACATATATCTACTCTTGTCAATGTGGCATAGTTGAGACTACCCACTAGACTTTGATATGACGTGATGTCCTCTATGAGTTCACCTTCATGTGAGCTCAATTTGTGATTGACCTCCATTGGAGTACCTGCAATCTTACAATCTTGCATCTTGAATTTTGCCATGTCCTTAATGTACTTTCTTTGAGTGAGAAACAAACCATGATCTTTGTAGACAACTTCCAAACCTAGGAAGTAGGTAAGTGAACCCAAATCACTTATCTTGAACTCTTCTCTCATCTGATCTTTCATCTTCTTCATACCATCTGCATCATTTCCTGTCAATATAATATCATCTACATATACACATAAGTAGATGACCTCATAATTACTGATGAAGAGTGAAGGATCTGTTAGTATATGATCAATGTCTACCCCTCATGATTGTATGCACATTTTGTAAGGCCCCCTTTATGAGGAGAAGCCAAGCATGCATTACCCAATTGATGGGAATCCCAACTTGAATGTTGGATGAAGGTCATATTGGACCATGTAAGATATTATAAGGAAAGGGAGTTATCAAGGTCCCCAATTGTGGGGTCCGGGGCAGCGGTGAGCAGCCCCGGCTGGGGGGTCCAAGGGGGCCAGCGGGCCCCCTGGCTGGGGGGTCCCAGGGGGCCAGCGGGCCCCCTGGTGGGGGTCCGGGGGCAGCGCCCCCGGCGCGACGGTAAAGGGAATATTCCATGGAATATTCCCTGTCGGAGTCAGAAATCATTTATATTTGTTAGGTCGGTTCAACCAGTCTAAGCCATGTATGGCAATTACGCGGGCGGTGGCCGCCCACGCTCTACCGCCCATGTATAGCCGTCCATGGCAGGCCACCCATGATCCTATATATACATGACTTCTGCACTACCTAAGACATTGAGTTGAGCCAGCATACCTCTACCTTGTATCTCCCTATCTAGAGTTGTCTAGATCACCATTTAAGCTCTACCTTGAGAGCGCACGGGTGGACAACGCCATCATCTTTGTACTTGCTGCTAGTAGAAAATTGTTGAGATTCTCCTATATCTGTTATCTTCTCTGCTATTGCTCCTGTGTTATATTGCGTAACTATTGTCTTACAGGATCTGCCTTGCTTGGTTGAAAGCCTTTGTCCTAGAAGAATGAAACAAGCCTAAAATTCCGAGCTCTTGGAGCTTGCTTGAGACCATACAATGCTTTGTTAAGTTTACACACATAATTAGGATAAACTTGATTCTCAAAACCAGGTGGTTGTGCCATATATACCTCTTCTGTTATCCAACCATTCAAGAATGCATTCTTTACATCTAGTTGAAGTATCTTCCAATTCTTGGAAGAGGCAATACTAAGCAAAACCCTAATAGTAGGCATCTTTGCCACAGAGAGAAAGTCTTCTCATAATCAATTCCCTGAGTTTGTGCAAAGCCTTTTGCCACAAGCCTTGCCTTATACCTGTTAATGGAACCATCAAAATTCTTCTTGAGTTTATAGACCCATCTTGAGCCTGTTACCTTCATGGATGAAGTCTTGGGCACCAAATCCCAAGTGTTGTTTTCCTCAAGTGCTTCAATCTCTTCCTTCATTGCATGCTTCCATTCTGTTTCTGCTTTGGCCTCTTCAAATGATGATGGCTCCTCTTGGTTCATGTCCTATGCTATGTAGATAGAATGTTTAGTTACTAATGAGGTGTCAAACCCATACCTTTCTGGTTTTTTCTTTTCCCTCATAGATCTTCTTAGGCCATGATGTGATGATTTTGCCTCATGTCCAAGTTCCTGCAATTTTGTTTTACCTTTAGACTTCCATGCTTTGGTCTTTTCCATCTGAGATTCTTCATCATCCTCTGAGGTGTCTTGTTCTTCAATCTTTGGTTGTTCTCTACCAAGCTTTGGAAAATGTTCTTCAAGATTGTATGGTAAATTGACCTTCCTACATGAATCTTCATACCATGAATTGTTCTCATCAAAAACTACATCTCTGATTACCAAGAATCCTTTGTTGGTAGGGTTGTATAACCTGTAGCCCTTTTGATTGTTGTCATATCCAATAAATACACACCTTTCTGCCTTTGGATCCATCTTGCCTCTAACCTGTGAAGGAACGTGAGCAAAAGCAATACATCCAAAAATTTTACAATGATCTAAGCTTGGTCTTCTTCCATTCCAAGCCTCATATGGAGTCATCCCATCAAGGGATTTTGAAGGCAACCTTTTAATCAAGTAAGTGGCTGTAGATACAGCCTCAACCCATAAGTAATTAGGTAAATGCTTTTCATTTAACATACACCTTGCAGCTTCAACAATTGTCCTATTCCTCCTTTCTGCCACTCCATTTTTCTCAGGAGTGTACCTTGTAGTTACCTCTCTTTTGATTCCTCTTTCTTGAAGAAAAGAATCAAACTCATGGGAGAAGTATTCTCCCCCTCCATTTGACCTTAACCTTTTTAGTGATTTACCTGTTTGATTCTCCACAAGAGCCAAATATCTTTTGAAACATGAAAAAACTTCATCTTTGTGTTTCATAAAGAATAGGATAGTCCATCTACTGCAATCATCAATAAAGGAGACATAATACCTTGATCCATGATATTGAAGCTTCCTTGATAGGTCCCCATACATTTGTATGAACCAACTCCAAGGGATCTCCATGCATATAACCTTTCTTCATGAATGGTAACCTATGAGACTTTCCAAATTGGCATGCACTACACTTATAAATCATATGTTGTTTTGACAAATTAGGGAGTCCAAGTACACTTTGGTCCCTGCAAATTTGCTTTAATGACCTTTCACCAACATGTGCTAACCTTTTGTGCCATACTTCCAATTCTATGGGTGTCTGACTACCATAATTAAAGAGAGCAATGTTTCTAGTGTCCTGTAATTCAAATGTGAACAATCTACCTGTCTTTTCACCTTTTGCATTTTTTTTGAATCCTTGACTTGGATCTTCAACAAATGCTCCTGCCTTTGTGAACCTGACTTGCAACCCTTTCTCTACTATTTTCCCAACACTTATCAAATTCTTTGTAATGGTACGGACATAGAGTACCTTACTGAGTAGGTTGATGTTTCCATCAGGTGCTTTGATATTGCTTATTTTCTCCACAAGATGTTTTGTATCATCTCCTGTTTGTACCTCATGCTTATTCCTTGGATCTTCTAAATCTGATAGGAGTGCCACATTTCCTGCCACATGATTTGAACAATTTTCAGTTGTATGATTAGTTAGTCCACAAATAGAACATGAGTTGGAGTCTTGGGATCTCCCCCTGCCTTGTCTACCTCCTCTTCCTCTACCTCTGCCATGTCTTCCTCTACCTGCATAGTTAGCTTGATATGTACTTGCTTCATCATCCACTTTCTTTGCCTTTCCTTTGTTATCTTTGGACTTGCTTTTATCAGTGTATAAAGCTAAAGATTGATTACCTTTGGAGCTTTCTCCATTTTTGATAAGCTTTGCCTCTTGAGTAAGTAGTCGTCCAATGAGTGTGTTGAAATCAGGTACATGCATGTCCACGTACAAATCCATAGCTGTGGTGAATGCTTCCCACTTGTCATCTGCCATCAAGCCATTGATGACTTGCCTTACAATTTGCTCTTCATCTATTACCTCTCCAATGCTTCCCAACTGATCTGCTATGTCCTTTAGCTTTGTGACAAAATCAGTCACATTTTGTTTGGGAGCCTTCTTGAGAGTTGTGAAATCTAGCCATAGTTGATGCTTCCTAGCTTTAGTATTTGAAGAAAAGAAAGCTTCAAGTGCATCCCACACTTCCTGAGATGTCTTACAACTTCTAATGTGAGGCAACAAAAAATCTGAGATAGAGTTGAGGAGATAAGACCTTGCAAGTGCATCCCTGGAGCACCATGTGCTCAATCTTTCTTGCTCTTCTTGTGTTGGTTGACTTTTGTTCCTGAAACTTGGCATAACTTCATCTCCAGCCACATAACCATATAAACTTCTACCTTGGAGATAAGCTTCCATTCTTAATGACCAAGCTGAGTAGTTACCTCTGTCCAATTTGTCAATTGATGAAGGAAATCCATCTGCCATGTTGTCCAACCTTGCTCGGATGCCACTGTGAAGAGATAGATAGGTATGTGCTTGAAGATGAAGAGGTGTTGCAAAATCCTTGATCTACACCAGCCAAATGAAATCCAAGAGTATATGGTGGGACCTTTGATCTTTCCAATGGATGTATTAGACACCATATGTACCTTGGAAGATCACTCTCAAAAAGATAGATCAAAACAGATAAGTTGGAGTTAGCTCAGAGATGAAAAACTTGCTATTCTTGCTTCATACACCTGTCCAGTGTTTTGCATAATTCTCTAAGCACAACAGTAATTAACTTAATTCCTCTTGGGGAAGTCTAGATAAATTAAAGAGCTAACTTTCAAGAGTAATCTCATAAAAAATAATGAACCACACACTGAGAATGAGTTTTAACAAGTGATGACATCATCCTGATTTTCACAGGCTGCTATAGTTTGAGACCAATGAGCCAAAAAATGAATATAACTGAAGATTTAAGAATCCAATGATTATGAAAATTTGTATGCCTATACTAGACATTAATGTTAATCTAACAAGCGTTAAATCATTGAAACTGGATAAGTACACACTGAGAAACACCTCTGACAAAATGAGTCAAAAAATCAGGTACCTAACAGAGAAGTGAAAATGACAAATAGGGTTGACTTCAATTGAACATAACTGAAGATTGCAGCATCCAAATGACATGAAAATTTGTGAGCATATAGTATAGTTATAGAGCTAACGTTAGCAAGTTCAATCACTGAAAATGATGCACCAAGCTTAGAGAAACCATCTCTGCAATCAGACTAAGAAAACTAAGAGTAATGGCAGTGAGTAGTACACTTCACAAGAACATGGAAATATGAACTCAAATGCTGATGAAAATGAAAGTATATTACTCGTACAATGCAATGGACTTATTGATACATATGTGTGCCTTGTAATCACACCTTGATATGGCATAAAGCTCAGCTCTTAGAGGTCTTCACATAGGTCTCTCTAACCACGACTAAAACTGCCATCTATTTATAGTTGAGTTTGGGAGGCTAACTTCCCTCAATCACTCTCCAATCAATCAATGATTGATTTGATTCTCTACCTACCACAAATCATGAATTCGTGGCTCCTCTTTCCCTTTTTGATCAAGTGGACTCAACCACTTAAGATTCTTTCACTTTTACATTAAGTAAAGACCTCAAAAGTTACAAGAGGTAGTTCACAAGTGAACTTTACATAGTCTTCATTTTAAAGCTTTTTCTATGACTTTGTGGGACTCAAGCCAATACTTAGGCTTGTCATAGACTTGCTCCAACAGCTCCCCCTCAAGCCAATATTCTTGAGGTCTTCAATCTTCCAAGATTATCTGCAAACCTATCATAGCCTTGAATTTGCAAAGCTTTGTACCATCCAATGCTTTGGTTAGAATATCTACACATTGTTGATGAGTGGACACATATGATATTTGAATCTCTTTGCTTAGAACCTTCTCTCGTACATAGTGATAATGAACTTCAATATGTTTAGTCCTTGCATGAAAAATAGGATTAGCAGCTAAGTGAATAGAACTCATATTGTCACAAAAAATAGTTGGAGTTCCAAACTCGAATCCAAGATCTTTGAATAATGTCTTCATCCACATAGCTTCCTGAGTAGCTATGGCAAGACCTCTATATTCAGCTCAGTGGAAGAGAGAGCAACTGTGGGTTGCTTCTTGGATGACCATAAAATAAGCTTTGAACCTGCAAAGGTAAGATAACCTGAAGTGCTCCTTCTATCTTCCTTGGAGCCAGCCCAATCTGCATCTGAAAATAGCTTCAACCCTAAATCAGATACATAAGGATAATAAAGTCCTTCATTTATGGTTCCTTTGAGATACTTGAGAATCCTTTTGGCAGCATCCATATGTGGTTTCCTTGGTGTGTGCATAAGTTGGCTTAGCACACTCACACTGTAACATATATCTACTCTTGTCAATGTGGCATAGTTGAGACTACCCACTAGACTTTGATATGATGTGATGTCCTCTATGAGTTCACCTTCATGTGAGCTCAATTTGTGATTGACCTCCATTGGAGTACCTGCAATCTTACAATCTTGCATCTTGAATTTCGCCAACATGTCCTTAATGTACTTTCTTTGAGTGAGAAACAAACCATGATCTTTGTAGACAACTTCCAAACCTAGGAAGTAGGTAAGTGAACCCAAATTACTTATCTTGAACTCTTCTCTCATCTGATCTTTCATCTTCTTCATACCATCTGCATCATTTCCTGTCAATATAATATCATCTACATATACACATAAGTAGATGACCTCAGAATTACTCTTTTTGATAAAGAGTGAAGGATCTGCCTTGCTTGGTTGAAAGCCTTTGTCTTGCAAGAATGAAACAAGCCTGAAATTCCAAGCTCTTGGAGCTTGCTTGAGACCATACAATGCTTTGTTAAGTTTACACACATAATCAGGATAAACTTGATTCTCAAAACTAGGTGGTTGTGCCATATATACCTCTTCTGTTATCCAACCATTCAAGAATCTATTCTTTACATCTAGTTGAAGTATCTTCCAATTCTTAGAAGAGGCAATACTAAGCAAAACCCTAATAGTAGGCATCTTTGCCACAGAGAGAAAGTATCCTCATAATCAATTCCCTGATGTTTGTGCAAAACCTTTTGCCACAAGCCTTGCCTTATACATGTTAATGGAACCATCCGAATTCTTCTTGAGTTTATAGACCCATCTTGAGCCTATTACCTTCATGGATGAAGTCTTGGGCACCAAATCGCAAGTGTTGTTTTCCTCAAGTGCTTCAATCTCTTCCTTCATTGCATGCTTCCATTCTGTTTTTGCTTTGGCCTCTTCAAATGATGATGGCTCCTCTTGGTTTATGTCTTGTGCTATGTAGATAGAATGTTTAGTTACTAATGAGGTGTCAAACCCATACCTTTCTGGTTTTTGCTTTTCCCTCATAGATCTTCTTAGGCCATGATGTGATGATTTTGCCTCATGTCCAAGTTCCTGCAATTTTGCTTTACCTTTAGACTTCCATGCTTTGATTTTTTCCATCTGAGATTCTTCATCATCCTCTGAGGTGCCTTGTTCTTCAATCTTTGGTTGTTCTCTACCAAGCTTTGGAAAATCTTCTTCAAGATTATATGGTAAATTGACCTTCCTACATGAATCTTCATACCATGAATTGTTCTCATCAAAAACTACATCTCTGCTTACCAAGAATCCTTTGTTGGTAGGGTTGTATAACCTGTAGCCCTTTTGATTGTTGTCATATCCAATAAATACACACCTTTCTGCCTTTGGATCCATCTTGCCTCTATCCTGTGAAGGAACATGAGCAAAAGCAATACATCCAAAAATTTTACAATGATCTAAGCTTGGTCTTCTTCCATTCCAAGCCTCATATGGAGTCATCCCATCAATGGATTTTGAAGGCAACCTGTTAATCAAGTAAGTGGTTGTAGATACAGCCTCGGCCCATAAGTAATTAGGTAAATGCTTTTCATTTAACATAGACCTTGCAGCTTCAACAATTGTCCTATTCCTCCTTTCTGCCACTCCATTTTGCTCAGGAGTGTACCTTGTAGTTACCTCTCTTTTGATTCCTCTTTCTTGAAGAAAAGAATCAAACTCATGGGAGAAGTATTCTCCCCCTCCATCTGACCTTCACCTTTTTAGTGATTTACCTGTTTGATTCTCCACAAGAGCCAAATATCTTTTGAAACATGAAAAAACTTCATCTTTGTGTTTCATAAAGAATAGGATAGTCCATCTACTGCAATCATCATTAAAGGAGACATAATACCTTAATCCATGATATTGAAGCTTCCTTGATAGGTCCCCATACATTTGTATGAAGCAACTCCAAGGGATCTCCATGCATATAACCTTTCTTCATGAATGGTAACCTATGAGACTTTCCAAATTGACATGCACTACACTTATAAATCATATGTTGTTTTGACAAATTAGGGAGTCCAAGTACACTTTGGTCCCTGCAAATTTGCTTTAATGACCTTTCACCAATATGTCCTAACCTTTTGTGCCATACTTCCAATTATGTGAATGTCTGACTACCATAATTAAAGAGAGCAATGTTTCTAGTGTCCTGTAATTCAAATGTGAACAATCTACCTATCTTTTCACCTTTTGCAATTCTTCTGAATCCTTGACTTGGATCTTCAACAAATGCTCCTACCTTTGTGAACCTGACTTGCAACCCTTTCTCCACTATCTGCCCAACACTTATCAAATTCTTTGTAATGGTAGGGACATAAAGTACCTTACTGAGTAGGTTGATGTTTCCATCAGGTGCTTTGACATTGCCTATTTTCTCCACACGATGTTTTGTATCATCTCCTGTTTGTACCTCATGCTTATTCCTTGGATCTTCTAAATTTGATAGGAGTGCCACATTTCCTGCCACATGATTTGAACAACCTGAATCTATGTAGAAAACATGCTCATTAGATTTACCTTGTGGCATAGCCATGTTCATGATCAATAATGAATCCTCTTTGTTTGAGTCTTCTGTGTAGTTATTGTAGTCTCTCCTTCCTTTGTAGCCCCCTTGATAGTGTGAATGATTATAGTTGTTGTAGTTGCCATGATAATTATTGAACCTTCCTCTTGAGTAGCCATAACTTCCTCTATTGTATACTCTGCCTCTTTGATTCCTGGAATTCCTAAAGAAATTTTCAGTTGTATGATTAGTTAGTCCACAAATAGAACATGAGTTGGAGTCTTGGGATCTCCCCCTACCTTGTCTACCTCCTCTTCCTCTACCTCTGCCAGTCTTCCTCTACCTGCATAGTTAGCTTGATATGTACCTGCTTCATCATCCACTTTCTTTGCCTTTCCTTTGTTATCTTTGGACTTGCTTTTATCAGTGTATAAAGCTGAAGATTGATTACCTTTAGAGCTTTCTCCATTTTTGATAAGCTTTGCCTCTTGAGTAAGTAGTTGTCCAATGAGTGTGTTGAAATCAGGTACATGCATGTCCATGTACAAATCCATAGCTGTGGTCAATGCCTCCCACTTGTCATCTGCCATCAAGCCATTGATGACCTGCCTTAGAGTTTGCTCTTCATCTATTACCTCTCCAATGCTTCCCAACTGATCTGCTATGTCCTTTAGCTTTGTGACAAAATCAGTCACATTTTGTTTGGGAACCTTCTTGAGAGTTGTGAAATCTAGCCATAGTTGATGCTTCCTAGCTTTAGTATTTGAAGAGAAGAAAGCTTCAAGTGCATCCCACACTTCTTGAGATGTCTTACAACTTCTAATGTGAGGCAACAAAAAATCTGAGATAGATTTGAGGAGATAAGACCTTGCAAGTGCATCCTTGGAGCACCATGTGCTCAATCTTTCGTGCTCTTCTTGCGTTGGTTGACTTTTGTTCCTGAAACTTGGCATAACTTCATCTCCAGCCACATAACCATATAAACTTCTACCTTGGAGATAAGCTTCCATTCTTAATGACCAAGCCGAGTAGTTACCTCTGTCCAATTTGTCAATTGATGAAGGAAATCCATCTGCCATGTTGTCCAACCTTGCTCTGATGCCACTATGAAGAGATGGATAGGTGTGTGCTTGAAGATGAAGAGGTGTTGCAAAATCCTTGATCTATACCAGCCAAATGAAATCCAAGAGTATATGGTGGGACCTTTTATCTTGCCAATGGATGTAGTAGAAACCCTATGTATCTTGGAAGATCACTCTCAAAAAGATAGATCAAAACAGATAAGTTGGAGTTAGCTCAGAGATGAAAAACTTGCTATTCTTGGTTCATACACATGTCCAGTGTTTTGCATAATTCTCTGAGCACAGCAGCAATTAACTTAATTCCTCCTGGGAAATCTAGATAACTTAAAGAGCTAACTTTCAAGAGTAATCTCATCAAAAATAATGAACCACACATTGAGAATGAGTTTTAACAAGTGATGACATCATCCCGATTTTCACGGGCTGCTACAGTTTGAGACCAGTGAGCAGCAAAATGAACATAACTGAAGATTTAAGAATCCAATGATTATGAAAATTTGTATGCTTATACTAGACAGTAAGTAAATCCAACAAGCTTTAAATCATTGAAATTGGATAAGTACACACTGAGAGACACCTCTAACAAGATGAGTGAAAACGTCGGGTACCTGATAGAGAAGTGAAAATGACAAATAGGGTTGATGTCAATTGAACATAACGGAAGATTGCAACATCCAAATGACATGAAACTTTGTGAGAATATAGTAGAGTTATAGAGCTAACTCTACCAAGTTAAATCACTGAAAAGCATGCACCAAGCTTAGAGAAACCATCTCTGCAATCAGACAGAGAAAACTGAGAGTAATGGCAGTGAGTAGTACACTTCACAAGAACATGGAAATATGAACTCAAATGATCATGAAAATGAAAGTATATTGCTTGTACAATACAATAAACTTACTGATACATATGTGTGCCTTGTAATCACACCTTGATATGGCATAAAGCTCAGCTCTTGGAGGTCTTCACATAGGTCTCTCTAACCACGACTAAAACTGCCATCTATTTATAGTTGAGTTTGGGAGGCTAACTTCCCTCAATCACTCTCCAATCAATCAATGATTGATTTGATTCTCTAACTACCACAAATCATGAATTTGTGGCTCCTCTTTCCCTTTTTGATCAAGTGGA
This sequence comes from Ceratopteris richardii, assembly GCA_020310875.1. Lineage (NCBI taxonomy): Eukaryota > Viridiplantae > Streptophyta > Polypodiopsida > Polypodiales > Pteridaceae > Ceratopteris > Ceratopteris richardii. The sequence continues at coordinate 56,828,868 of CM035434.1, forward strand.
CTCAACCACTTAAGATTCTTTCACTTTTACATTAAGTAAAATCCTCAAAAGTTACAAGAGGTAGTTCACAAGTGAACTTTACATAGTCTTCATTTTAAAGCTTTTTCTAATGACTTTGTGGGACTCAAGCCAATACTTAGGCTTGTCATAGACTTGCTCCAAGAGCATGCACACTAGCTTCTTTCTCCATTTCCTTGACTTCCTTCAATTCTGCTTGTAACCTTAGAATTTCCTTATTCAACTCCTCCCTCTCATCCTGGGTTATTTGTACAATCTCCCTCTCTTCTTTCATTTGACCTTCCTCCATCAACAATCTGTTAATGTCTTCATTAGCTTTGACCATTATCTAATATGAGCCCTGAAGGGTTTTAAATCTCCCTTCCATCTTTTTAATTCCGTTTCTACTTTATTGCTATGCTCCAATTGTTTGGTACATTTGCTTTCAAGAAGTTTAATTTTGTTCTGAATTTGAACCTCCTGTTCTTCTAGGAAAATTAGTCTTTTGATCAGGTCTTCATTTTTTCCTTGAACAACTCTCATCTGCTCCTCTAACTGCTCTTTTTCTTTCTTTTGCTTAGTAATAATTATGCTGCCTTTTACGAATTTTGATTCCGCCACCATCCCTGATATAATCATATTTCTGCTGGAGGGTCTGAATTGCTCTATATTATTCATGATGATCTTACACGCAGTCCTTAGGTATCCTTTCAAATCCTGTTTCCAATTCCATTTGCTTTACTTCCAATTGCCTTCCTTCCTTATTTTCAGCTTTTTCTACATCCTCTTCCTCACGTTCTGTCACCTGATTCTCTTCCTTCTCATAACCTTTTTCTTCTTCCAATACTTCTGCCTCTTCTCCTTCAATTTCCTTTTGTGTCTCTTGAATTACTTGTATTTCCTCTTCCTCAAACTTTATTTTCCTGTATTATGGTTGAAACATTTTCCCTTGAATTCCCTTTTTTGATCATTCAATTGCTGCTCTTTTTGTTCCAACTCTTATTCATCTATGTCCATAAAGTCTAGTTCTTCTTCCTTTTCCTGATCTCCTGTATGTGCGGACTCTTCATTATGACCTAGATAAAAAACTACCTCCTCTATACTCTGATTTATTTGTGCTTTTGTTTTCCCTTCTTTATATTCCTTAGAATCTATCCTTTCTGATATTGCAACCTTTTCTTCCTCCTTGCTTCCATCCCCTTGACTCCGCAACTGGCTATATAATTGTGCTTTGCTTTCCAATCCTTGTTTTTCCTCATATGGTTGGTAATGAGGTTGTTGTGAGGGTTTTGTCCATATAGCTTTGAATCCTGTGTCCACCAGTCCACTGTTGATAAATGTTTTACTCTTAATCCATTCAGATTTGTACTTATCCAACAAAACTGAACTGATAAAATTAACTTGTGCACCTAAATCTATCAAAATCTTGATTTGTTCATTAAGAAAATTCATTGTTATAACAGGCAAATGCTCTCTCCCTTGAAGGTGTTTCACATAAGAGAACTTCTCTAAGCTCCTTAGCCTTTCTTATTCTTTCCTTTGCTTCTTGTTGAGCTTCATACCTGATTTTTTCCTCTTCCCTTTTCCTGTTTTGAGCTTGATGTATTCTTCTCCATTCAAGAATAGTTAATGGGAAATCATACCTTTCTACCCTCCATCCACTTATGAAATTTGGCATGATTTCTCCATCTATATTAGCTAATTTGATAGCTCCACTGTTACTGATTGGTTGATAATATAAGGTCCATGCCCCTTCTTGTGAAATTTTTTATGATGTTCTTTCACTGTGTATGCCAAGACTAGATCCCCTACTTAGAAGTCTTTTTCTTTAATATGAACATCATGATATGCTTTTTGCCTTCTTTTATCTACATATATACTCATAATTTCTTAAATTCTGGAAGCTCCAAGTTTTTCCAATTCCACCACTCTTTCACATAATTCATGTCCAGTCCACTTGTATTGATTTCCCACCTTTAATGTTGGAATGGGAAATTCCAAAGGCAAAACTGCATTTTGTCCATATACCAAATTAAATGGTGTTGTTCCAATAGCAGTTTTGTATGCCACTCTATAAGCCCATAGGACATGATTAAGTTGCAAATCCCAATCATTCCTATTTGTATTGACCAATTTTGACAAAATAGTGCAAAGTACCTTGTTAGTACTTTCTGCTAATCCATTGGCTTGTGGATGATAAGGAGCTGACTTTCTATGATTAATCATGAAGTACTTAGTTATGTTTTCAATTACTTGGTTTAAAAAATGAGTCCTCATATCACTTACCAATTCAATTGGTTATCCAAATCTGATGATAATATTTTCATAAAGAAATCGTGGAGTGGTTTGAGCATCATTCCTTTTTGTAGCCCTGGCCTCTACCCATTTGGTCAGGTAATTTTGGCTATAATTATATATTCAGCATGAGACTGTTTTGCAGGAGGATGGATAGATCCAATGAAATCCAACCCACATTTTCTAAATGCTCTTGCTAAAACAAGTGGTACTAATGGCATATCATCTCTTTTACTTGGTTGACTTACTCTTTGAAAAATATCGCATCTTTTCACATATGTTCTTGCATCAAGAAATAGAGTTGGCCACCAAAAATGGAATATAAAATGAGTTTAGCAGTCCTTTCACTAGAAAAATGTCCTCCTACCACTCTAGAATGTGCCATCTCTAACATTTCCATATACTTATTTTCAGGAACACATATTCTTAGATATCCATCCATTCCTTTCCTGTATAATTGGTCTTCTATCAATTGATATTCATCAACGATTATTTGTAAATTTCTTGAGTCTACACTAGCTTTCACTGGCTCTCCTTTTTTGTTACTTCTTAACTCCTCAATTATGTTTGCACTCCAATCTGGATTTTTCTGAAACCAATACAAAGTTGTAATTTTTGAATTTTGCAAAGATTTACATTTTAAACAATTAGAAATATATTTCTCTACATCTTGAATCTTGGTCGGCCAATGTACACCCATTCTATTGGAATTGTTTAAAGTGACTATCCTAGGAGCATGAGTACAAGGATTCCAATAATGAGCTTTCCTTAACACGTGTTGTACCAAAACAGGACACTATAGTTTCCTTTTTTCTAATAAAAAAAAAATCACACATACTAATCAGATAAAATTTTGAAAAAACCTTAAAGACCCATAAAGACCTATACCTAGATGCTCTATAAAAAATATATATTTTAAAAAATAACCTTTTTTGATAACTCAAAATATAGAAATGATTGAATATGGTTGAGAAAAATTGTTTTTCTGTAAACTAATATATGAGAAGAAAGAAATATCTCCATAAAAAGAATTTTCCTCCTCTTGGAATCATTTTTCTAAAGTTAAGTTATTGTCATATAATCATTTGAAACAAGTGTTGGGAACTAGAAAAATCATTTTTATATTAAAAAATTTAGTACAATATAGGGTGCTCATTGTATAGTTATACACTTTTGCAGCCTTCTATATGATATTGATTCATAAAAACACTAAAATTTTTGTGTTTTATTTCAAAAACCATCATATAATAGCATAAATTTATGCTACATGTCTTTGAACCAATAATTTTTGTATGTATCTCACATACCATGACAAATCTAGATATTTCATTGAATAGCCATATTCCTCTATACTTCAAATAAAACTTCATCCTAAAAAATTAGGTTTCCTCAATGACATAAGTTATATATTATGACTCAAAATAATTCTACAAACATTATAGACTACTTTACATAGAAAAAACTAGCATATTAACTTTAATCATGTAGCATATGCAATATTTCCTCGTAAAATGGCCTTTTCTTAGCATAGAAAAATAGCCTTATTGTTTAACTTGAAGAAACAACATAGAAATTGGACTCCTAAGGTTGTCAAAAAAATATTTCTAGTTGTAATAATATCAAATAGTATTTTGATCATAAAATGATGCATGTTCATACCATAACTTTGCAAAATAATTCATAGATGATAAGATTGTCACATCACAAATGAGATTCATTTTATTCTATAAACCTAGTAAAAGTCATTAAAAATCTCTAATTATGGATAGAAACATGTTGACATATATAAAATAAAAGATTTTATTGCATTTAGACCAATGAAAATTATAAGATCATGATTTTAATAAAAAATAACCACTAACTTACATCACTGTAATTTCTGCGCCAGGATTGAAATTAGCATCATAAAATTAGAGAATAAATATTAACTTTTATGTCCTTTAATCAAATCTATATTTTTCTAAAAATATTCAACCCTTATTCCAACATGTTGCATAGTTACATTTATAAGTGGTTCCATCTGGTACTCTAAAATATTCAGCAAACATTGTCTCTTTTTCAGGACACTAAAGTGTCCAAGGAAATTAAAGTATCCAAGTACAACACTAATGTTAAATACTCCTGCTGCTCATCTTCTAGAGTACAATATTCCAATATACCAATATGATTTATATGATACAAATGCCTAGCTAGTAATACAAAGTTCCTACTTTGTAGTACCAAATGTGTGTTGTTTTCATGTGTTCTACAAGATCCCATGGTTGGCAAAGGTACCAAAGTCATGGCCCAATCAGGAATACTTTCTATTTTGAATAGGTATGCATCTGGTAGTTCATCATCCAAGGTTGAGTTTGACTCTTTAGTTTGTATCCTGGACAAATGATCTGCTCTTAAATGAGTTTTCCCTTGTCTATCCACTACCTCGAACTCAAATTCCATCAATAGGAGGAACCATCTGACTATCCTACCTATGTGGCATGGTTTATTTACCAAGTAGAGTAAGGCTTGGTGATCCACAAAGAATTTAAACTTGTTGGCTAAAAGATAATGTCTATATTTTTGTACAACAAATATCATTCCCAATCCTTCCCTTTTAGTGGTTGTATAATTTTTTTCTGTTGAATTCAATTGCCTACTAGCATAAGCAATTGGAAAATCTAATTTGCTTCCTTCTATTGGTTGTGCCAAAACACATCCCAAAGCAAAATTTGAAGCATCAACACGAACATGAAAAATTTGATCCCACTGTGGAGTTTTTAAAATAGGTGCTATCACCAAACAAGTTTTAAAAATTTCAAAGGCTTGGTCACATTCTGTGGTCGACTCAAATTTTGTAATTAATGCATACAAAGGTTTTGCAATATTTGCAAACTTCTGTAAAAATTTTCTATAATACCCAGAGTGTCCCATGAAAGTTTGAAGTTCTTTTACATTTGTCCGTTTTGGAAGATCCACTATGGCCTTAATTTTTCTCTCATCAGTTGAAATTCCATTTCTAGAAAATATGTGACCCAACATTCTCCCCTGCCTCACAAAGAACACACATTTCTCAGGATTTAGACACACTCTGTATGTTCTACATTTCTTAAATATATTTTCCAAATCTTTCAAATGATCTTGTCTTTTTAATGAAAAAGTGCAAAGATCATCAACATAGATTTCCATTATGTTTCTAAGAAATTCTTTGAATATGTGGCAGATTAACCTTTGAAAGGTGGTTGGAGCATTAGTTAAACCAAAAGGCATAACCCTAAAGGCAAAAATTCCCCATTCTGTGGAAAAAACAGTTTTATGTTGGTCTTCCAAAGCTATTGGCACCTGGTTATATCTTGAAAAACCATCCAAAAAACTATAGACCTCCTTACCTACAACTCTTTCCAAGAGATGGTCTGTTATTGGTAATGGATAGCTATCTCTTATAGTTGTTGCATTAACTTTTTTCAAATTAATACATACCCTGAGTTTCCCATTCTTCTTAGGTACCACAACTATAGGAGATATCCACTCAGTGTATTCAATTTCATAGATGAAATTGGCAGCCAGCAGTTTGTCAATTTCTTCCTTTATTTTAGCAGAGTATGTTTCATTAAATGTATAGTGTCTTTGTTTGCTAGGTTTTGCATCAGGAGTAATAGGAATCTTATGTTCACAAATGTTAGGATCAATGCCTTTCAAATACTTATAACTCTAAGCAAACACATCCCTACAAGTTTTGGCCAATTGCTTTAATGCGTCCTCCTCTTGATTTGTCATGTCATCAACAATGATAATGTGCCTATCTTCCCCCTCTTCTTGTGATCATCACTTTCTTAGTCTGCTCTTCATTGTCATATGACTCTCCCTTCTTCTTTTCCCTTTTTGGGTCATTTTTAAAAGTAATTTGTCTTCCACTTCATAGGTCTTGAAATTTGAAGGTACATCAAATTTCCTTGTGTTTTTTTACATTTTTTTAATTTATTTCAATTCTGTGTTTTTTTACATTTCCTTGTGTTTACATTTCCTATAAGTTCCTAAGATTTTGTCTTTTATAGCATCTGTAGCTTCCACTTCTTCCAGAAATTTTGTTTTCCAGTATTTAAATTTATTTCTTCCTTCAAATCTTCTTCTGTTTTTGACACCTTTAACATTTGTATTCCTATATGAAAAATATCATATCGTTCTTCATTTTGGAATTTTACTCCCACATATTCATCATTGGCCAAATCCATTGTGGTCAAAATCTGATTCCATCCATAAGGCTCAAATTCTTTGTCTTTAAATTTTTGGGGTATGTAACTTTCATCTTGTGACTTCCTTTCTCCTAGACAGTCTTCTTTTTTTAACATCCTTTTTTTATATGTGTGATTCTTTATCACATTACATTTCCAAATTGATGGTTCTATGTCATTCTAATCTTCACTTCCAGATTCTTCACTTAATTCTTGATTTTGATGTACTTTGAACCATTCCTGAAGGGACATATCACAATACTGCCCATTTCTTAAATCTACTCTAGTTACCCTTCCTTTGCTTTGAAGGTATAGGCAATCTTTACCCCATTCTTGCACAATTTGCATTTGTCTCATAAATGGTCTTCTTAGGATGATTTCATATGAGGTAGATTGTGGAAATTTGACTATGGCAGAAGTGTGCTCTACCTCTATTCAACATATTTCCACAATCACCTTTTCCCAAATTCCTAGGGGTTTTTCTATGTGTCCGTCTGCAAGTTGTAATCTCATTTTAGTGGGTATTAGCTCATTCTGCCCCCATTTCTCCCAAGTTTGTTTAGTCATGATTGCCACTCTTGATCCACTGTCTAATATGGCCTTGGCATGATTATCACCAAATTGTATTCTCAAAGTTGAGTTCCCTTCTTCTCCTTCACAGTATCCTCCTATTTTATCAATAGGTATGTACAAAAATTCTTCCAATTCTTGTTGATGTGGATCTAGACTCTTTGACTTTGTTTCCTAATTTCTCATATTATGTTGTAAGTGAGGATTTTTTTTTACTATCTCTTCCATTGTGGTTTGATATAAAATTGTATAGTGTTTATCTACATTGATTTGGAAGGTTATTTGTGAATTTTCTTCCTAAGAAGCATGTTTCCTAGTTCCTGTTGCATCTGACTCTTCAATTGATGTTTGATGATTGTCTATTTCCTCAATCTTGAGTTGTGCTTCCTGTATGATTTGTTTACATCTCTGCATTCGCTCATCCTCTAAATCTGGTATAGGATATGGCATCACATGATCTGGAGGATTTGGTCCATCTTGAATTATTCCTTTGTATGCTTTTATCAGGGTCTCCAGACTTTGTAAATTGTTTACCTCTTCTTGTGTCTATGTATTTTGTTTTTTCTTTTGGAAATGAATTTTTCTTATGGTCTTGTGTGTGTGTCTCATTTTTTATTTCTTGTTGTTTAGCTTGAGCTCTTGTTATGGCATGTATAGTTGCTTGATCATGATCACTCACTTCTTCTTGCTTCATTATGTTAACTGTTTTTAATGGTATGTTATTAGATGTGTTCTGTTGTTTTTGAGGGTTTCTTGGGCAATCCCTTATTAAATGTTCACTGCCACAATCCTTACAATAGGCTCCTTCTATTATTAGTGTTGGAGGTTGTTTATAGTCTCTAATGAAATGTTTCCCCCCACATCCATAACAAGTTATCATCTGGCCTCCTTTGAATTGGGGTTTCTGATTGGACATGTAATTATTAGTTATGTACATGAATGTGGTTGTGTCCATTTTAATTCTCCCATTTCCCAAGTCCAAAGCTTGCAATTCTTGGTTCTCTCTATTCATATCCTTCCCAATCTTCCTGATATCCTTCACTCAAATGGTAGTCCTCTCTGTAGGATGATCTGAGTCTCATACTTTCTTCTTCTACTGGTGTGTATTTTACTGGTACTACATTTGTTGGTAATGGTGGTTCTTGCCCAGTATAGGTCTTGGTTGTTCAGAAAATCTAGATTCTCTTTGTAAGTTGTGTTGGTTCATATATTCTCTTTCTTTGATGGGTTGTTTATTATAGAAGCATTCTTCTCTAGTATGGTTTGTCCATTTTCTTTCTAAGGTGCAATATTTGAGTGTTTTCCTATCTTGCAAATGTTGTGGTTTGTGATAAGGACATTGTTGAACCAAATGGCTTTCTCCACAATTATAGCACTTCTGATTGGTTGATATTCTGGTGTTAATTAGATTGGTTTTGGTGTTCACTTCTAGAGCTTTAGCAATAGCTTGTGCTAATTCTTCCGTTGGTGGAGTTCTATCTTCATTTGTTCTTGGTTGATCAAATGCTAATAAATCTTGCCCTCTATTGTCCTCTAGATCTATTGCTTCTTTTACACACGCTCCTAAATTAGGGCATCTCCTATAATATACAAAGGTTCTTAATTGTGCACTCCTCAATCCTTCTATGAACAAAGAAACTTGTCTTTCCATTGAAGGTACCTCCTCTTTTGGACATCTATGAATATATTGTTTGAATCTCCTGGTAGCCTCTCTGACATTTTCATCTTTTTGTTGTTTGAAACTATGTATTAGGGTAGTTGTACTATGTTTAATTGGAGTTTTGGAGAATTCCCCTATAAAGGCTTCAAGGAAGGATTCAATATCTAGATACATTTCCTTTCTCAAGGGAATGAACCAAGATAATGTAGGTCCAATTAGGGTTAGACCAAATGCTTCAAATTTCACTTTGTAATCCTCTACTTCTTCTGCCCTAATCAATTGTCTAAATTCTACAGCATGAGCATGAGGATCAGAATACCCTTCATATTGATTCTTCATGCATTTAGCTACTTGATAGGGCCTGAGCATTCTTCCATGGTTTTGCCACTGCTGTCTCCTTCTGATGGGAAAATCATTTATTCCTTACGCTTCTCTTTCAAAAGGATTCGGAGAAGTGTGTAATTTCCTTCCTTGTTGTTGTTCAGTAGAAGTGTGATTTTCATTTTGTCTTGGCAATTTGTTTGCCCTAGGTTTTGTTCCCAAGGTCTCTTATCTGCACATTGCCCTAAGTCATTGGAGTTTTCTGGATCTTGTGAAAAATTGTACACGCATCCTTGTCTATCCTCATATCTACCATCCTTAAATTGTGCCATGGGCATTATATTTAAGGGAATTTCTAAGTTTCTCATCCTAATGAGAAACTTATGCATACCATCTTGATACACATAGGCTCCAAACCTATTTGTGTACATATACTTGAGGATATTTCTATAGTCACTAGTCTCAAATGCTTCATTTGTTTCATTTAATTTTTCCATGTTATTTGTCTGTCCCAAATCCCTTTCTTGTAATTCACCTGACTCTGACTCTATCTCTTTCCTTTTTTACTCTTGTTTATCAGATATAAAACAATTTATTACCAGATCTCAAAATCATTCAATTAATCAAAATTCCGTGAGAAAATAAGAAAAGAGAATCGTGTTTGTCATGATTCTTGGGAGAGAATCGTGTTTGTCATGATTCTGTGAAGGGAATCGTGTTTTCACGATTCTATGAAGACAATCATGTTTTTCATGATTCTTTGAAGGGAATCGTGTTTTTCACGGAATCGTGTTTTTCACGATTCTGTGAAGGGAATCGTGTTTTTCACGATTCTATGAAGGGAATCGTGTTTTTCACGATTCTGTGAAGGGAATCGTGCTTTTCACGATTCTGTGATGGGAATCGTGCTTTTCACGATTCTGTGGAGGGAATCGTGTTTTTCACGATTCTATGAAGGGAATCGTGCTTTTCACGATTCTATGATGGGAATCATGTTTTTCACGATTTTGTGAAGGGAATGGTGTCTTTCACGATTCTTTGAAGAGAATCGTCTCCTTCACGATTCTCTGAAGAGAATCGTGTTTTTCACGATTCTCTGAAGAGAATCGTGTCTTTCACGATTCTGTGAAGAGAATCGTGTTTTTCACAATTCTGTGAAGAGAAACGTGTTTTTCACGATTTTGTGTTCCCAGACAATCGTGATTTCTCACAATCGTTAAAAACACGATTTTTTGATGAAAATCGTATTCTGGGAGTCGTGATTTTGAGTTTTGTCACAAAATCGTGATTCTGTGCAACTTTATGTAAATTTTTGGTTTTTTAATTTTTTGATTTCTTTTCACACTATTAGAAGCACCTTAACAAAATATTAACATGCAATAAAATACTTTTAACAAAATGATAACTTTTCCTACAAAAAATTCAAAAGTAGTGAAAATCACGATTCTATTTTTTTCAATAATTTTCTATATTTTCAATCTTTATCCAATACTTCAAATTTGAAATTATGTAGAAATTTAATGTTAAGAAAATTACCTTGCAGCTTGATCAAAAAGTATCCAAAAGCTTTGCGATTACAGGTAGTCGCGATTCTAACAACTCTTCTCCACTCACTCTCTCACTCAAATGACTGATTTTTTATAGATTTTAGGCTGTTATAGACTTCAAAGAGTCGCGATTGTCAATTAATTTTTGACAATTTTAAATTCTCACTTTATGATTCTTGTTCCTTATAATTTTTGTTGTTTTATTTAACAAATCTTATCCCTTCCAACAAAGTTTGCATGCTCTCCTCTTTTGATGAAAATTGCGATTTTGTGTTCAATTCTTAAATCTGATTTCTTGATGCTCAATTCTTACTGAAATTTTGAGATTTTAATTTCCTTCACTTATGAAGCTTATGAAACCTTAAAAATGGCTTACCTTAATGCCCAATAATGCAACTAGGTTAATTTCTCTATCTTACTGAAAATCGTGATCCTAAGTTGAGAATCGTGTTTTTTTTGCACTTCTGTGCTTTTGCACTTTTTAACTTTTCCTACCTCCTGGTATTTTCCATTGTTCTTCAACACTCCAGATCAATTTTCAACTACAATTATACACCATCCAACTCATTCAAGAGATTAAATTTCAGAACAAAAAATAAACAACAACTTTACTTCAAATATTTTTTGTTTTTCTTTCAATTTCTAGATTTTTCTTCCTCTTTTCTTCTCCCACCATTCACACCAAACCTCCTGCAAATTTTCCTTAATAAAAAGAATTGTTTCTGGATTTTTAATAGATTTTATGAATTTTTTTAGTATTTTAATCTTTAAATCAAGGAGAACACTTCACTTAGGATTTTCTTGTTTCAAGGTCCATTGATCTTTTATCTCATGATTGGTTATACTCTTTATGCTTGCAATCTAACAGTTTAGAAGTAAAGCTTTTCAAGAAAATTTGTGTTAAGAAGTATAAGTATGAATTCATGCAAAGATAAACTCAACACCTTTTTTTTCAAGTGATTAATCAATTTTTTCCTCAAGAATATTACTTCACTTTGGATAAGCACATGGAACAATCAATTTGCACATAGCTACTTTACTTGACTTTCCTCATTGCAATCATGTCATCTTTTCCAAGAATTGACAAATTTTTTGCTTGGTACTTTGACAAAAAGCAATCTACTTATACAAAGATAATCACATTTTACTTTTCCTTTAGCAAATTTAATTCATTTTCTGTTCACACACCTGCACTTTACTCTTAAAAGGTATGAGCAACCATCAATTTGCATGAATTCACAAACTTCTTTATCTCTAAAGGTTAATTCATGCTTTCTTTTCCCAAAACATAAGCAAAGAAACCTACCTTTCCACTTTTTCATTCTTGATTATAAAGTAGTATCTTTTCAATGTGTTCAAATGCCATCAACAGTGGAAGATCCAGCAAGGTCCAAGACTTCAATGAAGCTTTTGCTTTGTTCCTTGGCAACAACACCAAATAATGTTTGTTATTAACCTTTGGAGTTGTCCTCTCCAATCATTATAGCACAAGAGATCAACTACACATCTTTAAATTGTCAATCTGGGAAGTATGCAAAGACCACAGCCCCTTCTAGTTAATATAGTCCAAGAATAAGAGTTGAAATGATTTTTTTCTGAGAGATTTATGAAGAAGAAAGGAAATAACTAGGGTTTTGATTATCTTGAGTTTTACAATAGCATTTTCGATGATCTTTGTGCCTAAAGTGTGTCATTTTCACAGTAGAATACAAATATAAAGTCAAATTTCCAAAACAATAGCTGTATCACACAGATGAGACAATTGCGATTCTGTAAAAATTGAGAATTTCCAATTCTAGCTTTATTCCTCTGCACTTTCTTACTCAATATACTGAGAATCACCTCTCTTCATACATCTTACTCAGAAATACACAAGAAAAGCTCACAAATTCAATGGATCACACCATGAGAAGACTCAACAAATCAAGAGAAAGATCATGGAAGGAGAAAAACATGATTTTCTATAGGAAAGCTTCTTACATTACTGGGATAGTATCAAATGATACAACCAAACTCTTCAAAATAGAAGAAATTATCTTTTATACTTTTTCAAGTGTCCCTTTTCACACTTGAATTTTGGTCCTTTTCACCTTTTATTCTAAAACTATGCTATCAAAGAGCTTCCAAAAATTCTAGGAAAAATACATATGATCCTATCATACATGAGGAAGACTCTTCCATTTGTATAAATATTTCTACAAAATTGTGACATTTTCCAAATACTTTTTCTACAAGAATTGCTTCTTCTAACAGGTGCACTACCACACACACTCATTTAGTTTCTTAGATTGCCACAACTTGGTGAGCATTGTCAGTGCAATATATACTTCAAAAGAAATCTAACATTTTTTTTACAAGTCTTTTTTTGGGGATAAATTTGGCCCCACAAGAACATAATTGTATCCATTTATGCCGAAGTCTATTTGGGTTTTTGTTCACCATTATAAGCACACCAAAGTCTATTATACACCACAAACAAACCCAACCGCTACAAAGAAACTTCAATGGGATGATAAAGATGCATAAGCACATGCTTTGATTTCTTTTTCCTTTTGAGTATGTAATCATACCTCATATTATGCAAAATAGCAAGGGATGCTTGGAATACTCTTTCCAAATAGTATCAAGCAAGAAATGAGGCTCATGTAGATTAAGCTAAAAGAAATTAGAGAGTGAGCATATGAATAAAGGTATTGCTTGCATAGATTTCTTACAAAGATAAAATATTTGAAGGACCAATTGATTTTCGTCTGATATTTTGCAAGATAGTTAAATTTGCTAATTGTTCTAAATTTTCTTGTTGATTCTTATCAAATTTTTACCTCTACTCTTTGGTTGATGATGAAGGAAATTTAGATGTCTTAACATTTGAAGAGTTTATATATATATATATATATATATATATATATATATATATATATATATATATATATATATATATATATATATATATATGTGTGTGTGTGTGTGTGTGTGTGTGTGTGTGTATGTGTGTGTGTGTAAGGTGATCAATCTAGGCAAAACTTTTCATTGCAGATATGACCCATCTTCTCATGAGAAGTGTAAGTTTGTAGTAGAATCACTTTTTTTCTACTTTGATAGTGGTGCAACCAAACATATTACCTCGTAGTCTAGTTTCCCCACTTCCTTTGAGCCTTCTTCTATAGGGAATACTATCACATGTGCTTAAAAATTCTCTCATCCTATTATGGGAGTTGGAAAGTTCATTTTGACTACTGTCGATTGTAGTTCTTTCATATTGTCAAATGCCTTATATGTGTGAGGGATCAAGAAAAATCAATTATAAGTTTTAGCACTATCCAAATTGGTTGTATTCATCAAATTTATTGATGACAGATTTACGCTTCATGATCTTTCAAATGGTGATGTTATCATGATTTTTGGCATTTTATTTCGTGGGTTGTATAAGCTCATAGATTATGAAAAATTTGAGAATGATTAAGCATGTGCGCTTCATGATTCTCAAGCTATTTCATATGCAATGCGTTGGCATGCATGCTTTTTCTAGTTTGCTTTGACTATAGAAATGTGAAGTGGTGTCCTCTCTGCCCAAACTTCAAGCATCCTCTAAAAATATCTGTGAAGGTTGCATTTTCAATAAAATGCAATGCTTTTCCTTCCCAAAAGATGGTTCAGTTAGAGATACATATAAATTGAAGCTTGCTCATAGTGATGTTTGTAGTCCTATGTAGAAAACATAATTTGGGAATCACCTATACTTCTTGAATTTCATTGATGATGTCACATAATCCTATTAGGAGGTAGATGAACCACACCATAAGAGAGGATTAGGAGGTAATCCTCGACCATGGATTTTGTTGCAAGTGGTTCTCCCATCATACTCCTAGCTAGGAGATTGTAACTCCAATTTCCAACATTGGTATTAGAGCTCAATTGGGGAACTTGGGAAACACAGAGGAGCCTCATACGTGGGTAGTTGGGAAATGATTGACCATGGATGAGTGCAAAACTAACCATGGATGTAAGGAGACTCATATGTGGGTAGCTGGGAAATGATTGACCATGGATGAGTGAGAATGTGCATGGGTGTTTGGGTACCAATAGAGGGTTGGATAGGTCCAAAATAGCTCCATGCACTAGAATTTGGGGTTAATGGAGGCACTCAACCTTGGAAAGGGGTCTACCAAGTTATAGAAGGGGTCCATAAGTGAGCTTTGAGGACTGTGCTCAAATATAAGGTGGAAAGAATGTCACATATTCCTAGCAAGATGTGGATAAAGTAGACCTTAACAGAGAGGATTAGGAAGTAATCCTCAACCATGGATTTTGGAGCAAGTGTTTAGCCGATCATACTCCTAGCTAGAAGGTTGTGAGTTTGATTCCCTCTCACTTAAGGTGTGGTTCATCCACCTCCTTCTAGGATTATGTGACATATGAATTTCCCAAGCATGCATGAATTTATCCATTGAAGAAAAATCCAAAGCGCTTAGGTGCTTTAAACAGTTCTTGGTTATGGCTAAGAATACATCAACATGTAAGCAAGGTGCCCTCCATTCTGATCAAGAGGGGGGTGGGAGTTTATATCTTCTATGTTTAATGCATTTCTGGCTCATCCTCATATAAAACATAAATGTACAATGCCATATAAAACTTAAAAAAAATGGAGTTCTTGAGAGAAAGAAGAGGCCTCTCATGGAAATCATCAGGTGTATGATTTAAAAGCAAGCTTTACAACATAGCTTCTAGTTTGAGTTTTTTATGTGTGCAACATATGTACTTAGAAAATGACCTACCAAAACATTGCAGTCTATCACTCCATATGAGGTTTGGCATATCCACAATCCATGTGTTGCTCATTTGCATGTTTCGGTTGTCTGGCATATGCATTAGTGCCTAAAAAAGACACAAAAAATTGAAAGATAAGGCACTAAAATGTATTTGAGTTGGGTACAACTTTGAAATCAAAGGCTATCCTCTATAACTAAACACATTCAGATTAGCCACAATGTTGTTATTGTGGAAGATGCAATTAAGCCTTTACTTTCATGTAGCCAAGAGACATCAGTTAGTTCAAACGACCTCTTTTTATAGGTGGATAATCAAGTGTTGATCCTAATGAGGTGATTTCTCAACCCTTACAAGTTTCAAATGATACACTTATTGGTGAGAGGATGACATAGAAAAGACAAAAACTATGCCTAAATGGTTGGTGTAGACTTTGAGAGATAGAAAATTAGATGCACGTCCTTTGTCATATCGTACTCATTCAGGATCATATAGTGCTTCCTTTGCATCATATTGTTATGCAATGGCTCTCTCTGATCTTTTTGATGAGAATGATACTATTTCTTTTGATGAGCATAGAAATCTTAAAATTGGATGGCCGCTATGTAATATAAATATGATGCTATTATGAAGAATTATACTTGGTCTTTATGTGATTTACCTCCAAGCAAAAATGCCATTAGCACTAAATGGGTATACAAGCTAAAATGTAAGCCTAATGAAATAATTAATAAGTATAAGGCTAGGCTTATTGCCAAAGGTTATTCTTAGAGAAGGCACTAATTTTGATGAGCAATTTTCTTCCATGTGCCGAATGACCATTGTTCATACCATTTGTGCACTTGTAGCTCATCATGATGGAATGTACATCAGTTGGACATTAACAATGCATTTTTGAATGGTGATTTACATGAAGAGTTGTATGTATCTCAACCTAGTGTTTTTGTGCAAAAAGAGCATGAAAACAAAGTGTACATGTTGAAAAAGGAATTGTATGTATTGAAACAAACACCCTATGCTTGGTATGAAAAAATAAATGCTTACTTGCTAGCACATAGATTTGAGAATAGTCCAATTGAAAGCACCTGATATGTTAAGCGTGCAAATGATGTACTTTTGAGCAATGTTCTATATGGTGATGGTATGGTACTCACTCATGTTAACAAGAAGCATATTGCTGAATTTACGGCTGATTTGCATGCCTCTTTTGAGATATAAGTTTTAGGGCGTTTGCATAATTATTTGAGCATCCAATTTATGCAAGTTGATGGGGGAATAACTTTGTGTTAAAAAAACATTAACACATTATCATAGCATTTTGGCCTTGAAAATTGCAAACTTTTTATCACTCCCATGGAGATAGGTTTAGGGTTGAGTCTTCATGGTGCTCGAGATGCATTTGATGTTGTTCTCTATCAACAAGATACTGGGCGCTTGATCTAGTTATGCATAACTTGGCCTTATATTCAGTTTGTTGTCTCATAGATGAGCAGGTATATGCTTTGCCCAAGTGTTAAGCATTGGTAGATAATTAAGTTTATCTTTTGCTGCTTGAGTGGTACTCAACTACTTGTATTGTTTTATCCGAAGTTGGGATCATTACCACTAGATTTACATGCTTTTTTTTAGTCAAATTGGGTTGGTTGCTATGACACTCATGTGTCCACCTATGATTGTTTCCTCATGTTTGGTAGCTCATGCATATCTTGGCTGAGCAAGGAGTGAAGTATTGTGTAAACTTCTAGTTGTGATGTTTAATATAAGGAAGCATTCAAAATAATTGTTGAGTGTGTGTGGCTCATACGTCTTTTGGTGATTTGGGTGTCAGTCAATCTTTCTCTACCATTGTCTATACTGACAATTAGAGTGCATTGGAAGTTGTGAGAAACATTATGTTCCATGATAACAAAAAGAACTTTGATGTGCACTATCATTATGTGAGGGAGAGACTATTGTAAGGCAAATGATCTTGCTATAAAGAACTATGCTAAACTTGATTCTAAGGAAACAAAGAAGAAAGAGGAAGGAATGGTTGTTTTATATACTTTTGTTAAATAGAGTTTTCCAACTTAGTTGAGAATGAAGAATGGGCATTTATTTCACAATATAGTTATGATCAATCATCTCCTGATTATTGTATGTCCAATTTGGGCTCATATGTTCAATACTTTTATTGTGGTGCAACCCAATATATTACTCTTGATCATAGTTTTTTATGCCTAATGAGAACATTATCACATGCACAAAAAACTTCTCCTATCTTATTACGGGACTTGAAAAATTTGGCCTCACTATTATTAATGGTAGTACATTCACATTATCAAATGCTTCATATGTGCCCATGGATCAAGAAGAATTTGTTATCAATGTCAACATTATGCAAGGTTGTCTTGATGATAAAGTTTGTTGATCATAGGTGTAAAATTTATGATGTCTCTAATGGTGATAAAACCACTGCATCTAGTATGTTATGCCATTGGAAATATAATCTCACAAACTATGGGGAATCTATGGATGATTATGCATGTATGGTTTAAAATTTGTAGGAAATCTCATATGGAAAGTTTTGGCATGCAGATTTTGGTCATTTCATTTTTGTTAGTTTGCTATGCATGCAAAGATTAGATATCGTGACCTCTTTGCTTGAACTTAAGACACCATCCAAACATGTATGCAAGATTGCATTTTTGGTAAGATTTAGTGGTCTTCCTTTCCTAAAGATGGCATAGTTTGATCTGATTGTAAATTGTGGATTGTTCATAGCGATGTCTATGGCCCATTGCAAACACCATTTTTTGGAAATTACCTATATTTCATGAATCTATATATGAATTTTCTAGGCATACATGGCTATATCTAGTCAAGTCAAAACTCAATGTTTTTCTGTGCTTTAGAAAATTCCTAATTATGGATGAAAATAGATCAACAAGTAACATGGACACCCTCTATTCAAATCAAGAGGGGGAGCATATGTCTTTTGAATTCGATGCATTTTTCATTTAGTGTGGGATAAAACATCAATACATACTGCCACATACACTAGACTAGAATGGTGTTCATGAGAAGAAAAACAATCATCTTATGGAAATGGCAAGATGTATGTTCAAAAGTTAGGCATTACCTAATGGTTTTTGGCTTAATTTGGTGATGTGTGCTACATATGTATGTAATATGTGTCTCACAAAGGCATTCAATTCTATCACTCCTTACGAGGCTTGGCATGGGTTCAAGCCATACCTTGTTCATCTGCATGCTTTCGTTTTCTCTTAGCATATGTATTGTTGTTTAAGAAACAATGCAAGAAACTAGATGATAAGTTAATGAAATATATTTTTGTTGGATTAAATTATAGGAGAAAATGTTATCATCTATATCACCCAAAAAAGATATATTTTGGTTAGATGAGGTGTAAGATTTTTGCAAGACTCAATTTTGCATCTACTTGCTTGTATCAAGGAGACTTCAGTGCATTCCAACAGTATGTATAACACCTTTTTTCCTCTTTTCATTGGTGGGAAATCAAATGTATCTTCTAGTGAGGCAACTTCTAGCCTATGACTTTCTCTAAGTATCACCAATATTAAGAGTAATCATTGAATATTCTAGATTCTCATTTGTGCATGACTTTTTCGCCATTGATATGACATGGAAGATTAACTCTTGAAATTTAGCTCCCTAAATTTTACTTTTACTAAGAAAGAATTACTTTCATACTTAATGCAAAGTCATAACCTAGTAATCAAAAGTGACTTTTATTCAAAAAAATATATGTACTCCCATGCAAATTCATGTTCTTGCATGGCCAAATTGATTCAAGCATTCCTTTGTTTTAAGTCTACTTGAAATTCATGCACTTCATGCAACTATCTTATGCATGGAAATTACTACTTTTGATTCACTTTTATGTATCAACATGCTAATGCACATGTTTTAGATCATCTTAAACTTTCTCTAATAAAAAATAAGTTTGAAATGTGAATAAAGGAAATATTTATACCTAAACTTGTGCATGAAACCCACTATTTTGGAAAGAGAAGTGCACATACATTCATTATTTTCAATGCAAGGATGCATACAAGAGCTTGGAGTACTTGATGTTTTTCAAAACATGTATGTTTGTGTATTAAAATCTAGAATATATTATCTTTGTATGACCATTAACGAAATGAAGCCTTATTCTGTGCTTCAATGTTAAATATATACAAAGATAATGAAACATATGGCAAAGAAAATATGAAATCAATGATAACTTGAAAAAAACTTAGCTTAATGTCAAGCTTTGTACTTCCTTTACCCTTGAGAATAGTTGTCCTCCATTTTTAAGGCGTCAAATTCAAGATGAAGATAAATTTATTCTCTTGTGTCTACCATGAAACTCCTGATTGACCTCCTCTTGAAGATCAACTCCCATGTTATCTCTTTGTAAGTTTTCTTTCCTTCATAGCTTTGACAACTAGAAAGATGCCTTGTTCCAGAGTTACCCATACCAGCCAAACAACTGGCCTTGTTTTTAGATGGCTTACTAAGCACCAAGTTAAGATCATATGTGTACTTGAAAGAGCCTAGATCCATAGAAGAGTGTGTAGGGATGTGCATAGACATAGAAGAAAATTTGGGTGAGGAGTTAGAATTATCCAAACTCTACAAGGATTCAGATAGTTCTACTAGTCATACTTCCAAAACCTCCATTGAGATAGAGGAGATAGCTAATCAGGTTGCAAAGAAGCTAGGAATTCAAAATAGAAAAACACCAAGGGTCACCTCATTGAAGCGATGCTACAAATGTGGAGGAGACCACATGGATAATGTATGCCCATTGCAAAACCAGAACATGAGAGAAATGAATGCTCCATATTGCACTATTGAGAGAAAATACACAAACCACACTGCTCAAGATTGTCCATACAACAGGCAAGCTGTTAGACAAACTTATGAGCAACATTACCAACAAGGTAGTTATCAGAACTAGTACCAACAACCATATTATAGGCCACAACAACAATATCAACCTCAATACCCACAACCATATCAGGCACAATATAGGCCACAACCGGTCCTAGGAAACCAACCACCAGCTCTTGCCAATGTGATTCCTGTTGAGTATACAGTGGTAGAGGAGAGCTCTAACAAAGCATTAGTGCCAATGACCCCTTTGGTCTCAGAAAAAGACCATCATGCTCAAAGTTTTGACTACCCCTATGAAGATAGTCCACAAGCTTATTACACGAAGTCACTTGAGCATAGTGAAATTTTTCCGCATCAATACGAGGCACCACCTATGGAACCAAGTTGGGAGCCAGAATACTCCAATATCATGTACACAAATCCTAACCCCAGGCCTTAATTGAGGCAAGTAAGACCACAAGCCCCTAGAGGACCATGTTTTAGATGTTAGGGTGACCACTTCATCCGTGAATGTCCCCACCCACCTGCTCCAAGACAAGGACAAAATATCACAATACAAAGGCTTTTTTCCTGAGTGCGACAAAGAACATCTTCCAAGAGACTGTCCAATAAACCCATCTAGTGCACCCAAGGTTACACCAATTAATGTGGTAGGCTTAGTGGTGGATTCAAGTTCTAGTAGTGTTAATGTGGCTCCCATATAGGCAATTACTAGGGCACAAGCATTAAACCATGAAAAACTAGCTAAACAATCAGAGTCAAGTGAATCAAGAGAGCCTAGTAAGAGGAAAACAAGGACTTAGAAGAAGTGGGATAGGAAGTTCTTAGAGCTAGAGGAAAGCTTGAGAGACATGAAAACAAAAATAGCAGACATTGCATCTCAAAAACCCTCACACGAAGAAACTCCATCTGCACCACCTCATCCCACCCCACCATCCATTGTAAATAGACCAAAACCAAGGTCTGTTCTTGCAGATTCAACACCAGAAGGCTTGGACATGATGTTCAAGGCCTACTAAGCTCGACTTCAAGAAGGGCCAAGGGTTGCAAACCTGGAAAAGAGTTACCCTAGAGCAGATTTAGAGATTGAATGGGCAAAAATGTGCATGAAAATGGTAGAGCTAGCTCCGGCTATGCTCGAGGCCAATCAATTATTTAATCAAAAAAATTCTATCAAAGTAGGTTTGCATTTCCATGGCTTATTAGAAAGATTAGAGTAGTTGGTAAAGAAGCCATAGGTTTCTTTACCTCCACAATCGCAACCAGTTGTTCAAAGAGAAAGCTCACCACCGACGAAAGCTTATGTTTTTTATTCTATGGATGATGGAGCACCTCTTTCAATTGAACAGTACTCTCTAGAGTTCTTGCGAGAAATACAAGAAGAGAAATGGACCAAGGAGAGGGGTAATCCCCATCCTATTCCTAAAATTGATGATCTTCATGATCATTTTCCCCAAGACATTCCATCTATTTATGGAGATCAAGTAGATAAACAAGAAGATGAAAGATTAGATTTTATATCTAATTCTTTACAAGAGTTGCCACAATCCATAGGCCCATGGGAATCTGAATCTCTTTAGATCAAAGACCCCATAATATTGGTAAGACATGAAGACTGAGTGGTTCCAAGAAACACTGAAGTCATGAAGAACACTAAGGTTCAATGTCATCTCACCTTAGAAGAGCTACTCAAATTAAAACCTCAGCTATGGAAACATGTGGCAAATAAATTTCTAGAACTTGGTTCTAATGTGTCAAAGCAGGCTCTAATCAGAAAGTACTAGGGATACCTCTAGATAAAATCGGAGACATGAGTGACAGTGAAGAAGGTAATACTTTTCTTCCAATTACCTACCAAGCTTACACAACCAGAGCTATCTTAGATTCAGGTGCTGGTGTTGCAATTGCTACCACCTCCTTGTGGAAGCAATGGGGCAAACCTGCATTAAGACCTACTAGAATGAAGCTTCAAATGGTTGATGGACATATTGAAGGACCTCTAGGATTTCTAGAAGGGATAACTCTAACTACTTGTGGTGTAGAGTTTGAACAAACCTTTGCTATATGTGACTTTGGTAAAAATAATGTCTATGAGATGATCGTAGGATGGCCCTTCCTGTGACAACTACAAATAGTACAAGATTGGGGAACCAACTCCTTGTACATGCACCACTTAGGAGTCACAACCAAGGTGAATTTGAAGGATTATATGTTTAGAGATGTACCACACCTACAATGGAATCCTCTCTACAAAACGCAAGAAGATTCAATATCTGTGCATTCTGAAAGTTCTTCTAATCCATCCCAAATGAATGAAGATACTTACTTTTGGATGTGCAAAGTTGCAGAGGAAGAGGAAGATCACCTAAAAACGAGAGAAGAAGGAACTTCTCAAGGACAAAGACCAGTTAATGACCTTGCCTACACACTGATGATCTTTCCAGATGAGGAATCTGAGCCTCATGGTTGGGCACAAATCTTAGTCACCATGGACATTGCTATCAATGAAGAACAGTGGACACCTCATTGTGATGAGGAGGGTTATGATATCTCTGTGTTCATGTGTCAGCCCTTGCTAGAAGAATGTGACCCTAGTGATTTCATAGAAGAAGAGGAGGGCGATGATGATTTAGAGTCCATTGTGATGGATAGTTGCTCTGCCTTAGAGGAGCACTATCTAGAGAATTTAGGAGTATTTACTGAAAAAGAAGAACCTCTCACAAGCATCAAAACGGTAAATTCAAAGGAAGGAAGTGAAGGTGGTCAAAAGAAAAAGAAAAGAAAAGAAGTCAAACAAGAAGAGGAGGAATCATTGTTGAGGTACCAGAGAATTTCAAGAAATATGAATTTGAAGACCAGAAAATTTTGGTATGAATGACTAAGAGAGAGGCCATCACAGGAGAAGCATATGATAATAAAGAAAAAACCAAAAATATTGTAGTAACCATTGAAGGGAACAAAGAGTGATGTACGTATATAGGAGAAGACCTAAGTGCAAAAGAAGAAGTAGAGCATGTAGCTTTACTAAGGGAATATAGGGACGTATTTGCATGGAGCTATAGAGACCTGAAGGGAGTAGATCCGACAATATGTTCTCATACAATCCCCATGACAGTTGATGCCAAACCCACTGAACATAAGCCCTACAAATATAATGATACTTATGTAGCCAAAAATAAAAGAAGAAATCGACAAACTGATTGAAGCTGGATTTATCTATGAGATTGAGTATACAGAATGAGTGTCCACCATTTTAGTGGTGCCCAAGAAGAATGGAAATTTATGAGTGTGTATTAACCTTAAAAAAGTTAATGTCGCTATGATCAGATAACTATCCATTTCCAATCACTGAATATTTATTGGAGTGTGTTGCAGGCAAGGAAGTTTATAGGTTCCTTGATGGATTTTCAAGTTACAACCAAGTAGCCATTGCCCTAGAAGATCAACACAAGACGACTTTTGCCACATAGTGGGGAATCTTTGCATTTTGTGTGATGCCATTTGGGCTCACCAATGCACCTGCAACATTCCAAAGGCTCATGTTTCATATCTTCAAAGACTTCTTGCAAAAGAGTTTAGAAATATATTTAGATGATTTATGTGCTCATTCCCAAGAAAGAAGATACCACATCTTTGAGCTTAGAAAAATCTTCAACAAGTGTAGAGAGTATCGAGTCTGTCTGAACCTAGAAAAGTGTGTGTTCATGGTACGTCAAGGCAAGATCTTAGGTCATATTGTTTGAAGACCATGAGCAAGTGATGGCACAAGTGCGTGAGTGAGAAGCACACTAGCATGCACACATATACACACACATATGCACACAAGGTAATAACAAACAAAGGAACAATGGCAAGGTTCTATTACAAATAAAGTCTCTTACAAAAGCTAAAATCTCTAACAAGCTAACCCCAAAAATAAGCTCTCTATCTCTTTTTATAGTTTTTTGAGTAGTTTTTGGTCTTGTCCAGACCTAGTGTCTAGCCTAGTTAAAAATTAGGCTCCAAAGCATATTTGGGGGCTCAAATGGAACCTAAAAATTATTAGAATTGGTGTGTAGCTACTTCTAACAGTCCTCAATCTCAAGGACCCCTTGGCTTTAAAAAAATGGAGTTGCAAAAATTTGAAACAATATTTACAATGGTTTTTAGTGATAAAAATCATTGTTTTTATAGGGATTTCTTTTGAAAAATTGATGTGTACACCTTGGAGCTCCCTACATGCTCTATCTTCTTGTGTGTCCACTTCTTTGATGTGCTCCCATGCATTGTGCTTGACCTTGAAATCATTATTTTTTAAGGATTTCTTCTAAAAAATTGATGTTTACATCTTGGAGCTCCCTACATGCTCTGTCTTCTTGTGTGTCTAGTTCTTTGACGTGCTCCCATGCATTGTGCTTGACCTTGAGTGTCAACACCCCCCCCCCCCCCCCCCCGAATCTGTCATCCCTGAGAAACCCTTGTTAGAGTGGTTGTTCCATGTAGTAATTTGAGATGTAGTGTCCCTCATGTATTAAGAAGAGCGGTCCATCTTGCAAATGTAGCTTGGTTGATTGTCTGGTTCTTCATTTCCTCTACTATCTTGTGCAAGTTTTAGTTCCTTTGCATGTATCTCTTCCTTGGATTCCATCATGATGGTGTATTTATGAGATTCCAAAATTTTAAGTTGCTCATTAGAGGTGGTTAACATTGATTTTGAGTAGCTATCGACTGTGAGTTGCTTCATAGCTATTGATGTTGTAACCTTGATGTCCTCGGGATCTTTCAAGCATGTGTTTCGTAGTTTTCATTCCAAGTTCTCATGACACATAATGAATGGTGGGTAGGTGCATGGGTTGAAAAACATATACGCCTTATGCATGGCCTTGTAATGTAGCCCTATGCATGCTTACTTGGGAAATGCATTGGAAGAAGTATGGTGCAAAAAATTGGATCTTGAGCTAAGTGTTCAAGGGTATGCTGACAAAGAGGTTTCCTTATCTATCATGGTCATAGTGTTGACGAAGTAGGAAATTCTTACCATGACAAAAGGTCTATCGATAGTCGTCTCTTTGTGTTGTACTCCCATCATGGTGATTGACCAATGGCTTGCCCTTCTTGTTGATGTATGTCCTTACTGATGGTTCACTCATGAGATTCTTCAAGCGCACCATCGTGTCCTTTCTTCTTCTTCTCCTCTTTTTTTTCGGAACAATGGCATAAAATAAGAAGAAAGAGGTTAGTATCAATTAAATATTTTACATATGTCAAATGTGTCTCATGTGCTTGGGATTCTCAACTGTGTCTATGCATGGCCATGTAATGTGGCCCTATATTAATGCATACTCTAGAAATGGATGACCTGAATGGTGCAAAAGACAGGGTTATGCTAGGGGCATATGGTTTTTGCACGTAGAGGCTTCCTTGTTCCTGTAGATGTTGATGCAGCCTTTATTGGAGGTATCCATTGAGTCTCAAAATGATAGCTAATCATTCCTCCTTATAGGGATCCATTTAGAACTGTATTCGGCTACATACAAGTCACTTTTGCCATTTTCATCTTTGGGTGGTTGCTTAAATTTTGTGTCCCATGTGGTTGGCTCTTTGGTTATGTGGGCGATACTGGTGCTTTTGGTTTCCAAACCCATATCGTTGGTGATTGTCTTCTTATTATTGTTGAAGATGTGAATTGATCTTCTTTTGATCTCGATGCTTGGTACTGATGCTTGCCTCTTCGTGGCTTCTTTGTTGAGACAGTATTCATGTGGTAGAGCATAGGTTTTTGTGGATGTAAAATTCTCTTGGGTACCCACATATGTAATCACCCTTATTGAACTACAACTAATTTCTTAGGCACCCAAATTTATCGGATATATTGTGGTTGAGCTTGTCGTGAAACTAGGACTAAAAGATAATCATCAACTCACGGTCCGATGTCCCATACCATCTTTCCTACACCAATGTGAGTATAAAATCTAGTGTCCCATACCACCCTATTTTATATTCACATTGATGTGTGAGTGAATATTATCCTAAACTCTAAAACATCTCTTGATAGAGAACCTTCTTGATTCATTTCTTTTCGAGAATTTTGAAGTTTCAAGCATAAACTCTAACTAGATTTTCTAGGTTTTTATCCCTTCACATGATCGTTTCACAATCTTGTGCTTTCCTTCGGGAACTTGAAAACTTTTTGATGGAATATACATCCTTCTTTGCTAGGATTTTCAAATGAAAACTAATCAAAATTCCAAGTACTTGAATTTTCATAGATTCAAGTTCAATTGGTTTATTCTTGAACAATTTGTAGTGACAAGAGATTTTAATGTCTTGTCTTTAGATTCCGTCTTACTGATGCTTTAGGTACCTATCTTGGCCAAGACTTTTATATGAATCTCTCTACTGCCTAAGTTTGAGCATCCGCTCATGCTCTCTGGATTTGTACCAAAATCCCTTTAAGGATAAGCAAATGCTTATGTTTACCTTCCACAGACTTAAGTACCGTCTTCACGGTTGCAAAATACATTCTTGGAATTTCTTCTCTCTGTTCAGACTTGGAACAGCTTACTCTTTTCACAAATTTCCATTGGATAAATGGAACCTGAGTGAATAATTCCCAAAAGAAATTTTATTGCCAATACTTCGGCAATCTATAAAGTAGTTTCAATCGCATGTTCTTGGACAATCATGGCCAATCTTGATCAAGTCTTGTTGATCATGTGATAATAATAAAGACTTTGTCTTTATGTTTAAGATCTCTTGGACTATCAAAAAGCTTCTTTGCTTACTCGTGGGATTTTTAGAGATCTTTCCCCAACTTAAGTCCAGGCGATCGAATACTGATGCCTCTTAGATTCCAAAGCTAAGAATCTTTGATATTCCTTTAGGTTATATCAATATTTGGACTTAATTGCCAATACTATTGGTTTGGGAATTACTGGGAAGTACGTGCTATTAGAATTTTCTAATCTCACATCTAGGGAGATTTTTCTTTCAAGAACTTTAGATTCCTATCAAGGAATCAATGATTCATCTTGGAATCCTTCGTTTTACTGGAATCTTCTCTCTAAAAGAAATATTGACTATTGAACAAGAACAAGACTTAAGGCTTTATTGCTCGTCTAAAAGACATTCCTTTTTTAACTAAGGAAATAGTTAACTAGGCTATTTCCTTTATTGGCTTAACTTTTAGGAAGTAGCTTAATTTCTAAAGATTAATTAGATTTGGGTTTCTTCTTTAAGCTCGAATTAGCTTAAACAAAACCAAGCATACTTTATTTTTTGGCAAAACATCTATAACCAGTAGATGTTTTGCTCTTATTTCTTTGTACACCTTTTATCATTCCTTGGTCCTATCATATATTATGAATTTATGTGTATCTTGGGAAGAGTTCATGAATGTGTACCTAAGTCAAGAAGTCTTAGGGACTTGTGCCAAAGAGACTAAATCTCATTTGCCACACAAGTGCATATAGTGGGGAATTGACACACGCTTATTTGTGAATCCGATGAACCGACCTAACCTAGTGTATGAGGACATGTGCACACGTGATAAGAAATGAAGTGGTTTAGCTTATATGCATGAGAAAAGACTAATCCACCTCTCTAACTCACTTAAATACTGAAAGTGTCTGTCGTTATACCACTTACAACAGTTTTCAATAAATTTAATATTTCTCCTAGCTCCAAACTCCGAACATGGCCAATAGCGGATTCATTTTGAAGCTATCAACAAGACGCATCGTAGTTTCACTTGATTTCGACAACCGTGCTTCAAATTATGAACAAAATAGTGAATGGCAGGAAACACCCACACTCACTCCACAACTTCTACTAGCTCACACACACACTACAGTAGCTCAAAAATAGTGGGGAGGGGTAGACAACAGTCCTACACACACATTCCAAGCATTACCCATGATGGGGGAAGTATCTCAACCCCTAAGCAACGATGAAGCGCGAATGACCTCCACAGGTATCCTTCTTTGACCTCTGCACACCAAAAATGCTCTTACTCAGAGCTTATGCAGAGAACTCCAGTGAGCTTTTGTAGACCTGTAGTAGACACCAAGGGCTTTCCAACAAAACAAATTTCACTTGAAATGGATGCTTACACAAAGAGAAACAATGTCTACAACATGAGCTAGTTGAATGCTCACAACTGCTAGTCAAGCAGAGACCTCACTTCACTCCAGCAAACTTTTCTCAGAGATTATACAGAGAATGAATCTCAAACTTATGTCAACTTTAGAGGACTCTAATAGCTACCCAATGACACCAAAATCATAGCAAATGGATACATAGAGAAGGAGAACCAGCCCTTACAACAGAGA
This sequence comes from Ceratopteris richardii, assembly GCA_020310875.1. NCBI lineage: Eukaryota > Viridiplantae > Streptophyta > Polypodiopsida > Polypodiales > Pteridaceae > Ceratopteris > Ceratopteris richardii. The sequence goes on from CM035434.1 coordinate 56,857,447, forward strand.
GCAAAATATTTCCAACAGAGCCTACACAAAGAGAGAGATATCAATCACACAACTTCACTAAAATGAATGTTGCTCCCAGCTTACTCAGAGAATGCTCCAGAGAATTGGTAAGCAAAAAATAGACTCTTATAGCTATCCAATGAGACAAGAATTACATCAAATGGATACCATATGAGGGAGAACCAATGCTAACAACTCAGGGGTAGAGAGTTGCAACACTGCCTGCGCACACACATAGATATGCCTACTAAAAGAAAACAAACAAGCAAGCAAGGGGGTTGCTTAAGCAAGGCGCTTGCTTATCACAACTCCAGCACTTAGTGCTCACTTTACATGAGCTAAAACTCCAAGAAGATGGCCCAAAAGAAGTCGGGATACATGCTCCTTTTATAGTGAGAGGTGTGCCCCTAAAATCTAGGAACTACCTTTCCAAATCAGCCTCCTAACTTGGAGGAATTAGTTGAGATGACTTGGGGAGTGGTTGAGTGACTTTTCTTGATGGAATCTCGTGGCTTTTGGCTTCCTTTGATTGCTCCACATGTCCGTAAAAGATTCCCCACGAATTTTTAGCTTGAAGCTTGACTTTTAACACTCCCCCTCAAGCTTCAATTCTTCATCCTCATCCAAGCTCCTTCATGTTGATGCATTGCTTGAATTTTGAAATCTTCATCCCATCCAAAGCTTTTGTAAACATGTCCGCAACTTGGTCCTTAGTACCAATATGATGTACTGAAACTTCCTTGGATATCACCTTTTCCCTTATGAAGTGATAGTGCACTTCAATATGCTTGGTTCTAGCATGATAGACAGGGTTCGATGCTAGATGAATGCTACTCATGTTGTCACAAAAAATTGGATATGTGTCAACCTGCAAATTAAGCTCCATAAATAACTTCTTAATCCACATTAGCTCACATGTGACTTGAGCCAAAGCTCTATACTCAGCCTCGGTGGAAGATAATGCCACCGTGGGTTGCTTCTTTGAAATCCATGAGATGATCTTGCTACCTAGCATGACTAGGTAACCACTTGTACTCCTTCTATCTTCCTTCGAACCGGCCCAATCGGCATCGGAATAAGCTTTGACCTGCATATCATCATCAAATGAGTAGAACAATCCTTCATTTATAGTGGCTTTGAGATATCGCAACATTCTTCTTGCAGCTTGCAAGTGTGTAGTCCTTGGACTATGCATAAATTGTGATAACACTCCAACTCCATATGCTATGTCAGGCCTGGTTATTGTGGCATAATTGAAAGAGCCTACAATAGATCGATACAAAGTTACATCCTCTAATGGCTCTCCATCAATGGAGCTTAGCTTTACATTAACTTCCATGGGATTTGAAATAGGCTTGCAATGTAGCATCCCAAACCTCTCAAGTAGGTCTAGAATATACTTCCTTTGTATGAGCATAATACCTTCTTCTTTGTATACAACTTCAATGCCAAGAAAATACCTAAGATCTCCAAGATCAGAGATCCTAAACTCCTTTCCAAGCTTTGCCTTGATCTCCTCAATGCCCTTTGTATCATTACCTGTAATGATAAGATCATCTACATACACACACATGTAGACCACAAGTTCTCCTCTTTGTTTGATGAAGAGAGATGGATCCGCCTTGCATTGATTGTAACCACATTTGATCAAATAGTCCACCAATCTTTGGTTCCAAGCCCTTGGAGCTTGCTTTAGGCCATAAAGTGCCTTCTTCAACCTACAAACATGATGTGGAAACTCTTTATGAACAAAACCTAGTGGTTGCTCCATGTATACCTCTTCTTCCAAGTCTCCATTGAGAAAGGCATTCTTGATATCCAATTGGAAGAGCTTCCATCCTTTGCTAGCAGCCATTGCAATGAGTGTCCTAATGGTGCTCATCTTTGCCACGGGGCTGAATGTCTCTTCAAAGTCCACTCCATAGGTTTGTGCAAAACCCTTAGCCACCAATCTTGCTTTGAACCTAGAAATAGATCCATCTGAATTCCTCTTTACTTTATACACCCACTTATTACCTATTACCTTCATGTTCTCCTTCTTGGGCACTAGAGTCCATGTTTGATTTTCCTCAAGTGCGTCGATCTCTTCTTGCATTGCCTCTTTCCATTCGGTGTACCTGCTTGCATCTTCATAGCAATCCGGCTCATGATCTTCTACTACTTTGTTCATATATGCATAATGTGTTGCCATGTATGAATCATAAGTAAACCTTTGAGTTGGATACTTAACTCTAGAAGACTTCCTTTCTTCACCTTTTGGAGGAATAAACCTCCTTTGCCTTGGGAACTTGATCTCTTTCTTTGACGTGGCTTCTTTCTCCATCATGTGTCCTTCATCATCTTCAACTTCATTACCTTCTTCATCCAACTCCACCAATGTTGCTTTGCCTTTGTTGATTGATTGTGCTTCATAGCTTGATGAAGGTCTCCCCCTCCATGGTGAGTTCATGCTTGAACTATCTTCATTGATGGAACACCTTGGGCCGCTTAGCTCTAGGTCGATTTGTTCTTCATCATGTCCATGCTTTTCTTCTTCATAGTCCTGCATACAATCATACTTCTTATACCAAGGGAGTAGCTCATCAAATGCTACATCCCTTGATATCCTCAAGTCCTTTGTATTTGGGTTGAAGCACCTGTAACCTTTATGATCATTTGAATATCCTAGAAACACACACTTTTCTGCCTTTGGTTGTAGCTTGTGCCTCAATTCACTTGGCACATGTACATAACAAGTACATCCAAATATCTTCAAGTGGGAAAGATCAGGTTTCTTACCATAATAGGCTTGATATGGTGTCAAGCCATGGATCCCTGAGGTAGGAGCCCTATTCATTAGATACACGGCGGTATTTGCTGCATCACTCCAAAACATGTTAGGTACATTCATCTCATTAAGCATTGCTCTAGCGATCTCGGCAATGTATCTATTCTTTCTCTCTGCTACTCCATTTTGTTGGGGTGTGTACCTGCATGTTACTTGCCTCTTGATGCCTTGATCCATTAAAAAATCAGAAAACTCATTTGAGAAATATTCTCCCCCTCCATCGGACCTTAGCTTCTTGATATATGTACCTGTTTCCTTCTCTACCATTGCCTTGAATGCTTTGAAACATGTAAACACATCTGATTTGTTTTTGATGAAATAAACCCAAACCATCCTTGTGCAATCATCTATAAAAGTGACAAAGTACTTGTTACCTCCAATGGATTGCTCTTTCGTTGGCCCCCACACATCTGTATGTATCAACTCCAATGGATGTTGGCTTATGTAGCCACTCTTCTTGAATGGAAGTCTCGCTTGCTTCCCTAGTTGACAAGATTCACATAAATGCTTCATACCTTGTCCTTGGAAGTTGGGAAGACCTTCAACCAGCCTCTTGAATTGCATTTCCTTCATTCTTTGTATGTTGATGTGACCTATCCTCTTGTGCCACAAGTCCAACTCTGAAATCCTCTTGTTTCCATATGTGAAGTAGACATGTTGAGTAGAATGAGAATTTACCTCCAAAGTGAAGAGTCTCCCTTGCTTCTTTCCTCTTGCTATGACCTTGTAACCTTGCTTAGGGTTCTCCACAAAGCATCCACCTTTGTTGAACCTTACTTGATAGCCTCTTTCAACCATTTGCCCAACGGACACCAAGTTCTTTGTGATGGTAGGTACATGCAAGACATCCTTGAGACATCTTCCTTCCTCCTTGTCATCCAAAGCTACATCTCCAACATGGGAGATCTCATGGGCTGTATCATCACCTGTTTCTACATGTCCTTTACCTTTGGGAACATGTAGATTAGTAAACCAAGAAGCATTGCAACTCATATGGTTGCTACATCCACTATCAATATACCAAGTGTTATCTACTTTGCTTGAATTCCCATTCATGTGCATCATCAAGAGATTGTCATTTTCTGAACTTGTAGAAGCATAATTACCTTGGCCTTTGTATGAAGAACCTTGATTATAGTTCCTTTGGTTTCCTCCTTGGTAGCAATCTCTAGCATAGTGGCCAAACTTGCCACATATGTAACATCCTTCGCCATCTTGATTCCTGTTTTGTTGATGTCGTCCTCCTCTTCCTCTTGATCTTCCTCTCCCTCTTTGTGATGAGGTGCCTTGGTCATGTCCTTGATTTCTTGAGTGGCCTTGCCTTCCTCCAAACCTTCCTTTGCCCCTTCCTTGTCCTTGTCTTCCTTTGCCCCTTTGATTACCTGCATAGAAAACTTGTGCATCTTTGCTTTTAGTTGAACTTCCACCTATGTTCATTTCTTCGGTGACCATGAGAGCAACCAATTGCTCAAAATCGGGAAGATTATCCCTTACATAAACTGAAGTGGTAAAGGGTTTCCACTTCTCATCATCTCTCAAACCATTGAGAGTATAAGCCACAAGATCGTCATCGTCTACGTGGCTTCCAATGGATCCCAATGCATCTGATAACTCCTTGACCTTAAGTATGTAGTCATTTATGCTACTCCCTGAGCTCTTCCTAAGGTTGTTGAGCTCATTCTTGAGTTGGATCTTCCTTGCTTTGGTGCTTGTTGAATAAAGCCTTTCAAGTGTCTCCCATACCTTCATGCTTGAATCCAGGTCTTGGATATGGCCGATCATGCTATTGCTAATGTGTTGGGAAAGAATAAAGATAACCCTCTTGTCTCTTTCATTCCATTCCCTAAAGGCCCTTCTCTGGTCATTGGTTGGATTCTCATCCAACCTAGGTCTTGGTTCACTTCCACTAATCAACCCCCAAAGGCCCTTGCCCATAAGATAGTTGGAGACCCTAAATCTCCATGGTTGATAGTTACCTTTGTCTAGCTTTTCAATTTGAGTGTTGAAGTCTCCCATATCTAGTCTTTGATACTTGACCTAGCCCTTGGCTAATGCTCCAATGTGTGTAAAATGAAAATGAGGCTCTGAGGTTACCTCAATCCAAAGCTTTCCTTAGATGGACACCTTGTGCTCTTGCAAATTTGAGTAGAATAGCTCCCCCTTGATGTGAGCTACCTCCAAGAAGCTTTTGTTGATGCAACTCTTCAACCACCAACTCCAAGATGTCTTCTTGCTTGTATGTGATACCTCCAAGATGCCCAAATGCTCTGATACCACTGATGGGGGAAGTATCTCAACCCCTAAGCAACGATGAAGCGCGAATGACCTCCACAGGTATCCTTCTTTGACCTCTGCACACCAAAAATGCTCTTACTCAGAGCTTATGCAGAGAACTCCAGTGAGCTTTTGTAGACCTGTAGTAGACACCAAGGGCTTTCCAACAAAACAAATTTCACTTGAAATGGATGCTTACACAAAGAGAAACAATGTCTACAACATGAGCTAGTTGAATGCTCACAACTGCTAGTCAAGCAGAGACCTCACTTCACTCCAGCAAACTTTTCTCCGAGATTATACAGAGAATGAATCTCAAACTTATGTCAACTTTAGAGGACTCTAATAGCTACCCAATGACACCAAAATCATAGCAAATGGATACATAGAGAAGGAGAACCAGCCCTTACAACAGAGAGCAAAATATTTCCAACAGAGCCTACACAAAGAGAGAGATATCAATCACACAACTTCACTAAAATGAATGTTGCTCCCAGCTTACTCAGAGAATGCTCCAGAGAATTGGTAAGCAAAAAATAGACTCTTATAGCTATCCAATGAGACAAGAATTACATCAAATGGATACCATATGAGGGAGAACCAATGCTAACAACTCAGGGGTAGAGAGTTGCAACACTGCCTGCGCACACACATAGATATGCCTACTAAAAGAAAACAAACAAGCAAGCAAGGGGGTTGCTTAAGCAAGGCGCTTGCTTATCACAACTCCAGCACTTAGTGCTCACTTTACATGAGCTAAAACTCCAAGAAGATGGCCCAAAAGAAGTCGGGATACATGCTCCTTTTATAGTGAGAGGTGTGCCCCTAAAATCTAGGAACTACCTTTCCAAATCAGCCTCCTAACTTGGAGGAATTAGTTGAGATGACTTGGGGAGTGGTTGAGTGACTTTTCTTGATGGAATCTCGTGGCTTTTGGCTTCCTTTGATTGCTCCACATGTCCGTAAAAGATTCCCCACGAATTTTTAGCTTGAAGCTTGACTTTTAACAACCCACACATAGAAGATCAAAGAGAAGATGAAAATCTGCAAGGAAGAAGCAATTTTGAAAATCAGGAGCTCTCCTTCTTCACAATGGCAAAAAGTCTCTAAAAAGAGTCACAAAGTGACTTATATACATGTGCCCCAAAAATGGTCCTTTCACACAAGTGACCAGCACTTTATAACTAATATCTAGTTTCATACTATTTTACAAGAAATATATTACAATGATTTGCGATTATGCATCTAGAGGACTGCTCTAGTGCATTTACATGGCTTGAGGGAATTTCCTAAGACTTTGAAGAAGAAAAATATGTCCATTAATTTGAAAATTTTGGGGCTCCCCTTTCATGCCTCTTTGCTCTGCAACACTGTCCCCCTCTTTGTCTCTATCGTCCCTTGACAGGCTTTCGCTTCTCGTTTTCTGCTCGTCTAAGCTTTTTGAATACACACACCCAATGGTCGAAGAAGCCCCAAGGACTGTAAGACAACTGGTTATCTTATCCAAGGTATGTCATTTGCTTCTGTTTGCCCCTTGGTATTCCTTATATCACATATCTGGGTTGCTGTATTAAGTGGGCTGCCACGCACACCACCTATAACTAAGAATGTGATGTTCTTAGTCACCCTCTTCAACTTTTCAGCCTCTGCCTCTTTCTAGCTTTTGGTCTTCTGATTTTTCTTTATCTTCACACATCTCACCTATTGTATTGCTTTGAGCCTGTATCCTTTCTGCCACCGCACGCTATTAGCGGGAGGATTATTACCTGCCAAGTATTGTCTTGCATTTCTTCATGGATACTTCTTGGCCCTGGTCCTTCCTTCCCATGAAATGTCCTCGTTGTGATTATTCTTTAATTCCATTCCTCAGGACCTAGGTGTTTGGTGTTGTTTCCTGATGCGTGCCCCTGTAGGGCTTTGGGTAGAGGGTGGTTCTTTTGCTTTATTATCTTCATTCTTTACTGAGAAGTTTTGGTCTTTGATTTTCTTCTTCTTCTCTTCTTGCTTGATTCTCCTTTCACATGTCCCTCCTCCTGAACTTTGTCGTCCCCGACAGGCTTTTTGTGGCGACGTGAGTATGTTTGTATGGCAGCTTGCTCTCGTTGATTAAGCAAATTGGCGTGACATATCATGAACTCTTTCCACTGGATTGACTTTACTCCATCCTCTGGTGCTTGTCGGTGATCCGCAAAAAAGCTTGTTTCATAAGCCACTAGTCTTGCATTAAGATTTGAAGTCATTTTAACAAAAAAATTCTGAATCAATTTCAAAGAAGGCAGTAAAAAATGCTTCTTCAAAAGTCTACATATACGTGCTCGGCAAGAACGTAAGCCATGAATAGTATGCCATAAGTGTTAATCGGCTTGAGATAGTTGAAAGATAAAAAACAAGTGCTTCGAAACCTTGTGTAATGCGGATGAAGTTCAAAAATGTATATTTGGCATGTTGGAAGACTTTAATAACTGTAAGTAGCATGCTGAAAATCTTATTAGTCATTTTGACTGCTAAATCCGGTATAGTGGCATATCTAGCAATCCAAAATTCCATGGTTTTCACCATGTATTCTTCCGTTGGTAGGTAATTATGTGGTGGACTTGGTAATAGTGGATAATTGATCCATTGATTATTTATGGTACCTTGGCTCTGTCCTTCCCAAAAATGCGACCAGGAGTGTCTGCGGGGTACTCGACAAAAAGATGGATTTACCTCAAGTGCATATGGCGATGCTTCCCATTGTACCTGCAGTGTAGGGCTCTTTCCCAAAAGTTTTCGCCTCCATATCGGATCAACCCTTTCGAATTCTTCTTGAGTATAGTTGAAAGTATTATTGCTGAACTGGAGGTTGTGCTAATAGGTTCTTACCCATTTCATGAAGTTTATGCTTTTCCTGCATCACTTTGTCATAGTCCTCATCAGCCTCAAGCATCAACTGTTGCGTATCCATAGGAGTTTTGATCATATCTTGCACCAATGGCTTGAGCTGAGCGACATCGACATTCAACCACGTTTTTGGAATACTTGGAGCTTCTCCTGTTTGGACATCCTTGTCGTGCTCCACATGGATAGTCTCGTTATGCTGATTTGTAGTTGTATTTCTAGTTCTGTACTTTCTAGATTGATAATTTTCGTGGCACTCCCTTGAAATGTAACATCCATGGGAGAGGGTTCTTCCACAACCCTTATTGGAGTGAAGGGTTCTGATTCTTCCACCGTAGCTTCTTTTGGTTCTTCCTTTGGATTCTTGAATGAACGTTAGCCCGTAAGCTTAGTCTCTTGTATTTGAATGATTGAGGTCTCATTTACTTTGATGACATGGATTCCTTCTTGGGGTACCTCTTGGTCTGCGATGTCTTAATTGGGGTTGATGGGGTTGTCATTCACCTTCATGCCCTCTTCTTTTGTAGTGTAGTTTATTTCATTTAATTCTTCCCATTGTCCATTGTCTTTGGATTCACTTCGAATGTCCGTATTTAATAGGGAGGTGTCAGGCTCTTCGTGTGTATCTGAAGAGGAGCTTGAATTGACCAACCCTAATTCTCTATATCTATGTACCTTGGTTAACCTCTTTTTTACTTCCATGTCTTGCTGGGCCTGCTGGTAATGGTGCCCTTGAACTGGTAGATTAACTTGACCCTTTGTATATTGGTGTGTATCTTCTAGGGCTTTTGTTAATTCGTCTTCTTTAATTGATCAGTGCTCTTCTATTCTTGTCTTTGGGAGCACGTGTGCCCTTTTTGTAGCTGGAACTTCAGTTTCTACTTGCATTACTTCCCTTAATCTCTTTGTACCCCTCATTTTGGGTTGAGAGCTAGTTTCTGCCACCTCAACAATCTTGACTCCTTTTTTCTTTCTTGGGATTGTGGCGACCTTGGCATACTTAGCCATGGTAGTTGATGAGGGCATTTCTTGGAGGTGCTCTCTAATGCCTACAACATTATAGATCAATATTGTCAGAGCTACACTACCATTCAGGAACTTCTTGTGATTCCACTGCTTCTTTGCCTCAAACAACCTTTCTTGTATGTATGGAGTCAGATTAATTTGATTTCCAATTTGTTTGATAGCATGTGATAGTAGTTGGACACTGATCTTTTGAGGGGCAGTGTATCGATGCATGTTAGGAAAACAGAAGTGCTGGTGAATGAGTCTGACTTCTTCTTCTATGTCAACTCGATTGATATCAGTAAATGTTTTGGTCTTCGCCCCTCAACGTTCTTCTTTCAATATATTAGTTCCATCCTTCTCCCATCCAAAAGCTTCTTTGGTTAAATCATGTGTAAAGTGAATCACGACCCATTCACCTACTGCATCCATGACTCTCGCTTCTGGCACCAATGGACCATGTAGTGCTGGCTATAATGTATTCATCACTTGCGTGCATCTTTGAAAGTCAGGTTTGTAGATCGGTAATTCAAAATATTTGTGTATACCCACTTTCTTCATGATGTCAATTGTAGACGGAAGCTCATGCACCACTTTAAAATCTTGGGACAAACCGGGAACTGATGATCCGTATCCATGATTTTGATGGTTACCAGGAAGAGATACTCCCCAGCCGGTTGATCTTCTCTAAACCATTGTCCCTTTGCTTTACTCACGATTTGTGGAGGGATCACTTCTTCATGAATCATTGCTTCAAAATCTTCAGAAGCATTTGCACTTTTAATGAAAAGTGCATTAGCTTCAATAGAAGATATAGCAATTGTGTTGTGCATCGTAGTAACATGTTGTCGTTTTGTCGCTTCGTTCCTCTTGCTTGTATAAGTGAGATCTCTTACCACATATTTTTCATTTTCGTTTCTGAAGGAAAACAAGGATTAGTATAGCCGAAGCATTTATTTATTTACATAGTAGGTTCATTCCTAAGGAAGTTGAAGCTATGACCTATTCCCCATTGGAGAATGTGCACCACTAATTTTATTATGTACTTCAAGTGCCAAATGTCTGGCCTTATAATGTGGCCCTATTATGCATACTTTAGGTACACTGGAATCTTCATGAGTGCAACTGAAATCTTCATTGTTCTGGTGTTCCATTCCTCGTAGTTGCTTGATTTCCCAAATCCATTTTGTGGTCACCGTGATAGGCCGTGTCTTCTCTTTGGATCCTCGGGCTTCATGTGTTTCTTTTGTTTTTTCCGTTGTCCTAGTGATAGAGGTCTTTCTCTTCATGTTTCTATGACGAGTCTGTCTTGGCTTCATTGTCCGAATGTCTCGATGTAATGCGTCCTCCTGTTTGTTTATCTCTTGGTTAGCTACTTGTCTGATCTTCTTGGGAATCCATATTTGTTGCCGTGCTTTTTGAGCTTCAATCAAAGGCCTAAGGAGCCATACTTGCAAGAGTCGTTTTGGTTCGGATTTCGGTGAAGAAGAATTCTTGTCCATGTTTTTCTCCTTGTGAGCTGGTGTTGCAATCTCTGATTCCTTCAATTGATCCTTGCGTACCCATTTAAAGTTGACCTTTCGTGAATGCACGTAGTTGATGGTGGTCTGCCAAGTTGGTAATCCTTTTGTTGTGTGAGAAAATCTAAGAGTGTTGATCTTCTTGGTTTCTTTCTGTTCATCAATTGAATAGGATGAATCCACTTCTTCTGTGGATAGGTTAGGGTTTGAAATTTCTTGTTTCGGACCTGCTTCTGAGAGATTGGGGCTAGAATCATGCTCTCCGTTCTCTTCTTTGAGTTCTTCCACATTTTTGATTACTTCCGATCTCTGTGAGGGTTTCTCCCCTAATAGACTAAAAATTTCCTTGTGCCCTATCTTGGCTGAAATGTATCCTTGCACAAGGTGGATGCTTACTTCATTCTCAATGATCTAGTCTTGTCCTAGTATCGAATTTTCTATTAAGTTTTCATCTTTGCACACTAAGACTCGTTGTTCCATAGTTGAATTTCCTAGGTGGAGGGATACTATGGCTTCTCCAATGCATGCTATGGCTTGATCTCCAATTCCGATCATACGAGCTTTCGTGGGTGTCATAACCATCTGAAGATCTTTGATTACTGTATATTGTATGCAACTGAGTCCTGCTCTTGAGTCTATCAAGGCATCTATCAATCGGTACTCCATTGTTCCAATTCCTAGGTTTAAATAGGGCTGGGACATGTTGACATTAGTCGTGTCTGACTTATGGACCTGGTAATTAGCCATGGGGATAGGCTCCTCTCCTTGGAGATACCGTTCATCTCATTGCCTAATCCATTCTTTCCGTTTCTTAATGCGTTCTAGGGCTTCCTGCCATGCTTCTTCTCTAACTCATTCTTCCTCTTTCTTCCTATTTTGCGCACCTACGAGACGTGCTAACATTTGATCCGTCAATGGCTCCATAAACCGTTTCACTCTACATCCGCTTATGTAGTTAGGAAGAATATCTCCATCTAGAGTGGCTAAATTAACTGGTCCACTTGTAGAGATCCTATTGATGATCAGAGGTCCATATCCACGTTTTTGTAATTTCTTGGCATGTTGCTTCAAGGTGTAGACCAAGACCAAGTCTCCTTCCTTTAGTCCCTTGTCTTTTATGTGTGCATCATAATATGCCTTTTGCCTTCTCTTGGCCACATAGATTCCTTCAACAGCCTGCAACCTAGTTTCATTCAGCTTCTCGATTTGGTCTAGTTGTTGGGATAATTCATGCCCAGTTCATTCATGCTACTGGACTACTCTCAAAGTGGGTATCAAAAAATCAATTGGTAGAATTGCGTTCGGTCCGTATACTAGTTTGAATGGGGTAGTTCCAATAGCAGTCTTGTACGCGACTCGGAAGGCCCAAATTGCATCATGCAATTGTTTGTCCCAGTCAGACCTCCCATTATTGACAATCTTTGTTAATACTATGCATAACACCTTATTGGAACTTTTCGCTTGACCATTGGCTTGGGGGTGCTATGGGGCTGATTTTTTATGGATCAATAAGAACTCATTCATTAAAGACTCTATTACTTCATTAATGAAGTGCGTTCCTCGATCACTCACAATCTCAATTGGTAATCCAAAATAAGTGAAAATTTGCTCAAAAAGAAACTTAGGAGTGGTTTGAGCATGGTTTTTTCTAGTGGCCTTTGCCTCTACCCATTTTGTCAAATAATCGGTGGCTACTATGATATATTCGGCATGTGAACCTTTGGCTGGTGGGTTAATGGGTCCTATGAAATCTATACCCCATTTAGAAAAGGCTCTAGCACAAACGAGAGGTCTCAATGGCATGTCATCTCTCCAAATTGGGTATTTAGCCCTTTGGCATGTCTCGAAGCTTTGTACATAGGTCTCCGCATCCATATGTAAAGTTGGCCACCACAAGCCCGTAAAGAGGATCATTTTCACGGTTCTCTCAGCTGAGAAATGACCTCTTACCGCGCCTACATCTGCCATGTCCAATACTGGTAAATATTCTCCTTCATGCACGCATAGTCGTAATTGGTTGTCTTTTCCTCTCCTAAACAAGTGGGAATTCTACATACACTTCCATACTCTTCTTTAGGAATTCTTTGAAAACATGATACATCAATCATTGGAAAGTAGCAGGCACATTAGTGAGTCCAAATGGCATCACTTGAAAGGCATAGACTCCCCATTCAGTCACGAATGCGGTCTTATGTTGATCCTCTGTAGCTATGGCTAATTGGTTGTACCTAGGGATTCCGTCTAAAAAGCTATAGACTTCTTTTCCTGCTACTCTTCCTAGTAGATGGTCAGTGATGGGTAATGGGTAGCTATCACATATAGTGGCTACATTGACCTTTTTCAAGTTAATGCAAACTCTCAGTTTTCCGTTCTTCTTATGCACAACTACTAGTGATGATACCCACTCAGTATGCTCTATTTCATATATGAATCCTGCTGCTAGTAGCTTGTCTATTTCTTCTTTAATTTTAGCAGCATAGACCTCATTGTATGTGTAAGGGCGTTGTTTTGAGGGTTTTGCCTCTGTCGTCATTGGTATTCTATGTGAGAAAATTGAGGGTTCCACACCCTTGAGATCCTTATATGTCCACACGAATACATCTCGATATTCTCGGATCAACTGTATTAATTCTTCTTCCTCCTCAATTGACACATCTTTACCTATGTATGTACATCGTTCTTCTCCATCTTCCACTGTTACTATGATCCTTTTTGTTTGTTTTTTGTTGTCGTACGCTTCTCCTTCTCGAGCCTCTCTCTTAGGCATTTGAATGGCTATCTTTCTCTCTTCTACTTCGTATCTTTTAAAATGCTCCGAACCTCAAAAAGGTCAGGATGTGGTCCGATTTTACTAACACTTTCCTCTTGCTTTTGTACTACGGGGGCTGCTTCTATCGCTAAGACTTTGGTCATTTCTTGCTTATTTTTAGTTTGAATGGTTTCTAGGTAGCTTTCTTTCGAATCAAATTCTGGTTCCATTTCTATACTCTCATATTACTCTTTTCACTCTTTTTCTAAGATTTCTCCTGCTTCCACTTCTTGAAGGACAACCATGTACAAATTTACATCATAGCCTTCTCCGTCTATGCATTTGTTCATAGTTAGAACTTCCTCGTTCACACAAACATCCAAGGTAGCTAAGATTTCCATCCATCAATGCGGTTCAAAGGTTTCATGAGGGAAGATTTAAGGCATATACATTGGGTCCTCTATAGTCGATAGTTAGAATGTCCTATTGGCCACAGCTGCCTTTTATTATCCTCTTTCTTGGCTTCTTTACACATCCATAATTGGGCATCCTCGTGCATCCATGATTGATCGCTTGTTCCAGCACTATGAATAGATAGGTCATCTTCCTCCTTGTGTATAGGATTCCATTGTAGTGGAGGGACATCTCGATATGCAAACGTATGCAAGTTTATCTTGGTGGTATTTCCTTGATGTTGCAGGTATAATGAATCTCATCCCCAGTCTTGCACTATCCGCATTTGTCTCATAAAAGGTCGTCCTAATATCATTTCGTAATTGTTAGCCTTCTCAAATTTATACTTGGCTAATGTGTGTTCAAATTCAACTCCACAGGTGGTTAATTTGATCTTTTCTAATCTTCCTAAGGGTTTCTCCACATGACTATCTGCTAATTGGAGCTTCATGCATGTGGGTCATAATGCAGGCTTTCCCCATTTCTCCCAAATCTCCTTGGTGGAAATTCCTACTCTTGCCCCTGTGTCTAGTATAGCCTTGGTGATGTACCCATTGTAAGTGACAGGTAGACATGTATTACCTTCATCTCCCTCACTGAATTCTCCCACCTTATCTACTGGGATTTGTATCTTAGAAGGGTTTTCTTTCCCCTTGTTTTCCCTTTCATCCTTTTCTTGCCCTAATTCTAGTTGACCTACTAATTACTTCCATAATTGCCGTTTAACATAGCGTAGTTCTTCCACAGTCAGTATGCATTGTACTTTTGTCTTTTTAAGTTCTCTTAGATTGTGGGAATTCTCATCTAAGTTACTTTTCCTTTTCCCTGTACTGTGGGTGGTCGGATTATCATAGATTACTTTTTGTATTCTCCCATGTAATTTAGTAGGGTTGAAATGCTCAAAGTTTCTTCTCTATTTCGGTCTAGTCTTGATACTTCCTCATATACTTCTTCCATGTTGGGATTGGTTGATAAACTTCCACGTCTAATTCCTCAAAGGGAGGCTTAGTCACTCCATTCCTCTTCCATTGGTCTCCTCGAATCCTATTCCATAATTCTTTTGGCCAATCAGCCTCTAAGTCAGGTATTGTTGACATAGGTTCATTTTCACTCGCTCACATCTGTCATCGTTCTTTTTAGGTTCTTTATCCTTGGCTTTAACATATTCCTTGTATTGCTCCTCTGCTATCCTTGTCTCTAGAAGGGCTGGGATAGTCTTTTCTAGGGTTGCTTGTGCTACCTCTATTAGTTTCCTGCATATAGCAAGGCTCTCTTTTTTTAATTCTCCTTGTGGGTAAAGCTTTTCATGTTGCTCCAAATTCGGTCCGTCTTTAATTCTAGATTGGTATGCTTTTAACCACATGCCTAAGTCGTCTGGTTTTGGGTCACTTAGAATTGATCCTGGTTTCTCTGCTCCTCGGATAAGCGGTGGAATGGGAACTGCTTCCTGACTGTCTAGTTCTTTATGCTCCTTACCACTTCTGGTTTGTTTCTTATTGTCTTGACTTTTGTTTTTCATCCATTTCTCTTTGAGCTTCTCTCTTCTTTCCTTCCATTTTTGTGCTTTCATGTTCTGGGTATTCTCATGTGATTCCTCTTAATCTTCTACTATTTGGCTTTTGGGGTTTACTGTTCTATTGTTTTCTTGTTCCTAGGAAGGTGATGAGTTGCATGATATGAATGCATATAGATCCATGGTAGGATCTTTGATTTATGCAACAAAAACTAGACCTGATATATGCTATGCAGTGGGAGTATTGTCACAGTTTATGCATGAACCTAGAGTAGATGAAGTTTGTGAGAAGGTCAACTTGTTCCTAGGGGGTTCCACCTACTTTTTGCTATATTTTGGAGGTCAATAAACTCCAACAGATATGACACTTCTCCGACTACTTAGCACCCTTCCTGTCCTCAAGTTCATTCACCCTCCTGGGGCTCTATAGGTCTCTGAAACTCTCCCTAAGTGGCTCCTCACATGCCTCAAATTTGCCTTTGAAAATGCTTCAAAAGTTCTGGGCGATACCACTTTTGGTGATACTGCACCAGGCGATACTGCTCGTCAGACAATACAATACCACATCTCTAGGCAATACGATACTATGGCAACAGATGATACGATACCGCTATTGGGCACGATATGATATTTGATGCTTAGGCGATACGATACCAATTCCAGTCGTGATACGATACCTATGGAGTCCAGAATACGATACTTGAAAACCTCTACGATACGATACCACTTTTTGGACGATACGATACCAAAAAGGGTGACGATATGATACTGGATTTCTCACGCGATACCAGTGCAGTTGGCGATACGATACCACCAATTTACACGATACGATACCAACTCTGTGGGCGATACAATACTCAAATCAACTCTGATACGATACTGGAATTTGGCTCGATACGATACCTTAGTTTTGCACGATACGATACTGCTATTGGGCACGATACGATATTGGACTTCTCACGTGATACGATACCACCGCAAGTGGTGATACAATACCACCAACTTGCACGGTACGATACTAAAATGGTATCGCGATACGATACCGGGAAGAGAGACGATACGATACCAAAAGTGGACTATGATACGATACCACTTTGGTAAAGTGCGATTGTGATACCAACCAAGCGATACGATACCATAAGTGGTATCGCAATACCAAGGCTGGTAACCGATGATACGATACTTCGGCGAGTATTGCGATACAAGGGAATTCTTGGTATCACGATACCAAAAACTCAACCGAGCGCAATACTCAAGCCAAAATACCTCCAAATTCAAAAATTTTTCTCCCCTTTTGCTCCTCTCACCCCTCCTCACTCCTAGCCTTTTGTCTCACTCAAAGAAGTCCAAAAAGCACTTTGTCCCGCCCCGTGATACCATATATGCATTTAATCACATGTGTGAGCACTTCCAATGTGTTTTTGCTATTGGAATCTTATGGAAGCTTACCTCTGTGATGTCCTGCTTGTGCCTTGAGCTCACTAACTAGCTTTGAAAGCCTGGAGAGCATGATACTACCCGGACGATACTGATCATTTCCTGAAGATGATACCACTTTCTGAAAAAATGAAAAATGATCTAAAACTTTTTGGTTTTTATACTTTTTTGGAGACTCAAACTTAAGTACCCTAATTTGGCAAATTTTTTGGGATTTTTCTTGGTGACCTTGGCTTACTCCTACTCCACTTCTTTTCCTAACCTAACCCTAACTCTTTCTTCTCTCCCTCTCTCCTAACCCTAAACCTAAAAACTCATTACACACACACCTCCGGGATGTGAAGTAACAAGTGCTGAAGTGGTTGACTACTTGCCACTGAACGAATTCACTTATACAAGTACAATTTCATCACTCTCGAACTATAACCATCACGAAGGCACCTTGATTGAGTTGTTCCCCGACAACGACACCAAAAACGTGTGTACCTAAGTCAAGAAGTCTTAGGAACTTGTGCCAAAGAGACTAAATCTCATTTAGTGCATATAGTGGGGAATTGACACACGCTTATTTGTCAATCCGATGAACCGACCTAACCTAGTGTATGAGGACATGTGCACACATGATGGGAAATGAAGTGGTTCAGCGTATATGCATGAGAAAAGACTAATCCACCTCTCGAACTCACTTAAATACTGAAAGTGTCTGTCGCGATACGACTTATAGTAGTTTTCACTAAATTGAAGATTTCTCCTAGCTTCAAACTCCGAATATGGCCAATATTGGATTCATTTCAAAGCTCTCAACAAGCCGCATCTATTTAAGGTAGCTTCACTCAATTCTCACAACCATGCTTCAAGTTATGACCAAAATAGTGAATGGTGGGAAACACCCACACTCACTCCATAACTTCTATTAGCTCACACACACAGTACAATAGCTCAAAAACAATGGAGAGGGGTACACAACAGTCCTACACACACATTCCAAGCATTAACCACACGTAGAAGATCAAAGAGAAGATGAAAATCTGCAAGGAAGAAGCAATTTCAAAAATCAGGAGCTCTTCTTCTTCACAATGGCAAAAAGTCTCTACAAAGAGGTCACAAAGTGACTTATATACATGTGCCCTAAAAATGGTATTTTCACACAAGTGACCGACACTTTATTAACTAATCTCTATTTTCGTACTATTTTACAAGAAATATATTACAATGATTTGGGATTATGCATCTAGAGGACTCCTCTAGTGCATTTACATGGTTTGAGGGAATTTCCTTAGACTTTGAAGAAGAAAAATATGCCCATTAATTTGAAAATTTTTGGGCTCCCCTTTCGTGCCTCTTTGCTCTGCGACAATGAAAAATATGCCCATTAATTTGAAAATTTTGGGGCTCCCCTTTCATGCCTCTTTGCTCTACAACAATGAATCAACTAAGATCCTCTACTTGGAACGTCTACCTTCCCTAAAATAAATTCATCTCGAACATGGTAGGAGAATGATCTTATGTGTGGAATAGAAGATAAGCTTATCTTCATGACTCCCTAAGTACATCCAGGACTTAGAGTCATCATACCTTGCGAAAAGTTTGCAAGTAATTAAATTTTCCTGGTCATCAAGAAAATTTGATACTTAACTTTCTCCTAGTGCCTACTTATACCTAGTAAGACATCAAACATACTTAATTGTCATTAAGTATTTAGTTTTGATAACGGAGTATCAACTTGGGAAAGAATCAACTAATTACTTCAACTGCAAACTAGAACTAGCCTGCCTTTGTAGCTAACTAGTCGTCTATCTTCCCTAATGTCAAACGGTGAGCTTTATAAAGTAAGCTAAATACTAAGAGAGTACATTTTCATATCTACTTGCAAACAACATCCCATTCTATCATGCAAATGCATGTGCCTACGTGCAAATCCATATGCTCACATGCGTATGCATGCATGTTCTTTGCATGCCCAAAAGAAATAATGCAACAATCATGCATGAGCTTGATGCATGACTTTTCCTTGTACTAAGAATGTATATCATGCAATCTTGATGCACGTATATCCTTTCCTTTGTGCTAATGCACTATGATATAAAAACATATCCTTGTGGTGCAATAAAAAGCTTACTCAATGCAAAGGAAATCTAGAATTAAACTACCAAAATACATTCTTTGATGCACAAGGATTCTTTTTTTAAACCAAGTATTTTCTTAATGCAAACTAATGCTTGGAATGAGAAGTGGATTGTTTCATTATCCTAATCTATACTTAATTGATTGGAATCTTGGCTATTTCAATGTGCATTTAGGATTAAGTGTAGAATAATGAAAACAAGATAAATCAAACATTAAGGCCAAGTAGAAACTAGAAAATACTTAGCTTTGATCATAGCTTCGTCCATCTGCTGATCCTTGCAAGGAGCCAACCTTCATAGCCATGCTCACTTCTCTCTAAAACCTTGAAGAGCTTTCTTTTGGGGTCTCTAAAGTTCCCTCAAGTAATACTCCTAAGAGAACCATTGTCATCGAGTGGGGTTGCCTTGTGAAGATAACAGTAGACAAGAATGATGTTGTGAGATTCGTGATTGAAATTATTCATAACCCAAGCGATCACAAGTCCAAAACTATTTCTTTGTCGAGTATAGAGGATGAGTATAGAGGTTTTGCAATGGCAGCATCTGAGGCGTCATGGTTGAAGATGCTACTTGTGGATTTAGGTGTGGAAGTGCAAAAGCCTATCACTATTTATTGTGATAACCTTAGTAGCATACAGATAGCATGAAATCTTGTTTTCCATACTAGAACAAAGCATATCGAGGTACATTATCACTTCATCAGAGAGAAGGTATTAGCAGGTGATATTGATCTTGTTTATGTGAGAGCAAATGAGTAGGTTGCTGATATTTTCACCAAAGCACTTGGAGCTGAGAAGTTTCGGGAGATGCTTGGATTATAGGATATGGCATTGAGCTTCAGGGGGAGTGTTGAGATATCAAGCTCAACATGTGATGATCCAGGATGACACGTACCAATTTTTCATTTCTCTGACATGTATAGTGGTCACGTCGGTATATGTTAGGGATACTTCATTGAGCTTTATTAGATTTATCCACTGAGAGTGATGGCACATTTGTTCCTTGCCAGCTCACTCATTCGTGGAAATTAGGTTTTTCCTTATGTACTGATCTTTATATATTGCACTTGTATTCTTGTTTTTAGGTCATTCTTGTACATTCCTTTTTTATGTAATAGAAGAAGAAGAAGAACAAGATCATTCTTCCTTGCCTCAATCTATGTGTGTGCTTCTCCTTGACAGTGAGAGTGTGTGTGTGAGCTCTCTTCCATATCTCCTTCCTCGTGACAAAAATAAACCTCCAAATCTACATGCCCTATCTTTCCATAATCCTAGATTATAACCGATTTCTTAGTAGATCAATTACTACTTAAGATACAATTTTACACAAGTAGAGAAATCATCATTTGCCCATTTGACTCAAGTGGTGTGGATATGAAATGCAATGCAAAGATTGAAAAGAAACATGCATGAAGTGAAATTAGAAACAAGAAAGAATGGGGAAAAAAGTGGAATGAAATGGAAAAAACATGAACTTGAAAAAGAAATGATAATCTTTTTTTTTCATGGATACTCCTATTTACGAATCAGCCTCATTCTTGTCATCTTCTTCAATACCCTCATCCAAAATGTACTTGTCATTATCATGTTTCTTGAATAGCTTTATCCTTCTACCTACAATTAAAGTTTTTAATGCAACACCATTTAATTCACAAAGAGCATACATACCATTGTTGTTGACTTTTGATACAATGTATGGACCAAACCACCATTGAGTGAGCTTTTTGCATGCATCATATTAAGAGGCAAATGTACTATCATAAATGAGTGTTGGAACATCAAGCTTACACTATGCTTGAGGTGGAGTTGATCTACATCAAAGGCTATCGCGTCAAAAGATTATCCATTGGAGAGTTCTTTTTCTTATTCTCATTTATTGTATTTTTTGAGAGATTTTGGATGGTTCATTTACCATTCTAAAAGCCTTGAGCTTTACACATGTAAAAGTAGAAATATAAAGCCTAAATCCCACGAATTTGTGGTGGTTGAAGTTGCATTCAATCAAGCAATCAATCACCTAAAAGTAGATCAAACTAGATCTTCACTTTTCCTAGATTGCAGGAAAGTGAATTGATTCCCTTCAACAACCATTCCCACCTTCATTTGAATTCAAACTTCACTTGTAGAAGTTGTGGAACACTCCTAGATTCTATATAAAGACTTGAAATCACTTGTACATTACATGGAAGCAATATACATACATTTGTGACCATCATTGTCTTGCTCCTTCAATTCTCTGCATCATCTTCTTCACCAACATTAATCTTGCAAAGGCTGCTGCTCTCTCTTGAGAGCTTAAAATTGTGTGCAAGATGGCTCATTGGAAAGATATTAGTGTCTATCTTATGCCTATAAATCTGTGTAGCATTTGGTTTTGTAGATTGGGAGAAATCTGAGTTTTTATCTGTCTCGGGGTCAATCTCTACGTATTCCTGAAAAATAGGAAGTACCACCGATGAATGTCACATTCATTCCTATAGCATATTTTGCTTATTACTTATATTTTTTTGCATTCCATACACTGAATCCTATGTTTATCACTTCCATAAAAGTATTTTTTCTAATTGTAATCACCCTGGTCTCTATGGGCATTTGTAGTTCATTGTCTCTTCCATAGATAGTAAGTTTTTTGAGCTAGTCGACCCGCAAACCTATTTGTTTTGTATCGACTCATTCTCCTTGATGCTCCAAAGTACATAGTGTGTTTCTTTGCACTTATTGCATGCCTATAGGTGCAAGTACAATGTAATTCATTTGTCAATACATTTAGGCATAGATAAAAGATCTACTACCCACTTGAAGTGAATATAGGGTGGATAAAGTACACATTCACACTAAGCCTAAAGGAGTTTTCATTGTGGTTATGTCACGAATATCAATTGCTATTTGGAATCGGTTGTATCCTGAATATGGATCACCCACTGAATAGATAGAATGTCCTAAAAATGATTCAGCAAACTCATCTAAAATGGGTCATGTTCTTACATTCCTTATGGTGACTTTATTGACAGGTTGGAAATCTTGAATAAAACGTAGTTTCCAATTCTTTTTAGGCACAATGAACCATCTATTTGAGTAAGGTGCAAAAGATGGCTCTAAAACACTCATGTTTATCTTCTCCTTAAGTAGTTTCATTAGCTCAAGTAAGTGAACCTTTGGAATTGGTATAGGGTGAAGATTCCATGGAATATGTGGAATAGTAAATATTATCATGGGTGCAACTAGCTTAGAATCTACGCAACCAATCCCATGAGGCTACATAGTAAAGGCTTTTCCATGGCTACGTATGACTCTCTCAAATTTATCTCTCTCTATTGGCAAAAGAAATTCATCATGTCTACCAATTTTACTTGTTTGATTGTCTCATTTGAGAATGTATGTCCTACGTTTTTCTTATCTTGAAGAGCTTTAGGTTTTCTCTTTGGTTTCTTTTGTTTTTTCTCAGGATCTTGTTTTTGTTCATGTTCTTGAGTTTGTTTTGATTGTTCTTGTGTCTATGAAGGCTTTGGTTCCATTTTTCTTTGCTTTGTCTTCTTACCTTTTTGTTTCTCATCTTGTTTTTGTTCGTTGGGTTCTGGTTCTTGTTTTTTATCTTTGGGTTGTGAAGTTTCCCCTTGCTCGATGATGGTTTCTACTCCGTCTGAGGTTTGGTTCGAGTCACTCTTCTTTCACTAGGCTCAGTTTCATCTCTTTTTCATTTTTCTTCTACATTGGATATGTGAGAAATAAGAGATTAATCTTCTATTGGTGACTCCCAAGCCATTATTCTCCTAATCTCATCTCGTGCTCTTACCAAAGCCTCTACAAAAAATTCAACTTCCTTTATGGTCTTACTTGATTCTACTTCTTGTTCATCAAGACCTTCTAGCTTCACCCCTCTAGTTCCTACATCCATTATGGTTATATTTTCATAATGTTTTTTCATTCCTCCCTTACCATAATTTCCTTGCAAAGGTAGCATAGATCGATAGTCACAGATTTTCTTGTCTATGTCTATTCCTAGTCGTTGCTCCTTAGCAGCTTCAATAGTTCACAATCCCTCAAAAAGTTCCCTAATGAATCACATCAAGGACACCTACGAGGACCACACACAAAACCATTTTTATTAGCTTGTGGTAGGAAATTTTGAAATTGAGAATTTTGTTGATAAGGAATTTCTTGAACTAGATAATTAGGATTTTGATAAGGCAATTGATGTATTTGAGGAGCTTAGGGACCAACATATGGTACTTGAGGTACAAGAGGAGCTTTCGAAGTATATGGTTGATGATTTTGAGAATTTGGATTTTTGAGGATTTTGAAAAGGTGTTTGAGAAGCTTGAGGATATATGTTTTGATACATTTGAGGATTTTGCACATGAGGATGAGGATTTTGCATTGAAGTATTATGCATTGGAGGAACTTGATGTGCTTGAGTAGGAGCTACTTGTGGATTTTGATTGAGAGTTATAACATGTTGATTAGGCTCTTGAAAAGACATTAGGTTCATTTGATTTTGGAAAGTTTTGATGTAATTAGATTTTAAAGCATCTATTGTCTCGTCCAAATTGGATTGTGTAGCAATAAGACTTTCCATTTGCTTAGTGAGAATTTCCACTTGAGATTGTTCAACTACACTCTTCTTCGGCTCTACTTTAAAACCTTGAATTTGAGGAATAGGAGTAGAGGCAAAAAGCATAGAATGGGATTGTTCTCTAACTTGCTCCTTAGTTTGTGGAAGGCTAGCTTGAGGAAGACTAGTTTGCTCATAAATCATGGATTGTCTTTGATGTCTATGGGCTACAACCT
Source organism: Ceratopteris richardii (assembly GCA_020310875.1). Classification (NCBI taxonomy): domain Eukaryota; kingdom Viridiplantae; phylum Streptophyta; class Polypodiopsida; order Polypodiales; family Pteridaceae; genus Ceratopteris; species Ceratopteris richardii. The sequence goes on from CM035434.1 coordinate 56,881,015, forward strand.
CTACTATTTTATGCACTTTTTGCCAATTTTCAATAAGACCATTGTGCTTATCCGGCTCTTCTAATCGCCATTCAACTTCCCTACGAGTTTCAAGATGAAGAAGCTTAAGAAAATTGATCACAATATCATGTTCCAAAGTTATCTTATCCTCATCAGAAAGTTGTTCATACTGTCTAATATACTAATTTTCTACATGATTCATAGAGCTACTAGGCTTTGGAGAATTAACCCATGGTAAGAATCCACCCCGATTATGTTGGCTATAATCCCCAAGATAGAACTCTTTGAGCATCTCCTTTCTGAAATCACTCCAAGGAAGAGTATCATATTGAGTGACGTGGTTTATGATAGAGCAATCAACAACTCGTTCAAAGAATGTTATCATAAGATCTTTGGGAAGACCAAAAATCAAAGCTTGCTCTTCAAACAAATCCAAGTAGCTTGTAATGTTGATGCCATTGAATTTTCCCTTCTCTCTCAACATAGAAGAGACAATTATTTGGCCTTGTTTCTCAATAATAAGGGATTTGAATCCTTCCTCCATCTTATGTGAATAAGAAAGTGATGCACAATGTTCTAGATCTCTCACAAATGTTTTTACTTCATAACGAAGATGTGCACGATATTGTGAGAAATTTAGTGCAACACTCAACAATGATGATAATCATATGTCAAAACAAAAAATATGAAACAAAGGATATGGATCAAAACCTCCGAACAAGATCAAAAGCAAATGCCATGAAGCATTTCACGTCGGGTTCAAATGTGGAGGTGATTGCAGTCAGGGTAGATTGGGTCCAATCGTGGCACATGCAGTGTATGAAGCTAGTGAGTGTTGGAAGGTTTATGTGATAAAAATTATGAAGGTGAAGATGAGGTTGGGTATGGGGAGGAGAGATTTCATGATTTGATTATGAAAGGGGAACATACAGATGTATGCATGATGAGAACAAATAGAAAACCACACACATGAATCAATTTTTGAAAGAAAGAATGGTCCAAGAATGGAGCTTCTCATACACTTTTGAAAATTAATTCATATGCATGGGTTCTTGTGGATGTATGCATGAAGAGATAAAAAAACAAAACCACACACATGAATCAATTTTTGAAAGGAAGAACGGTCCAAGAATGGAGCCTCTTATACACTTTAAAAAGCGAATCATATCCATGGGTTTTTGTAGGTGGTATGAATGCATGTGGGTCATGATGTATAAATGAATAGAAACTTTTTCTCTAAATCTCAATGGATTATCCTCACTGGTTCAATGCATGACTGTGGAGCCTTCTCACACATAGAAAGAGATAGTAGGAGACATGTAAAAAAGTATAAGAGGCTAAGAGACAAGAGACATGAATTAGAAGATATTGTTATGACATACATATACACGAACATTGTGAAAAATCAAGCTAAGTATTCTACTAGTCAAAGGCGGTATGCACGGCCCTCTCACCATGATAGTTCAACTGAATGTCATACGTAAGAGGATAGGTTCCACTTCATTTACCCTATGTCTTTCTAGCATCGTAGTGTGTTTCTAAAGAAGTCTAAGACTCATAAAACCAGCTCTAGCTCACTCACACGCTCCACTGAGGGTGAGCAAAGAAAGAGAAACTGGGTTTATGAGTCTATCCTAGATTGGAAGTATAAAAATTAATTCTATGAACTATGCTCTTACTAGCCCACCTTGTATCCTCACACGCTCAACTAAGGGTGATCGTCTCAAGGAAACCATATGCTAGCAAGGGCCCTATGCATGACTAACAATGATGCTCTAGGAGTTTGGAGGTTGGTTTATATAGTTTTCTGAATGAATCTGTGCTGTTGGATCTAGAGAAATCAACTCTCAACCCTAGGATCAACTACTTTTGATTACAACCATTGGATTTATCAAATGAATGGCTAAGATTGGTTCTTTATATGATATCTAGGGCAAACATGGAAAAATTAGGTGCATTCATTCTCCGCCATTGGATCTGGGGCTGAAATGGACCATCGGATCAATGTTGACATCAATTTGGATAAGATAAGCTCCTATTTTTGGATGAACTTTTCATTATTGATCTTTGACCATCAAAAACGGCTTATCTGATGAAAAAAACTCATGGATCCTCCTTGATTTATGCTTTAGTGCATCTCCACCCTTGAATCTCAGCTCATCCTAACCATACAACATGGTTCAATCATTGTTTTCCATATAGCAACCCTTCAAGCCTTCAATTTTGTTATTCTATGAAACTGCGATGACCTTGAAAACAGGATTTTGTGCTCGTTAACCCTTCAAATATCCTTTGATGAGGATGAAAATTTGTAGGGCTATGTTTTGAAAGGGCTCCCTTAGGAATATGCAGAAAAAACTCCCATCTGAATCTCTCTTATACAAGTTTGACTACATTTGGAAGTTTGCAAGGTGGCATTAAGGTCTCTAGGAAGCTCTAATAGCCTTGAAAAATTGTACAAATATGTAGCCACATGTGATCTTTGTACATGTCAAACCATATGGCCAACAAAAATTCCTATACAAGATTTTGTAGGATCAAAGTGGAAAAATTACATTTTTTACAAAATGCACATGGCATATCAATGCGCTAGAGAATCCATTTTCATGTGAAATTCAAGCTATATGCTGCCTTTGATAGGATTTACAAGTATCTAATTTGGAGTCACTAAAATTTTTGCCCTAATTTCCAAAATTGACCAGCTTTGACTGCTACCTTGGATCTGCTTGATTTCTTCCCAAGTTTGCATGTGAACTCCCTTTGACATCCTTGATGTATCTTGGACTTCTCAGGGAATTCTAGCTACCTTCACCAAATGTGTTTCTTGTAGGCCTTCGTGAGTGAGAGAGGAGGGAAAATCTCGATGACAATGGTAGGAGTGAATCATTCTAGGAATCGATTGTCAATTAGAAAGAAACATATTGTTACTCAAGGTCATGAGCATGCTTATAGTGATTCTAGCCCTTGATTCATGTTTGAAGCTACATATGATCTAAATTTTGGATAGAATCCATTGTTGAGTAGGACAACAGTGGACATTGGTTTGACATCTTGTAACCAACCAACTTGTACAATAGTTTGTCACTTTGTTTTCCACATTCTAGATTAGATTTTCTTCATAAGAGTCATTTGTCCAAGTCTTTTATCCAAAAAACCCAAAAAACTTATAAAACCAAGAAAATAATGGGATATCATGAAAACATTGAGCATGTGATTGAGAAATTTCATTCTTTCTCTACTCTCAAAGAGTTAGAATTATGTCTTCAATGAAATTCTAATTCCCATATTATTCTTCTTTCTTCCTTTGATGAGTATGCTCTAATCTAAGAGTATGCTCTCAATGTTGAGAAGTACTCAAAATTTAACCAAACACATGATGCCTTAGTTGAAACAAAGTACAAAATTATAGACAAAAAAATCAAACCCATAGCTCAACCATTGCCCCAAGGAAGTAATGAAAAAATTATTGATGTGAAAAATGATCCAATTCTTGGGGATAAGAAAAACATAGGACATACATTCACGGATGAGACAATCAAACATGTAAAAATTGGTAGAGATGATGACTTTCTTTTGCCTGTAGAGAGAGATAAATTTGAGAGAGTCACACATAGCCATAGAAAAGCCTTTACTATGTATAGTCATGAGATTGGTTGTGCAAATCATAAGCTATTTGCACCCATGATAATCTTTCCACATATTCCATGTAATCTTTTCCATATACTAGTTCCAAAGACTCACTTAGGTAAGCTAATGAAACTACCCAAGGAGAAGATAAACATGAGAATTACAAAGCCTTCTTTTGCACCTTACTCAAATAGATGGTTCACTATGCCTAAAAATAATGGGAAATTGCATTTTATTCAAGATCTCCAATCGTTAATAAAGTCACCATAAGAAATGTGCAAACAAGATCCATTGTAGATGAGTTTGCGGAATCATTTTCAGGACATTCTTTTTATTCACTAGGTGGTTTATATTCTAGGATGACCAATTCCAATTAGGAATTGATAGTCGTGACATAAACCACAATGAAAAATCTTTTAGGCTTAGTGGGAATGTGTACTTTACCTCAAGGAATGATTGATTCTATGGCTCATATGTTGAGTGCTATGAATATGGTCTTACATGATTTTATCCCTCATATAACCATTCCATTCGTTGATGATATCCTAATTAAAGGGAGTGAGGAATGTGTAAAGGACATTATTGTTGATTCATCTGGATATCCTAAATTTGTTCTTCACCATATCTCTAATTGTGAACGAATATTTCAATGATTTGAAGAGGTAGCTCTCACATTTTCCATAGAAAAATCCATTTTTGGTTTCAAAGAGCTTCTTATTGTTGGACATTTATGTGGTCATTATGGGCAAAAGCCATACCCACAAAATGTTGATGCCATTAGCAATATTTTTGAAACATGTAACAATGTGACTGAGGTATGCAGATTTCTTGGTGATTGCATTTTTTATGTTATTTGGATCCCACCCTTTGCTCATGTTTCCCATTGTCTCTATGAATTGTTGAGGAAGAAACAAAAATTTATTTGGACTCACAAACACACACAAGCTATGCGTAAATTGAAGAAATTATTGCTTGAAGCTCGCCTCCTTAAGCATGTAGACTATTCTGTTAACAAACCTATTATATTGACTATTGATACTAGTCCTATTGGTATAGGTTGGGTCATAAGTCAAGATGATAGTGAAGGGAATAGATATGCAATTAGGTTTGGTGCTAAAATTTTACATGAAACACAATGAAAATGTCCATAAGATCAAACGAGAACTATTGGGTATGGTGACAAATTTGAAAACAATCAAAGAATATTTCATAGGGGCAGATGTGAAAGTTGAGAATTATTGTTTGCTTCTCATTGGAATGATAGCCAATTGTTCATCTCCTCATATAGCCATGCTTAAATGGATCTCATATATTAAGTTCATAAATCTTGAGTTAGTTCATATTTTAGGTAAGTCAAATTCAATTGCTAATATGTTATCGAGAGGTAGAGTTGATGATGATCTTGAAAGTGATCTTATAAAGAATGTGAACTTAGCTGACTATGTTCCACATATATATGAGTATGAGTAGTTTCATGAGTTTGAGTATGAAGATGAATGTAGAGATATAGAAAGTATCTGAGTACACTGCAACCATTACCTAGTTGGACTATCAATAGATTCCATAATATTAGGAAACAAGGTTATAATTTTTTTCCTACGTAACGGTTATCTTTGGAGACATGCTAAGGGTAAGGTTAAGAATCCTCAACGAGTCCTAGGAAAGTGAAGTCCCTCAGTTGCAAGTAATGAAGGAAATGCATGAGACATTATGGGCGGGACATAAAGGATTTTTTGGAACATATGAAAAATTTAGAAGTACCTATTATTGGCCTAGGACATATGTTGACATTAATAGCTATGTTTCTACGTTCTACTTTTCAACTTCATTTGTCAATCAAACATAGAGATTCTTTGCATCCTACGTATCCACCTTGTATTCACTACAAGTGGGTAGTAGATCTTGTAACTATGCCTAATTGTATTGACAAAATGCATTACATTGTACTTGCAAGAGAAGACTTAATTAATCATGTAGATGGGTGTACACTATGATCTAAGACCACTTTCAATGCTTGCAAATTCTTGCTTGAAGATGTCATAAATCACTTTGGGTACATAGAGACAGTAGTTTCCTATCGTGGAGAGTTAAATGCGAGAGAAGCTAAAGAGTTCTTTGAACATCATGATATTCCTTTGTCTCTCACTACTGCATATAATCCAGAGGCCAATGGTAAAATAGAGAGAGTACATCCACTTATTGTGAAAGCCATATCTAAAGCATGTAATGGTGACATTAAACAATGGCCTAGATTCTTACCTTTTGCACTTTGGGCTGATAGAATGATGTGCACATGTACCACTAGGTATATGCCTACTGAACTCATGTACTATCGAAAACGGTTGTTTCCAATCAAGTCTCACATTTTTGCATGGTCAAATTTTCCTTGGTCTGAAAACATGTCTACTGATGGTTTTTTGAGTTTGTGCATCAAATAGTTAGAACAAGGTAAATTAAGACTTGATGATGCCGCTGAAAATTTAAGAGAATCTAGAATGAAGAACAAGCATTATTTTGACAAAACTCATTGATTGCATCCTAAGCCGATTGAAGTAGGAGATTCAATGCTCATTTATGATAGTACATTTGACTCTCAATAAAATGCACGCAAAAAACTCACTCAACGATGGTTTGGGCCATACATTGTATCAAAGAGGTCATTCATGTGCTAATACATGAATGCACATAGCATCCTTAGAATAAATGATCAAGCATTTAGGCTTGGAGTAATTGCACCAACATAAAATGCACTATGTACTTTGGAGCATCAAGGAGAAAGATTCGATACTAGACATATAGGTTTGCACATTGCGTAGCTCATAAAACTTACCATCTTTGAATGAGACAATTAACTTCAAATGCTCATAGAGACCAATGTGATTACAATTAGAAACAATCCTTTCGGTGGACGTTGAGTGTATAGAATGCACACGAGTACAAGAAATAAGGGAAATATGCTTTTGAAATGAACCAGGCACTCAACAGTGGTACCTCCTATTTTTCAGGAATGTGCAAAGATAGACCCCAAGACATAAAAACTGAGATTTCTCCCAATTTAGTGGATCAAATGTTTTGAGAATTTTCAAGTGATTTCACTCTTATCTAATTTGGAGCTTTGTAGAGAGAACAAAAGCCTCTATAAAGTTATTGTTGTTAAATAAGATGATGTAGAAAAATAAAGGAGCAAGACAATGATGGCCACAAGTGTATGTATATTGCTTCCACGTAATGTACAAGTGATTTGAAGTCTTTATATAGACTCTGGAAGTGCTCCACAACTTCTATAAGTGGATTTTGAATTGAAATGAAGGTCGGATTAGTTGTTGGAGGGAACTAATTCACTTTCATAGAATTCAGAAAAAGTGAAGATCTAGTTTGATCTACTTTTAGGTGATTGATTCATTCATTGACTGCAACTCAAACACCTCAAATTCATGGAAGATTAGCTCTCTTTTTCTTCTTTTACATGTGGAAAGATCTAGGCTTTTACAATGGTAAAAGGTCCATGAAAAGTCTTTTAAAAAATACAATAAATGAGCATAAGTAAAAGAACTCTCCAGCAGATACTCTTTCGACGTAATCCAAGCGATAGCTTTTGATATAGATCAAATCCACCTCAAACATAGTGTAAGCTTGATGTTCAAACAGCTCCCCTCAAGCTAAAGTATGCTTGAGTCTTCATTCTCTAATAGGTTGAATACCTGCCATGGCTCTGAATCTACAAAGATTTATTCCATCAAGTGCCTTCATCATCATATCTTCTACTTGCTTTTCAGTTGGAACAAAAGAAATGTCAATCTCCTTTGTCATGAGCTTCTCTCTGATGAAGTGGTAATGAACCTCTATTTCTTTGGTTCTCGCATAAAAAATAAGGTTTACTACTAGATGCACAGAACTTACAGTATCTCCCAACATGTGATGTTTGGAACTCACAAGTGCCAAATCTATATACAATGCTTTTAACCATATTACCTCTTGAGTTGCTATGATCAAACCTCTATACTCTGCTTTAGTTGAGAATAAAGCAGCTATTGGTTACTTCTTGTAGCTCCATGACACTAGCTTTGAACCTCCAAATGCTAAGTAACCAGAGGTACTTCTTCTATCATCCTTAGCTCTTGCCCAATCTACATCTAAATAGATTTTGATATCTAAATATGAAAAGTAAGGATGGAATATACCTTCATTGATTGTACCCTTGAGATACTTAAGTACTCTCTTAGTTTCATCCATGTGTGGTCTTCTTGGAGAGTGAATGAATTGACTAAGCACTCCCATACTATATGATATTTCTGGTCTTGTATGAGTAGCATATATCAAACTACTTACACAACTTTGATATTCTATTATGTCTTCAATTTTCTCACCTTCATAAGAACTAGGTTTATGATTCATCTCCAAAGGTGTACAGCTTGCAAGTTTAGCATTCTCCATTTTGAACTTAAGAAGTAGATCTTGAATGTATCTCCTATGATTCAAATACATTCCTTCATATGTGTATATCAACTGCAAACCTAGGAAATGCTCACACCTAAGTCGTTGATTTTGAACTCTTCTTGCATGTGTTGCTCGATCTTTTTAATGCCATTCACATCATAACCTGTCACAATAATATCATCTACATACAGATAGATAGATAACCTCATTGTGTTCCCTTTTGATGAATAGAGAAGGATCTGAGAATGCTTTCTTAAGTCAGCAAACATAAGTTGCATGATTAGGGTTTTCAAAACCTAGAGGTTGTGACATGTATACCTCTTCACTTATCTAACCATTTAGAAATGCATTTTTTACGTCAAGTTGGAGATGTCTCCAATTTCTTGCAGCACCTACACTTATCAATGTCTTGATTGTAGTCATCTTTGCAACCGGCAAGAATGTTTCCTCATAGTCTATACCATGCATTTGTGAGCATCCTTTGGCAACTAATCTTGCCTTCTACCTGCAAATTGGTCCATCTATGTTTCTTTTAACCTTATATACCCATCTGCAACCAATTACCTTTTGATTGGATGACATTGAAACCAAATGCCAAGTGTCCATCTCCTTCAATTGATCTATTTCTTCTTTCATGGCCTTTTCGAAATTACGGTTTCCCTTTGCCTCTTCATAGGTTGAGGGTTCCTCAGAAATTGAGTCTTTTGCCAAGTAGATTGAATGCTTTGTAAAAAATTTGGAATCATATCGATACCTTTTTGGTTGTTTTTTTTTTCCTTGTTGACCTTTTAGGTTCTTTCTTGGACCATTCTCCACACTCTTGCATCTTTTATTTTCCTCTTGACTTCCATGGCTTTTAATCCTTTTCCCTTTCATCTTGTTCATCATCTGTGTCACTTCTTGGATCATGGATTTGGGTATCATGCTTGCTTCCTGATTGATGAGAATCAGAATCAAGATCATATGGTAGAGTTACCTTTTGTTTGTCTTCATCATACCAAGACTTGTGTTCTTCAAGAACAACATCTCTACTTGTAGTGAATGCTTAGTTGAAGGATTATAGAGCCTGTAACCCATCTGAGCTGAGTCATAGCCAATAAACATTGCCTTTGTTGCCCTTTCATCTAGCTTACCTCTTATTTGTGATGGTACATGAACATAGGCTAAACAATCAAACATTTTGTAATGTCCAAGTCTAGGTTTTCTTCCATACCATGCTTCATAAGGAGTCATACCTTGATGTGATTTGGATGGTAGTCTATTGATAGGGTACTGTTGAAGCTTAAGGTCAAGGACAAAGCATGGAAGCGCATCAAGGAAGTGGACACACAAGAAGAAGGAGCAAGTAGGGAGCTCCAAGAAGCACATGTCAAATTTTCAAAAGAAATCCCTACAAAAATAGTGATTTTTATCACTAAAAACCATTGTAAATACCATTTTTCATTTTTGTAACTCCATTTTGTTCAAGCCGAGGAGTCCTCGAACTTGAGGAGTATTAGATCTACCATCCTACCAATTTTCATGATTTTTAGACTCCGTTTGAGCCCCCAAATAAGCCCTGGAACCTATTTTTTAACTAGGCCGGACACTAGGTCTGGACAGGGCCAAAACCACTCAAAAACTATAAAAAGGGCTGGAGAGCTCATTTTTGAGGTTGGCTTGTTGTAGATTTCAGTTTTGTAAGAGAGCTCTTTGGTAATCGAAGCTTTCCATTGTTCCACTCATTGCTCTTACCTTGTACGCGTGTGTGTGTATGTGTGTGCATGCTTGTGTGCTTTCACTCACGCACTTGTGCCATCACTTGCTCGCGGTCTTCATACCAGTCCTCACGTCTCCACGGATTGACATTTATGAGGTGTACCTCCTCACGTTGGTACTCACCATTGTGCTAGAGTGACACCAAATTTGGCACCGTTGCCGGGGAGAGAGCTTGGAGGACGAGCGTGTGACGGTAAGACGTAGAGTAGCGACGTTGGAAGGTAAAAAAATCATCATTTTCAGTTCAGTTTTTGAATTTTCCTTCTTCTTCATCTTCATCATCATCACCATCTCCACCCACCTTCATTTTCTCAGTTTTCTCCATTTTTTAGAGTACATTCACTTTGTTTTTACTTGTGGTTGTGAGCAAGAAGCTTAGAGAGGGTGCAGAATAGAGGCGCAGAAGAATCAGTACCAAAATAGCTGAATTAGCAAAACCTGCGCCAAGTATCGTGAGGGAAACTGCCGAGTATCGTGAGACCTGCGCCAGCGATCGTGAGTGAGTTGCAGGGCAAGCTGGGCTTGAACAGAACAAGGGGAAGTTACAAAGAGATTATAGGAGTTACCAAGGTAAGCAAATTTCTCAGTAAATCAATTGCGAGAGTGAAACGATCTGTGCGAAGTATCGTTTGGCACTGTTAGGGATTGAGAAGTGTATTTTGTGCGATACAGAGATCGTGGAGAGGGTAGGAGACCTTGTAAAACCTCTGTGTGTGATTAAACTTAAAAAATCTTGTAAAAATCTTGGCAAAGGATCAAGTATCGTTTTGCTCCCACGGTCGAATATCGCGATACCTGACAAGTATCGTGACCTCCTGTGGTTGAGTATCGCGATATTTCCCAGAGATCGTTGATCGTTTCGGTCAAAGATCGTTTGCCAGCGATCGTTCTCCAGCGATCGTTTATCAAAGATCGTTTATCAAAGATCGTCTATCGTTTGGTTCAGCGATCGCGATACCTGACAAGTATCGTGTATCGTTTCGAGTCAGCGATCGTTTTTGTCAGCGATACTCAGTCAGCGATCGTTCCTCAGATATCGTTTGGTTTAGCGATCGTTTCGTGAGAGATCGTGTATCGTTTTGAGCCAAGTATCGAGTATCGTTTCAGAATCAGAGATCGTCTGGTCCAAAGATCGTTTGGGGAAGTATCGTGTATTGTTTTCTCCCCAAGATCAAGTATCGTCTGCGATCAGATATCGTGTATCGTCTGGATTCAGGTATCGTGTATCGTGTTGGTCAAGTATCGTTTTGGTCCAAGTATCGTGTATCGCGTCTCACAGATCGCGATACTTGCCAGCGATCGAGTATCGTTTTGAGCTAAGTATCGAGTATCATTTTGTCAAAGATCGTTTTGTGAGAGATCGTGTATCGTTTGGCTTGGAGGTCGTGTATCGTTTCGGGGAAGTATCAAGTATCGTTTTCCTTGAAATATCGTGTATCGTCGGTTCAAAGATCAAGTATCGTGTATCGAGTTCCTCAAGTACCAAGTATCGTGCCCTACAAATGTCATGTATCGCCTGATTTGAAGCAATTCCTGAGAGACCCTGTTTCCCTGTTTTAACCCCCAAAACCCTGAACTGGCATAACTTTCTCATACGAAATCCGTTTGCTGTGATTTTGGTTTTGTTGGAAAGCTCGGGGGGAATACAACCAAAACATCGACTGGTTACGGTAAAAATAATACAAGGATTATTCGATAGGGTATTTTGAAGTTGACCCTCAGGAAAACTGGAAAACCAAGGTGTTCCAAAGGATTTTGAGCAATATAAGAGAGCTTTGGGACTAGAAGCCAAGGCTTATGAACCTGAGATCTGGCAGACACTTAGGCAAGGATAGACAAAGCATTAGGTCATCTGAGGCTAGTGTCAACCATACATCCAAGTCTTGGGCTCAACAGCTTAGTGGTTATCCCTACACACGAAGTTCAGAAACCAGTGACTCGGAAATGTCTTTTAGCATGGAAAGACCCACACGTAGCTCAGGCATTGCCTATTTACAGACACCAGAAGGTCCCTATAAGACCCAATTGGAGTATATCAGGACTAACCAATTAGGTGCTCGCATCTATGAGGATGGTCTAAGGCGATCAGTGGTTCAACTCAAAAATCCTGACCGACCCTTTGGACTTGAACACCCAGTGGTCAAGTTTGAAGAGGGTGCTTACATTGATAAGGAAGGAACCATGTATGTGGTTACCAACTTACCAGATAGGACAGATGAGTTTGGAAATATCATTCCTGAGAATGAGATAGGAGACCTAGAGCAAGGAGACCTAGGAGGAGAACCCAAGACCCCTAGAGGTAAGTCAGTCTTAACCAGAGTGCTCACTCCAGATTGGATTCCTCAAGATAATAAAAGCATAGAACTATTCGTGAATAAAGAAACGGAGGAAGCCTTTTGGAGATTTAGGCCAGATCAACCCAGCCCAGTAGTCACCATCTATGAATTCAAGGATCCAGAGATACCAGGGAAAGTTGTCTATCTAGATCACACATCTCAAAAATTATTCTTGGTATCAGATCATGACAGACATGCTTACACTTGGCAAGGTGAATCAATTTTTCCTCCACCAAGATCTAATGTTTCCCAGGGCCTCCAAGGAGCCGGATCATCCAAGGCTCATGAAACCCAGAGAGAAAGAACTAGAGAGAGACCGGAGGTAAGCTTTGCAGACACTATAGGCAGAGACAGATCAGGATATGGAACGGAAAGACTGGAAAGGGAGAGACATAGATTTCATAGGCATCAAAGAGATGATCATGATTTCCCATTGCCTAGACCACGAGAGCACTCAAGAACCCTTAGACCGTCTCAAGTGGTTAAGACAATGAAGAACTACTTTGATGGATTTGGAGATCCTTATGATCATGTGGCAGAGTTCAAACAAGTGCTAAGAGCTGAACAGGTTGAAGACTTATTCACCCAGTTCGAGGCATTTGGGTTGACTCTTAAGGGTACTGCCTTAGCTTGGTTTCAACCTCTAAACAGTCGCAACTATAGAGAGATAGGTCAGCTGCTAGAAGAATTCATTGTGGAATTTTCCAAAAGTGGTATCAGGCATAACACATCATCCTTGATCCACAGCTTCAAGCAGACACCCCAAGAAACAGTGTGACTTGCAGGAAGAAGGTTTAGACAGTACTTGGAAAGATGCCCTGTACCAGAATTACCCACATCAGCCAAACAGGTGGCACTGTTTTTAGATGGCCTATTGAGCACAAAATTAAGGTCATATGTATACCTGAAAGATCCTAGATCCATAGAAGAGTGTATACGGATGTGCATTGACATAGAAGACAACTTGGGTGAGGAATTAGGACTATCCAAACTCTATAAGGATTCTGATAGTTCTACAAGTCATACCTCTAGAGCCTCCACTGAGATAGATGAGATAGCTGAGCAAGTGGCCAAAAAGCTAGGAGTTCAAAATAGACAAATGCCAAGGGTTACTTCAGTGAAGCGATGTTATACATGTGGAGGAGATCACATGGCTAATGTCTGCCCAATGATGACTCAACCCCAAGGAAACCCTAATGCTCTGTATTGCACCATTGAGAGAAAATACACAAATCATACGACCCAGGATTGTCCCTATAACAGGCAGGCTGTTAGACAAAATTATCAGCAACCTTACCAGCAGGGTAGGTATCAGAATCAGTACCAACAGCCATATTATAGGCCACAACAATATCAACCTCAATACCAGCAGCAATATCAAGCACCATATAGGCCACAACCTGTCCTAGGAAACCAACCGCCAGCTCCTGCCAATGTGATCCCAGTTAAATATACGATGGCGGAGGAGAACCATAATAGAGCATTGGTGCCACTAACCCCATTGGTCTCAGAAAATGATTCTCACGCTCATGGTTCAGACTACTTCCATGAAGATAGTCCACAGGCTTATTATATAGAGTCACCTGAGCAAAGTGAGACTTCTCAGTATCAATATGAGACACCACCTATGGAACAAAATTGGGAGCCAGAGTACTCCAATGTCATGTATACGAATCCAAATCCTAGGCCCCAATTGAGACAAGTAAGACCACAAGCCCCTAGAGGACCTTGCTTTAGATGTCAGGGCGATCATTTTATTCGTGAATGTCCCCACCAACCAGCTCTGGGATCAGGACATAACATCACAATACAAGGCTTTTGTCCTGAGTGTGGCAAGGAACACCTTCCTAGAGAGTGTCCCAGGAATCCCTCTAGTGCACCCAAGGTCACACCCATCAACGTGGTAGGTTTAGTGGCAGATTCAAGTTCAAGTAGAAGTAACGTGGCTCCTGTACAGGCAGTTACTAGGGCACAGGCTACACAACAAGCAAAACCATCTGAGCAATCGGAGTCAAGTGAGGCAGGAGAGCCTAGTAAGAGGAAACCAAGAACATGGAAGGATACCAGAGAGAAGGCTAATCGCAAGTGGAACAAAAAGCTATCCGAGCTAGAAGAAATCCTAAGGGATACCAAAACAAAAATAGAAGACATTGCATCTCAAAGCCCCTCGCATGCCGAAGCTCCATCCACTCCACCTCATTCCACCCCACCACCCATTGTAAATAACCCACAACCAGGGTCTGTTCTTGCAGATCCAACCCCAGAAGGCTTGGACATGATGTTCAAGGCCTACCAGGCTCGTCTTCAAGAAGGGCCAACAGCTGCAAACCTAGACAAGAGTTACCCTAGAGCAGACTTAGAGATTGAACGGATGAAAATGTGCATGAAAATGGTAGAACAAGCTCAAGCTATACTTGAGACTAGTCAAAAGTTCAATCAGACAAACTCTGTCAAACCGGATTTGCATTTCCAAGGCTTACTAGAAAGATTAGAGCAGTTGGTAAACAAACCACAAATTTCTTTACCTCCACAGGCTCAACCAGTTATTGAAAGAGGAAGCTCACCACCAATGGGAGCTTATGTTCCTAATTCCACGGATGCTGGAATACCTCCTTCAATTCAACAATACTCTCAAGAGTTCTTGCGGGAAATACAGGAAGAGAAATGGGCCAAGGAGAAGGGTAACTCCCCTCCTATTCCTGAGATTGATGATCTACATGATCAATTTCCCCAAGACATTCCGTCTATCTATGGAGACCAAGCTGAGCAACAAGAAGATGAAAGATTAGATTTTGAATCTAATTCTTTACAAGAGTTGCCTCATTACACAGGCCCCTGGGAATCTGAATCTCTCCAAATCAGAGCCCCCACAATATTGGTAAGAAATGAAGACTCAGTGATTCCAAGAAACACTGATGTTGTGAAGAACACTAAGGTTCAATGTCATCTCACTGTGGAAGAGCTGCTCAAGGCAAAACCGGAGCTCTGGAATCATGTGAAGGATCAGGTTCCAGAACTTGAATCCAATATGCCAAAAGTAGGCTCTAAGCAAAAAGTTCCAGAGATACCTCTCGACAAGATAGGAGACATGAGCGAAGGTGAAGAAGGTAACACTTATCTTCCGATCACCTATCAAGGTTACACAACCAAAGCAATTGTAGATTCGGGTGCTGGTGTTGCTATTGCGACCACCTCCTTGTGGAAGCGATGGGGCAAACCCACATTAAGACCAACTAGAATGAAGCTTCAAATGGCAGATGGTCATTTTGAAAGACCTCTAGGATTGCTCGAAGGGATAACTCTAACCACTTGTGGTGTAGAGTTTGAACATACATTTGCTATATGTGACTTTGAGAAAAATAATGTCTACGAGATGATCCTAGGAAGACCCTTCCTACGACAATTGCAAATAGTACAGGATTGGGGAACCAACTCCTTGTACTTACAACACTTAGGGGTCACAACTAAGGTCAATCTGAAGGATTACACCTTCAGAGATGTACCACCCCTACAGTGGAATCCTATCCACAAAGCGAAAGAAGATTCTATCTCCGTGCATTCTGGAAGTTCACCTGATCCATCCTGGCTGCATGAAGATACTCACTTGTGGATGTGCAAGGTCGCAGAGGAAGAGGAAAAGCGCCTAAAAGCGAGAGAAGAAGGAACTCCCCCAGGAGATAGACCAATAAAAGACCCAGCCTACACACCGATGATATTTCCAGATGAGGAATTTGAGCCTCATGGTTGGGCAGAAATCTTAGCTACCATGGACATAGCAGTCAATGAAGAACAATGGACACCTCACTGTGATGAGGAGGGTTATGATATTTCAGTGTTCATGTGTCAGCCCCTGTTGGAAGAGTGTGATCCTAGTGAGTTCATAGAAGAAGAAGAGAATGACGATGATCTAGAATCCATTGTGATGGATACTTACTTTGACTCAGAGGAACACTATTTAGAAGACATAGGAGTGTTAACCCAAAAAGAAGAAGGACCCCTCACGAGTATTAAAACGATAAATTCAAAGGAAGGAAGTGCAGGAGGTCAAAAGAAAAAGAAAAGAAAAGCAGTGAAACAAGAAGAGGAAGAATCATTGTTTGAAGTACCAGATAATTTCAAGAAATATGAAGTGGAAGACCGAAAAATTTTGGTACGAATGCCTAAGAGAGAGGCCATTATAGGAGAAGCATATGACAATAAGGAAAAGACCAAAAAAATTGTAGTGACCATTGAAGGGAACGAAGAACGATGTACGTACATAGGAGATGACCTAAGTGCAAAAGAAGAAGCAGAGCTTGTAGCTCTATTAAGGGAATATAGGGATGTATTCGCCTGGCACTATAGAGACTTGAAAGGAGTAGATCCAAAGATTTGCTCTCATATGATTCCGATGACCGCTGATGCCAAGCCCACTAAACAAAAGCCCTACACATATAATGACAATTATGCAGCCAAAATAAAGGAGGAAATTGACAGGCTGATTGAAGCTGGATTCATCTATGAGATTGAGCACACTGAATGGGTGTCCCCCATTGTAGTGGTGCCCAAGAAGAATGGGAAATTGCGAGTGTGCATTAACCTTAAAAAAGTTAATGCCGCAACGATCAGAGATAGTTATCCACTTCCAATCACCGAACATCTATTGGAGCGTGTTGCAGGCAAGGAAGTTTATAGCTTCCTTGATGGATTTTCAGGTTACAACCAAGTAGCCATTGCCCCCGAAGATCAACACAAAACGGCCTTTGCCACAGAATGGGGAATTTTTGCATTTCGTGTGATGCCATTTGGGCTCACCAATGCACCTGCAACATTCCAAAGGCTCATGTGTCATGTCTTCAAAGAGTTCTTGCGGAAGAGCTTAGAAGTATATGTGGACGATTTATGTGCGCATTCCCAACAGAGAAATTACCACATCCCTGAGCTCAGACAAATCTTCAACAAGTGTAGAGATTATCGAGTGTGTCTGAACCCAGAGAAGTGTGTGTTCATGGTACGACAAGGTAAGATCTTAGGTCACATTGTTTCTAAGAATGGAATTTCAACAGATGAGGACAAAGTAAGAGCGATAGCAGAGCTGCCAAGACCAAGGAATGTTAAAGAGGTACAAGCCTTTATGGGCCATTGTGGATATTACCGTAGGTTTATCCACATGTATGCCATCATAGCTAAACCTCTTTACGGGTTGCTAACGAATTTTGAGTGGAACGAGGAATGCGAGAATTCCTTCAACGAGCTGAAACGACGCTTGTGCTCAGCACCAATACTGACCACTCCTGATTGGAGTAAACCATTCCATGTCCATGTAGATGCCTCCAATCATGCAATAGGATGTGTGCTAGCACAACCCACGGGTGAAGGAAACCTAGATTTGCCGATAGCATATGCTAGTAGGCAATTAAATGCAGCTGAACGAAATTATACCACAACAGAGAGAGAAGGCTTAGGCATGGTATACGCTGTGAAGAAGTTTAGACACTATCTATTGGCCAATAAGTTCAAGTTTTTCACTGATCATCAAGCTTTACTATATTTGGTCAATAAACCTTGCAATACAGGCCGCTTGGTGAGATGGTTCCTCTTACTAATGGAATACGACTTTGAAGTTGTTGTCAGGAAAGGTAGAACCCATCTTAGGGCAGACCATCTTTCTCGCATCACTTCAGGAGAGCCACCGCAAGGAGTGTCTGATGAATTGCCCGATGCTTATCTGTTCAATTTGGAAGTTGTTCCTAAATGGGCAAATAAGTTGGTACCAGTTCTAACCTTTGGGCCTGCAAATAAGAATGTGAAAACAAGCAAAGAAGAAATTGTAAAATCACAAAAGTATCAAATATTGGCCGGAAGTATGTACAAGCAAGATACCGAGGGTGTATTAGCTTGTTGTGTTGAGGACGACGAACATACTAGTTGGATGCAACAAGCCCATGAGGGACTGCTAGGAAATCACTACTCTAAACAACGAACATTGCAGAATCTAAAATGTTTAGGAGTGTATTGGCCTAGCATGGACAAAGAAATACAGGAGTGGATCCAGAATTGTCCAGTGTGCCAGAAGAGACCCCCAGTGGAGCATGCCACTCTTTATCACGTGTCATTAATCCCAGATTGGAGTGCTCCATTGGTTGAGTTCATGAGATCGAGAACATTACCCAATCAGGCTAGTCTTGCAAGAAAACGGAGCATGGAGCAAGAGGCTCAAGACAATGCCTTAGTAGGAGACAACTTATATCGAAGAGGCAAGGATGGTTACCTAAGACTGTGCGTTCATGAATCAGACTATTTGAAAGTCTTAGAAACTGCACACAGCGGTGCTGCAGGTGGACACTTTGGGCCTGACAGAGTAATTAAGACCATTTTATTCTCAGGACTTTGGTGGCCCACTCTTCATATGGATGCACATACTTATGTGAAGAAATGTGACACATGCCAACGTGCCCAATATCCGATAAGAAAAGACGAGATGCCTTTAAGGCCAATGATGGGAGGACGTGCATTTTCAAAGTGGGGTATAGACTTTGTTGGTCCTATTAACCCCCCAGCTAGAAACTCCCATGCAGAATACATTATTGTAGCCACAGATTACCTTACAAAGTGGGTGGAAGTAAAAGCCACGACAAAGAATGATGCTCAAACGACGGCTAAGTTCTTATTCGAAAATGTGTTCACTAGATATGGGTTACCAATAGAGTTGGTCAGTGATAGAGGTACGCACTTCTTGAATGAGGTCATTGAAAATCTCCTTCAAGAATTCATGGTGATACACAAGAAGTCTGCCCCTTATCACCCACAAGCTAACGGACAGGCCGAGAGCACGAACAAGATCCTATGTAACGTATTGACGAAACTTGTAAATAATAAACGCTCTGATTGGGACAAACAACTTCATCATGCTGTTTGGGCATACCGAGTTGCCTACAAAACGGTACTCAATGCTACCCCATTTCAGATGGTCTTTGGACAGAATGTCGTGCTACCATTGGACTTCTTAATCCCAGCCTTGAAAGTAGCACAAGAGCATGAGTGGAATGGACATGAGTTGTCTTCCAGGATCTTTGATCTAGAACGCTTAGGTGAGACGAGGCTACGAGCAGCAGCAGGCATTTATGCTGCAAAGAAAAGGCAAAAGGCATACTTTGATGCCCATGTAAAGGATAAAGGATTGAAGGAAGGAGATCTAGTGCTGGTTTATACGCTAAAGCAACATGCCCGCAAATTGGAGAAACGAGGATATGGACCCATGATCATTAATAGACTCTCCACTAGCGGTGCAGTTCAATTGGCCACTTTAGAAGGTGATATCCTACCCAACTATATTAGTGGATGCCGAGTCAAGTTATATCAAGAACCTCTTACAGAGGAAATGCTCATGAGACTCAACACTGCTAAGAAGCGAAAAGAAGAGGAGTTAAGGGTTAGAGAAGAAGAACAAGCAGAGGCTAGAGAGCGCATCAGAAGAAATAAGTTACGACGGCTAGGCCTAGATGTCAACACAAAAGCTCCAAAATATCACATGGACATGTGTCAAAAATCGGGCATAACTACTTCTCAAATAATTGATCGACGACCCTTTGTGACTATAGAGGTAGGACAAGGAAAGAGTGTAAGGACTGTGAGAGCATTGGTTGACTCAGGAGCAGCAACTAGTGCAGTTCAATTTTCATACTGCCAAGACCTGCAATTGGACATTAAGCCCATAGAAGCCTATCTCATAGGATTAGGAGGAGTGGAAACACCCTGTTTGGGCGAGGTGGAACTTCCCATCTACCTTCAAGATGTTCCAATAAAAGTCAAAATGCTAGTGTGTCATGATGAGGACCTCACAGAGCCACTTGTCTTGGGACAAGATTGGATTTACGACCATGCTGTCAACTTGAACCTAAGAAGTCAACTTCTTCAAGTGTGGGTATATAATCAATGCATTACATTAGAATTGGAGAATCGCATGCCCACTGAAACTGACACCACACACTCTCTTTGTTCCTCTAAGGCTAATCTTCTCGAACAAGATGTTATAGATGTCAAAAGCTCTATGATCCAGACGGACGCAATCACGGAAGGACAGTCGCAAAGGCAAGATGAACCTTCTTCTTGTTTTTTAAAGAGCAAAGCATCCACAGGAGCTCAACCTCAGAAGCAAGCAAAACAGTGCAAAACAGCCAGTCTATCAAATAGACAAAGAGCCCTCAAGAAGAAAGAAGTGTTGGGCATGACACAGATCTGGGTAAAGAAAGGAGTACAACCATCGATGTTGCCTCAAAGACTCCCACCCAACCAGATCGACCATGACAACAGAAGGACCAAGCACCTACGACAGGCTCAAACACGAGAAATCCAACTACTTTGGGTACCGAAACAATCGATGAGGGCCGACCACAATAAGGTACAAATTTGGGTGCCTAAAAAATTAGCTACAGCTCAACACGGGCGATTACAGATGTGGGTACCCAAGAGGCTCTTACGTACGCAACGGCCTATGCTCCCCACCATGCAAAAGGTCTCAACAAAGAAGCCAAGGAAAGCAAAGGGTAAGAACAGAGCACAAAGAACAAAGGAAGCTAACCTCAACCCTTCTACAAAAAAAAGGTTGGCACTCACCCAGGATATGGGTTTGGAAGCCAAAAGCACAAGCAACATCCATAAAACCAAGGGGCCAACCACACTGGATACCAAAGTTTGGACAGCATCCAAAGAAGAACTGGCCTGAGGTGATCTCTACAGGGCCAAATACTATTCTGAAATGGGTTCCAATCCGGAGGATTACATCATTTCGAGATCCGATAGACACCTCCAATCAAAGAATTCATCAAGTATACAAGTAACATCAAAACCTCGACCAGCAGCAACCATGTGCCTTTGGCATAACCTTGTCGTTTGCACCATTCAGGTCATGCATTTCCAAAGTATGCATCAATAGAGGGCCACCTTACATGGCCGTGCATAGACACAATTGAGAAATCCCAGGCACATGAGACACAATTTTCACATGAAAAATATGTTATTGATACTAACCTCTTTCTTCTTGTTTGATGCCATTGTTCCAAAAAAAAAAAAAAAAAAACTATGTGCTTGAAAGTGCTCATCAGCGAACTGCCAGCAAGTACATCCCTGAACAAAAAGGACAAGCCGACGGTCAAACATCATGAGGGAACCACAACATGAAGAGATGAAGATCAACGGACCCATCACCATGGTAAGACGTGTATGTTTCAACAACACTATAACCATGATAGATTAGGAAACCTCTTCGTCAGCATACCCTTGAGCACTTAGCTCAAGACCCAATCTCTTGCACCATACTTCTTGCCATGCATTATCCAAGTACGCATACGTAGGGCCACATTACAAGGCCATGCACAAGGCACATAATTTGTTCAACCCATGCACTAATGCACTTAACCATCATCCATTATGGGTTACAAGTACCTGGCACGAAAACTATGAAAGCCGTCTTTGGAAGAATCAGAGGACATCACGGTGACCACTACAAGAACAAGGGAGCCATCCACCACCGAGAGTTGCTCACAATCAACATTGACCACATCCTTTGAGCAGCTAGCAGTTTTGGAAAACTCACAAATGCACCACCCAGATGGAATACAAGGCAGAAGTACGTACAAAGGGACTACAAACTGCAAGAGATAACAGTGGCGAAGTGAAGAACCAGACAAACGACCAGGATACATTGGGAAGAGGGATCGCCCCTGTTGGACGCAAAGGACGCTACCTCTCAACGTACTGCATGGAACGACCACTACAACAAGGGTCTGTCAGGGACGACAGACTCAAGAGGGGGGGGAGTGTTGAAGCTTAAGGTCAAGGACAAAGCATGGAAGCGCATCAAGGAAGTGGACACACAAGAAGAAGGAGCAAGTAGGGAGCTCCAAGAAGCACATGTCAAATTTTCAAAAGAAATCCCTACAAAAATAGTGATTTTTATCACTAAAAACCATTGTAAATACCATTTTTCATTTTTGTAACTCCATTTTGTTCAAGCCGAGGAGTCCTCGAACTTGAGGAGTATTAGATCTACCATCCTACCAATTTTCATGATTTTTAGACTCCGTTTGAGCCCCCAAATAAGCCCTGGAACCTATTTTTTAACTAGGCCGGACACTAGGTCTGGACAGGGCCAAAACCACTCAAAAACTATAAAAAGGGCTGGAGAGCTCATTTTTGAGGTTGGCTTGTTGTAGATTTCAGTTTTTTAAGAGAGCTCTTTGGTAATCGAAGCTTTCCATTGTTCCACTCATTGCTCTTACCTTGTGCGCGTGTGTGTGTATGTGTGTGCATGCTTGTGTGCTTTCACTCACGCACTTGTGCCATCACTTGCTCGCGGTCTTCATACCAGTCCTCACGTCTCCACGGATTGACATTTATGAGGTGTACCTCCTCACGTTGGTACTCACCATTGTGCTAGAGTGACAGGTACACACTAGTTGAAATAGCTTCTGCCCATAGATAATGTGGCAACCTCTTCTCTTCAAGCATTGTTCTAGATGATCCAACCAATGTCTTGTTTCTCCTTTGTACAATTTCATTTAGTTGAGGAGAGTAGCTCATATTCACTTCCCTTTTGATACCTTTATCATGTAAGAACTCATCAAACTCTTTGGAGAATTATTCTCCCCCTCCATCATTTATGAGCTTCTTGAGTGATCTACCTATATGATTCTCCAAATGTGCTAGATGCTTTTTGAAGCAATCAAATACTTCATTCTTACTCTTGATAAAGTATAGAATAGTTCATCTATTATGGTCATCAATAAATGAGACATAATACTTTGATCCTGCTAGTGAAGGTTCTTGACTTGGTCCCCATACATATCTATGTACTAAGTCCAATAAGTTGTTGTGGATGTAGCCTTTGTGGTTGAATGGTTGTCTTTGAGCCTTCGAAACCTCACATGCATCACATCTATTGATCATGTGTTGCTTTGATATGTTTGATAGTCCTAGAACACGTTGATCCCTACATATATCCTTCATGGTTCTTTCATTCACATGAGCAAGTCTCTTATGCCACACTTCAATCTCACTTAGGGTTGAGACCCAAAAGTGAATAGATCTATGTTTCTGGTTCCTCCTACTTTGAAAGTAAAGAGCTTACCATGCTTCTCAACTCTAGCTATCTTCTTGAAGCCTTGACATGGATCTTCCACAAAAGCTCCATGTTGGGTGAACCTAACTTACAATCCTTTTTCAACTATTTGGCATACACTTATTAGGTTTTTAGTGATAGTTGGTACATAGAGAACCTTACTTAGAATATTTCTCCTACCATTGGAAGCTTTGATGTTACCAATCTTCTCCACATTGTGCTTTGTGTCATCCCTTGTTTGAACTTCATGTCTATGCTTTGGACTTTCCAAATCAGATAGAAGAGAAATGTTGAACGCAACATGGTTTGAACATCCTAAATCTATGTAGAACAAATGATCATCTTCTTCTTTACCTTCTTTGTGGCTTAGATTAATTAGAAGCCATGAGTATCATGTGATTGATCATCTGAATAATTTTTTAAATCCCGTCTATTATAGCCTATATTGTTATTGTTGAAGTTGTGTCCACCTTTGCCTCTAGTGTTTCCATATCCACCTCTACCACTTCCTTTCTGGGTCTTCCCATTGAACCATCAATTCTTAGTGTTGTGGTTGGTCTTATCACAGATTGCACAAGGTTGAACATTCTAACCTTTGGTTTTGTCATGCTCTGGTCCTTTCTTCTTCCCTTTCCACTTACTCTTGCTTGTGAAGTTGGCTTGGGAAGTCTCCTCTTCATCTTCTTCCTTCTTCTTTCCTTTCAAATTCTTATCCTTCTTATCTATATATAGAGCACTAATTGAATTACCATGATAGGAGTTACCATGATTGTTGGCCTCTTGATTGAAGATTTGTCCAAGAAAGATGGTGAATTCTGGAGTTTGCACATCCATGATGAGATCATAAGCCGTGGTGAAAGATTGCCATTGTTTGTCACTTCAAATACTATTGAGAATTTGCCTCATGATAGCCTCTTCTTCAATTAGTTGTGCAATGGGTGCTAGCTGATCAACAACCTCCTTGACCTTGGTAACAAACTGTGTGATGGTTTGTTTAGGTGTCCTCCTCATTTGGTTG
The DNA here is from genome assembly GCA_020310875.1 of Ceratopteris richardii. NCBI lineage: Eukaryota > Viridiplantae > Streptophyta > Polypodiopsida > Polypodiales > Pteridaceae > Ceratopteris > Ceratopteris richardii. The sequence goes on from CM035434.1 coordinate 56,905,289, forward strand.
AGCTTGTTCCAAAGATGATTCTTTCTTGCTTTGGTACTAGCAAAAAGTAAGTCTCTTGGGCATCCCAAGTCTCTTGGGCATCCCAAGTCTCTTGGGCATCCCAAGTCTCTTGGGATGTCTTGCCTCCTCTAATATGTACTAGTTGAAACTCAGAAATAGAGTTTAGTATGTACATCCTTGCTTGAGCATCCCGTGTGCACCAAAGTGTGAGCTTATCTATCTCCTCTTGTGTAGGTCCTCCTTTGGATCTTGGAATAGGCAGAGCTTCATCACCTACTACAATTCCATAAAGATCTCTACCTTGCAAATAGGCTTCCATTATAATTTTCCAAGCCACATAGTTGTGTTGATCAAGCCTCTCAATCATTGAGGGATTGCCGTCACCCATCTTGATCTAGCTCTGATACCAGTGAAAGAACTTGGAGAAGCTTGTAGGGGGTAGAAAAGTGAGTTTCAAATCAACAAATTTTGATCTAGCCAACCGGCACAAGACCAGCTCTTGAGCTTATTGAGACTCAATTACACCTTATAGGCATGGGAAAAGTACAATAAAATCCAATATTTACTTTGGAGCATCAAGGAGGAAGATTTGATACAAAGCAGATAGGTTTGCACATTGACTAGCTAAAAAAACTTACTATCTTTGGATGAGACAATCAACTTCAAATGCTCATAGCGACCAACGTGATTACAATTAGAAACAAATCCTTTTGGAAGAGTGATACACATATATGAACCAGACACTTAACAGTGGTACCTCCTATTTCTTAGGAATGTGCAGAGATAGACCCCGAGATAGAAAAACTATGATTTCTCCGGATCTACTAAACTAAATGCTTTGAATATTTATACACATAGAATAGATACTAATAGCTTTGCAATGAGTCTACTCTCATTCAATTCAAAGCTCTGTAAAGAGAGCAACAACCTCTGCTGCTTACTGTTTTTGAAGAAGATGATGCAAAAAAATGAAGGAGCAAGACAATGATAGCTACAAGTGTATGTATATTGCTTCCATGTAATGTACAAGTTATTTGAAGTTTATATAGAATCTTGAAGTGCTACACTTCTTTTGAAAGTGGATTTTGAATTCAAATGATGGTGGGATAAGTTGTTTGAGGGAATCAATTCTCTTTCCTACATTCAAGGAAAGGTGAAGATCTAGTTTAATGTACTTTTAGGTTATTGATTGATTCATTGATTGCAACTCAACCACCTCCAATTCGTGGAAGATTAGCTCTCATTTTCTACCTTTACATTTTTAAAGCTCTAGGCTTTTACAATGGTAAAAGATCCATGAAAAATCTTTTAAAAAATACAATAAATAAGCATAAGTAAAAGAACTCTCTAATGGATATTTTTTCGACGTAATATAAGTGATAGCTCTTGATGTAGATCAAATCCACCTCAAGCATAGTGTAAGCTTGATGTTTCAATAATACATACATACATGCATAAATACATACAAACATACATACATATAAGCATGCATGCACATACATACATGCATACATACAAACATACATACATACAAACATACATACAAACATACATACATACATGATATATTAGGTAGTGATGTGTGTGAACACACTAGGACCGTCGGGGCACTTTTTTCCCTCTTTAGGAGGTTTTTTCCCTCGGCTTGTATATATGCCTATTGGCCTAACGGGCTACTTATCTTTTGTATATTCTAGTGGTAATACATTCAGTATTGTGTGTTGAGATCCAAGCTTCTTCTTCTTCCTTGTGTTGTTCACCTGCTTCCGCAAATGTCTAACTCCATTAATTGGTATCAGAGAAGGTTGCCGCTTCATCTAGGGCGTCGTCGACACCTCTCCAATTAGAGTTTGGTGAGCATACTCACCATGTTTCCAAGATCAAAACTGCTTCACTTTGTGGTGCCAAAATCATGATCTGAGCTCCTTTCGAACTCTGAATGCATTATCATAGTGCTTATGCAGGCTATTTTGTCTTTTTGTGCCAAAGCTATATACTGATTTGCTTGTATAAGAGTCTCAAAGCTTGCTACAGGTTCAACAAAATTTGTTTGGGCAATTCTGTACAACTTTTTAAGATACGGTGAATTTTTTACATCAAGGTATTTTAGTCACCGGCCATGGCTAAAAGCAGTGATGTATTTCGTATGTTGACTATTGAGGATAAGTTGGATGGTACCAACTACCCGTTGTTGGCTTATATGATGCGACATGTATTGGTTTCAAAAGGAGTGTGGAACATTGTGTAGGGTGTTGAAAAACGTCCTATTACACATGCAACTATTACAACTACAGGTACTCAAGCTGATGAAGAAGGTGTCAAAGATGATGATATTCTGCATATTCATGTTCATGCTGCGGTTTTTGCTACACCTATTATAGAGTGAATTCCTTGGGATGGCAGAGATACCCAAGCACATGCATTGATAGCTTTGTCTATCAAACGTGCCATTATTCCTCACATTCGCTCTTGCAGAACAACTAAGGATGCGTGGGATACACTTACCACATTGTACGAAGCTAGGAATGAGGTTCATGTTGCTTACCTCCAAAAACAGTTAGAGAGTGAGCACATGAATGAAGGTGATTCTATGGACACTTTTCTAACAAAGATCAAAGACATGAAGGAATAGTTGATTTTTACTGATGAGGTTATACTAGATAGCTCACTTGTGTAGACTATTCTCAATGGTCTTCCTGATTCATATCAAAGTTTTGCATCTATTGTTCCGTTGATGATGAAAGGCAATCCAAATGCCTTGTCATTTGAGGAGTTAGTCTCTGTTCTATTGCAGGAAGATGAGTTTAGGCAGAATATGTCCATTATGTGTGTTGTAGCTCAAGCTTTCTTGGCTAGTCAAAAGGGAAAATGAAAATGGAGCTCTTCAACTAATAAGCAAAAATCTACTTATTCAACACAATTGAAGAGGGAAAACAAAGATGAAAAGAAATCAGAAAAGCAGGAATTGTTTTGCAAGTACTGTAAAGGAAATGATCATATCATAAAGAATTCTCCAAAACTGGTTGCTAAAGAGGAAAAGAAAAAATAGACTGGAATGGTTGTTGTAGATGCCTCTACACCAAAAACAAAGTCTGCTAATCTTGTGTAGGAAGAAGAATGGGTGTTTACTACTGTTTGCAGTTTTGACCCATCTTCTCATGAGCACTACATGTCTGTAGTAGACTCAAATGTTTGGTACTCTGATAGTGGGGCGACCAAACATATTACCTCATAGCGCAGTTTCTTCTCTTTACTCGAGCGTACCCCTATAGGGAATATTGTTATATGCACCGACAACTCCTCTTATCCTATTATGGGAGTTGCTAAGATCATTTTGAGTACTACTGATGGTAGTTCTTTCACTTTGTCAGATGCTTTGTTTGTGTCAAGGATCAAGAAAATTTCTTTATCAATTTCTGCATTAGCCAAGATTGGCTTGGTGGAGAAATTCATTGATGAGAGATGTACAATTCATGATCGGTCAAATGGCGATGTGATTATTGATTCTTGCATTTTATGTCGTGGGCTATAGAAGCTCATAGACTATGAAAGATCTATAAATGATTCGGCATGTGTAGTACATGATTCTTAGGCTATGTTAGATGCAAAGCTTTGGCATGCATGTTTTGGTCATCTCAATTTCGCTAGTTTGCTATGCCTAGAGAAATCCAAGATGGTGTCCTCTTTGCCCAAACTTGAAGCACCTAGAAAACATGTTTGTGAGGGCTGTATTTTGGGCAAAATGCCGTGTTCCTCCTTTCCAAAAGATGGTTCAGTTCGGGCTTCTCAAAAATTATAGCTTCTACATAGTGATATATGTGGTCCTATGCAGACACCTTCTTTTAGAAATTGTCTTTACTTCGTGACTTTCATCAATGATTTTTCTAGGCATGCATGGGTATATCCATTGAAGGCAAAGTCTGAAGTGTTCATGTGCATCAAACAGTTTTTGGTTTTGGTTGAAAATTTGTCAGCATTTAAAATGGGTACCTTCTATTCTTATCGAGGAGGGGAATATATGTCTTCTGATTTTAATGCATTTATGGCTGAACATGGGATAAAACACCAGTGTACAGTGTCGTATACACCTCAACAGAATGGAGTTTTTGAATGAAAGAACAGGTCACTCATGGAGATGGCCAAGTGTATGGTCAAGAGTTACGCTTTACCACATAGTTTCTAGCTTGAGGCTGTCATGTGTGCAACATATGTACTTAACAGGTGTGCCATTAACGCATTGTATTCGATCACTCCATATGAGGCTTGGCATGATTGCTAGCCATCTGTTGCTCATCTGCATGTTTTTGGTTGTTTGGCATATGCATTAGTGCCTGAACAATATCATAGAAAACTGGATCATAAAGCAGTAAAATGTATTTTTTTTGGGTACTGTTCTGAAAGTAAAGGCTATCGTCTGTATCCTCCATATTCTAAATGCATTTTGGTTAGCCGTGATGTTGTTTTTGTGGAAGATGATATTCAACCATTGCTTTCATGTACTAAGGAGACATTTGGTAGCTCCAAAGACATGTATGATACTTGGCTGCCTCTTTTTATAGGTGGATAGTATAGTGCTGGTCCTAATGAGGCAACTTCTTAGCCTTTGCAGGTTTCATGTGATGATGCAAATCATCCCATTTCTGATGCAAATTTACATGATGCACTTGTTGATGAGAGAGCTGATATTGAGTAGGCAAAAATTGTGCCAAAATGGCTGGTGCAAACTTTGCGTGACACCAAATTAGATGCACCTCTGTCATACCATACTCAATCAGGCTCTTATACTGCCTCTTTTGCATCAAATTGCTATGATATTGAGCATGTTTCCTTTGATGAAGCACAAAATTCAAAAAATTGGATGGCTCCTATGCAATTTGAATATGATGCTATAATGAAGAATGGTACTTGGACTTTATGTGACTTGCCTCCTGGCAAGATGGCCATTGGCACTAAGTGGGTATACAAGCTAAAGCGTAAACCTGATGGTACAGTTGACAGGTATAAGGCTAGGCTTGTTGCAAAGGTTTATGCGCAGGAAAGAGGCATTGATTTTGATGAAACCTTTGCTTCTACTTGTCAAATGACTACTATTCGTAGCATCAATGCACTTCTAGCTCATCATGACTGGAATGTACATCAGTTGGACATTAAAACAACATTTTTGAATGGTGAATTGCATGAAGAAGTGTATGTTTTTCAATCCCGTGGCTTTGTGTAGAAAGGGCATGAAAACCAGGTGTGGACTATATGGTTTAAAGCAAGCACCACATGCTTGGTATGAAAAGATACATGCCTATCTGATTACACATGGTTTTGAGAGAAGTCCAATTGAAAGCACCTTATATGTCTAGCATGCTAATGATGTACTTCTGATCATTCTGGTGTACATTGATGACATGTTTCTCACTTGTCCTCATGAGAAGCATATTGCTGATTTCAAGGCTGATTTACATGCTTCATTGGAGATGTTTGATTTGGGGCATTTGCATCATTATTTGGGCATTCAGTTTATGCATGTTGATGGTGGAATGGCTTTGTGTCAAACAAAATACATTGACACATTATTGTAGTGTTTTGGCCTTAAAGACTGTAGACCTATTGCTACTCCTATGAAGACAGGTTTACAATTGAGCCTTCATGATGAGATGCATTTGATGTTGTTATCTATTAGCAAGTTGTTGGATGCTTGATTTACTTATGCATTACTCGGCCAGATATTCAATTTGTTGTCTCATAGATGAGCAGGTTTATGCATTGCCCAGGAGTCAAGCATTGGTAGGTAATTAAGCACATCTTTTGCTACTTGAGTGGTACTCGGCTACTTGGGTTGTTTTATCCCAAGGGAGGATCACAACCGCTACATTTGCATGCTTTTTTTTACTCTGATTGGGTTGGTTTCTATGACACTCGTGTGTCCACTAGTGGCTTTTGCTTCATGCTTGGTAGCTCATGTATATCTTGGTTGAGCAAGGAGTGCCTATTGTGGCCACTTCGAGTTGTGAGGCTGAGTATAGGGTAGGTTTCACAGCGACTGTTGAGTGTGTGTGGGTCAGACGCCTTATGGCTAATTTGGGTGTTGGTCAATCTTGACCACCATCTTCATTGACAGTCAAAGTGCATTGGAAGTTGCAAGGAAGCCTATGTTCCATGCTCCCACTAAGCACATTGAGGTGCATTATCATTATGTCAGGGAGAGGTTCTCTACTAGGGAGATTAGCTTGGCATATGTGCCCATGCAGGAGAACATTGTAGACATTTTCACAAAGGCTCTGCCTAGGGAGAAGTTTGAAGCTTTTCGCAAAGCTTTGGGTTTACTTCTGTGGAGTGATTTCCACATCGCTTGGCACTTCCTTATACATGAGTGCATGCTCCTTGTTCACCGCATCACTTCCAAGGTGGATTTGTTGATATATTTAGGTAGTGATGTGTGTGAACACAATAGGACCGCTCGGGTACTTTTTTCCCTCTTTAGGAGGTTTTCTTTTCCCTCGACTTGTATATACCTCTATTGCCCTAATTGTTGGTGCAAATCAATCACCAATTGAAGTTTTGAAGTCACGGAGTGAAGAAAAGATCAGTTTATGAAGCATGAAGGAAGTACATGTTCAGAAGATGAAGATGTGTATACATATGTAAATTAATTTAGAGATAGATCACATATACCTTTTGTATGGTTATGAGCTTGTACATATTTGCCTATATACACAAGGAAACAATGTTGGAAAAAATATGAAAGAGCATGTGAAGAGGAGAATTAGAAGTATTTTGTGTCATTAGACACTTTAGAAGTGTAGGATATCTCTCTCATCACTCAGATGTAAAACTTCTCAAAAATGAAGAAAAGTCACACCTGATATTTCTATGTGTACTCCTTGCGTGTTTAATCTTTTGTGAATTGCTTTTGTACAAGTCTAAGTCTATAGTTGATTGACCTCTGTACAAGTTTTCAGATCCAAATTGTGATCAGGCTGAGAGAATTGAGTGTAGGAACATTCACATGTGTAAATGTCAATAAGTGAAGTTGTAAGAGGCACAAAATTTTATGCTAATGTTTTGGTCAGTTCTCCTTCCACAGTGTAAATTGAGCAAGCAAGCACTCATTCTTTAAGTTGGAAGGTAAGCTACCTATGGCTAAAAGCATTTGAATAAACCATTTGTAGTTTGGGAGAAGCATGCTTTAGAAGTTGCAGGTGTCAAAGTTGATTGTAAAGAACTATACTTTTAGACATAGGGGAATTGTTCATATCATTTCCCAAGATCTACTAAGTCTTTTGAGATGATTTAACTTGGAGAAGGTGCACAAAATATAGGCGACACCTTCTGCAATGTTTTGTCAAAAACTTTAGACATTTAATTACTCAATGAGTAAGATATGTACAACAGACTTTCTAAGTATCAACTTACTTCACAATTTGTTCAAGATTTTGGTAATTGAGCATTGATCCTCCAAATTGGTAAAGGTTTTAAGTTATTCTTGATATAGAGGTTCTCTAACTTCAAGGATAGCTTGTTCTTTTGGAGGTTAACAGTCTCCATTAGTGGTATTAGAACAGGAATCATCAAAATTGAAGAAAGGAGGACCTTGACTGCTGCAGTCATAAAGAATTCAACAATTGAAGATTCAAAAGGTGAAAGGTTGAGAGAAAAGCTTGAGAAGGAGGTGAGAAGATATCAAGAAGATGAGAAGGAGCTTCATTCAAAGTAATGGTACACTTATTCCTTATAAAGGTTGAAGAATTTAATACACACGTGAAGAAAAGATGGGAGATTCTCTTTAGATAGAGAAATTGGATAGAGAAAACTATCCAGCTCGGTCAATGAGGATGGAAGCTCATCTTATGAGCAAAGACTTGATAGGTTATATCATAGGTGAAGAAGAAAAGCCTCAATTCAGAGATCCTAGTGTTCCAACTAGGGATGAACTATCAAATTTGAAGACTTGGATGAAGAGAGATGCTCAAGCTAGGAGCATTATCTACATGGGAGTTAATGACTACTTGCTACCTCACATTAGAGGTCTTGAGAGTGCAAGTGATATATGGAATTCTCTAGAGGAGCATTTCCAAAACACTACAAAGTCAAGGAAGGCATCTTTATGGGCAAATTTTACCACATTCTAGAAGAAGACCTCTCAATCCATCTCTGATTATGTAACAAGGATGAAGGACATTACAGATGCATTAGGAGTAGTTGATGAAGATATTTAGGAGGATTAATTGGAAAGGCAAGTCCTCACAGGTTTGAGAGGTGATGACAAATGGAAGCCATTCATTTTTTCTACTGAATTGTCACTTGATCATTTTACTCCTCATTTAAATTAGTTGCTAGGACACATGCTAACCTTTGAGCAGGATGTCAAAGGTGAAAGTGATAAAAGTGCAGGTCAAGCAATGTATTCAAAGGATAAGAAGAAGAATAGTAAAGGGAAGCAACAAGCAAATGAAGATGAAGGCACTACTAGTCAAGCTAACTTCCTAAGAGGAAGAGGAGGTGGCAAAGGTAGAGGAAGAGGCAGAAGCAATAATGTTGGAGTCAAAGCTTGCTAGATTTGTGGTAAGAAAAATCACTTAGCTCATGATTGTTGGCATAATAATCAGAACAATGGTGGATATAATAAAAAATTTAATTCAAGAGGAAGAGATGGCAGAAATCAAAGAGGTAATTTCAGAGGTAGAGGTAGTAGAGGTTACTTTGGAAGAAATGTAGGTAGAAAATTCCAAAGTCAATCTTACAACAATACCTACTACAGTTATGCTTCAGATCAAAAGGAAGATTCAACCTTGATTATGAATGCAACTTGTCAAAGGAAAAGTGAAGACCAAAGAGTCTTCTACATTGACTCAGGGTGTAGCAATCACCTGAGTGGTAACATAGCCTTGCTGACTGATTTGGAGAATAAGGTAACTAATCATGTGGTTCAAACAGGTGATAATACAAAGCATAATGTGAAGTCAATTGGATCAGTGAAGGCCAAGGATGGATCCTCTGAGTAAGGTTTTGTATGTTCCTACAATACTAAAGAATCTAATAAGTGTAGGGAAAATTGTTGAAAAAGGTTATGAAGTAAGGTTCACTAATGAAGGAGTTTTTGTGGAAGACCCTAGCAATGGGTATAAACAAATTGTTTCAAGGAAGAAAGAAAGAAGACTCTTCACGTTGAAGATTCAAGGTAATGTTGGTCATGCCTTGTTCACTTATGGAGGACATAAGATCTCTGAGTTAGATCTTTGGCACAAAAGGCTTGGACATTTCAATGAAAGAGGTATTAAATATATGGTTAACAATGGCTCAGTGCTTGGATTGCCTAATGTTGTAGGTCAACATATGACATATAGATGTGAGGCATGTCAATTAGGTAAGGCTCATAAGCAATCTTATTCCAAACATGGTTTTATGTATTCAGAGAAGCTTGAGTTGCTACACACAGCTGTGTGGGACTGTAGCTCAGTGATGAGTAGCACCTCCTTTAATGTCAATCCGGGAAGACGTGAGGATGGTATGAAGACCTCGAGCAAGTGAAGGCACAAAGTGCGTGATTGAGAAGCACACTAACATGCACACACATACACACACACGCGCACACACAGTAAGACAAAGAGTGAGAAGCAATGGAGTTCTTAGATTACTTTCAAAAAGCTCATACAAGTTCAAAACTATTACAAGCTAACCTCAAAAATGAGCTCTCTAGCTCTATTTATAGTTTTTGACTAGGTTTTGGCCCTGTCCAGACCTAGTGTCCATCCTAGTTAAAAATTAGGTTCTAGGGCCAATTTGAGGGCTTAAACGGAGTCTAAAAAATACGAAAATTGATATGTAGGTACTTCTAAGGCTCCTCAAGCTCAAGGACTCCTTGGCTTGCACAAAATGGAGCTACAAAAATAGGAAATGTTATGTACAATGATTGTTAGTGATAAGAACCACTATCATAAAGATGTTGATTTGGAAAAATTTGAAGGGCCTATCTGCCAGATTTGCGTCGACTGCTTTGTCTACTTAATCCTTCACCTCGCTCTGACTCTCTCCGCTGGCTTCCTTGTCTAGTCAGTCCTTGGGTGCCCATACTGCTCTCAACACCCCCCCCCCCTCTCTCGCGTCTGTCGTCCCTGACAGACCCTTGTTGCTGGGAGTGTTGGATGTAATATTCCACAACCTGAGTGGCAAGCTGATGTTCTTGTATGCGTAGTCCTCTGGCCAAGTCTGTCATCATACGATCCCAATCAATTGGTCCTGGAATGTCCGGATGTGGCAGACGTAACTAATCTGCATGGATCGCTTGTTCGACTACGAATAGATGTAGCAAATGTGTGGGTCTGGGAATGAAAATTTCTGAATGATATTCCCAAAATTTTGGAGTCAAGGTGTTGATGAGATAGTAGCATCGCATGAAGTCAGGCTTTGGGAGCCGTGCACTGAAATATGCATCCAATCCTGCCTTCTCCCATATCGAACGTAGACCTTCTGCATTTTGTAACTTCGCGAATTCTCTTGTAAAGAAATGGTATTTACCTTGCTTCCCATTGAAGTCCAACTCTGATTCCCATAGGTATGTTCCCTCTCCCAAGGGTCCTGCCACTTCACTAAACCAGTGGGAAGCTTTTCCTACAGGCATGGTATGGCCATTGGGAGGGTCCGCTATAGGTATGATTTTGATGGCCTACAATTCTTCTGGTCCTTCGTTTGTTTCAGGCAAAACGGGTAAACTGTCTAAGTCCACCACTTGCTGGCTCGTTTCTGTTCGAGAGCTAGTTCCTGCCACCTCAGCCATGTTGAAAACTTCGCAGCTAGTTCTGTGAGAATATATGAATAGATGTTAACATTGCAATGGACACAAAAATGACACTGTGTCCCCGTTACAACATTAACATGAGGTTCAGGAGAGGTTAGGGGGTTAGTAAGTGCTCGGTGCTTGTGTGTGTAGTTAGGAATTGGGTAGACCTAAGAACTAAGCGGAATGATGTAATGTGAGAGTGACGTAGTTAGTGGTGGACATGGATTTACACTGGGGTCCGGGGGTTTATTACAAGTTTTAGGTTGCCAAATGCAATGGATAGGTTTTGATCTTGACTTTGTGGAGACTCTGGAGAGTGTGATAGGGTATTTACTTGAAAAATGGGGCTTTTTAGGGACCCATTTACAAGTGATTCTACTTGTGCTCATGGAAGAATACGTGTTCGTGCGTGATGTGTAAGACTGGGCCTCAGATGTTCGAGTGAGTGAAACATGTTGTACAGGGTTTGGCCTTGGTGTAGCTATTTGAGCCCGCAAGCAAGCCTTAGGCACCCAGATTTGTCGTGATTGTGGGCTGTCCTTCATTGACTTCTTGGGTACCCAAATAGACTTCACATTCGCAGAAGAATTTATGAAGGACTTCTTATTAGTGTTGTGTTGTTGACTACTAATAAGAGGTTTTGGCCGTGGGGTTGGCCTGGTCGCAACAGGGTGTTCGCCTTTCCGCATCCATACTTGTTTCAACGGCTGAAACAATATGCTTTGCTCCTTTTTTTGGCCTTCAATATAGGTAGTGTTCTGCTTCTTCTGTATTCGATCCCTCTGGCCTTTGGAACAGAAGGGAGTGCCTTCTTATCCTTGACTCCGTTGTTGAGACAGTCCTCTTTCTGCATCACACTGTTTTGGACAAGAATAGCATGGTCAACTTCATGTGCACTCCTGGAAGGACCAGGAGTTCGTGCCTTATCTAGTTCCTTGAGTGCCTCATTTTCCAGTTCAACTGTAATTCGACTATGATTTACCCATACCTGAAGAAGTCCACTTCTTAGGTTTAGGTTGACTGCATGATCATAGATCTAGTCTTGACCCAAGACAAGAGCCTCAGTGAGGTCCTCATCTTGACACACTAGTACTTTGACTGTCATTGCTTCGTCTTGAACATAGAGGGGAAGTTCCACCTCGCCCATGCAAGGGGTTTCCACACCTCCCAATCCTATGAGATATGCTTCTATAGGATTAACAGTTAATTTCAACTCTTGATAGTAAGACAATTTAACAGCACTAGTGGCTGCACCTGAGTCAATCAAGGCTCTTACAGTCCTTGCACCCTTTCCTTGTCCTATATCTAAGATTATAAAAGGACGTCGATCAATTATCCTATGGGAGCTAATACCTGAAACTTCACACATAGCCATGTGATATCCTTGATCTGCATCGGCATCTGGCCTAGGTTGCTCTCTACCTTGTCTTCTTAATTTCATTCTCCGTATGCGCTCTAAGGCTTCTGCTTGGGCTTCTTCTCGAATTCGCTTTTCTTCTTCTTTGCGTTTCTTAGCAATATTGAGTCGACTTATCATTTCCTCTGTGAGAGGTTCTTGATATAACTTGACCCTGCATCCGCTTATGTATCTTGGGAGAACATCACCTTCGAGGGTAGCGAGTTGAACTGCTCCACTGGTTGAGATGCTATTAATGATCATGGGTCCGTAGCCTCTTTTCTCTAGTTTTCTCGCGTGTTGTTTCAAAGTGTAGACTAGTACTAGGTCGCCTGCCTTCAAACCTTTATCCTTAACGTGGGCATCAAAGTATGCCTTCTGTCGTTTCTTAGCTGCATATATCCCTGCAGCTGCTCTCAGTCTTGTTTCTCCTAATCGTTCAAGGTCAAACAGTCTAGAGGAGAGTTCATGACCCGTCCATTCATGCTCTTGTGCTACTTTCAGTGTTGGTATTAAGAAGTCTAATGGTAGCACTGCATTTTGGCCAAACACCATCTGAAAGGGGGTGGCTTGGAGTACCGTTTTGTAGGCGACTCGGTATGCCCAAACAACATGGTGTAGCTGTTTGTCCCAATCAGAGCGTTTATTGTTCACTAATTTAGTCAGTACATTGCATAAGATCTTATTGGTGCTCTCAGCCTGGCCATTAGCTTGAGGGTGATAGGGGGCGGACTTCTTATGTACTACCAAGAATTCTTGGAGCAGATTTTCAATCACTTCATTCAAGAAGTGAGTGCCTCTATCGCTAACTAGCTCTATGGGTAGCCCGTATCTAGTGAATACATTCTCAAATAAGAACTTAGCAGTAGTCTGAGCATCGTTCTTTGTCGTAGCTTTTACCTCTACCCACTTTGTTAAATAGTCTGTCGCAACAATGATGTATTCAACATGTGAACCCTTGGCTGGGGGATTAATAGGACCTACAAAGTCTATTCCCCACTTAGAGAATGCACGTCCACCCATCATAGGTTTCAGTGGCATCTCATCTTTGCGTATAGGATACTGAGTTCTCTGACAAACATCACACCGTTTCACATAGGTATGTGCATCCATGTGAAGGGTCGGCCACCAGAAGCCCGCAAATAGTATTGCTTTGATTACCCGATCTGGTCCAAAGTGTCCTCCTGCTACACCTTGGTGAGCAGTTTCCAAGATCTTGAGATATTCACTTTCATGGACACATAGTCTCAGGTAACCATCCTTACCTCGCTTGTACATATTATCGCCAACGAGTGAGTATTCTAGGGCTTCTTGCTCTAAACTTCTTTTCCTAGCCAAAGTCATGTCTGGAGGAAATGTTTTCGTTCTCAGGAAGGATACTAGTGGTTCACTCCAATCTGGCACTATGGACACCTGATAAAGAGTGGCATGTTCCACACGTGGTTTAGTGCAGCAGATTGGGCATTCCTTGCACAACTTCTGGACATCAGCTTCCATCGTCGGCCAATGCACTCCGAGTCTCCTTAGTGTCTGTAGGGTTTGTTGTTTTGAGTAGTGTTGCTCTCATGTGCTAATTGCAACCATTTAGCGTACTCATCCTCTTCCACACAACAAGCCAAGATCCCTTGATCTGTGTGCTTGTACATACTTCCTGCCATGATGTGATATTTTTGGGCTTTTACTACCTCTCTATCCTGTGTGTTTATTACTGGATGGTTAGGCCCGTATGTCAATACTGGCACTAGTGGCTTAGCCCACTGTGGCACCACTTCCAAATTAAACAAGTAAGCATCAGGAAGGTCATCTGACACTCCTTGTGGAGCTTCTCCAGATGTGAGTCTAGAGAGATGGTCTGCTCTCAAGTGAGTCCTACCTTTCCTTACCACAACCTCGAAGTCGTATTCCATTAGTAAGAGAAACCATCTTACTAATCTACCTGTATTGCATGGCTTGTTCACGAGATATAGCAGTGCCTGATGATCAGTAAAAAATTTAAACTTATTTGCAAGCAAGTAATGTCTAAACGTTTTAACGGCATATACCATGCCTAATCCTTCTCTCTCCGTAGTGGTATAATTTCATTCAGCTGCATTCAATTGTCTACTAGCATAGGCAATTGGAAGATCCATATTACCTTCACCGATAGGCTGCGCGAGTACACACCCAATAGCATAATTCGATGCATCCACGTGAACATGGAAAGGCTTATTCCAATCTGGTGTGGTCAAGATTGTTGCAGAACATAGTCGCCGTTTAAGCTCATTGAAGGAATTCTCACATTCGTCAGTCCACTCAAAGTTAGTCAAAAGTCCATACAGAGGCTTTGCTATGATGGCATACATGTGTATAAACCGTCGGTAATAACTACAATGCCCCATGAAAGCTTGTACTTCCTTGACATTCTTTGGCCTAGGTAACTCAGCTATGGCTCTCACTTTCTCTTCATCAGTGGATATGCCATTCTTTGACACTATGTGTCCTAGAATCTTGCCTTGCCTGACCATAAAAACGCACTTTTCTGGGTTCAGGCAGACTTGATATTCTCTACATTTGTCAAAGATTTGTCTGAGTTCAGGAATATGGGTTTGTCTAATGTTGGAATGAGCACAAAGATCATCAACATAGACTTCTAAATTCTTCCTCAGGAACTCTTTAAATACATGGCACATCAGCCTCTGGAAGGTAGCTGGTGCGTTGGTAAGCCCAAATGGCATTACTCTAAAGGCAAAAATGCCCCATTCAGTGGCAAAAGCCGTCTTATGCTGATCTTCTGGAGCTATGGCTACTTGATTGTAGCCCGAAAATCCATCAAGGAAGCTGTACACTTCCTTGCCTGCTACTCTTTCTAAGAGATGCTCTGTGATAGGAAGCGGATAGTTATCTCGAATTGTGGCTACATTGACCTTCTTTAAGTTAATGCATACACACAGCTTTCCATTTTTCTTGGGCACCACTACGATGGGGGATACCCATTCAGTGTGCTCAATTTCATAGATGAATCCAGCTTCAACGAGTCTATCTATCTCCTCTTTGATCTTAGCCGCATAATTATCATTGTATGTGTATGGCTTCTGCTTAGAGGGTTTGGCATCTGAGGTCATGGGAATTGTGTATGAGCATATATCTGGGTCAACACCTTTCAAATCCTTGTAACTCCAAGCGAATACATCTCTGTATTCTCTTAGCAAGGCTATGAGCTCTTGTTCTTCCTCTTCTGTCAGGTCATGGCCTATGTATGTGCATCTCTCTTCTACTTCTTCTAGGGCTACTACTATTTTCTTGGTGGTCTCTTTGTTATCATAGGCCTCCCCTGATTGCGCCTCTCGTTTAGGCATTCTAATCATGACTCTCCTGTCATCTATCTCATACTTCTTAAAATTTTCCGGGACCTCAAACAAAGATTCTTCCTCTTCTGGTGTGACTTCTCTCTTCTTCCTTTTCTTTCCTTCTTCCTTCGGGGTCACATGTGTGGCTAGCCTTACATCATTTGTAAGCTCTCCATACCTCTAGGGTAGAAATTCTACTTCATAGAAGTATTCTTCATCTGATGCAAAAGGTGGGTCCATAATGATTGACTCTAGATCGGAGTCACTTGCATCCTCAAATGCCTCAGGGCTAGGTTCACACTCTTCTAACACTGCCTCTCCCATGATTGGCTCTATGGAGAAGACTGAAATGTCATAGCCATCCTCATCACAGTGGGGTGTCCATTGTTCCTCATTGATGGCTACATCCATTGTTGCTAATATTTCTGCCCAGCCGTGGGGTTCAAATTCTTCATAAGCAAAGACTACAGGTGCATAGGCTGGGTTTTGAATTGATCTATGTGTTTCTTTTGCACCTACCTCTCTGACTTTTTCTCTTTTCTCCTCTTCTACTGCCACTTTGCACATCCATAAGTGGGTGTCTTCGTGCATCCATGAGGATCCTGATCCTATGGAATGCACAGATTCCGTATCATCTTTGGCTCTATGGATGGGATTCCATTGGAAAGGGGGGACATCTCTATGAGAGTAATCTTTGAGATTCACTTTGGTCGTAACACCTAAGTGCTGCAGGTACAAAGAATTGGTTCCCCAATCCTGGACCACTTGCAACTGTCGCATAAAGGGTCATCCCAAGATCATTTCATAGGCATGATTTTTGCTAAAATCACATATAGCAAATGTATGCTCGAACTCGACACCACACGTGGTGAGAGTTACTCCTTCTAACAGCCCTAGGGGTCTCTCTATGTGACCATCGGCCATTTGCAATTTCATCCTCGTGGGCCTGAGTGCTGGCTTGCCCCAACGCTTCCATAGGGAAGTAGTAGCAATTGCAACACCTGCGCCTGAGTCTAGAATGGCCTTGGTGGTGTATCCTTGATGGGTGATAGGAAGATATGTGTTTCCCTCTTCGCCCTCACTCATGTCTCCTATCTTGTCCAATGGTATTTCTGGCACTGTTCTCTGGGATCCTACCTGGGAATGAGGTTTTGCTATCTCTGGTACTTGTTTGGCTACATGTCTCCATAGCTCTGGCCTTACTTTGAGTAGCTCTTCTAAGGTAAGGTTGCATTGTACTTTAGTGTTTTTCACTACCTCTGTGTTCCTAGGTATGACTGAGTCCTCATTTCGTACCATGACCGTGGGTGCTCTCATACAAGTAGACTTAGCTTCCCATGGGCCGGTGAAGTGGGGTAATTCTTGTAGAGAGTTAGACTCAAAGTCTAGTCTTTCCTAAATTGGGTGCTCTCCTGCTCCTCATAAATGGATGGGATGTCTTGTGGGAATTGGTTGTGTGCATCATCCACAAGTTCAATAGGAGGAGGGACTTCACTTTCTTTAGCCCATTTGTCTTCTTGAATCTCTCGTAGGAATTCTGGTGTGAATCGATTCATAGAAGAAGAAGTGTCCGGCTCCGTAGAGTTAGGCACATAGGCTTCAGGCACATAGGCTTCCTGGGCAGGAAGACCTGCTCTTTCACTTGCCTTGTCCTTATGTTGAGAGGTGGGTTCCTTTTCTGATTGTGCAATTAGTCTCTCTATTCTTTCTAACAGTCCTTCAAAGTGCAGCTGCGTCTTAGCTGAACTAGATATGTTAAAGAGGTGGCTGGCTTCAAACATGGTCTGAGCCAATTCCACCATCTTAGCACAAATTTTGGTTCGTTCTAGCTCTAGTTCTGCTCTAGGGTAACACTTTTCATGATCAGTTACGTTTGGCCCTTCTTGGATTCTAGCTTGATAGGCTTTAAGCATCATATTAAGGTTCTCGGGAGTGGGATCTGCTAGGACTGATCCTACTCTAGGGGGTGGTGGAATTAGGTGAGGCGGGTTGGAAGGTGGCGGGTCGGATGGAGTTGGGAATGGTGGAGGTGGGGTAGTGTGAGAGGGAGTTTGAGATGTGAGTTCAGTTATCCTGGCCTTTGTTTCTCTAAGGCTTTCCTCGAGTTCACTCATCTTTTTTGCCCATTGCCTTTTCATTCTTTCACGACTATCTCTCCAAGCTCTAGTCCTCTTCTTTGTCATGCTCTCCGTTTCACTAACATTTGGGCTCTTTTCCTGGCCTACGCTTTGGTTCTGTTGCAAGGCTTGGGCTCTAGTGATTACTTGTACTAGTGCAGTGGAAGTCACACTCCCTGTGGAGTCTACAACTAACCCAATAACGTTGATAGGAGTGATTTTTGGCATATTATTGGGGTTCTTTGGGCAATCTCGTAAGAGATGCTCCTTTCCACAGTCTTGGCAAAAGCCCTGGATCGTCACTGACTGGGGTTGTGTAGGTGGAGGCACGGGACAATCACAAATGAGATGATCTCCTTGACATCTGTAGCATGGTCCTCTACGGAATGGAGGTCTTACTTGCCTAGGTTGAGGTCTAGGGTTGGGGTTTGCATACATGACGTTTGTGTAATCTGACTCCCAACTAGGTTCATTTGGCTCTTCACTATAGTAGGACTCACCATGTTTAGGAGACTGCATGTAGTAGGCCTGGGGGCTATCCACATGTGTAGAATCAAAACTATGGTCATTGGGATCACTTTCTGAAAGCACTGGTGTTACAGGGACTATAGCTTTATTCAGGTTTTCTTCTGCAGCAGCATACTTTACCGGAATCACATTAGCTGGAGCAAGAGGTTGTTGTGCTAGCACAGGTTGAGGCCTTTTTTGGTTTTGGTAGGGTTGGTAGGTTTGTTGAGGCCTCGCATACTGTTGAGGTGGGTACTAGTTCTGGTATCTTCCTTGTTGAGGGTATGGTTGTGGGTACGTCTGCCTAACAGTTTGCTTATTGTAGGGGCAATCTTGCACGGTGTGATTGGTGTACCTCCGTTCTATAGTGCAGTACTGGCTACTAGGATTTACTTGGGGTTGAGCCATAATGGGACATACGTTCGCCATGTGGTCACCCCCACAAGTGTAGCATCTTTTCACAGGGGCAAACCTTGGGATCTGTTTGCTAGTGACACCTAATTTCTGAGCTACTTTCTCTGCAAGTTCCTCAATTGATGTGGTTTGCGAGGAAGAGAGGCTAGAGGCACTATCTGAATCTTTGTATATTTTGGAAAGCTCTAACTCCTCCCCTAGGTTATCCTCGATGTCAATGCACATGCGTACACACTCTTCTATAGTCCTAGGGTCCTTCAGATACACATATGACCTCAATTTGGTACTTAGCAATCCATCCAAGAATAAAGCCACTTGCTTAGCTGGTGTGGGTAGCTCAGGGACAGGGCATCTCTCCAAGTATTGCCTAAATCTTCTTCCAGCAAGTCTCACGGTCTCTTGAGGGGTTTGCTTGAAGCTATGAATCAGCGAGGAAGTGTTATGTCTTATGCCACTTTTAGAGAATTCGATAATGAATGCCTCTAGAAGTTGGTCTATGCTCCTGAACTGCCTCTCGTTTAGTGGCTGAAACCATGTCAGGGCAGTGTTCCTAAGGGTTATACCAAAGGCATTGTATTGCGTGAACAGATCTTCCACTTGTTCAGCTCTCAAGACTTGCCTAAACTCAGCCACATGATCGTATGGATCTCCAGTGCCATCGAAGTAGTTCTGCATGGACTTAACTAGCTGAGTCGGTCTCAGAGTCCTTGTGTGCTCTCTAGGTCGTGGTAGAGGGAACTCATCCGCATTTCTTTGATTCCTCGGAGCTCTAAGTACCTCAGGTTCTACTCTATTTGTTTTTGTCCTCGTTCTTTCTCTGCCCCCTGGGTTGGCAAAGCTTACTTCTGGCCTATCTCTACTTTTGTCTCTTTCAGTTCCATGAGCTTAGGATGTTCCAGCTCCAGGGTGACCATATGACACATTCGATCTTGGTTGGGGGAAAACAAATTCACCCTTCCAAGTGTAAGCATGCCTATCATTTTCTGTAACCACAAAGGTCCTCTCTGAAGCGTGATCTAAGTAGGTCACTCTACCTGGGCTATCTGGATCTTTAAACTCATAGATCATGATTGTTCCTATATCATTTAGCCGATCAGATTTATACCTCCAAAAGGCTTCGTCAGTCTCTCGGTTCAAAAGCAGATCTATACTCTTGTTGTCCTGGGGAATCCACTCAGGAGTGAGAATTCTCGTAAGAACAGATTTCCCTCGAGGGGTCTTGGGCTCTGCACCCATGTTTCCTTGTTCTAGGTCCTCTATGTCCGTCTTAGGGATCACATTCCCGAATTCATCTGTCCTCTCCGGGTGACTAGTGACCACGTACATGGTTCCCTCTTTATCAAGGTATGCACCATTTTCAAACTTGACAGCAGGGTGCTCTAGCCCAATAGATTGTTCTGGGTTTTTGATTTGGACCACAGATCTTCCTAGGCCGTCCTCATAGATGCTAGCACCTAATCGGTTGGTCCTAAGGTATTCCAGCTACGTCTTGTAGGGGCCTTCTACCCTGTGCAAGTATGGCACTCCTGAACTTCCCGTAGGTCGATCCATGCCTTGAGACATCTCTGATTCACTAGTCTCAGAGCTAGGGTAGTATGAGTGGTGGCTCAACTGCTGGGCCCAAGACCTAGCAGTGTGGTTGACACTAGCCTCGGAAGACCTAAGACTTTTTCTATCTCTCCCTAGATGTCGTCCTGATCTAAGGTTCATAAGCCCAATTGAATAGCCCAAATTTGCCCAAGTACAACCTCGTTGCTGAGTTCTTTGTATCAGTTACTTGATTCTTTTTAGTGGTTACCGTGTTTATGCTCTTGTCAGAAATCACGTTGTTAGGAATATTTGAGTTAATTTTGGCACTGTAAGTTGATCGTTCCACGTTAGATTCTTTCCTTTACGGTCACCGCATCACGAAGAGATTATATTTAATCTTAAACTTGAGTGCATAGGTAGTCTTCAACTTGATTGATGCCTATCGTTGCCTTGACTTACTCCTAGCACTTCCCGCACTTAGCCTAAGCTACGAATTGATAGAGGGTGTTGAGGATTTTCCAACCTTGAGTTTCCTTCCTTGTGTTGTTGCCCTGGTGTGCCCAGGACGCGTGTTCCCAAGCTTGCACTTACTCTTGCTTGAATGCCCTCAAGTGCTCTTACTGGACCTGTAAAAGTCCCACGGTTAGCTCAAGACTTAGGTTCAAATGACACAATAGACCACTTTCATGCATGTGACTCACAGACCAAATTATCCTTTGCCTTTATGGAAAGCAATCCCAAGGATCCCTCAGTTTTCCTACCTCGGGGTATGGTCAACTTCAAAAAACCCTATCTAATAATCCTGATATTAATTTTCACATAACCAGTGGAAGTTTTGGTTGTATTCCTCACGAGCTTTCCAACAAAACAAGAATCACAGCAAACGGATTTCGTATGAGAAAGTTATGTCAGTTCAGGCTTCAGGGATTAAAACAGGGTTCAAACAGGCCAACAGGGCAACAGGTTTTCCTCGGGTTATTTGCCTATAGCCTCCTTATGTGCTCTAGAGTCCATGATCCATGTCCAAAATTAGCCAAAATCTTCAAATTAAAAAAACCCTAAAAACTTGGCCGAAATTGGCTGTCAATCGCGATCGAATGGGCTGTCAATCGCGATGGACTGGTGTCAGTCGCGATGGACTGGTGTCAGTCGCGATGGACTGGTGTCAGTCGCGATGGACTGGTGTCAGTCGCGATGGACTGGTGTCAGTCGCGATGGACTGGTGTCAGTCGCGATGGACTGGTGTCAGTCGCGATGGACTGGTGTCAGTCGCGATGGACTGGTGTCAGTCGCGATGGACTGGTGTCAATCGTGATGGACTGGTGTCAATCGCGATGGACTAGTATCAATCGCGATGGACTAAAAAAATGCAAATTTTCCAAAAATTTTTGTGGATTTGTGAAGTGCAAGGTCTCTAGTCTACTGTGGTGCACTCAGTTTTACCAAAAGATGAAATTTTCTGTCAATCGCGATTGACAGAGGCCTGCGACACAGAGACAGTTCTGCACATTTCTGTACCTGCGCAAAGTGTTGGACGTGATGGGATAGCCAATACCTGCAAGCAAACTCAAGATACATGCAAAAAATAGCACACAACAGTTCGCGCTCTCACTCTCTCTCACAAGTGAAATGAAGGAAATGAAAGGAGGAAGGAGATATAGTCAAAAAACTGAGATTTTTCACGATGATGGAGATGGAGGTGGGAGATGGTGAGGATGATGATGGTGATGATGGTGGTGAGGTAAGGAAGAGAAAAATAAGAAGAGTAAAGAAATTACCTACAACGCCAACGTCTCAAATCTACGTCTTACCATCACACGCTCGTCCTCAAAGCTCGATCCCTGGCAACGACGCCAAAATTTGGTGTAGCTCAGTGATGAGTAGCACCTCCTTTAATGTCAATCCGGGAAGACGTGAGGATGGTATGAAGACCTCGAGCAAGTGAAGGCACAAGTGCGTGAGTGAGAAACACACTAACATGCACACACATACACACACACGTGCACACACAGTAAGACAAAGAGTGAGAAGCAATGGAGTTCTTAGATTACTTTCAAAAAGCTCATACAAGTTCAAAACTATTACAAGCTAACCTCAAAAATGAGCTCTCTAGCTCTATTTATAGTTTTTGACTAGGTTTTGGCCCTGTCCAGACCTAGTGTCCGGCCTAGTTAAAAATTAGGTTCCAGGGCCAATTTGAGGGCTTAAACGGAGTCTAAAAAATACGAAAATTGATATGTAGGTACTTCTAAGGCTCCTCAAGCTCAAGGACTCCTTGGATTGCACAAAATGGAGCTACAAAAATAGGAAATGGTATGTACAATGATTGTTAGTGATAAGAACCACTATTATAAAGATGTTGATTTGGAAAAATTTGAAGGGCCTATCTGCCAGATTTGCGTCGACTGCTTTGTCTACTTAATCCTTCACCTCACTCTGACTCTCTCCGCTGGCTTCCTTGTCTAGTCAGTCCTTGGGTGCCCATACTGCTCTCAACAGGGACCATCAAAGGATTTCAGTATCAATGGTTCAAGATATTATGTGATTTATGTTGATGATGCTACCAGGTGGATCACTATCTATGTGATCAAAGATAAATCAGAGGTATTCAATACATTCAAGCATTATCATGTGTATGCAGAAAGAATCACAAGTCAAAAGTTGAAGAGACTAAGGTCGGATGGAGGGGGAGAGTATTTCTCTAATGAGTTCAGTGATTATTTATGGAATGCAAGTATAGAAAGAGACCTTACTTGCAGGTACTCTCCTCAACAAAATGGTGTAGCAGACAGGAGGAATAGAACTCTTGTTGAGTTTGCAAGATCCATGATGAAGGTAAAAAAAAATTGTCCAAATGATTTGTGGTCTGAGGTTGTAAATAAAACTACATATTTGGTCAATAGATTACCATGTAAAGCTTTGGAGGGTATGACACCATATGAGGCATGGTGGGGTAAGAGACCTACCCTAGATCATTGCAAAGTGTTTGGTTGTTTAGCCTATGCATATGTGCCATCTCAATTAAGGCACAAATTGGAACCTAAAGCTGAAAAGTATGTGTTCATTGGATATGATGATAAGCAGATGGGATATAGGTTGTGGAGTCCATCCACAAAACAATTCCTTGTGTCAAAGGATGTTACATTTGATGAGCAAGGTACTTGGTATGCACGTACAATCAATATTCATGCAAGTGATGAAGAAGTTGTAAATCAGAAGAAAGGTAAATCAAAAGTTCAAATATTTGATGAAGAAGAGAATAATGAATTACAAGTTGAAGTTGAAGAAGTGCCAAGGTTTGATCCAGAATGTGATGAACGAGAAACCTCAAGAAGTGGAAAACTCAAAAGGTCATCAAGACACAAATGGCAACCTACAAGGTATAGCTATGACACTTCTTTTTTGGCTACTAAAGATTATGCTTATATGGTAAAGGCAGATGAAGACTCTTCTACATATGAAGAGTCAAAAGGTAAGGAAAAATGGGAGAAAGCTATGCAGGAAGAGTATGATGAATTGTTGGAGAATGAGGCATGGGATTTGGTTCCTAAACCAAATAGCCAGAAGATCATTGGATGCAAATGGGTCTACAAGACAAAGACGTATGCAGATTGAAGTGTGTCTAGGTATAAAGCTAGACTTTTTGTGAAAGGGTTTGCTCAGACATATGGTATAGATTATGATGAGACCTATAGTCATGTGGCAAAGATGACAACCATCAGGACACTCATAGCTATTGCTACATGTAAATGTTGGAAATTATGTCAATTAGATGTGAAGAATGCTTTTCTAAATGGTTATATTTCAAATGATGTTTTCATGGAGATGAAAGGTATCCAGATCATGTATATAAGCTCAAGAGAGCTTTGTATGGTTTCAAGCAGGCCCCAAGGGCATGGAATTATAGACTTGTGAAGTTCTTGAAGGAACTTGGTTTTCAAGTATTTAAAGCAGATAGTAGCTTGGTTGTCAAAGCAAGTGATGATGGGTTCATTTACATGTGCATATATGTTGATGATATAATTCTTACAGGTACAGATGAGAAGGGCATACAAATCTTAAAGAAGCAAATGGAGAAAGAGTTCAAGATTAGTGAATTGGGAGACTTGTCATATTTCTTGGGCATGGAGATCTCATACACTCAACATGGAGTGTATGTAACTCAAGAAAGGTATTTGAAGAATTTGTTGATCAAGTTTAAAATGGAAGATTGCAGTTTCACTTCCTTATCATCCAATTTTTCTTGTTGTCGTTTAGGAACTAATGCATATGCTAGACAACCAAAGACACACATATAAGAAACATACGGCTCTCAATCATGTCAAGCCTCATATAGAGTGATAGATTGTAGTGCTTTCATGGGGTGCTTGATAAGTACATATGGTGCACACATAAGAACCTCAATCTAGAATCTATGTGGTAAAACATGACTTTTAACTATACAACTCGCCATTTCCATGAGAGGATTGATATTTACTTTAGAAAATACATTTTGTTGAGGTGTATATGACACCATACATGGATGTTTTATCACAAGCTCATCGGAAAATGCATTAAAATCATAAGACATGTTTTCTTCCACTCAATCAGAACCCAAGGTGTCCATTTTGCATGCTAACATATGTTCACACATAACTAGGAGCTATTTAAAGAACAGAAAGCTTAAGGAATCTCTTTCAATAGATGCACCCATGTATGCCTAGAAAATTCATTAGTCATATTCATGAATCATAGCTAATTCCCAAATGAAGATGTTTGCATAAGACCACACACATCGCAATGAAAAAGCTCGAATTCATGTAAAGCTCTAACAGAACCATCTTTTGGGAAGCAAGAAGGCTGCAGTTTGCCCAAAATGCAGCCTTCATAGACATGTTTAGAAGGTGGCTAAAGATTAGATAGAGATGACACCAGCTCAGATTTTTGCACACACACATTTCAAATTTTAGAGAGAGATAGAGAGGGAGAAAAGAAGACACACATACACACACATACATATACATATGCGTCTCTCTCTCTCTCTCTCTATATATATATATATATATATATATATATATATATATATATATATATATATATATATATATATATATATACATATATATATATATATATATATATATATATATATATATGTGTGTGTGTGTGTGTATGTATGCATGTGTGTGTGAGTGTCTATACGTATGTATGTTTGTATATATGTATGTATTTATGTATGCACGTATGCAAGGTTGCACTATTCATTGTTCGACAATTCCTTTGTTCATGAATAATTACAAAATTGTATGGCAAACCCTTATTATTGAATCGAATTATTCGATGCCACATCAACTTATTTGGGCATGACCAAATACTTTTTGGAATGTAATTTGGCACTTTTTGATCGAATAGTTTTTTTATAAAAAAGAATTCAGTCAAATATTGTTTTATATAAGAATACACTTGCAATCATTTTTTATAAGAGTTACTTTGTTTTTTATGAACTTTAAGGAGTGTTGTACAAAGAATAAGGTATAAGCTCTTGTTAGAAATATTAAGTACTTCAGTTAAGACTAAAGATAAATATTTTTGTTTGTGATTTAAAAACTATTGTGATTGTTTGACTCAACATTGATTCTTACTTCACCATAGTATATGTATGTGTGTGTATGAAGTTGACTATAATTATATTGTGATTGTTTGAATCAATATTGATTCTTATTTCACAATAATATGTGTATGTGCATGTGCATGTATGTCATATGATTGTGAGTGAAAATCTAATGTGATTGTGTATGCACATGTGTATGTGTGCGTATGATTGTGATAGGAAAGCCAATGGATTTATTGGAAAAGGTTTTATCTTCTTTTTTATAATTCAAGGTTTGACCAAGGTGATAATAAGTGAACTAGAACTTTCTAGGTCTCTAGATGGATTTGTCTTGTAGATTTATTAACACCTTCTTAGAAACTTGAATTGTAAATGGATCCAACGAAGCTTCATTCAATAGGATGTGTATGCACAAACGAGTGTATGATTGTGAATGAAAATCTCTTGTGATTGATTTACTCAACATTGATTCTTACTTCATATGTGTAAGTGTATGTACATATGACTGAGAATTTAGAATCTATTGTGATTCTTTGGCTCAACATTGATTCTTACTTCACAATAGTATGTGTAAGTGTGCATGCATATGATTGAGAATTTAAAATCTATTGTGATTGTCTGACTCAACATTGATTCTTACTTCACTATAGTATGTGTAAATTTATGTGTTTGTATGATTGAGAATTAAACTATTGTGATTTTTTGACTCAAAAAATCTTTTTACTTCAGAATAGTATGTGTAATTGTATGTAGTTGTATGATTGAGAATTAAAATATATTGTAATTGTTTGACTCAACATTGATTCTTATTTCACAATAGTAAGTGTAATTTTATGTGTGTGTATACAGTATGATTGAGAAATAAAATATATTGTAAGTGTTTGACTCAACATTGATTCTTACTTCACAATAGTATGTGTAACTATATGCGTGTGAATAATTGAGAGTTAAAATCTATTGTGATTGTTTGATGCAATATTGATTCTTATTTCACAATGTTGTGTGTAATTGTATGTGTGTGTATGATTGAAAATTAAAATCTATTGTGATTTTTTTACTCAACTTTGATTCTTACTTCACAATAGTATGTGTGTGTATGATTAAGAACTTTAACAGATAGAAAATGTAAATACATAGAATAATAAATTTAAAAACTTTAACAGAGATTTAGAGTAGTTTTATATATTTTAAGATATATATTTAGTGGAATGTATATCTTACTTGATATTGATTTATGTTGTCTTTTTGTAGATATAAAGTCTCTATAAAGAAAGCACTATGGGAAAGCAAAAAGAATGGTCATATGTGATTAGGTTAAAACAATTTCCACAATACAATGCAAATATTGTGGACATTGTTATGTAGGAAATGCAAATCAAATAAAAGAGAATCTTTTTAGTACACATAATAATGTGGCATGATGCTCTAATCTAAA
>CM035434.1:56937371-56994871 GCA_020310875.1 Ceratopteris richardii
GAAAAATGCTTATACAGACGTTAGTGAAGAAGTTACGGATAGACAATGAGCTCTCATGCACTTCAAGGGTTTTTAATGTTCTAACCACATAGCCACACAAGTTCTCCAACACCTCCAAGCATTGTACTTTACATATCAATACATATACTCGGCGTTTCATCATCAATTTGAGCTAGTGTGCACTACTAAATGTCTAGTGTTCAAGTTTGCTCTTATCAGAGTCATTGAAGTGAATTTATGGTCTCATTTTCTCATCCACTGCATTGATCATGAAGAATACATTCTTCTAACATGTGTATGCAAGGTTTTGATAATTGAAGTTCTGTGTGCAAAGATATGAATCAATCTCTATGATTGTGTATATGCATTGTTATGTTCTTGAAATGTTGGGATCAGACATGTGACTTCTTAAGTATATTGGTCATATTCTACACATGTCAAAAATTCAGGTTGTAACTTTTATTAGCTCACTTACCTTCCTATTAGAAGCTTTGCAAACCGATTTTTCTCAATTCATAGGAGGTATGGAACATTGAATGTCTCTTGAGTGCCTTCTTCCATAATTAGAAGATTCTCTCTTCATGCTCATAATCTATAAATGGTCTTTCTTGACAAAAACTTTTCAGATGATTTCTCCAACGTAACATGGTCATACTTATTCATCATTAGCAATCTTATGATTCTATTAGGGTATCCAAGCAAGAATAGGCAATTCTAGAGCACGTTTTGCAAAGGAGGTCTCACCTCTATACTTTTCCATCACTATCTTCACAATGGTATCAAAGCATCATCACTGTGTATACATTATGGGTGATGGTTTCCTTCTTCAATTGAGATATTGGATTAAATTAACTAATCAACATGATCTCTAAGGATAGAAGAATATCTATAAGGAAGAAAACCTTTATGGATGCATACCTGGAGATGACTTGATGCCTATGCTAAACACCAAAGCAGAACTCAAGAAGAGCAACAGAGGTTGAATACATGGTGTGCAAAAGATGCTTTCGTGAGGTTATATATCTTAAACTCTATCTCATATTTCTTACTTCTACACATTAGGAGTTGTGAGACTTCACAAGAGACCTGAATGCTCTTCTCTTCAAGCACTAAAGCCACAAAGAATGAGTTGTGGATAGAGTTCACCTCCCTCAAAAAGCAATCCAAGCAGAGTGTCACTAATGTTGTCACCAAGATAAAGGACATAGCTAATAAATTATTTTGCTTGGATATTTTCTAAGATAAATCTGTTTTTTAGATTTTCATTTCTTCTTGTTCATCATCTCTCTCTCTCTCTCTCTCTCTATATATATATATATATATATATATATATATATATATATATATATATATATATATACACACACACACACACACACATATATATATGTATATATATATATATATATATATATATATATATATATATATATATATATATATATATATATATATATATATATATATATATATATATATACCCTCTCGCTATCTCTATCTCTCTCTCCCTCCCTCCCTCCACTTCTTCCATCCCTCTCTAGCTAGAGAGAGAGAGAGAAAGAGAGATTAATACACTCATACAAGTATATCCACACGCATATACACACAAAATTATACACATCCAAAAAGATCTTATCCAAACAAATATATATATGATACATACATGTACATATACATGAACACGCATATGCATACACACATACACAAACAAAAATGGATACACATGTGTACATTAACATCAGCATACATACATATACGCACATACGTATGCATATATGCATAAAAACATGAACATACACATACAGACATGCATAAACACGTGCACACACATATAGATTTTTTCCTATTTTTTGATAATTTCTTGCAAGTGTACATAGTTGTATACTTAGAATTAGGTGGTAATATTTTCATTACATATATACATTATATCCTACACCCATACATAAATAAAAACATGCATTCATACATACATACATACATACATACTCAAAAGATGAGGACTCATTGGTTGCTACATTTGACATAGCATATCTAGAAATCAATCGAAGGTGAGAACAAGTCCATACAACCATATGCCCAACGTTTGACAAAACAAAATTGAATAGGAACTTTTCCTTTTACAAAACATCGAAACAAAAGAATTTGTATGCTTTCAAAATGAAAGGCCAAATATCCATTTGTACTCTATATTTTTCTTGGAAAACAATCATTTGAATTATGAAATGACCAGAATTCCTAATTCTTTCCATAGTAAATAAGAATAATTTTCAAATATATATTGAACATTATGAGATGTCAAAAATGTAACTTAGCTGATGGAAAGTCATCTATAATGATAGTTTATTTGCCATTATGAGCTATAAATGGATGTGTCAAGTCCTCTTTAAAATATGAGATATGCAATCACATCGAGGAAAAATTCCATGATATTACATTAGACTCAAATTGATTTGTGTTTATCATAGACAAATTCATGGAAGTACATTTCTTTGAGTTTCTCCTCCATGAGATATATGCTGCCAGAACTAATGTATTGTCAAAAACCCATATTGCCAATGGGGTCACATGATTTAGTATGGACTTGTTTTCCTTGGAGGCATGCAATTTCAAGGGAGGATCTTCCAAAAATACAAAACTTTCAACTAGAAAGAGGATGAAGTCTGGTAGATGAAGTTACAACCAAGCTTAGAGCCTCTAGAGAGGGAATCAACATAGCATTTGACAAATCCCACAGGCTAAGACCCAAAAAGTTAAATATTGAAGGGAATTGAGTGATTCTCTATGATAGTATATTTCACACCCAATATGAAGCATGATGGAAACTAGCCAAGTGATGGTTTGGTCAATATGTGCTGTGTAAGATTCACTAATGGTAAGTATTCTCTCAAGAGTTGGATGGAACAAATTCGAAAAATGATCTCTAAAAGGCAGCTCAAAATCTTTAAGAAGAGTGAAAATGATAATTACAAGACAGTGGAAGAAGAAGTAGAAGAAGTTGAGGAAATAGGTGACTAAAACTTTAAAAAGGAGTATTCAATATATGTATGTATATTATGAACTATACATAAACGGGAATAAAAGTTTTATGATTTAAAATGTTTATTTTTTAATGCCCAATGACAAGTTTTGTGAAAGTTTGATAAATTAAACAAGGGCGCAAAGATGAGCGATCGAGCATCAACCAACACACTCATCTTGGGTAAATGAGAACGTGATGATGAGGAAAACAATAAAACACTATAAAGAGTTTTTGAGATAGAGATAGAGATCTAATCTGGAGAACAAGTGCAAGAAGAGGTTGCTGATATTCAGTTCATATGCACGTATCTGCTACCATGAGCGAGGAGGCTTACCCGGCTAAGAGAAAATGCTCTCAGTGAAATTTTCAAACATTGTTCCTGATATATTATATATAGAAAATATATATATATATATGTTTATGGATCTGATGTTGATGTTCTATTTCAAGCATTATTTCAGAGTTAATCAGAAGAAGATAGAGGACTAGAAGCTTGGAAGCCGATAATTACTAGTATAAATAAATAAATCAGATGATGCCTTCTAAATTTGAGATTACCATAAAGCATATATATATATATATATATATATATATATATATATATATATATATATATATATATATATATATATATATATATATATATATATATATATATATATATATATGCTTTATGGTTTTTTGTTTTGATTCAGCACAACTCCTTTGGTGAGTGTCTAGCAGAAGATGCTCTTCAAGGGAAACTTCATGAGTAAGAATCGGATCATGTTTGAAAATGATTTGTGTATAAGAATGCAAAGATCAAGTGAGTTTTCTTTGAATTCTAAGGAGAAATAGAGAAATGAAATGAAGAGCAAAAGACAAGGACTCAAAGCAAGGATATTGAAGAAAATCGGTGTATACAAATTCAAAATGTCTTTCGATGTCAAACAAGTGAAATGTTCTTGTTCCATCTTGTTTTTCTTTCATATGTAGATATGATATGCATTGCATACTCTGTATGACTCACATGTTGGGGTTTGTACAGAACTAAGTAGAAATAAGTAAATATATGACTATTACGCTTACACAAGATATATGAGAGGCAAGGAAATATATGAGAAGATTTAGCTAGCAGACTAGGACTTTTGTGAGTGAATCCCTAAGTAATGAAGGTGTATTCTGATTAAATACCTATATACATACGTATGCATGAATACTTGGTGAGGTGGAGTCTTTGATTCCTTGATTTCTCACTTGAACATGCCTCGAGATTTGAGTATGAATAGTGTTGAAACTCATTTACTAGCCAATTATATATGTGTATAAGCATGTGCTGTTCATGCACTACAATGAGCTAGTAGGTGGGTTGAACTATCATGATCGGGTGGTTAGGTCCACAAGCCAATGCTAGTTATGTCATATGGCTCGACATATATGTTGTCAGGCACATATGCAAGTTGATGGGTCGGTGAAGTCACTCTAGCTAGGTGGTAAGAGAGATGAGTTGACATTATTATTTTATGGGGCGGGCTTTGTGTGTCATGTGCTATGTTCAGTCAATAAACATGTGAAGTAAACTTGGTAAAGTGGAGAGATCATGGGTCACACTCGATTTTAGCATTGGGTGACTTGTGTACATAAAAAGAAGAAATAAATAGGTAAATAGGTAGAGCTAGGATGAAGTGTAGAAAGAAAAATAAAATAAAGAAAGTGTGAAAATAAAATAAAATAAAAAGATCTAATGAGGTTGTTCGATGGTGAGAGATCAACAAGGGAAAAGAATAGTAGTTTGACAAACCAAGTAAGTAGTTATTGACATATACGAGTGTTTAGGATAGACCACTGGATCTAAATGGGTCAAACAAACGAAAGAGCTATGAAGCAAGAAAAGTTTTTATAAAATCTATTCTAGCATGGAAGACCATGTATAATGCTTGACTCTCTCAACCATTGCCAATGTAATTGGAAACAATGTTGCACAAAAAGGGTGTCATGCTTCTTGTCATCGGATATGAAGAACTGGATTACCTTTTTAGGAATACCCTCCAAACGAACATATGTGATATGCACAAAAATAGTTACCTGTACAGACCACCAATGCATAGATTGTATTTCATTTTGCTCGGGAAATGTATAGTTTTCTACAAAATCAACCACTGAAACCACAACATCGCCTAGGAATTCAGAGACACACATCTTAAACTGATTCGCTTGCCATAAAAAAATGAAATTGTCTTTGATAAATTTCTTTAGAGTTTTCTCAAGTAATCCTATTATTGTTGATATATTTAGGTAGTGATGTGTATGAACACTCTAGGACCACCGGGACACTTTTTTCCCTCTTTAGGAGGTTTTTTTTCCCCAGCTTGTATATATGCCTATTGCCCTAATGGGCTACTTATCTTTGTACATTCTCTAGTAATACATTTAGTATTGTGTGTTGTGCTCCAAGCTTCTTCTTCTTCCTTATGCTATTCGCGTGCTTCTGCAGACGTCTAACTCCAACAATTTGTATCAGAGCAGGTCGTCGCTTCACATAGGGTGCCGTCAACACTCCTCCAATTGCAATCTCAGATTCGTATGAAATTTGGTGAGCATACTCAGGGTGTTTCAGAGATCAAAACCTCTTCGTCTATGGTGCTGAAATCACGATCTAAGCTCGTTTCGGCCTCCGAATGCACTATCGTAGCATTTGTGTAGGCTATTTTGTCTTTTTGTGCCAGAGGTATATAACAGTTTCTCTTCGCCAGTATAAGCATCTTGTAGTTTGCTACAGGTTTAGCAGAATTCGTCTGCGCAGTTCTGTTCAACTTTTTGAGATACACTCAATTTTCTGCATCAAGGTATTTTAGTCACCGGCCATGGCTGAAAGCAGTGATGTATTCCGTATGTTGGTCGTTGAGGATAAGTTGGATGGTACCAACTACCCATTATGGGCTTATATGATATGACATGTGTTGGTTGCAAAAGGAATGTGGAACATTGTGTAGGGTGTTGAAAAACGTCCTATCACACCTGTAACTGTTACAACTGCAGGTACTGAAGGTGATGCAAAAGGTGTCCAAGATGATCGTATTCTGCATATTCTTGTTCGTGCTACAGTTTCTGCTGCACCTACTATAGAGTAGATTCATTGGGATGGCAGAGATGCCCAGACACATGCATTGATAGCTTTCTTTGTCAAACGTGCCATTATTCCTCATATTCGCTCTTGTAGAACAGCTAAGGATGCTTGAGATACACTTACCACATTGTACCAAGCTAGGAATGAGGCTCATGTTGCTTACCTCCGAAAATAGTTGGAGAGTGTGCACAAGATCAAAGACTTGAAGGAACAGTTGATTTCTGCTGATGAGGTTATACCAGATAGCTCACTTATGGAGATCGTTCTGAATGGTCTTCTTGATTCATATCAGAGTTTTGCTTCTACTCTTCGGTTGATGATGAAAGGCAATCCAAATGCCTTGTCATTTGAGGAGTTGGAATTACATCAATTGGACATTAAAACAACATTTCTATTAAATGGTGACTTGCATGAAGAAGTGTATGTTTTTCAGCCCCATGGCTTTGTGCAGAAAGGGCATGAAAACCATGTGTGCAAAATTAAAGAAGGCATTATATGGTTTAAAGCACGCACCACGTGCTTGGTATGAGAAGATGCATGCCTATATGATTGCACATGGTTTGAGAACAGTCCAACTGAAAGCACCTTATATGTTAAGCATGCTAATGATGTGCTTTTGATCATTGTTGTCTATGTTGACCACATGCTGCTCACTTGTCCTATTGAGAAGCGTATTGCTGATGTTAAGGCTGATTTGCATGCCTCATTTGAGATGTCTAATTTGGGGCATTTGCATCACTATTTGGGCATTCAGTTTATGCAAGTTGATGGTGGAATGGCTTTGTGTCAAATGAAATATATTGACACATTATTGCAGCATTTTGGCCTTGAAGACTGTAAGCCTATTTCCACTCCTATGGAGACACGTTTACAATTGAGTCTTCATGATGTTGGAGATGCATTTGGTGTTGTTCTGTATCAGCAGGCTGTTGGATGATTGATTTACTTATGCATTACTCGGCCAAATATTCAGTTTGCTATCTCACAAATGAGCAACTTTATGCATTGCCCAGGTGTCAAGCATTGGCATGCGGTTAAGCGCATCTTTCGCTACTTGAGTGGTACTCGGCTACTTGGGTTGTTTTATCCCAAGGGGAACCACTACCACCAGATTTGCATGCTTTTTCTCACTCAGATTGGGCTGGTTGCTATGACACTCGTGTGTCCACTAGTGGCTTTTGCTTCATGCTTGGTAGCTCATGTATATCTTGGTTGAGCAAGAAGCAACCTACTGTGGCCACTTCTAGTTGTGAGGCTGAGTATAGGGCAGCTTTCACAGCTATTGTTGAGTGTGTGTGGCTCATATGCCTTATGGCTGATTTGGGTGATGGTCAGTCTTCTGCCACCACCATCTTCACTGATAGTCAGAGCGCATTGGTAGTTGTGAGGAACCCTGTGTTCCATGCTTGCACTAAGCACATTGAGGTGCATTATCATTATGTCAGGGAGAGGTTCTCTGCTGGGCAGATCAACTTGGCATATGTGCCGATGCAGGAGAACATTGTAGACCTTTTCACAAAGGCTCTGTCGAGGGAGAATTTTGAAGCTTTCCGCAAAGCTTTGGGCTTACTTCCTTTTGTGGAGTGATTTCCACATAGCTTGGCACTTCCTTCCTTATACATGAGTGCCAGTTACTTGTTCACTCCATCAATCCCAGGGGGGATTTGTTGATATATTTAGGTAGTGATGTGTGTGAACACTCTAGGATGGCCGGGGCACTTTTTTCCCTCTTTAGGAGGTTTTTTTTTCCCGACTTCTATATATGCCTATTGCCCTAATGGGCTACTTATCTTTGTACATTCTCTAGTAATACATTTAGTATTGTGTGTTGTGCTCCAAGCTTCTTCTTCTTCCTTGTGTTGTTTGCATGCTTCCGTAGACGTCTAACTCCAATAGTTACAACTTTAAGACTCATCTCCCTCTTTATCAATTCTTTCCTTTTATGAACTTGTCCTTCATACATTGACTCAGCATCTTCAAAGACCTTTATAGGAATATGATATTCCTCAATGCTAGTCTCTCTCGGACACCACTTAAAATATCCTACTCTGCAATCAGAGCACTCACCCATCACACATTTGTACTAGTGAAATGTGGTATCTTTTTGACGTGGACATATAATACTCTCTATAATGCTGCTAATCAATCAAAATGTAGTTGCTGAAGCATTGCACCTTGATGTCTTCCCCACTTGAAAAATAGAACAATCACATTTACAAAGATAACTATGCACGACCGAGCTTGATTGACGTAGGAGATTGATTGCATCGTTAAGGTATGACATTTGAATGTGATAAATGGAGCAACATCTGAGTCTATCTTTCAATCTCTTAACAAAATATGGCTTCAATGATTTGAACTTTCGAAGCTAGATATTTATCATTAGATGCATTTGTTTGAAGCATATAAATAGCTCCACCTACATTACACAAACAAGTGGTTATTAGTAGTCATTAATTATCTAGTTATCAATTTGCTATTGCTAAGTAGTTTGTGGTTAGTTGTTACAAGGTGTTAGATTGTTACTAGTTAGTTCTTAGTAATTACCTATTACTAATTAGTTTTTTAGTAATTAGCTATTATTAGGTAGCTGGTTCTTGATTAGCTATTTGTAATTAGCTATTACTAAGTAGTTGGTTCTAAGTTAGTTCTCATTAATTAGTTATTACTGAGAACAATTAGCTTGTTAGCAGTTAGCTATTACTAAGTAGTTGGTCTTGGTTAGTTGTCTATAATTAGCTATTACTAATTAACTTGCTATTAAACAGATATTACTAAGTAGCTGGTTCTTGGTTAGCTATTTTTAATTAGTTATTGCTAATTAGCTTGTTACTAATTAGCTTGTTACTAATTAGCTTATTACTAATTAGTTATTACTAATTAGCTTGTTACTAATTAGCTATACTAAGTAGCTGGTTCTTGGTTAGCTGTTTCTAATTAGCTATTACTAATTAGCTTGTTACTAATTAGCTATTAATACTTAGCTTGTTACTAATTAGCTATTACTAATTAGCTTGTTACTAATTAGCTATTACTAATCAACTTGTCATTAATTAGCTTGTTACTAATTATCTTGTTATTCATTATCTTGTTACTAATTAGCTTGTTAGTAATTAGCTATTACTAAGTAGCTTGTTCTTGGTTAGTTGTTTGTAATTAGCTATTACTAATTAGCTTGTTACTAATTATCTATTACAAATTATCTTGTTACTCATTAACTTGTTACTAATTAGCAATTACTAATTTGCTTGTTACTAATTAGCTATTACTAATAAGCTTGTACTAATTATCTATTACTAATTAGCTTGTCAGTAATTAGCTATTACTAAGTAGCTTGTTCTTGGTTAGTTGTTTGTAATTAGCTATTACTAATTAGCTTGTTACTAATTAACTTGTTACTAATTAACTTGTTACTAATTAGCTTGTTACTAACTAGCTTGTTACTAATTAGCTATTACTAATTAGCTTGTTACTAATTAGCTTGTTACTAACTAGCTTGTTACTCATTAGCTTGTTACTAATTAGCTTGTTAGTAATTAGCTATTACTAAGTAGCCTATTCTTGGTTAGCTATTTGTAATTAGCTATTACTAGTTAGCCTCTTACTAATTAGCTTGTTACTCATTAGCTTCTTACTAATTAGCTTGTTGGTAATTAGCTATTACTAAGTAGTTGGTTCTTGATTAGCTATTTGTAATTACCTATTACTAATTAGCTTCTACTAATTAGTTATTACGAAGTAGCTTGTTACTAATAGTTTGTTAGTAGTTAACTATTACTAAGTAGCTGGTTAGTCATTTGTAATTAGCTATTACTAATTAGCTTGCTACTAGTAACCTATTACTAAGTAGTTGGTTCTTAGTTAGTTCTCAGTAATTAGTGACTACTTTTTCGCTTGTTAGTTATTATTAAGTAGCTAGTCGGTGGTTAATTATTTGTAATTAATTATTACTAATAATCTATTACTAATTAACTTCTTACCAATTAGCTATTACTAAGTAGCTAGTTCTTAGTTAGTCATTAGTAATTATCTACTACTAATTAGCTTGTTAGTAATTAAATATTACTAAGCAGCTAGTTCTTAGTTAGCTATTTGTAATTAGCTATTACTAGTTAGATTTTACTAATTATTTATTACTAAGTAGCTAGTTCTTGGTTAGTTGTTTGTAATTAGCTATTACTAATTAGCTTGTTACTAGTTACCTATTACTAAGTAGCTGGTTCTTAGTTGTTAGTAATGAGCTATTACTATTGAGCTTGTTAACAGTTTGTCATTATTAAGTAGCTACTTCTTGGTTATTTGTTAGTAATTAGTTATTACTAATTATCTTGTTACTAGTTAGCTATTACTAAGTAGTTGGTTCTTGGATGGTTATTACTAATTAGCTTGTTATTAATTGGCTATTACTTAAGAGCCAGTTTCTTGGTTGGTTATTTGTAATAAGCTATTTTTAAATAGCTTATTACTAATTAGATATTACTATTAGCTTGTAACTAGTTAGCTATTACTATTAGATTGTTACTATAAGTTACTTGTTACTGGTTCTTGTATAATTAGCTAAAATCGTGAACTGATGATTGAAAATAGGATTACCTGAGATACATCAAGAAGGTGAATAGGATGCTCCAAATATTGATTTCTTCCAAGTCGGGTCATGCTTATATCCTTCTTATTTGGTGACACCCTGCTCTTTGTTGTCCAAAACGTGATAATCATATGCTTGACCTCTTGTGTGATACATGTGGTACGTGTTGCCCTACCAATTTCCTTCAGAAAACTATGATCATACTCAACTGTACTTAATCATCCAATCATATCATAGAAAACTTTCTTGCTTATTCCCAATACCCTAGAAAGTCTTGAAATATTTATCTGATTTGTTGATGAATATGTATCACTATTTAGAGCCATCATCAATGTCGATCTCTTCAACACAAGGTCATGAGCATTCTTTCGCATACTTTACAGTGTATTCCGAAGATTGATGAAAAGGGCACATGTTACATGATCTTTGTTACTACCCATTGCATCAAAAAGTTGCCCAATACATGGACTCTGCAACATCCTATTTAGTGCCTCGATTTTATGTTCACAACATAAGTGTTTAATTTGATTTTTAAAATACTTGATGATCTTATCCACAATGCCATCCAAGTTGCTTGAACTGCAATTAGCATTACCCTCCACATTAGTGCCCGACCTTGATGTTA
This sequence comes from Ceratopteris richardii, assembly GCA_020310875.1. Lineage (NCBI taxonomy): Eukaryota > Viridiplantae > Streptophyta > Polypodiopsida > Polypodiales > Pteridaceae > Ceratopteris > Ceratopteris richardii. The sequence continues at coordinate 56,948,707 of CM035434.1, forward strand.
TTGTGTCTCTATATTTCCTTTTCTTTTCCTTCCAATAACATCTTAATGCTTGTTGATCACTATCCACTACTGGTATTGTACTAACTTCCATCAGTTTGCTTGTCTGAGATTGCCCTGCATCAACACACTACAAATGATGAAGAAACCATAAATACAATAACATCTACCACTCATCAATCCACTTTATTATATTGTCTTTACATTGATTATGCTCACCTGATATCATTATGTGCTCCATCACTTACGTATGTATCTCAGGATGCAGCATGTAGAAAAAATACCTATAGTGATGGAGTCCCTCTCACTGTTCTCACTCAACATGCAGCATGTAAAAAAACTCATAGGCAAGAAGAGGTACTATGGCATACTCTCCAACATGCAGCATGTAGAAAAATAGTTATCAATATTCCCCACTCAAGACAACGTGCAGAAAAAATGTCTATAGTGATGGAGTCCCTCTCACTCTTCCCCACTCAACATGCAGCATGCAAAAAAACTCCCAGGCGAGATGAGGTACTACGGTGTACTCTCCAACATGAAGCACACAAAAAAACCCACGTCATGAATGCTCTAGGTAGGGAGTTGGAAAAGCATTCCTACTCTGCAATCCACATAAATCGCATCAAGTTTTCTAATGTCTTTTCTGTCCCAAGGATACATGCTGGTGGTGGCTTCTAAATTCTATTTCTAGCTCTTAATAGAGTCAATTTTCCACTTGAACTTAGGCTAATAATATCCAATACAAAGTGTTTGGGTCGACCCTATTCTTGGCAGCGTGAAAGTTAGGGAACATGAAGCGCAATGAGCAAAAGAAAATGCGAGAACCGATTCTTTAGAGTTCATTAAAGCCTCCAATTTTGTGTTGTCCACGTACATCTTCCATTGCCCATCAAGAGAATTGTTGAAAGATTTGGTCATAGCTTGTTACAACAGCACATGATCAACAAAACAACAGCGAAGAAAACTTCTACCTTGCATGTTCCATAACGAATGTATGGCTGCCAAAGACAACAATTAGCTACACAGAAAAACTCCCAGGCCAGATGAGGTACTGTGGCAGGCTCTCCAACATACAGTAAGCAGAAAAACCCACGTCATCAACGCTCAATGCTCTAGCATGCATACTGTCACCTACTCGTGCCCCACCACCTCACTTTTACTCCTCTTTCAATAACCATTGCATGATGTTCAGCTAAGAAGGATCAGATTTTTCCAGCTAATTAACTATGTCCTGGACATCACTTTTTTGTAACCATTAACATGCTTTCACCCTCCATATAAATCTCATCTGTATGATCTCCATGCAAGGAAGAAATTTTCATATCCATTTGGACTAGCTCTAAGTCCATTGCAACGAATCCAAGCAACATGCATAGGGTATTCATCTTGACCACTGGAGAGAAGATTTCCTCAAAATCAACACCATGTGATGCTTAAAACCCTTCATTTTTCTACTCACTGGTCTCAAACTGTAGCAGCCCGTGAAAATCGGGATGATGTCATTACTTGCTAAACATCATTCTCAGTGTGTGGTTCATTATTTTTTATGAGATTACTCTTGAAAGTTAGCTCTTTAAGTTATCTAGACTTCCCAAAGAGGAATTAAGTTAATTGCTGCTGTGCTCAGAGAATTATGCAAAACACTGGACATGTGTATGAACCAAGAATAACAAGTTTTTCACCTCTGAGCTAACTCCAACTTATCTGTTTTGATCTATCTTTTTGAGAGTGATCTTGCAAGGTACATAGGGAGTCTAATACATCCATTGGCAAGCTAAAAGGGCCCAATATATACTCCTAGAGTTCAATTGGCTGGTGTAGATCAAGGATTTTGCAACACCTCTTCATCTTCAAGCACATACCTATCCATCTCTTCACACTTATACCCTAGTACAGAATGGTGTAGCTGAAAGGATGAATAGAACTATTCAAGATAGACTAGTTTCTATGTTGCATCATGCAAACCTCTCACAAGGCTTTTGGGCAAAAGCAGTATTGATTGCAGTTCATGTGATTAACCTTTCACCTATTACTATCAAAGGTCTGAAAGTGGCACAAGATTTAGGGACAGAGAAGCCAACATATAATGATCATCTTTGAGTTTTTGGGTGTGAAGGTGTTGGAAGCAGCCAGAGGCACAGACGCCACGGAAGCATGTAAAGAAGGAGTAGGGAGCCATGCGGATCAACTAGGCGGATCAATTTTTCAAGCAAATATAATTCTTATTAATTCTCCAAACATTCAACAGTGATTGTTATCACTAATTGTAACATATGTATCATAGAAAACCCCATTTTGTAATCCATAGCTCCATTTTGTGCAAGCCGAGGAGTCCTCGAGCTTGAGGAGCTTAGGTAGAATGCTCGTACCAAATTTCGTTATTTTTAGACATCGTTTACCCTTCCAAATAGCCTCTAGGACCTATTTTTTAACTAGGCCGGTCACTAGATGTGAAACCGGTCAAAACTAGTCTAGAAACTATAAAAAGAGCTAGAGAGCTCATTTTTGAGGTTGGTTCATTTTGGTTAGTGTGAGCTTAGAGCTAGTTTGAGCTTGTAAGAGCATTCTTGAGTAATAGAGCTAATTTCCCACCTTCCCTTGTGTCTTGCTTGTCTCTTCATTGTATGTGTGTATGTGTGTGTGCATCTTTGTGCTTCTCACCTTCACTCTCACATCATCTCACGTTCACGATCTTCATATCACTCCTACCTCTCCCACGGATTGACATTAAGGAGGTGAAGCTTCTTAACGTGGTTCTCACCATTGTGCTAGAGCAACACCAAATTTGGCGCCGTTGCCGGGGATCGAGTCTAGGACGAATGTGTGATGGTAAGAGTATAGCAAGAAGAGGCGTTGGAAGGTAAAAATTTCAGTTTTTGTTGTTGTTTTTACTTAGTTTTTAGTGTTTTTCACCTCCCCCACACTCCATCTTCATCATCGCATCATCATCTCCATCTCCAAAAAAATCAAAAAATTCACCATATCCCCCCATTCACCTCATTTCCCCTCATTTGTGCATGCGAGAGAGCGAGAGAGAGTTTTTGCGTTTGCATGTGCTTGCATTTTCTTGAGTTTTCTTGCAGGTACAGAGCTTCAGAGCATCAGGAAAGCTTCCAAAAGGTAAAACATGTACTTTCTGTCAGAAATTTCCGAGTAGGGCGGACCATCGCGATGGTCTGCAACTTTCGGATTTTGAGGTAGGCGACCACACCACGAGGTGGGCGATCCCTGCGCATACACGGAACCACAGTTGCATTTTGAAAATTCATTGTTTGGTGGACCATCGCGATTGGCTCAGACCATCGCGATTGTGTCGCACCATCGCGATAGGCTCACGCCATCGCGACGGCTCGGCCGGACCATCGCGACGGTTCGCTTTTTCGGACCATCGCGACGGTTCACTTGAGCCATCGCGACGGTCCACTTGGACCATCGCGACGGTTCAGCTGACCCCGGACCATCGCGATTGGCTTATGCCATCGCCACGACAGTGCCACGTGTCACGATAGACCATCGCGACGGTTCATTTTTTGGACCATCGCGACAGCCCAAAATCGGACCATCGCGATTGGCTCAAGCCATCGCATCGCGGACCATCGCGACGGTTCACTTCGGACCATCGCGATTGTCCACCGTTGACCGTTGACCGCGCCATCGCGATTGTCCACCTGTTCACGCCATCGCGACGGTTCATTTTTGGACCATCGCGACGGTCCATTCCCACGCCATCGCGATCGTTCACTTCGGGCCATCGCGACGGTTCACCTTTTCGCGCCATCGCGATTGTCCAACTTTGACCGTTGACTCGGGCCATCGCGACGGTTCACCTTTTCGGGCCATCGCGATTGTCCAAACTTCACGCCATCGCGACGGTTCGCTTGGACCATCGCGACGGTCCCAGACCATCGCGATTGCCCACCACCATCGCAAATTTTGGACTCCAATTTTTGACCAATTTTGAGGGTATTTTTGAAAAATTTTTGGACCATTGGACTCATAGGAGACCCCTTAGCTCATATTTGAAGGAAAATTTGATTGTCAGTTTTTACCCCCTAGGGCCTGAACGCGTGTAACTTTCTCATCCGAAGTCCGTTTTTTGAGCTTAATAGCTCGTTAGAAAGCTCGCGATGAGTACTACGTGACCTCAACTGTTTTTTTCATAAAGGATACATCTATTTTTGGATAAGCTATTTTGAGGTTCACCTAGTTTGGGACTAGGAAGCCAGGGGGCACACATTGAAAATTTGGGCAAAAAGGGAAGGGATTTAAAAGATATATATGCTCAAGTGTTTAATCATCTTGTGAATTGGTCTAACATTGGAATTTCCCAGGTCTAGCAAGGGCAAGCAAGCAAGGCAGTGAAGACAGCAGAGCTTGGGAAGCGCGGCTTCTTGGGCAACAGGGCATCAGAGCAACAGAAAAACCGACTCGAGGTTGGAAGACTACTCAACCCCCTCAGTCAATTCTTAGCTTAGGCTAAACGGTAGTTGTGGATTAACGACGATAGGAACGCCTCAAGTTCAAGCTACTTAATTCTTTCAAGTTTAAGACTACAAGTAAAGGTGTGTGTGACGCGAAAACCTAAAGAAAAGAACATAAGTCTGACGGAACGAGAACTCAAAATCATAACGAAAGTCGAATTCCTGACGCATTCATTAAGACAAGAATCCAAAGTAAATTAAAAAGAATCAAGAATCAATAACAAAGGATCATTGACGATCTAAGTGTGTAACTGAGCGAGCAAGGAAGAAAATTAATGAACCTTAGATCGGGCAAACATATAGGTAAGTCGGACAGAAGAAGCCTTAGATCATCAGAGGCTAGTGTGAGAACTACCGCTCGATCTTGGGCTCAGCAGTTGAATAGTAGTTATCCCTACGAGTTGAGCTCAGAATCAAGTGAATCAGAAATGGCATTTAGCACAGACAGACCAGAAGGAGGGTCTCATGTAGCATACCTAGAAAAACCAGAAGGACCCTATAGAACGCAATTAGAGTTTCTCCGAACCAACCGATTAGGTGCTCGCATCTATGAGGATGGTTTGCAAAGGCAAGTGGTGCAACTGCACAACCCTGATCAACCCATTGGATTGGAAAGACCAGTGGTGAAATTTGAGAGAGACGCTTACATAGACAAAGAAGGAACCATGTACGTCCTAAGTACGCAACCAAACGATACTAATGAGTTTGGCACAATTCAATTAGAGACGGAAGCGAAATTTCAAGGAAAAGAACCGTTAGAAGAACCTAGAACACCGAGAGGGAAATCCGTATTAACAAGAGTACTCATCCCAGAGTGGATCCCTCAAGATAACAGGAGCACCGAGTTGTTCGTAAATAAAGAGACAGACGAAGCCTTTTGGAGGTACAGAAAGGAAAACCCTGGTGAGGTAGGCATCATTACAATTTATGAATTCAAGGACCCAGATACACCTGGAAAGGTTGTATACTTGGATGAGACTTCAGAAAGAGTCTTTGTGGTGCCTGAGCGCGCTAAAAACACATATACATGGAGAGGTGAATTGATATTCCCTCCATCCAGAACGAACATAAATACAAGTCAACAAGGGGCAGGAACCTCCTCAGCCCATGGACATCAAAGAGAAGGAAATAAAGAAAGACCGGAAGTAAGCTTTAATCACCCCATAGGGAGAGATAGAACAACCTCGAACACTAATAGAATGGATAGACAAAGAGATCATGGAATACCAGGTGGTAGAGATGAATTTCCTCTACCAAGACCACGCGAACACGCAAGAGTATTGAGGCCCACGCAATTAGTGAAATCTATGAAGAATTATTTTGATGGGACAGGAGATCCCTATGACCATGTTGCAGAATTCAAACAAGTACTAAGAGCAGAACAAGTCGAGGACATGTTCACGCAGTACAACGCATTTGGACTAACGTTAAAGAATACCGCTTTAACTTGGTTTCAACCACTGCAACAAAGGCAATTTAGAGACATCCATCACTTTTTAGAGTCATTCATCACTGAATTCTCTAAAAGTGGGATTAGACACGACACGTCTTCGTTGATTCATAGCTTTAAACAAACCCCTCAGGAAACAGTAAGACTGGTAGGTCGTAGATTCAGACAATATGTCGAACGATGTCCAATGCAAGAGCTACCCTCACAAGCCAAACAAGTATCATTGTTCCTAGATGGCTTGTTGAGCGCTAAACTACGCTCGTATGTGTACCTAAAAGAACCCAGAACGCTAGAGGAGTGTGTAAGAATATGTATAGACATCGAGGATAACCTAGGAGAGGAATTAGAACTCTCAAAAGTCTATAAGGACTCAGATTGTTCTTCTCTAGCATCCACAAAATTGTCTAATTCGATAGAGGACCTAGCAGAAAAAGTGGCCCAAAAACTAGGAGTTTCTAGTAAACAGGTGCCCAAGCTACCCACTAATGTACGTTGTTACACTTGTGGTGGAAATCATTTGGCAAACATGTGCCCCAATGCACCTCAACCTCATGTCAACCCTAGTGGCCAATATTGCACAATTGAGAGAAGATACACGAATCATACAGCTCAGGACTGCCCATACAATAAACAAACCGTGAGACAGAACTACCCGCAAACATACCAGCAACCAGGTAGGTATGAAGGCCAATACAATGCTCAGCCGTATTACTATAGGCCTCCTCAGAACTACCCATACCAGGCTCAACAGAGACCTCAACCCGTCCTAGTTCAGCAGCCACCCCCACCAGCGAATGTCATCTCAGTCAAATACGCTGCTGCAGAAGAGAACCTAAGTAGGGCCTTAGTGCCTTCTTCACCCTTGATCACAGAAAGTGACCCGAACTCAAACAGTTTTGACTCCACTCATGTAACTAGTCCACCCGCTTATTACACGGAGTCACCAGAGCATGTGGAGACATATCATTATGATAGTCCACCAATGGAACCTAGTTGGGAGCCAGATTATACTAATGTGATGTACGTAAACCCAAACCCACGGCCCCAATTGAGACAACAGAGACCACAGGGCCCTAGAGGACCATGCTTTAGGTGCCAAGGAGATCACTTCATTAAGGATTGTCCACATCCCCCAATAGCAAGGCAATCACAGTACTATAACATACAAGGCTTTTGTGTCGATTGTGGCAAAGAGCACGTAATCAAAGATTGTCCTAAGAACCCAGTTAACACTTCAAATGTGACACCGATCAACGTGATAGATAGAGCCAATCATGTGCGATGCAGTTTTAGAAGAATGTGAAGCTAGCACTGATGCATTTGAGGATGCAAGCGATGTTGATTTAGAATCAATTATTATGGACTCTCCATTCGCATCAGAGGAAGAATATTTCTACGAAGTAGAGACTCACACTCAGCAACACGAAGAAATTACGAATGAGGTAAGGTTAGCCACAGAAGTGACTACTAAAAGTGAAGGCAAGAAAAGAAAGAAGAAAGAAACCATGTCAGAAAAAGAAGAATCTTTATTTGAAGTACCCGAGAATTTCAAGAAATATGAAATCGAAGATAGAAGAATCATGGTACGAATTCCCAATAGAAAGGCGAATGACGGACAAGTATATGATAACCGAGAGAAAACCAAGAAAATAATAGTTGCCATAGAAGGAGAAGAAGAAAAATGTACCTAGATAGGGCATGATTTGACGACTGAAGAAGAAGAAGAGTTAGTTGCCCTATTGCGCGAATATAGAGATGTTTTTGCTTGGAGTTACAAAGATTTGAAAGGAGTAGATCCAGATATATGTTCTCATAGAATCCCTATGACTCCAGATGCAAAACCGACAAAACAGAAACCTTACACGTACCTAGATAGGGCATGATTTGACGACTGAAGAAGAAGAAGAGTTAGTTGCCCTATTGCGCGAATATAGAGATGTTTTTGCTTGGAGTTACAAAGATTTGAAAGGAGTAGATCCAGATATATGTTCTCATAGAATCCCTATGACTCCAGATGCAAAACCGACAAAACAGAAACCTTACACGTACAATGATAACTACGCTGCGAAGATTAAAGAGGAGATAGATCGCTTGATAGAAGCAGGATTCATTTATGAAATTGAACATACCGAATGGGTATCCCCCATTGTGGTTGTGCCCAAGAAGAATGGAAAATTGCGTGTGTGTATTAACCTTAAAAAAGTTAATGCCGCCACGATTAGAGATAGTTATCCTCTTCCTATCACGGAACACCTATTGGAAAGAGTTGCGGGCAAGGAAGTTTACAGCTTTCTTGATGGATTCTCAGGCTATAATCAAGTAGCCATTGCTCCAGAAGACCAACACAAGACGGCTTTTGCCACTGAATGGGGCATATTTGCATTTCGTGTAATGCCATTTGGCTTAACAAATGCACCCGCCACTTTCCAGCGACTCATGTGTCATGTTTTTAAGGAATTCTTACGCAAGAGCTTGGAAGTTTATGTCGATGACTTATGTGCTCATTCAAATGTAAGACAGACGCATATCCCAGAGCTAAGACAAGTATTTGACAAATGTCGAGAATATCAGGTTTGTTTGAACCCAGAAAAATGCGTTTTCATGGTCAGACAAGGAAAAATTCTAGGACACATTGTGTCAAAAAATGGAATCTCCACGGATGAAGAAAAGGTGAAGGTAATTGCAGAATTACCTAGACCAACTAATATGAAAGAAGTACAGGCATTTATGGGCCATTGCGGTTATTATAGGAGATTCATACACATGTATGCAATCATAGCCAAGCCTTTGTACTCTCTTTTAACCAATTTTGAGTGGACAGATGAATGTGAAAATTCATTCAATGAACTTAAACGACGCTTGTGCTCAGCACCTATATTGACTACCCCAGATTGGAGTAAGCCATTCCATGTACATGTGGATGCATCCAATTATGCCATAGGATGTGTGTTAGCACAACCCACGAAGGAAGGTAACATAGATCTGCCCATAGCTTACGCTAGCAGACAATTGAACGCAGCAGAAAGAAATTACACCACGACGGAACGAGAAGGATTAGGGATGATCTACGCTGTAAAGAAGTTTAGGCACTACTTGTTGGCCAACAAATTCAAGTTCTTTACAGATCATCAAGCCCTATTATATTTAGTCAACAAACCATGTAACACAGGACGATTAATACGTTGGTTTCTATTACTCATGGAGTACGATTTTGAAGTGGTAGTCAGGAAAGGAAAGACGCATCTTAGAGCGGACCACCTTTCAAGATTAACCTCAGGAGAAGCCCCTCAAGGAGTAGCGGATGAATTACCAGATGCATACTTGTTTAACCTTGAGATAGCACCAGAATGGGCTAAACCAATAGTCCCTATTCTCACATTTGGACCCAAGAATCCTAAGATAAAGATCAAGGAAGGAGAGATTACCAAGTCTCAGAGATATCAAATACTGGCAGGAAGCATATACAAACAGGGTAATCAAAAGATTCTTGCTTGTTGTGTAGATGAATCAGAACATGCGAATTGGTTGCAATTAGCACACATAGGTGCACTAAAGCAACACCATTCAAAACATCGAACATTACAGACTCTCCATAGATTAGGAGTATATTGGCCTACGATGGAAGCAGATGTCTACAAGTTGTGTAAGGAATGCCATGTTTGCTGTGAAAGACCACCAGTAGAGCATGCGACATTATATCACATGTCTCTCACACCAGACTGGAGTGAACCTTTAGTGACATACTTGAGGACGAACACATTTCCTCAAGGCATGACCTTAGCGCGACAACGTAGTCTAGAGCAGGAAGCTCAAGACTATTCACTTATTGGCGATAATTTATACAAAAGAGGACGAGATGGATATTTAAGACAATGTGTTCATGAGAGCGATTATCTCAGCATACTAGAGACTGCACACCAAGGTGTTGCAGGAGGTCATTTTGGACCAGATAGGATAATCAAAGCCATCCTCTTTGCAGGATTATGGTGGCCCACTCTTCACATGGATGCTCATACTTATGTAAAGAGATGTGATGTGTGCCAAAGAACTCAGTTTCCTACTCGCAGAGATGAAATGCCATTGAAACCCATGATGGGCGGACGTGCATTTTCTAAGTGGGGTATAGACTTTGTAGGACCCATTAACCCCCCTGCAAAAGGTACACATGCGGAATACATTATTGTTGCCACAGATTATCTAACCAAATGGGTAGAGGCAAAGGCCACAAAGAAGAATGATGCACACACGACTGCAAAATTCTTATTTGAAAATGTCTTTACAAGATATGGATTGCCTATAGAGATAGTGAGCGATCGAGGCACTCACTTTCTAAACCAAGTCATTGAATATTTGTTACAGGATTTTATGGTGATTCACAAGAAATCTGCACCATATCATCCTCAGGCCAATGGTCAGGCTGAAAGCACTAACAAGATACTATGCACCGTACTGACGAAACTCGTGAACAACAAACGTTCAGATTGGGACAAACAGTTACACCACGCTGTTTGGGCATATCGAGTGGCCTACAAGACCGTACTCAATGCAACTCCCTTTCAGATGGTTTTTGGTCAGAATGCAGTGCTTCCTTTGGACTTCTTGATACCGACCCTTAAGGTTGCACAAGAACATCAGTGGACCGGCCATGAATTATCAGCAAGAATAATGGACTTGGAACGATTAGGAGAAACAAGGCTGAGGGCAGCAGCAGGAATATACGCAGCAAAGAAGCGACAGAAAGCATATTTTGATGCACATGTGAAAGATAAAGGCCTAAAAGAAGGAGATTTAGTTCTAGTATATACGCTGAAACAGCACGCACGGAAGTTAGAAAAGCGAGGTTATGGACCTATGATCATTAACAGACTCTCGACTAGTGGAGCAGTACAGTTAGCCACCTTAGAAGGAGATATAATGCCTAATTACATTAGTGGCTGTAGAGTCAAGCTATATCAAGAACCTCTCACTGAGGATATGCTTAGACGACTCACGTTGGCAAAGAAGCGTAAGGAGGAAGAAAATAGAATACGAGCGGAAGCTCAGGCAGAAGCCATAGAACGCATTAAGTGCATGAAGCTAAGAAGACAAGGACTAGGGAGAGAACATTATAACCATCTGGAAACATCACCCAGATATCCCATGGCCATGTGTCAAGTAAAGTCAACCACTCATCCTAGCATAGTGGATAGGAGACCATTCATTACAGTTAGGCTAGAGCACGGCAACCATTGCCAAGAACTCAGGGCTTTAATTGACTCAGGTGCTGCTACTAGTGCGATTAGATGGTCCCACTATAAGGATTCAGGAATAGAAATGCGGCCAATTGAGGCATACCTCATAGGCCTAGGAGGTATGGAAACCCCTTGCATGGGTGAGGTGGACCTTCCTATCCTCATAAAGGATGCGACCATGACAGCGAAGCTACTAGTGTGCCATGATGACGACCTGATAGAACCCCTAATCCTTGGCCAAGATTGGCTATACGATCACTCAGTGGACCTAAATCTTAGACAAGGCTCCTTACAGATTGGAACCTTAGAGCAGAAGCGAGTGATACCGCTTGACTTCCCTAACGGCATTCCGATTGAGGTTTGTAACCCTAGACCCTATGAAACACATGCGGCAGAAGACCGGAAGATCTTTGATCAGCTCAATCACGCTACGTCCACACCAACCCACTCGGGCTTGGCTATGGACAAATGTCAATCAGAAGGACGACAGAAGATCTTCCCTGGGACTTCCTGCAAACTAGAAGAGAGAGTTACCTACCCACAAGGGCAGATGGGCACAATTTGCGGTCAGGTGGGTTGCATCAGCGGACAAATGAGCACGATACCCTGCGGTGCTCATCCTTCCAAACTTGTTGCGGACTGGCCTAGATTAAAGTTAAATAAGGCATCACTTCCTAATGGGCAGGTCACGCAAGTGTTGGATCTCCCTTCTTTTCCAAAGCAGAGTGTCCATCCGACCTCTCAACCTCAACAACAACAGAGTCAACCACGACGAAGGAACCCAGACCGACGGCCGTATGAGAGGAGACAACAAGGAAAGCACTTTACGCCACCCAAAGGACGCGGCACCAGACAAATATGGGTGCCTAAAGGACAAAAAGCACTAAAGACCTCCAACCAAGCAGAGACCAACAAGCAAAAGGCAGTGCAGAAGCAAAATCAGTATTCACCATCCCCTCGACCTTCTTCTACAGGTCCGAGCATCCGACAAATGTGGATCGCCAAGAAGTACCTTACCTATAGACCCACGCCCACGCAGATTTGGGTACCCAAACCATGTATCATAGCTCAACCTATAAGCCATGTAATATATAACCCCCACAACTCATTTCATCCCTCAATACCACCACACCCGACACCACCCTTTGCCCCTCAGCAGAAACCCACCACCCACTCCAAAATCCTTAGGAAATGGATACCGAAACGTGTCCAACCGTCTCCCCCTAACCCCATGTCTGATAAAACTACCCCCCCGACTAACATACAACCTTGTACTAAATCACTAACCTTTAAACCTTGTATAAATTCACCCACCATCATCACACATCACTCGTAATCTCATCAAGAAATGTATGCATGATCTGAAACGTATAGGTGTCTAGAGACCTGCACTTGTGCTGCAAGAAACATTGCATCCACCACATCACAGCACTTGGCTACACGGGTTACGCATCAGTTATGGAAAGGGATTGCGGTCTCACTTTAATGGGATCATAATTAATTTCCATGCTAATGTGTTAATCTTTTGTAGCAGATCTTTCTCACTAGCGCACCAATCACCATGCAAACCGACAAAGGAACATCTGGAGCAGGCCCCAGTGTAGCGGCAGTACCACTCAACGTGCTACGAGCAGAAGCCCACCCGACTGCTCCACCGCCGGAATTCCAAGGGTTTCCAGGGCCCATGCCTATCGATAACCCTCCTATGGGCTACACCGAAAAGATACACCGGAACTCTCATTGGTTTCAGGGACTTGCAGGACCCCTTGCGGACGCGGACTTTATATTTGAATCCTCTTTGACATTTGATGACCGCACATGGGGAAAATACCAGTTTTTCTCCAGAGAGTTCGAAGCCCTACAGAGCACCCAGGATTTAACTCATGTTTGGGCCAGAGCAGGCTTCACAGAATACTTCAGTGATCCTCTGCCCAAACCGGATTTTTACAGGTGCTATTACTTAATCACTACCTTGCTGGCATCAGAGAATAAGGACATCCCAGGAACCTTCATATTGCCTACTCTAGTGGATGATCCACCTTACAAGAGATTTTATCTCTCTAAGGACTTAATCAGAGCAGCCATCAAAATTCATGGCACCCACACACCCACAGATCGAGAGAGACTAATTCCAGAACCGATGAAACGTGGGGACGTCACGAAGTGGGAGGAGATTTCGGCCATTACACCTGAGCTGTCCAAACCACTAAGGATATGCATGCAACATTTCGCATTCCCAGCTCAGGACAGATTTACCATGCCACAAAAAAGAATATGGTTCGGATTATATTTGGCATGCACGGGACCTCAAACTGTTGATCTGGCAAGCTGGATCATAGATCAAATGTATCTGGCACAGCACAGATGGGAGCGCAAGAAAGTACTTAATGGATGTTGTGCACTCACTAGAATTGTGTATATGTGTTTGGCTTATGACTTGCCCATCGAGCGTGCATTGACAGGAGAAGAACTGAAGGCATTCAAGGGCACAACGAAGAAAGCCAGGAAGCCCAGTAGGACACGGGCAGGTAAGCGCATGCCAGGCACCATCCCTTGCCTCCAAGTGCCAGAGTCGCCGTCACCACAACCCTCTCCAGAGCGACCACAAACAGAAGCTGCTCCCACTGTACAACCTATTCGCATACGGTTGTCCAGACCAGTGGTTACGGAGGCCACCACTAGTACCGCTGCACCTCAGGCAGCTGCCACCGCAGAACCCACCACCACAACAGCAGAAGCTCCCACCACTATTGGTGCGGAAGCGTTTTCTTTCCCGATACCACATATGGAGGCTGACCCCATAAACACGACATTTGATTTTGAGATGCCTGATGCATTCTCAAACGAATTCCAGTATTCAGAAGCACAACTGTTCTCCCAGGAATATGAACGCCCCAGCTACCCTACCACGCCGCGAGATCTGCCACAGGGACAAGCTGTGTCGAGCTCTGAAGAAGAAAGAACCGAAACAGACGATGAGGAAGGCGACGATGAAGCCAGCCAGGGCTCACATGACGGACAGACAGAGGGCCAAGGCCAACAAACCGACACACACGGCGACACCAGCACATATGAAGATGAGACTTTCGAAGCCGCAGCGTACACACTGGCTATAAAGAAATTATATCGTACCATGGAGAAAGTCTGGGCACGAAAGAAGTTAACTGAAGAGGAGAGCCAGGCATTAATTGAACAGGAACTCATCTCCGGAGGATTCGAAGACGCATACATCAGAGGGTTCAGAGAGTTAGTCAAATCAGTAGGCTCCCATGAAGCACTCAGGTTTTTACAAAGAAAGCAACTACCACAGTTTGACCCCCGCCGAGTGCGACTACTTTCAAAACCCAGAGAATATATTCGCGTACCAACAGGAGCTCAGTCTTCAGCACAAGCCAGGGAGGCACGCCTCGCCCCCGAAAGTTCATTGACCGCAGAACCTATCCTTGTAGATTCCCCACCCCGTACTACCATTGTACATACCACTACTATCCTCGAAATAACATCCACCCCTTCTACTCCACTCTCACCTCATCTCTCACCAACCCATCCTGTATCCCCCGCACACCCACCTGTTCCCCCCACATCCACACCTGTACAAGGCAACATAGCCACAACCTTTTCCTTACCCATTCATACCACCATGCCCACACCCAACCCTCCGCATCCATATGTTAACCCCTTCACCCCTTCATCCTTCCCAGTGTTTCCCCCACCTCTAAGACCCCCATTCCCCTTCCTAACCCCACTAACCTTCTCACCAGTCTCACCTCCCCAACCCACCATAACCCCTATTTCCCCGTTTCACCAAGCTGCTCCAACCATCCCCCCTGTAAACTACTCTACATTTGTAAATCCCGTATTCACACCTACACAACCACCCACGATCACACCACTTTTCACAGTCACAACACTAAACACGCCCAATGGCATGGACATATCACCATCCACCTCACCACCACCCACTCCACTCACAACACCCTCCTATTTAGACACGTCACAATTTTCCACAATCACCACTGCATCCACTGTCCCAACCCCATTTCCCATTCCCACTGCATCTACTCCCACTGCATCCTCATTTAGCACTCCACTACTACTATCGCCCACCATAGACACCGCATTTCAACACATGTTCACATGCATGACGCAAGTCCGCGAGGAGTTTGCATCACTCGGCACCAACTATCAACAGCTGCAGAAAACGACGAATGAACTACAAACGCAGCTTAATTCATTATCCATTGAGAACGCCTCACTGAATAGCCGATACCAGGATTTACGAGAGGCCTATCACAAATTAGAACTAGAAAGTGAGGAGAAAACCAAAGAGGCCACCGCGGATTTGGATAACCTACTTCGAGCCCAGACCGTCCGCAATGCAACGCTTACTAGAAATATGGGCTTACTAAGAAGACACTTAGCCGCAGCAAAAGAGGAGAACCAGAGACTCCAAGAGTAGAATAGAGAGAACTTGGAAGCGGCTTTGGACCATCCAGACCAACCCTTAAGTCCGAGCAGATTCAAGGCAATCCCATCTGAATCGATGCGGATGTTGCTAGATGATCATGTGCGATTGCTCGAGGACTATGATCGTATGAACGAAGAACATCAAAAGTTAAAGGAAGATCACAAGCTGCTACAGCTCAGAGAACCAGCAACACAACAAGTACAAGTAGCAGCAGAACTACCAGCACCTGCGGACCCTGCCCCTGAAATTTTAGAGGAACTCAACGCACTCCGGGCCCAGGTAACAAATCTTGAATCTAGAATTGCAATCTATGAAGCACCACCAAGGCCAGACTCCCCACCTGAGCTACCAGCTGAGGAAGAAACCGTCACTATCCCGGTGGAGGAGACATTTGAAGAGGCATACGAACCGATACCCATCCCAGGCGGACGCGTCACGGCCGAAGGCCAGATGACCTATGAATTACCTACCCCCGCGTGGATGAAGACAGTGGAAGAACTCGGAACGACACACTCGGCCAGAGTAGAGGCACAGCTACATGCCATGGCCATAATTGAAGAGAAAATTTTACAGTCACCATTCTTTGCTCAATTGGCGGTTAAAGAAGGAATTATATGGTTTAAAGCAAGCACGATGTGCTTGGTATCAAAAGGTACATGCCTATGTGATTGCACATGGTTTTGAGAGCAGTCCAACTAAAAGCACCTTATATGTTAAGCATACTAATGATGTGCTTCTAATCATTGTGGTATATGTTGATGACATGCTCCTCACTCATCCTCATGACATGCATATTGTTGATTTTAAGGCTGATTTGCATGCCTCATTTGAGATGTCTTATTTGGGGCATTTGCATCACTATTTGGGCATTCAGTTATGCAAGTTGATGGCGGAATGGCTGTGTCAAAAAAAATATATTGACACGTTATTGCAGTGTTTTGGCCTTGAAGATTGTAAGCCTAGTGCCGCTCCTATGGAGATAGGTTCATGATTGAGTTTTCATGATCTTGAAGATGCATTTAATGTTGTTCTCTATCAGTCGGCTATTGGAAGCTTGATTTACTTATGCATTACTAGGCCAGATATTTAGTTTGCTCTCTCATAGATGAGCTGGTTTATGCATTGCCCAAGTGTCAAGCATTGGCAAGTGGTTGAGCACATCTTTCACTACTTTAGTGGTACCTAGCTACTTGGATTGTTTTACCCCAAGGGGGATCACTATCACCACATTTGCATGCTTTATCTGACACTGATTGGGTTGGTTGCTATGATACTCGTGTGTCCACTAGTGGTTTTTGCTTCATGCTTTGTAGCTCATGTATATCTTTGTTGAGCAAGAAGTAGCCTGTTGTGGCCACTTCCAGTTGTGAGGTTGAGTATAGGGAAACATTCATAGCGACTATTGAGTGTGTGACTCAGATGCCTTATGGCTGATTTGGATGTTGGTCAGGCTTCTGCCACCACCATCTTCATTGACAGTCAGAGCGCATTGGCAATTGCAAGGAACCCTATGTTCCATGCTTGCAGCAAGCACATTGAGGTGCATTATCATTATGTCAGGGAGAGGTTCTCTACTAGGGAGATCAGCTTGACGTATGTGCCCACACAAGAGAACATTGCACACCTTTTTACAAAGGCTCTACCTAGGGAGAAGTTTGAAGCTTTTCGCAAAGCTTTGGGCTTACTTCCTTTTGTGGATTGATTCCACATAGCTTGGCACTTCCTTATACATGAGTGCCTACTCCTTGTTCACCATATCACTCCCAGGGGGGATTTGTTGATATATTTAGGTAGATGTGTATGAACACTCTAGGACCATGAGGGCACTTTTTTCCCTCTTTAGGAGGTTTTTTCCCCTAGCTTATATATATGCCTATTGACTTAATGGGCTACTTATCTTTGTACATTCTAGTGGTAATACATTTAGTATTTTGTGTTTTGCTTCCAGCTTCTTCTTCTTCCTTGTGTTGTTCGCGTGCTTCCACAGACGTCTAACTCCAACAAAATGGATGTGTTCTAACAAGGTAATTGGAGCCATGTTAATTAGAAGCAATTTCTTTTTGGGGAAACGATCAGGTGTTCATTGCTCTAAGGAATGTCATTAGGGGCAAAGCTCTTTGAGGTTTGGAAGGAAAGATGCATGATCAACTTGGGAAAACAATCCAAAGATTTGTCTATTGAGAAATCACTACTATATCTAGATAGAAATTTTTTGAGATTGCAAGAAGCATCTCTTTTTAAGATACCATAGGGTGTTCATCTAAAAAAAAAACAAGCTAAGTGGGTCCCCCACGAAGGGGATGAAAAGGTTATCAAACTTATTTGTGATTCTCCCTAATCTTTTTGTAATTTTTCATATAGCCCAACTAAAGTCAAGCTCCAAAAAGAGCACGAATAAAGCTCCAACTAAATAATCACAAATGTATTATTGTTAATGTCACTAATGCCGAATGGTTTCAAAATTAGAATATAAAACTTCATAGCCCAGGCTTCATTAATGTATACTAAACATTATGTAGAGAGGAATCAAGGCATTCATTTATGATTGGTCTTTGGGAGTCCTCTCAAAGTGGCTTTAATAGCTATGAGGTTAAAAACAATCGTTCTTGTCCTCCTCCCCTTGACGTGTTATATATCACCTTCAAAATATTGTTACTTGATTGTCTGCGCCACAATAGGTAATCCATATCGATGTGAAAGAAAGAAAATATCCACGTGTGTAATTTAGTAGGCTTTTTCACCTTCGGGACTTAATCTCTTGAAACATTCAAAAAGTGTCATTGGCATTGCTTTTTTTATGAACAATTGCTGTCCGGAGGGGGCTTAAAGAGACTATTGTTATCATCAAAGAAGAAAACATAGTAATTATTGATCATGTACTCAAGTTGATTAAAATAAGTATTTCCTTTGTTTTTTTCTTAGAAAATCCAATAAAGAAAACTACTCTTGAGAAATTTATGTATTCATGATTAGTTAGAGTGTAGGTTAACACTTTCATGATTAGTTAGGATGTAGGATGTAGGATGATTGGTTAGGATGTAGGTTAATCATAACACTTTCATGATTAGTATACAATTTTTTTCTCTGTTACATCTATTACCGCGGTATTCCAATATGGATTCTGGATATTTCACATGCTTAATGTTTCGGATCCTTTTCCTCTCTTTCCTGTGGTAATTGAAATTTCTTCTATTGCATGAATCTTTTGTTTTGTTGTAGATTGGCTTCTATGAGAAATTATTGTTGAAAATGTTACACATCATCTCATCAATTTGATGGATAAGTGCCTAGCCTCAAACTCATACAATCATTAGAAAGATGAACGGGCCTTCAATGAGCCCTTTCCATAAAAGAGAGAATAGCCAAATAAAATAATCAAATTTATACCCAACGCCCAAAAATGATTTATTTTCACTAAATTCCCGCCCTATTACACCACATAAAACTTTTTGCTTAATTCTAGTCTCTCTCCACTTTCCTTGCCAACGTGTTATTGCATATTCAAGATCTTGAACTTTATTTGAAACCTATAAAGCTCATACCTTATATTTCCTTTTATTTTGGTGGAGGAGAATTCACTATAATCAATAGAGATGCATACATTCGAAGACAAGAGCACACACACACATGCAAGCGCGCGCGCGCACACACACACACACACACACACACACATATATATATATATATATATATATATATATATATATATATATAATCTTAATAGTATAAAACACAACAATGACGGTATTATCCATCCATGTGGCATCAAGATAGCTCTTAAAGGGAAATATAGAGAAATCCAGATGACATATTATCATGTAGAGGTATGTTAACCCAAACAAGTGTTTACACCAATGAAGAGGACGTTATAATTGGGTCATTGAAGCAATGTTGGTTTGTGGTGTTGACATCAATATGGGTGCTTGAACTTGTGTTTCTACTGTTCGTAGTGATGTACTACATATATGTGGCTGATAGTTGCACTCAAGTAGTTCCATTTATTTGCGAAACTTACGAGTTTATATTTTTATAAACATGATAAACAAACACCTAATCCATGATGAGCTTAGAACCAAGCTTAAATTTGCAATCTAGAACCATCTCAATCACAAAGTGAGACCCACAAGTATATAACATACCATTCTAATCCGAATTCCACACTATTGTGATTTAATTCTATACAAGTCATCCACAAAACAAGGATGGTGCAACAAGACATTCCTCCAACATGTAAGATAGATTCCTCACTAGTGAGGTAATGCGATATCTTCTCTTCGTAACCAGGAATTTAAAATGTGCAACATAATAAAAAATCATGAGGGATAGACATTGATCATGTGGTATCAACTATTTAGTAGTCACACAACTAGTTTACAACAATTACATGCATACGTTGGCGCATTATTCTCTCGAAAGTACTCAAGAATCTCATCAGATAGTTTTCTCGAAATTACATGCATACGATGTAACCTCCAGTGAGATTGGTTTATGTTGGAGTGGACATAAGTAAATATATGGACATACAATTTTGAAGCATGTGTGGGTGAATACACTTACGACTGTTAGACTCCGAAGGGTTCGAATACCCTGTACGGAAGTTAAAAAGATACCCCAACACAAGAGAACATTGTAGGACTATGCACGTACATAGAGGGGATAGAAGGACAAAGAAGAGTACTTTATGACTGTAATATGTGTCTAACTGTAGTGAATTCTTTGCCCTCTAATCAATATTTACTTTATTTCCATATCATCATGTGCCTTAAGCATTGTATTGCTCTGAGTTTTTCTGGTATTCTTTTTGTGTATTTTGTAATTGGGAATAGAAACACACTGAATCTGATTCTGTAATTCCCATTCTCTGAACCTTTCTTGACGTATTGATAATCAGCAAACATTTGGCAATCATGATGGAATGGGGTATCTTTAAACAGTGTTAGTTTAGGATGGCATTCAAGGCTACACACGATGATGGAGAAGAATCATGCCAACATGGTCACGTAGGTGATTCTATATTTGCAGGAGTGGAATCATCTACCTCGCAAAATACTAATATTTGCAGGAGTCGAATCGTCTACTCCACAAAATACTAATGGCTTGGGGGGTGGATCTTTTGGAAGTGATTGCATATCAAAACAATTGTGTCTTTGGTAGAGAACGGAGTGTTACCATATCCATTAGGGACACAACTACTAGAGATGCAAACAACTTTTGAAAAAGAAAATTTGCAAGCACAAGGTGCAGACAGGTGGCATGTGAAGGAGGAATTAGATAGGGAACAAGAAAAGAGACCATGGGACTCAGCCCAAATGTTGGGCCTCTTAGATTCTATGTGGATAGAGTAGTTGGGAGAAAAACATAGAGTTTTGTGAATGCAGGTTGGTGTCATAGGCAAGATGGATTTCCTCGAAGATATTTAGCTTGAAGAGGATGAATTACTCTAGATGGCAACTCAAGAAGAGTGGAGGTGTTGGCAACCTCTAATCAAAATGGCATTGCTAGGTCAATCGAATTAGCAACATGCAGTTCAATAGGTTAAGGGGAAGAATAGATGATGATCTCGATGTTCATGTGCAACTTTTTGATATGCAATACAATTTGTTGGAAGGAGGCTAGGAGGACACTTGATAATGTCATGTATGCTAGGCTACTCTTGGTGGTGAAACGCTTCATTGGTTAACCAAATTCCTTCCAGATCATGTTGCAACATATGATGCCCTAAAGACTATGTCTTTACAATGATTTATAAAGGCCAAAACCATAGGTTAATTATTTATTACACTATAATATATGGTACAACAACCAACTCAAATGGTTGAAATTTATGCCTTCCTATTCCAGGTACTTTGCGATAGATTCCTAAGGATAAGCATCCTCTCAATGATGTGGTGTGTGGATGGTTTATGGATGGTCTGACTCCTTTACTCAAAGAGAAAATTTGTCTTTTTGCATTGAATGGTACCCAAAATTTGGAGCAAATAATTGATGCTATTGAATGAGAAACCTGAAAGTAGCCAATCCAACTTGGAAATACTCTCCAGAAGCCACAACTTTGGTAACTTCAACTTCTTTGGCAATATATGATCCATATGGTCAATTATATTGTACCAAATGTAGAAATACAAGAAATGTAGTGGCCACGTGTGCCATAAATCAACTATACTATGTAATTTGTAATATGCAATTTGTGCCCTAAATCAACTATACTAGAAATCAATTCGTAATGGCAAACCATATTCAATTAGAATTGCAATATGGTGATCTTTGGTATACCGCACCATATGTTAATAATATTGATCTGATTGAACGAGGTAATCCATGAGATAAGTTAAAAGAAGGCTCTTCTATGAATGTGGACCACTGAATAAACTATCAAGGATATGGAAGAGGATGACACCCTTTAATAGGTATCATCGGTGGAACTATGAATCTAGACTTAAGACCCCAATGACCAATATGATGACTTTAACTTTTGAGGATCATGTAGCCCCAGTCACATGATCTTGAAAAATACAAAATAGAGATAATGCAATGTTACCTCCAAACATATACGCATAGCATAAGGTGTATGATCAAGTTGTGGGTTGTATACTACAATAGAAATTTTCGGCTCTAATACTAGTTTTTAGGAGAATATAGGATTAGCTAACCAAGTACCAAAAAGTATGAACAATTATTCCAAAGGGATCCACGATATCTTTCAACACAATACTCATCCTCATACATGTGCTCGCATATTTCAATCACAATCTCACAATGCCCTACATCAATAAATAAGGCTATATTGAATTTCATACTAGACCCATGGTAGCTTTTCTGCATATCTACAATCCAGTTGCCTCTTGATGATTTGTTGAAATTAGTACCTATCCTTTGGGATACATTGTTGATGAAAGTGCACAACTAGGAGACAAGCAATTCAGATGAAGAACAAATAAGGTAACTACATTAGAAACCATTGAGGACTGGTTAGTGGATTATGTGGTGCCATTAATTTTGTATGGTATAGAAATAAGCAGATTTCTAGAGTTTTGATTGATGGAGGTTCTAGAGTGAACATTGCAACTTTACCTATTTGTTATCAGAGGGTTGGATAGATATTCAACAACCTTCATTTCATATTTGCATGGCCAATCAATCATGTGTTTAACATATTGACCTCACTAAGGACATACCCATCAAGATACAAGATATTCTTTTTAAAATTAATTTTGAAGTAATTGAATTATTATAGAAGAGAACTGATTATAATTTATTGCTTGGGCAGCCTTTGCTAAAGCAAGTAAGAGTTTACCAAGATTGGGTATATTTTTTGTATAAGTGGTATATTTGCAATGTTGTTTATCAAATGTAGATTACGATTATCTGTTCTACATACTCTTTTGTCTTCAAGATCTCTTTTTAACCATTCTCCAATGCATCATATGATTAGTGTACTCAAAACTATGAACAAATTTTCATCATCACTAGGTTTAGAGATGATATTGTGTACAAAAACTAGTATCCCTCCCAGAATCTCTAAATGAGCTTTTTACAAACAAGTTACCATGTGATGCATAATGATATCTACTTATTCCTCTTTGACTATTTTTCTAACGGTAGCAATCTTTTTAAAAATGGAAAAAAATTCCAAATGGTAGAAACTTTAAGGTTCTTCGAATCTACCTTTTCTTGAGCTTCATCTACCTCTACCTCTTAGCATTTTAAAGGAGCTTGCATTTCTAGAGATCCATCATCTATGTCTAGAATCTCTTCCTCTATTTTGCAAAAATGCACGATATCTTGAGTTTTCATATCAGGATGCATTGAAGACAAGCATCATTTCATCGTACATAGAGCAACTAGCTCATCAAAGTGAGGCATAGAATTTCTCTCTGAAGCTGAGGTTTGTAAACTCTTCTGTTGTGATCATACGCCATTTAGCATGATAGAACCAATATCCTTGTCTTTGAGTATGCAATTCATGGATGCGAGATTATCAATGCGTCTTCTTGTATTTGTTAGATTGTCTATAATAGACCTATTTACATGCCCTAAAATATGAGAATTCTACTTTAGATGAATCTTCTTAGCCTAAGTGGATGTGCTATAAATATTATGAATGATATCCCTCTTTTCCTTCTACATAGTTTCTTTCATAATATGTGGAATAAGTGAATTTCTTTGAAACTCAGCACATTCATCCTCTCTAGTAGTAAGACTCAAGAGTACTTTATGCATGAGGATAAGGTCCAACCTATATGAAAAAAATTGGTAATTACCTTTATTGGCTTTAACTCCGACTATGTGTGCAATTATGTCAACCATACTGAAGACAAACACTTTTCTAGACTATGATGATTCTATGGCGAATTCTTTAAAAAAGTCAACAAAGCTTTTTTTGTTTTTTGTCAATATAGGCACCAATAAATTTAGCTTTTTCAAGTAATCTCAATATATGCTTTCTCTTCAATCCACTCCCTATGTCGTTTATCTCTACCTATCTTCTATTAATTTCCTTTCTTCTATTCATGATTACGTTTCTTATTTCAAAATTATTTATGGTTCTTATTTGATTTATGTTTGTTAAGTCTGAAGGAACAATAGAATATATATATATATATATATATATATATATATATATATATATATATATATATATATATATATATATATATATATATATATGTATATGTGTGTGTACTTACATACAATACATAGATGCATAGACAGATATTCACATGATACATACATGCATACATACTTAATTATCTCTATTATGTAATGGTAGATCGAGCAAGTTATACACTCATACTCAAATAAATATGTGCACAAACACACACACACACACAGAGAAACATATATACATATATACACACGTACACATACCCCTCTCATTTGGTGACTACAGATATACATGACGTGTTGGATGGTGTAATAGTGGTTAAATTTATTAACACTTTCCTTCGTGGTTATAGAACTTATTACCACTTTCCTTCGTGGTTAACACTTTTCTTGCATACTTCGTTAGCACTTGTTACAAAAGAAAACTAATTCAATTTGTGACATTTCTGGACATTCAATAAAGAGGTAATTTAAGTAACAATTGGGTATTGTTATATGATGCTAACAAGGTTTAAGTTTTTTGGGCACATCGGTCTCTTTTATTTTCCACGAATATATATGAATGCAGCAAGTTCTCCGATTTTAGCGATCTCTTTGTGATACAATTTCTTGCTTGAATGATTTTAGTAATATGAGTTCTCAATGATGAGTTCAGTAATATGAGTTCCTCAATGATGTCTAGAAAATGCTTTTACGATTAATACGACTTGAAATCAAATGGTAATTGAGTGACTCATATTAAGAAGCGTAGGAAATATTTGCCACATATAATAAGGCGTCACTTATGATTTTACAACGTGATATTATGCAATGGCTTTCAAGGCCTTACTTTTGCGATGGTTTTTATGGAACCATAAAAGAGGTTATTCTTCATTATACTTAAAGAAAAAAGTAATCGAATGACTGATTGTAAATACCAAGTTTATTTTCCTACAAAGTCAGACTATATACAGTGAAAAATGTTTTCTAGACCTTATCTTTCTACTGAAATGACTGTTTTTTGAGGCTCTAAGATCATAGGATTCCTCTTATATGCCATTCTGTTTCTCTAAGACAAACGATGTTAATAATAGTAAGGTCTCTCTGACATTACATTGGTCTCTCATTAGAGAATTAGAACAATAATAAGTCTGCTGGATTCCATAGATAGGATATCAGTGAATGCATGGATAGGATATCAGTGAATCGCAGACTGTTAGACCTTCACTATACATAAAGTAGACTTTGAACATAAACTTAGAATGAACATTAGTTAGAATGATTTGTTCGTGGAAATTTAAGCATCTGCGACGTGGATTTCTGTTAAAATGAAGAATATAAGTAGTAAAGAAACAAAATAAGTAGTAATGATTCTAGAAATGTTTCTGCTCCACTTTTAGATTTCTGCATTCAGTCTAGAAGGTTTATCATCTACACATTAATGCACACACACACATACACACACACATATATATATATATATATATATATATATATATATATATATATATATATATATATATATATATATATATATATTCATTCATAAATACATACACACATACAGATATAAATATATACCCACTTATATAGATATACACATACATACATACATTCATATATACGCACACATACATTCATACTTACATACCCACATACAAACATAATACATAGATAGTACGTTATACATACATACATAGAGACATACATATATACATAGATAAACACATACGTAAATGCATATATATATATATATATATATATATATATATATATATATATATATATATATATATATATATATATATATATATATACATACATAAAAACATACTTCAAAAACACACAATATATACATACATGCACACAAGCACAGATAGTACATACATACAGAGAAACACACATATACATATAGTATTTACATACGCAAGCACACGCATACAAACATACACATATACATCTGTACATAGATTCATACATAAAAATATGCATACATAAACACACACACACACACACACACACACACACACACATATATATATATATATATATATATATATATATATATATATATATATATATATATATATATATATATAAATGTACACACATACATTCATATAGGCATACATACATACATATATACATTCATACAATGTCATAAATACATGCATACATAGATGAATACATACATACATAAATCCATACATACATACGTACATACACATACATACACACACATATATACACGTACCATATAAATGTAGACATAATATATACGTACACACAAACACATATATACATATAGTACATACAATGTACACACATATGCATATGCACACTTACATTACACACATATATACATAGATACATGAATACATAAATACATACATACATACATAAATACATAAATACATACATATATAAATACTTACATACATACATAGATGCATACATCATCCAGAAGTACATACGTATATACATAAGTACGTACTAATGCAATCTAGGAGGAGCCTCTCTTCTTTCGTCAGCATATGCAAATTAAATTCAAGCCGGATGATTCTTCCTTTTTAGCTAAGAATGTGGATAGTTTGAAAATGAAGATTAGGATTCACGCCCGCTATGAATTCTGATTCATTTCACATGGAGATATGTACAAAATGCTCCTCCCAATGATGCAACGTTCTAATAGATTCCTCTCAATTCCTATTAAAGTAAAAATCCCAAATGGATCCTAGCATGAGTGCCATTTTTTATTTATGTGTGAGCCTATGTGTGCGAAGGACTAATGGATGGTTCACACCTCACTTAGCTATAGTTTTGATATAACATTTCCTTCACCTTAAGCTCATTTGTGTCCTATTGGAAGGTCCTATTGGAAAAGGGAGATATGCTAAAGGTCTTCTTGTGAACTTCCTATTCTGACCTAAAATTACGTGCAAAGGAAGATCATATAGATAGTGAGTATAGGTTCTCTACAAACAATAAATCCAAATCTGGAATCTTTAATGTACTATGTGCCAAATAAACCTAGCCATCTTGGTTAACCTATGCACAATTACCCAAATCAAGTCATACGCTCCCTCTTTCTTAGGTACTGCACTATGAAATGTATTGAGATACTCTCCCACTTTCCATTGTGAATATCCAATGGGTAGAGAAGATATCGTATATTCAATCTCTTAGATCTATTGAACTACCATTTTGTGCACTTTATCACATAATCTATGATTTCCTTATGAGTTTTATGCCAATAAAAGTGCCTTTTAACAAGACCCTATGTCTTGAGATCTCCTCTTAGGTAATGCAACTATAAAATGTATTGAGACACTCTCCCACTTCCCATTGTGAATATCCAATGGGTAAAGAAGATCTTCTATCCTCAATCTCTTAGATCTATTGACCTACCATTTTGTGCACTTTAGCACAAAATCTAGGATTTCCTTATGAGTTGTATTCCAATAAAAGTGCCTTTTAACAAGATCCTATGTCTTGCTAGCTCCTCAATGTCCCACACTAGGTGCGTCATGAAACTCATATAAAATGTGTCGTCTCATTTATAAACATCTCCAACAAACAATTTTACTTTATACAATATATATTCATCATGGACACGATAATTCTTCCATGTTAATGCTTCCTAGATTCCCTTCCTTAATGGATTCCCATATCTTGGAATATATAGGAATAATCCTTCATTTCTTTGCAATGAACTCAAGTAGCTCACAAGTGATTTGAGAAAAATGATTCCATTGGCCATAGGCATATAGCTAAGTGATTCGGGCATCACATGAAACGTTTTCTTCCTTAATCTAAGCTAATAATAAAATTCTTGAAGGTTCACTTCCCATCGGTCCTTATGACCTTTAAAGTGTCTTTGATTAAAGATCCATTTAATTCTCTCTTGATCAAACAATATAATGATTTTAACACCATATAAATAATGATACCACTTTTTCAAAGCATTAACAGTTTGCATAGTAGCTCATAATTTATCAAGATCCATCTTGATTCCTTATTTGGGAGGCTATATGACCAAGACACATAACTTCTATCTTGGAAAATGTGCAGTTTTACTCGTTCACAAACAAGAAATGATTTCTAGTGGGTATAGTATGGTAGAGTGAAAAAAGAGAAAGG
Organism: Ceratopteris richardii; assembly: GCA_020310875.1. Classification (NCBI taxonomy): domain Eukaryota; kingdom Viridiplantae; phylum Streptophyta; class Polypodiopsida; order Polypodiales; family Pteridaceae; genus Ceratopteris; species Ceratopteris richardii. The sequence continues at coordinate 56,977,060 of CM035434.1, forward strand.
CCCTTATGCGCATGGAGACATGGCATCACTTTTCGGAAGAGACATAGAAAAAGACCATTATGAGCTTGGAGCATTGAGACATGGCATCACTTTTCGGAAGAGAGACATTTTCCCAAGAGATAAACAAAATGAAAGGCCAAAACAATAGCTTTCATATATTAGAGAAATTACTTGCGTTATGTTTAATTTTTTTCACGAAAGTTACATATGATGCAATATACAAGAGGGTGGAAGAAGGTTGTACATCTATGCGAGGTTTCATGGGATGTGAAGGATTCATAACTACAATTGTTTATTAATAATATATATATATATATATATATATATATATATATATATATATATATATATATATAGAGGTTTTATTTGTATTTAGTGTATTCATTTTTGTTAATATAGTTTAACTATTGTGTCTCTGAGAGCATATAGTAGGTGATATAGAGTATGGCACTTCTTTTTCTTAGTGAGATCTTAGTAATTTACTTAATGCGACACCCACCATTTTTGTGAGTATTACTCGTTTTTTGTATTTTATTTGTTTTATACTATTTAATATCATATATTCCTATTTGTTTTCACTGACATGATGGGACTTCTAGTGGATCTGAAATGATAGACGTCATGTGACACGATTGTGTTGTGTCTAAAAATATATAGATTAATTATGTCATGATTACGTTTCATATTTCAAAATGGTTTGTGGTTCGAACTTGAATTATGTGTTTAAGTCTAAAGGAATCATAGATTATATATATATATATATATATATATATATATATATATATATATATATATATATATATATATATATATATATATATATATATATATATATATATATATATATATATATATATGTGGGTATGTGTGCATAGATATATACATAAACATATACACAACAATAATACAGATACATACATAAAAATATATACATATACAAGTACATAAACAGTTAGACATACATATATATATATATATATATATATATATATATATATATATATATATATATATATATATATATATATATATATATATGTGTGTGTGTGTGTGTGTGTGTGTTACATATACAATATCTTGCTTTATTGGAAGATTCACATTTCAAAAATAAGTTTTTAACCATTGTTTTACTCTGAATTTAGCAGCCGCACCTGAAGATCAATAAAACAATTTCTCTTGCGGGGTATACATATACACCAAACACACCTGAAGATCAATATTTAAATAATTTTGCGGGGCGGCTGCCTTATTCTTTTCTCATATATGCACCAACACAGAAATGATGTGCCCCCAACATCGCCTTCAAGGTTCCTATAATCCCAGAGGATGACCATGTTGGAAGGAAGCTTATCATAGATCGAATCACAGATCAAACAAAGGACACAGTTCACAATTGGCCACCTTCTAACTCTTTGAGATGTTTACATGTTCACTATAGAGAGGATTCAAAGGCCTTGTTAGCGACATATGGAATCCAGGCATGGAATGGAAGTGTCAAAAGACACCCAATCACTTCAGCCTAGTGTTCAAGAGAAATAATCAGAAAATTGTTGCAATTTTTATGGCCAAAAGTACACGTAGAATGGATGTTCACATTCTAATTGTGCAAAAGATTTGTAAATAAACTTTGTGTCCTTGTGTAGGATCACTTGTGCTAATACGGATCAACACCCAAACAGATTTCTAAACTTATTATACCTTGATGATCTAATGTCTCCAATGAATGGCGCAGTATATTTTCAGGAATCTTTACTAATAATCAATTAGTTATGTAGACAGGCAAGGCTTTATTCAAGCACAGCATTGTTCAGTGAAGAGTGACATTTATACTTTTTAGACAACAATATTTTGAACGATTAAAGACTTATTAAATTTGCCCATTGATACGATACATTCGGATTCGTTGTGGTCCAAAAAGAGCATAGAAATTGTTCCAAGTATTTTTTTGTGGATTGTGCGTGTCACGAACGTTTTTACTCACATGTATCTATGCTCTACAAAAAAAACATAGTTTCTTATGGCAAATTTTTCATCGGGGAATCTTGACCAACCTAAAGGCTAACAAAATTTGTGGGCATCTCCTTGATGCAAGCATTGTTGTCGGTCTGTTGAAGATGTTGTTCACATCTTTTTTACTTGTCCTAACTCCAATAGGCTCTAGCAGATTGTGGGAAAGAAAATTAGACTTCAGAAGCATATCAGCTGGAAACAAGCTCTCATGAAAGAAGCGATCGACTGCTCGATGACTCTCTGATATGCCATTAGAGGGGAGGTCCTCTGGAAGATCTGGCAAGAAACATGTGCTTATAACTTTGACGACTCCCACCCAAAGAGTGGTCGATTGAGAGAACATTGTTCCTATTCGGTAAAAGAATCACCAATTGTAAGACCCCCCCCCCCCCCCAGTCATGCATCATAAAGTGCTCCTTCTCATCAACAACAAGCTTAAACCCAAGTGGATCTCGCATAAGGGTGATGAGAGCGTGATTAACCTTCTTTGTAATGCCATCCAAACTCTGTAAGATATATCCCTCCTCTGTGGAACTTGGGGGGTCCCATGGTCACTAGTCAATCTCACTTGTACTTTTATTTTCCTTTTATTTAATACAAGTTTAGGAGAGTAGGTTAAGGCCGAACTTCCTTTATATTTAAAAAAAAGATAGTTTCGCTCGAATCACATATGGGATGTGTTAATCTGCTAAAAAATGCTTTTACGATTAATACGACTAGAAATCAAATGGCAATTGAGTGACTCATATTAGAGGTGTAGGAAATATTTGCCGCATATAATAACTCGTTGAGGGCTTAATGTGTCCGTCGCTTATGATTTTACAACTTGATATTATGCAATGGCTTTGAAGGCCTTACTTTTGCGATGGTTTTTATGGAACCATAAAAGAGGCTATTCTTCATTATACCTCTTTTTTTAAGGAAGTTCTGCCTTCGCCTATTCTCCCGGACTTTAATTAAAATAAAGAAGAAAAGTTACAAGTGAATGGGACAAGTGCCTATGGGACCCCCCAAATCCCACAAAGTAGGGGACAAGTTTGGTAAGCTAGAGGGCATTACAAATGAGGCATACAAATCTATCATCTTCCTCATGCGGGATCCATTTGGGTTTCAGCTTGTTCTCAACGAGGAGATAAATATAGTGGTGCCTAAATGGAGGAGATCTCTTATCACGGGAGATTCTTATACCTAAAAGAAACAAGGATTTCTCAATTGACCATTCCTTTGGGGTTTGTGGCCAAAGTTGATAGCACATCGCTCCCTCCAAATCTTCCAAAGAGTCTCACCCCTGATGGCATTCCACAGCCTTGATGAGCAGCCAACTGCCTCACCCAACAGCGCCTGTTGCCAATTGATTTGGTTTGTGAGTCTCAAAATCCATGTCACGTGATGCCAGATAACACGGGACTTGGGGAAATCGAAGAAAAGATGAACAAGATCTTCAACACATCGATGGCACCGCTTGCACCATGAAGGCACACCACAAATTTTGTTGGCCCTTGCATTGTACCAGATACCCTTATGCAAGATTTGCCACATGGGAACAGACTTTTTGATCTCAATAAGGGGGTGCCAAATAGACATGAACTTAAGTTCCCATCAAAGTTTGGTCCAAGAGAGGCACCACACCTTGTTAAGAGTGTGATGACCAACTAAGTTTTCTTTGAAGTTGGGAATTCTGGATAGTTTCTTACCATTGCTCCATTTGAGGACCTCCATGCAAGGAAGATCATGTCCGCAGAGAAGGCGGGTAGTTGAGCGGTCCCACGCTAAACACCTGTTTTGAAGAAGAGTCCATTCCTCGGGGGAAACTCTATGTCTCAGGTGTAAGTCTTCAAACCTAATCCACTGGCCGCTCTCTTGATTCCAGAGTTGTTTCCACTATTTGAACCCCTTGTTCCAAAGCCGCTTAGCAGTTTGGAGGTTCCAAGACTCGACCCCCCTTATGTCGAAGATTGGGAACCAGATAGAGTCATTTTGTCTTATCCCAACTGCCCACTTCCACTCATCACTGATTCTGATGAATTGTTTGGCTTTGTTCCAACTCTTCCATAAGGAACACACCAGGTTAGAGCCTTTAGGGGAGACCGGGTGGGGGGAGAACAAAAGCGTGAGGATCCCAATGTCCTTCCAACCGGGAAGACCAACTAAGGTAAGGTCTTTTAAGTTTCTGAAGATTAATTTAGCCCAAGAGGGACTCGCTATTGCTCCAAGTCTTGATAAACCACTTTGCCGCCAACTTGTCGGCCAACCCAGTGATATCCAAAATACTCAAGCCCCCCAGTCTTTCGAGCTAATACAAGTTTTCCATTTGATTTTGGGAAACTTCATTATACCTTTTAATATGGGTAATCCAAATAACCTTTAAAGAAAAAAGTAATCGAATGACTGATTGTAGATACCAAGTTCATTTTCCGACATAGTCAGACTATATACAGTAGTAGTTTGTAGTAGCGTAGCCTTCAGTGAAAATTGCTTTTCAGGCCTTATCTTTCTACTGAAATGACTGTTTTTGGAGGCGCTAACATCATAAGATTCCTCTCATATGCATAAGCTCAATAGTCTATTTGAACTATTGAAGGTACATAAGTGAAACGCTCTAATACATTCCTCCCAATTCCCATTTAAGTGAAAATACAAATGGATTTTCACATGAGTGCCATTTTTCATTTATGTGTGAGCCTATGTGTCCGAAGGACTAATGGATTGTTCACAACTCACTTAACTAGAGTTTCATATAACATCTCCTTCACCTTAAGCCCATTTTTTACCTCAAAAATGGCATTAGAAGGTCCTATTGGAAGAGGCAGATATGCTAGCGTAAGTTCATGTATCATAAATATATGATCATCTTGCCGTGGTGTTTCACCTTGAAGATCTGTCGTGAACTTCCTATCCTAATCTAAAACTACATCTAAAGGAAGATCATATAGATAGTGAGTATAGGTTCTCTACAAACAATAAATCCAAATCCGGAATCTTTAATGTACTAAGTGCCAAAATAAACCCACCCAAACCAAGTCATACCCTCTCTGTTTCGAATTAGTTAATGCAACTATGATAAATTTATTGAGACACTCTTCCACTTTCCATTGTGAAATATCCAATGGGTAGAGAAGATCTCCTATCCTCAATCTCTTAGATCTATTGACCTACCATTTTGTGCAATTAAGCACATACTTTAGGATTTCCTTATGAATTGTACACCAATAAAAGTTCCTTTAAACAAGATCCTACGTCTTTTTAGCTCCTCGATGTCCCACATTAGTTGTGTCATGACACTCATATAAAATGTGTTACCTCATCTCTAAATCTCTCACAACACACAAATTTCCTTTATACAGTAGATATTCATGGACACTATGGTTCTTCCATGTGAATTCTTTCTAAGTACCCACTAATACTCCATCATCATTGAAAACCATGTATCTAGATCCCCTTTCGTAATGGCTTCCCATATCTTGGAATATATACGATTAATCCTTCATTTCCTTCCAATGGACTCAAGTATCTCACTAGTGACCTGAGTAAAAATGAGTCCATAGGGCATAGGCATGTGGATAAGTGAATCAGCCATCACATTAAACTTACCCTTCCTTTATCTAAGCTTATAAACGAATTCTTGAAGTGTCACTACCCATCAGTCCTTATGACCTTTAAGGCCTCTTTGATTAGAGATCCATTTAATTCTCTCTTGGTCAAACACTATAATGACTTTGACACCATATAAATAATGATACCACTTCTTGAAAGCATTAACAACTTCCATAATAGCTCATAATTTATCAAGATCCATCGTGATTTCATCTTTGGGTGACTATTGACCGAGACACATGACTTCTATCTTGAAAATTTTGCACTTTTACTCTTTCACAAACAATAGATATTCTTGTAACATGGAATGCTTTACATGTGTTCCAAGTCCCTCTATTTTAGTCTACTATGGATCAAAATATCATCAAGAAACCAACACCAAATTTCCTTGGATATGGCTCTAAACCACCATTTATGAGTTTTCTGAATGTGGCCAAAGCATTGGTTATACATCGACAAACACTCATAGTTCCCATATCTAGTTCTTAAAGTAAACTTTGAGAAATTATGTACCCGAATCCTAGTCTCATGATATCTCAATCTACTATCAAGCCTCATGAAATTTCTAACCTAATGTAATGTTGATACAAGACGCAACCCTAAAAATGCATGGCTTTAACTCATGGACTTCCCTCAGAATTTGCTTCACATAGATATGGTCATGTGAACACATGCTTGTAAAACTTCCAAGAGTAAAACTCATGTACTTATCTAAGTCATTTGTAAAAGCTAAAAGAAGAACAGGAATCTTGTGGATCAAAGAAGCCAATTTCCATGACTATGTTAGTTAAAGAATCAAATTTAAATCATCCTTAAGTCCAAGATCACTTTTAGGTGGAATTCAAAATTGAAAATCATGTCTAAATACATCTACCTCTTAGTTATGGGACATGACGCCTTTTCTTGAGAGATTGAGCTGCATTTTTGAGCATACATTTTGCTCATTTCATGTAGAAGTAGTGCTCCATAGTTCCCTTGTATCATATCTGCAATATCAATATGCATTTGATTCATAAATCTTGAATACTCGTTCTCTTCGTGTTACTATAGTAACTTGAGGTACGTAGTGAGCTTGATTGATCTATTTCTTTGTTTGTGAGCATTTTTCTTTGTAACTTTCACTTGAATCAATTAGAATAAAGGTGTTATGCATCTTCATGCAAAGTCACATAACGAAAAATTTCATGTTGTTGGTGATTCTCTTATGCACATGCCTATGCTCAATGTATTGAGTTTAAGTATGATTATTAGTTATTTGCTTCAGTCCATTAGAGGAAAGTCTAGGAATGATCCTACCAATTCAAAAATATGGGAAGTCGTTGAGAAAGGGGATTGAGATACATGGGTTTTCAGTGAGGATGGAGTATTGATGGGTATTTAAGAAGCATTCAAGTGGAAGAATTACAATGTCCATGATGGATATCTTTTATATAAAGGAAATTTTTATGTCCCCAAAGATTTAGAAATGATAAAAAAGTTCTTATTGGGTGTCAAAAACACCTAGTGTGGGACATCCAAGAGTTAAAAAGACTTATGATATTGTTAAGAGGTTGTTTCATTGTCCTAGAATTCATAAGGAGTTCCTAGAGTATGTGCTTAAATACACAAGATCCAAGGTCAATAAAGGTGAAAGATTGAAGATTCGAGATCTTCTCCACCCATTGGATACTCCCAATAAGATTTAGAAGAGTATCTACATGGATTATATAATAGGATCACTTGGCACAAATGGGGAACAACTCAATCTCGATAGTAATGGATAGGTTTATTCGTACATTTTCCATAATGAAGACTCTATAACTCACGGAGTTGTTTGTAGAACATCTTTACCAATTGTATGGTCTTCCTTTAGGCATTGTTTTAAATAGAAATAGGAAGTTTAGTACTCACTTTTGGAGAATAGTATTCAAAAGTTTTGATGTGAAAAATACCATAATTATGGATGAGAATCCACACACAGATGTGAAAATAGAGAGGATTAACCAAATCCTAGAATATGTATGTCAACATATGTAAATGAATCGTAGACTCCCTAGGAAAATTACTTACCTATAACAAAGTTTAGGATACCTATATCTTTTTCATTATCAAAGAGCTTCTGACAAAGCAAGGGCCCAAGGATTCATAGGAGGTAGTGACCTAACACCCTCATAAGAACTTTGATTCATATACTCCTCAAAAGGTTTGATAGTAGGCTTGAAATCACATATTTCAAATCTAGAAAGTAAGTCAAGCATGTACTTATTTGTGTGAGGAATATACCATCCAACCTATTGATGATTTGACTTTGAACAAAATATTTGAGTGTTCTAACATCAGACAACTCGAGCTCTAAACCAAGCTTATTCTTGATGTTTTTTTTAATATGTTCATCAGTCATTGTTATAATGGGATCATCCACATGAATACAAATGAATACAAGTTGATCACTAGAGGGGTCTATATCACTTTTATGCAACCGCACTTGATTATGTATTCCACAAGTATTTGGCTTCACAACCTTGATTCTTGTTTAAGCCCATACAAGGCCTTCTTTAACTTCCATACATGTTGCTCAAATCTCTTGTGTTCAAAGCCTTGAGCTTGCTTCATGTACACTAACTCTTGCAATTGGCCATTTAGAAAAGCATTCATTATATCAAGGATGTGCCTTCCAAACTGTAGCTCCAATAATCTTAAGTATTACTTTTGAAGTTTTCATCTCTCCTAATGGTTTGTAAGTATCATAAGGTTTGACAACAACCCTTGGGAACAAGTCAGCTTTTTACCTCGACAGACTTCTATCAAAGTTCCTTAATGCATTACATACCCATTTTTACTTGATTGCCTTCATATCCACGCTCCTTAGGCCCAAAAATAATGTTTTACTCTTATACTATTGTTGCTTCCTGCTCCATGGCTTAATTTCATTCTACATGCTCAATGTATTAGTTTCTCCAAAATCTATTACATGACTCATATAGGCATATTATTTTGCTATGATCTGAATTGGATGCCTTTGTCTTGAGGATATTCTTATCAATTAAAGGGGAGCATCAAAGTTCTTTTTGTTATTTTTTTGTTGTAAAGGAGGAGTTTAAATCTTCTCCATTTCTTCATAAGATCCCTTCTCTTGACTTGGTCTTATTTGCACTTGGGTTTTACTATTCTTCACTTCCTCTTTCTCTTTGGACTTGATCTTCATTTAAGAAGATGAAAAATCCTTTGAAATGTGTTTCCCTTGCGAAAGTGTGCTAAAATGTGCCCCGAAAGGTGTACTTGAACTCGTTCGTCCATTTATTTCCACACTCTCAAATTTGGTTGTTCTTATTCCCTACTTCATGGATGTCTTGTACTTACAAGTCAAGCTTTCTAGGCTAACCATGAAGAATCATATCAAATATAACATCATGAGATATTTTAAGCGCTTTTATTTTAGTTTTGTCACATCTAAATTCGTTGTGTCATTGAAGTAACTAGTAAATATTCATCTATCTTCCTTTGCCTCTATTTTGTTACTTAAGTCATTTGGTATGTGTATGTAACACACACATCCAAACATTTTGAAATGCAAAAGTGTAGGATTCTTACCATAGGATTTTTTATACCATGTAGAAGCATATATACCAATTGTTTTCACATGTCTTCATTATTTTTACCGTTGTGTTTCCTCCATGTCCCCAACATGGATTTGGGACATTCATCTCATTCATGAGTGTCTTTAGTACCTCGGTCATATATTTGTTCTTCCTAGTCTCCTACTCGACAATAGGCGACCTCAAATGATATGTCTGAGCAATGAAATGATGAGGCATATTCTTCTCAACCATCAAAGCTCTTGCTATTTCTCCAATATCTCCATTTATCGTTCAACAATGCCATTTTTTTTTGTGTGTACTTGCATGAAAATTGTTGTTGAATTACTTGATATATTATAAAACTATTGAACTCATTTGACATGCATTCACCTCCTCCATCAGATCTCAATGTCTCAATATACTTCGTTGTTTGATTTTACACCATATGCTTAAAATTCAAGAACTGAGTGAACACCTCACTCTTCTCTTTCATGAAATACACCCCTACTTTCCGTGTATGGTCATCAAGGAAAATGACATAAAACCTACATCCTCCCATAGATGTGGTGTTTGTAGGACCCCAAACATCTATATGTACTATCTCTAGCACATTGTCACTAACATGCTTGACATGTGGAAATGATGCCCTTGGTTGTTTACCAAATTGACATGATATACATACCTTTTGCATCTCTCCAACCCTGAAAACTGGTAGTACATTGACAAGCTCCTTTGACTACATCAATTTCAGCCTCTACAAATTTGTATGTCCAATTTTCTTGTGCCAAGTCTCTATATCAATAATAACACCTCTGCCTTTTGCAAACATGTTTGCATTCATTTCAAGACTTGGAGAGGTAGATATGGATGAGGTGGAGAGACAGACACAAGGGGGATGATCTCGATCGTCATAGAGTGCTCTACCCATGGTGCCACTATAGATACATCATATCATGCAGATGATGATGATGATGATGATCATGATGATGAGGACTTACATGATGATGTGGATGATCATGATCAAGATAATTGATATATTACATTGGATCTATATTTTACATTCATATACATATTTATTTTATATCTATATATTTTCTCATTCTAGTTATGTTTTCAATTGTGTCTATGGTACTAATTAATGAAAAGTCTTGTTTAATGATTTTTATTACTGTTTATATTTTACATTTGATTTATTACTTTAATTATATAGTTCATTCATACTATATGTGTGTTTGTGTGTATATATGTATGTATGTGCATGTAACTGTGTGTGTATAAAATGGATGTATGCACATGTAGGTAAATATCTATATTTGAGTAAGTGTGTCTATATGAATGTATATGTGTGTATCTATGTGTGTATATATGTGCATGTACTATGTTTTATGCATATACATGTGTGTATGTGTATATGTATGTGTATGTGTATTGTGTAAGTGTATGTGCATATGTGCATATGTGTGTATGTGCATATGTATTTGTATGTGTGTGTATGTGTGTGTATGTGTAAGTGTATGTGCATGTGTGTATGTGCATATGTATGTATATGTGTGTGTATATGTGTGTATTTGCATGTGTATGTTATTTGTATAAGTTTATGTATGTGTGTATATGTGTATGTGTAGGTATATATGCATGTGTGTGTATATGTGTGTATGTGTATGTGCATGAGTGTGTATATGTATGTATGTGTAAATGTATGTGTGTGTATGTGCATGTGTATGTGCATGTGTATGTGTTTGTGTGTGTATATGTATGCATGTGCATGTGTATGTGTAAGTGTATGTGCATATGTGTGTGTATGTGCATGTGTATGTGTGTGTATATGTATTTATGTGCATGTGCATGTGTATGTGTGTGTATATGTATGTATATGTATGTATGCACATATGTATGTGTATGTGTGTGTGTGTATATATATATATATATATATATATATATATATATATATATATATATATATATATATATATATATATATATATGCATGTGTATATGTATGAACGTGCATGTGAATGTGCATATGCATGTGTATAAGTATGTGTGTATGTGTATATGCCATAATGCATGCATGTCCTTTTATGTGTTTGTAGATATGTTTGTGCATATGCATATGTGTGCGTGTATGTTGTGTACGTGTAAGTGTATGTGTGTGTATGTTCTTGTATGTGCATGTGTATGCATGTGTGTATATATGTGTGTGTGTATGCGCATGTGTATGTATATGTATATGTGTGAGCATGCATGTTCATGTATATTTGTATATGTGCATATGAATGAGTAAGTGTTACTATGTTAATTAATGAAAATAAAACAATTTAAGTGATATACAAACAATGAAAATTGTACTTACAATAATTTGCCATATTTTATACTTGGTGAACTTCTTGAATAACTTGCAATAAAGAGAGAGAGAGAGAGAGATAGAGAGAGAGAGAGATCAAAAGAGAGAAGAAAAAGAAAGAGGGAGAGAGAGATAGAAATTGAAAGAGAAAGAGGTAGAAAGAAGGAGGGAGAGAGAGAGAGAGAGACAATAAGAGAGAGTTTAGAAAATAAAGATATTGCTAGAGCTCATAAGCGCAGTGCAAATCTGAATGTTGGAGAGTTCTTCAATCAGATGTGTGTAAAATGATGATCGAAGAGCGATCTGACGTTTCTTTTTATTTCGATCAAACACCACCATCACATAAGCCATGTAAAAGTGTTGCGTATGCGATCATGAAAAGCATCACATATGCAACACTAAGCTGTGTCACATAAGTGATGCACTTGAGCATCGCATATGTGATGCTCACTTATAATTCATATAAGCGACACTTTTGTGAAGATTGCTCGAGCGTCGAAAAAAACATTGGAAATAACATCGAGATTAACGTCCTTTGGAAGACAGTGTGGGCTTGATGACCGGTCTGATGAAATGCACGACCACCTAGCAATGAAAATGTTTCGTGTTAACCATCGTTATGCCCCCGTATTCCTTGTAGTGAAAATTCATATATAAAGTTCATGAGGTATAGGTGATTTCCAAAAGATGGTGTTTGCATAGGGCCATAGACATCACTATGAACAATCTAAAATTTAGAATCAAATCATTCTATACCATCTCTTCAGGAAAGGAAGGCTATTATATTTACCCACAATGTAGACTTGTGTACATGTTTGGATGGTGTGTTAAGTTCAAGAAAATAGGACATCATATTAGATCTTTGCATACATAGAAAATTAGCAAAATTAAATGACCGTAATGTTCATGCCAAAGTTTTCCATATGAGATTTACTACAAATGTTCAGCTATACATGCATAATCATCCATAGTCTCCGCATGGTTTTTGAGCTTATATTTTCAATGACATAACATACTAGATGTAGTGATTTCATCAACATTAGTATTGGGAATCGAACTTACAACCTCCTCGCTAAGAGTATGATGGGATAACCGCTAGCCCCAAAATCCATGGATGAGGATTACTTCTTAATCATCCTCTCTTAAGGTATGGTTCAACCATCCCCTGCTAGGATTATGTGACATTCCTTTCCCCTTAGACTAGGCATTGCCCTCAGTGCTCACTTGTGGACCCTTATGACTCATCTCTCTATGCATCCACATTCCATTTATGAGTGCTTCCACTAACCGCAAACTCTATCACTTGGACCTATTTTGGACCTATCCCACCCTATGTGGGTGCCCAAATGCCCAAACGCCTTCATCCAAGGCCAATTTCACACCCAATATGGATAAGCACCTTTGTAAATGCCCACGAATTGAGGCACCTTCACCTCCATCTTTCCCAAGTTCCTCAACTTGGCTTTGATACCAATGTTGGGAATTAAACTCACAACCTTGTAGCTAGGAGTATGATGGGCTAACCACTAGCCCCAAAAACCATGGATGAGGATTACTTCCTAATCCTCTCTCTTAAGGTATGGTTCAACCATGCCCTGCTAGGATTATGTGACAATTAGAGACATCACAAATTGTACACCTATCATCAACAAAATTTACTATCAAGCCAATCTTGGCTAATGTTGATATTGATAATGAATTCTTCTTGATCCATAGGCACATAAGAAGCATTTGATAATGTGAATGTGGTAGTAATAGGAGGAGTTTTTTGTGCATGTGACAATGTTCCCATTAGGGGCAAGTTCAAGTAAGGTGAAAAAATTATGATCATAGGTAATATATTTGGTTGCAACACAATCAAAGTATCAAACATTTGAGTCTAAATTAGACATAAAATAATCAAGAGATGATGGATCATAACTATATTATATAATAAATTCCCATTATTCATTCTCAACTAATTTGGAAAGCTGAGTTTTAGAAACAAAAGTGTATGGACAAACCATTCCTTCCTCTTTCTTCTTTGTCTCCTTAGTATCAATTTTAGGATAGTTAACATTTGCACAATGTTTCTATTTATCTAATTTCTTCTCATCTTTGTCTTCATTGTTTGATTATACAACGTTTATAGATTTTTGCTTACTAGAGGAAGTGTCACATTTACTCTTGCACTTCTAACTAGAAACTATTGGAGTTTGAGGTCTATTGAAGCACACAAACAGCACATGGAAGAAGAACAAGCTTGGAGAAAAACACAATATTGAATGTATTAGGAAGTGAATGTACAAAGATAAGTGATCCGTTAGGTTATAGGCATATATACAAGCTGAAAAAAAAAAGCCTCCTACAATGGGAAAAAAGTACCCTAACATTTCTAAGTGTGTTCACACACATCACTACCAAAATCTATCAACAAATCCCCCCTTGAAGCGATGTCATGACCAAGGAGTTGGCACTCATGTATAAGGAACTACCAAGCAGCGTGGAAAGAAATCAATCCACAAAAGGAAGTAAGCCCAAAGCTTTGCAAAACACTTCAAACTTCTCCCTAGGCAGAGCCTTTGTGAAAATTTCTACAACGTTATCTTGTGTGGGCACATAGGCCAAATTGATCTCTCAAATAAAGATTCCCTCGCTAACATAATGATAGTGCACCTCAAAGTCCTTTATGCAAGCATGGAGCATAGAGTTCCTCATAGTGCTCTGACTCTGAGTAAAGATGATGGTGGTAGAAGATTTACCAACACCCAAATCACCAAACAGCACATGAGCCACATACACTAAATAGCCATTGTGAAAGTTTCCCCATATTAAGCCCCACAACTAGAAGTGTCCACACAAGGGTGCTTCATACTCAACCAAGGTATGTATGAGCTACCAAACATGAAGCAAAAACCATTCATGGACACATGGGTGCATAGAAATGAGCCAAATCTAAGGTAGAACAAGCATGTAAGTTTGGCGGTAATGATTGCAACTTGGGATAAAACAATCCAAGTATTTGGGTACCACTCAAGTAGCAAAAGATGTGCTTAAGTGTCTGCCAATGCTTGACACATGGGCAATGCATATACTTTCTCATACATGAGATAGAAAATTGAATATTAGGCCGGGTTATGCATAACTAAATCAAGCATACAATAGCTTGCTGATAGAGAGCAACATCAAATGCATCTCCAACATCATGATTTTACAACCCTAAAGCTGTATCCATGGGAGTGGAAATAGCTTTGCAATTTTCAAGGCCACAATGTTCTAATAATGTGTTAATGTATTTTTTTTTTCACAAAGATATTCCCCCATCAACTTGCATAAATTGAATGCCCAAATAATGATGCAAATGCCCCAAATTTGACATCTCAAAAGAGGCATGCAAATCATCCTTAAATTTAGCAATATGCTTCTTGTTAGGATGAGTGAGCAACATACCATCAGCATATACAACATTGCTCAGAAGTACTTCATTTCCATGATTAACATTTAAGATGCTCTCAATTGGACTATTCTCAAATCCATGTGCTAGCAAGTAGGCATGTATCTTTCCACACTAAGCACGTGGTGTTTGCTTCAATCCATAAAATGCCTTTTTCAACTTGCACTCTTTGTTTTAATGCTCTTTCTACGCAAAACCACATGGCTTAAATACATACACTTCTTCATGTAAACAACATCTAAAAATGGAATTTTAATATCCAACCAATGTATGTTCCAACCATGATGAGTTGCAAGTGCATAGATGCTATGAACAGTGGTCGCTCACCATGGGGGAGAAAAATTGTCATCAAAATCAATGCCTTTCTCTAAGAGTAGCCTTTGGAAATAAGCTTGGCCTTATACCTATCAATTGTTCCATCATACTTACAGATCAACTTGTATACCCACTTAGTGCCAATGGCCTTGTTGCGTAGGGGCATATTACACAAAGGCTAATATCATTCTTCACAATAGCATCATCTTATAATTGTCTAATTGTATAGCAACAATCCAATTTTGTGAATTATGTGATCATCAAAAGAAATAGGCTCATTCTGATCACAAAGACTAGGGATAGCCATTGCATAGCAAGATGATGCAAAGAAAGCTCTAGGAGAGCTTGAACAAGTACAATATGACAAAGGTGCATCTAATTTTCTTTGAAAATCTACAACAACCATTTAGGCATAGTTTTTGCCTCTTCTATGGAAACCCCATCATCAATAACCACATTATTTGAAACTTGTAAAGTTTGAGAATACCTCATTAGGATGAGCACTTGATTGTCCACCTATAAAAAGAGGTAGCAAACTATTGTACACATACTTTGAACTAACCGATGTCTCCTTGGTACATGAAAGTAAGGCTGAATTTCATCTTCTACAAAAACAACATCATGGTAAACAAAATGCATTTATTGTATAGATGATGCAAAGGATAACTTTGCATTCAAAATTGTACCCAATGGAAATACATTTTAGTACCTTATGTTTGAGTTTTCTACTTTTTTGTTCAGAAACTAATGCATATGCTAAACAACCAAAACATGAAGATGTGCAATATGTGGTAAAGCCTACCATTTGATCATACAACTTGCCATTACCATGAGAGACCTATTCTTCCTCTCAACAAATCCATTTTTATTAGGTGTATATCACACTATACATTGATTTTAAAAAAAAAACAATGTATATGTCTCAACCAAAAATGCGTTAGACCCAAAATACAAAAAATCCTTCCCTCGATCGAAATGGAGGGTGTTCATTTTACATGTTGATATATCTTTGGTCATAAACAAGATTTATTTAAAGCATAGAAAAGTCATCAATGAAATTCATGAAGTTTATATAATTCCCAAATGAAGTTGTCCAAATAGAGCTAACTATGATTTATGAACAAGCTACAATTTATGTGTAGCTCTAATTGAATCATCTACAACCCATGAAATAAAATTCTATAAATGATGATAACATCAAGATTTTAGAGATCATGAAGTATACACTTGTAATTAGCAAATTTGACAACCAAGGCAACCTTGGATATTGCCAGAACTAATCATTAATTTTTTTTTAAATCCATCTCACATATAAGGTATCTATCAATGTTAAAGAACTACCATCACAATAGTGAGAATGATCTTTCCAACTCCCATGATAAGATAAGAGGATCATTAAGCACTTATGATAGTAGTCCCTATAGGATTAGGCTCAAATGAAGTGAAGAAAGTATGCTACAAGGTAATATGTTTAGATGCACCACTATCAAAGTACTAAACATCCAAAGTTTACTACAAATATACATTGCTCATGCGAAGATGGGTCATAACCACAATGAGTAGCAAATTTGCATTCTTTATTCTAAAAAAGATTAGTAGACTATGTTTTAGATGTAGAGGCCTATGCAACAACCATTCCAACCTCTTTCTGGTTTGCTTTATTTGCATATAGTTTAGAACAACTCTTTATGACATGACCATTTGCCTTACAATACTTATGAACTTCTTATTGATTTTTTGTTTTATTTTCATCTTTGCCTTTTTTCTTTGATTGTGGAACATTAGCATATTTTTTCTTACTAGTAGATGAGCTCTATTTACCTCTGCCCTTCTAATTAGCTAATGAAACTTGATCCACAACATGCATAATTGACATGTTTAGACCACATTGATCTTCCTACAACAAAACAAAGAATAACTCCTCAAAGGTTAAGGCATTTTGATTTCCTTTCATCATTAACTAGAGATTAGAAGCAAAAAACAAATAAGAATCTTGAAGACCATGAAGAACAATCTACACAAGTGAACTATCGAGCAAGATTTCATAAGTAGAAATCAACTTCTCTTTCAAATTTATGATCTTTATCAAAAGACTATCCATTGAATCCCCTTAACTCATATGTGCAATCTCCAATTGTTTTTGGAGGTAAGCAATGTGAACCTCATTTCTTTCTTGGAATAATACTATAAGAATATCTTAAGCATCTTTTTATTGACTTGCAAGAGAAAATATGAGGGATAATGACACATTTGACAAACAGAGGTATCAATGCATATGCATGTGCATCTCTTTCATCCAACAAAGTTTCTCTACATAAGATGCAATAGGAACCACAACAAAACCAAGAAATTGAAGATCATCATCTTCGACACCATTTGCACCACATCCAATCATTGTATTTGTATATGTAGTAGGACATTTTTTAACACCTTGCACAATATTCTAGAAGGCTTTTGCTACCAATACATGACGCATTAGGTATGCCGACAATGAGTAATTATTACCATCAAAATTATCCTCAGCAACCAACATACAAAATAAATCATTGCTTTTAGCCA
>CM035434.1:56999871-57004871 GCA_020310875.1 Ceratopteris richardii
CCAGATAACTCCAACTGGTTTTATTGTCCAGATAACTCTAGTGTCTGCATGTTAATAAGTACGAAATGTGACAGTAGAAATGCTAATTCTGGGGCCAGCCACGTAAAGAGACAAGCAGAACTACTGCCACCAGCCTTTAATGAACCAACATTTACAGAATATGTGTTTCGTATTCTCATTTTGATTTCTTCAATGAGGACATGGAGAATCAATGTGCTGGGCTGTGATGCAAAACTCTTATATGAATCTGGAAGACTGTTAAGAACAGTCTCCACAACTGAAGTATCTGGCAAGCCACAAGACTTCATCAAGAGAAATCAACTCCTTCAAACCTTTGATCTTTGTCAAAAAATTATCCATAGAATCTCCTTCCATTCATATGCTCACTCTCCAATTGTTTTCCGAGGTATGCAACACGAGTCTCATTTCTTACATGGTAAAAGGTTCTAAGTGTATCCCAAGCATCCTTTACTCTCCTACAAGAGCGAATGTGAGGGATAGAACGTTTTGACAAATGAAGTTATCAATGCATGTGCTTGAGCATCTCTGCCATCCCAACGAAGTTGCTTTGCAGTAGGCGCAACAGGAACCGCAACACAAACAAGAATCTAAAGATCATCATCTTCAGTGCCATCTGCATCACTTTCAATAACTGTATTCGTAGGTGTAATAGGACATTTTTCAATACCCTGCACAATATTCCACAATCCTTTTGCTACCAATACATGACGCATCATATGCGCCCATACCAGATAATTAGTACTTGTCCTCAACAACCAACAAATGGAGGTCAAAATGATAGTGCGTTCGGAGGTCGGAACGAGCTCATATCAAAATTTTGACACAATGGAGAAAAGCAATTTTGAACTCCTAATCACCTCGAGTATGCTCACCAACTTTCATGCGATTCTGAGACTGTGACCAAAGGGGTGTCAATGACGCCCTAGATGAAGCAGCGACCTTCTCTCATTCCAAGTGTTGGAGTTTGAAGTCTGTGGAAACAAGCCAAGGGAAAAGACCTCCTAAAGGGGAAAAAAGTGCCCCAACGGTCCTTAGTGTGTTCACACACATCACTACTAAAATATATCAACAAATAACACTCAGTTGCCTTCAACATGAAAGTACGATCGTCCTTCTGTAGGTGGTGACCTAGCATGTTGGTCACCTATGGCAGTTTGATACCATGTAGAGTTGTCACCCTCAAATTGAACGGGTTCGTCGCCCCTTGGCTTTATAGATCAAGATAGTTAGTCACCCCCAAAACATGATTGGTTGTTGAGGTATAGTTGGGTTGGTCACCCAAGATGCATACGAACCTATTCATATGTACTACTCGTATCATATGGGTCCATATGTATTCGTACGAATTCATACGTGAAATTTGCAACCCTGCAACTCCTTCAAGTCCTAGGAATCGGCACAAGAAGATGGACCAACATTGGAAGATGTTATAGTCACCAATAGAAACTTGGAAGGGAGCCCCATTTTTATGATGAGGCCCAAGGGTAAGCAGCAATCTTGTAGAATGTAGAATGTAGTTATAACTTGTTAGTGAAGAATCACAATGAGATTCAAGAGTGATCATATATCATGATCCATTGATTCATTGATGACAATGGACATTCTATTTCAGCCTTCATCAGGTTCAGAGTTTAGAGTCTAGACTTTGAGTCTTGGAAATGTAATTTGAGTTTTCTATATGAATGATCATATATGAAGTTTGAAATTTTATGGGATGTATCATGATCTAAGCATAATCTATCTTTTATGGGACTTAATGTTTGATGACTCCCCACTTAAATTTCAAATTTCAATGTTCAATGTTCATGTCACATGAATGATGAAATTTGAATTTGGAATTATGTGTGCAATGTACATTATGGTCTCAAGTATGTGATATTAAATTGTGAATATTGATCATGTGTCATTATTTATTTCAAGTTTCCAAGTTGAAAAGTGAAATAAAAACTTGTAAGTCATACCTTTGGACATTGTAGATTGTATTATATTGTATTGCCAGTAACAAGGTATTACTTTGAATAGGAGTTTAAGATGAAAATCTAGACCTACTATGTGCCATACAAGGTTATCTTGTTTGTAAAGTATGTATCAAACATGGTAGGTGCATCTCCTTGGGTTGAGAGGAAGAGACATTGGAAAATGCACTTCCACACCTCAAAAAACCAAAGAGGAGTTGATTGCTCAACTGCAATTGAGCCAAGGGGTTGGTAATTTGCCTATGCCTCCATTATGTGAGAGGACTATGGGTGCGGGTAATGAGCCTCTTCATGATGAAATCCTATCTCATCAAGTTCATGATCATAGTGCTAGTAAAATGCCATGCACAAAGAGTATGAGTTTCATTGGTGCCAATGCCTCTCCCTGTTTTTCACGTCATCCATCACATTCAAAGATCCCTGATAGTAATATATTCATGAGAGGCAATATAAGGGTTGGAGTACAAAAGCAACATATGGAAGAGGCCACTAGAGAGTTGACCAAACTCTTCATTCAGTGTGGCATTCCATTTCATGTTGCTAATACTCTTCCATAGAAGAGGGCAATGAAAGCCGTTAGTAGAATAGGTGTTGCTTGGGAAGGTCTTTCAGGACAAACCTTGCGCACCACTAAGCTCTTAAGGCAAAGGAATCTGATAGAGACTGAAGTGTTATCCCTAAGATCTGTATGGGAGAAATATGGATGCTCTATTCTGTGTGATGGCAAGTTGGAGATTCGTAAAAGGAATGTTTATAACATCTCTTGTGTCCTCTTGCAAGGGCACAATGTTTTTACGTGCTATACCGGCCCATTCACTAGGCACAGTAGTGACAGATGAATTCATATTCTCACATGTTAAGAAAGCCATTGAGGATGTGGGAAGTGAGAATGTAGTGCAAGTTGTAACGGACAATGGGTCCAACTGCGTGTCGATGGGGTGTATGATTGAAGAGGCATACCCCAAGATTACATGGACACCATGTGCATCCACAGTTTAGATTTTCTTATAGAAGACACTGGGGCACTTCCATGGGTGAAATCGATCCTTGATAAAGCAAAATTCATAGTGAAATTTGTCACTACTAAGCCAAAATTATTGAACATCTTTCGAGCGCACTCTACCTTGGATTTTCAAAAACCCTCCACCACACGGTTTTGTTACATGTATCTAGTACTCGATAGATTCCTTAGAGTAAGAAAAGGGCTTCTATGTATGGGGGTGGTTGAGGAATGGTACAACATTCAGCAGTTCAGAGGAGGAGACTCTCTCTTCACACAGCTCTCAGCGCTCGTTATGGGAGATGATGAATTTTGGACAAAGGGAGATACACTGGTAGCTTCCATTCAACCAATGTACAGTGTCTGTCAGGGGAGCACTAGATTGTGCTCTCTGACTACAGTGGACAAGATTTTTGAAATACACTTATGATTACAAGAACACCCACGTACGGAAAATGATACAAGAATATGTGACTCATACAAAATGTCCCACAACCCGGGACCAATAGGTATGGAAAACTGGACTAGAGATGATACAGGAGATCCCACAACCCGGGATCGTAAGTATGAGACAAGATATTTGGAATACAAGAACTCCCTTCTGGGAGATGAACTGGATACACGAAAGAACTCGACAGGATCTCGTACTACGAGATTACAAGGGGACAAGATAGGATGTCCAAGAACTAGACTAGAACAAGGAACAAGACAAGAACTAGAACTGGAACTTGAAGAGTACTTACTTGGCGGTCACGACTCCTTGAGCTCCCAAGACTGGTATCCACAAGACTGATTATGAATGTGGCCAACTCCTCCTTATATAGGTTTTCAAGAGCGGTTCACAAGGGCGGTTGCGACTTGATGATGTCATCATGATGTCATCGACTTGAATTAGGACCTCCGAGTGTCAAAATTCAGCAAATAGACAGTCGATCTTGGGGTTTTGGCACGTTCCAGACGTAATGGAAGCATTAGTTTCTTCAAAATCTAAGCCAATCATTAGATATGTAAAGTCACATGGAGTCTGAGATTCAAGATGGTTTCCTTTGTGTCCATGACATCACCTCCCCCTCAACCGACGAGTTCCATGAGGAGCGGCCATGTTCTCTAACTTGGGTTTCATTGGATTCTTCTTATGCAATTCAGGAACCTTGACTTTTGCTCTCTGAAGATTTTCTATAAGTTCACAAGTACGATCATTGATGTCGTATGCTTTCCAATGAATAAAGCATTCCAATCGTCCTCGCGAGATTCTTGAATCTAAGACATGATTAACCTCGAATTCTTCATGATCCTTAATCTTGAAAGGTGCTGAAGGACTGGGTCTACCTTAAGCTTCCTTAGCTTCATGACAAGATAGGTCTTTTGAGCTTTTAGCGGTGTGTTGTAGTGTTTCCAAGATCTTTGATGGAGTGCCTTGAGTAAGCACACCTCCTTGATTGAGCATGAACTCCTCCTTTCCCTTTATCTTCTTGTTATCTTGATAAATTGTATGCTCCACATCATTTGTAATGACTTCTTGGCCTTCAAAGATTCTTGATTTGGATTCTTGACGAATAGTGTCTTCATTATTCAAGACTTCTGACTCTTGGACTTCGCTTTGTTTTAGCAAATGATTCTCACACTGAATTGCTTGATTGATAGCTTCATCTAAAGTTTTTAACTGAGATGTAGAGGATAAACAAACCTTTATCTCATCTCTCAGACCACTTTGAAATCGATTAACTAGATAGTCTTCTTGGTATGCGGATCCTTGAAATACAATTTTGAAGTCTGATGCGAATTCTCCAACTGAGCGATCACCTTGTTGCAACCTTCGTTCAAAGTCTCGAAGTTTTTTATATATATCATCTAGAGTAGACTCGATATTTCTGAGTATGGATATGGTGTCCATCATGCTTGGCACGGCCTTGATGTGGACAGTCTTGCCAAAATGTGAGGGGAGCACTAGATTGTGCTCTCTGACTACAGTGGACAAGATTTCCGAAATACACTTATGATTA
>CM035434.1:57027371-57037371 GCA_020310875.1 Ceratopteris richardii
TGTTTTCTGAGCTTTTCTAAAAAGTAACTAAATAAAGCATCAATATCCTCATGTGTATGTCCAACCATAAGGAATCCAAGTTGCACCATATCAAATATCCCATTAGCAACTAACAAAGACAAATATGCAAAGACATAGCGATTCTTATTTTCTGAACCACAATTATCAAGTTGCAAAAATAATGTTCTAGGTAATTCCTTGAATGAATTACTTTGATTTTCGCATGTAATATTACATTGTGTTACATTGTCATATAAATTTTTCTCCTTTAATACATCCATATGATGATAAAGTGCATCAAGCCACAACAAAGAATCAAATAGACTCTTTGTGTAATTCACACCAGAACTCTTCAATCCCAAATCTCCATACAACTGACTGTCTTTTTTTTCTAAGTTTCTTAAACACATTGAAATAGATGCAATAGTGAAATTTGGATCACCGGGCCATAATCCTAAAGCAAAATGACCATAAGCACATTGTCCATGTCCATGAGTAAGCATTCCTGTTAAAGATATTGGTAATCTCTCAATGCCATTAAGAGATTTTGGAACTGGTCTAATCTGTGGTATAGTTGTTTTACTTTGATCCATTTTATCATGAATAATGCATAAATATTTATCTGGAAATAATTCTGAGGAAACTCTCCAAGCATAATATAGATTTCTACAACTCATTTGACGTAGCATATGAGATCTTCTTTGTGCTAAGTATCTTGCACGTTCTTCATGGTTTTTAGTAGATTGTAACTTTGCTTTTATTCCTGTACAAAAGTCACATTTGGAGAACATACTTGACGTTGATAAAGAAACTGTTCTAAATTTTGTATTCCACATTCTTGAAAATGTAGGTTGAGATAATTTATTATATCCCAAACTCTCTAATGTCATATTCACCTCTCGAAGAATATCCACTTGTTTATAATGTGATGGAAGCACTCTTTGTGTTTCACGAGAACCATCAGTACATGTTCTCAACTTGTGTGGCATTTGATCTGCATTATTATCAATGAAATCATGTATCAAAGCTTTTGCTATTTCTACATGTTTGATACTTTTTCTAAGTATTCCATTATTCCCATGAATGGATACCTTTTGACCAAGTAGAAACTTTTCTCGTAGCCTATAAAATGAGCTCTTTCCAATACCATGAATTAAATACCATGCCTTGATACATACTTCTTTTGCATCAAACATGAAATTAAAACTCAAGCGCTGACTTGAGTTCACAAAGTTACCTTTGTACACCATACTCATGCAATCCAATACATATTTACATCTATCTGAATAGCATTGTCCCCAAAAGTTTAATCTTGCATCCAGTATTTTAGCCCTACTAGCTACTTGACAAGATCTCTATTCACAACAATCATGCATTGAAACCATCTAAATTCTCTCAAATGAGCATCTCTTATTAGGAGCCAATGTAGTACTTTTTCTAACCTTGTGGATGTAACTTCTTTTTTTTTGGTTCACTTCAAAATATCCACAGTTACTATTTTCCATATGAAAATCCTCTTGTTGATCTGATTCCATTCGAAGAGGAGAAACAACTTGTATATCATTAAAACAATGTTGAATATCAATTGCATGAGAATAATTCTTATCAACATCTACATCCTCAATACCATTGCAATTATCATCATCGATGTTGTATGATGACGTAAAGCAAAAATTTGGATTCTCTCCAGCTTCAAGATCCACATCCTCAATACCATTGCAATGATCATCTTCAATGTCATACAGTGAGTTAAAGCCTAATTTTTGTATCATAGGCTCACCATCTTCTGTAATGATTTGGAGTATAGGCCAACTGACCAATTTCAAAGTTGAATCCAAAGTTGATGCATCCACAGTTTCATCCATAATAACACCTAGGCAACTTTCTCCCAACTCTTTGCAATTTATAGCATCCCATGGATTTACCAATAAAACAATAGCAGTTGCAAATCTTTCATGCTTTTCATGATCCAACAAGATGACTCTCTTTCCTTTCCACTTTTCTCTTTCTTCAAGTTGACTAGATATAGTTTGCTTTGTTGCCATCTTGATTTTGCCTGTAAGAATAAATGAGAAATTAACAATGCTATTCAATTGATCATTCTTTCAATAATTATTGTAAAAATAATCAATTGAATTAAAACTAGATACAAACATCATTTCCACAAAAAATAATCCATATTTGCATATACAGACATTCACTAATTGGACTTAACTTTGAGTCTAGTCAAAAATCAAGGAACCTACAAGAATAAAAATCTCTAACTTCATTTTGATGCTAGCATGTTAAGAGGCACTCAAACCATCCCTGAAATGATATTATGTATGTCTTTGTATGTGTGTATTTTAGTTGTACAATACTATCATGTTTGGCTCACTTAATTTTGAGCTTCTTCTATTCTAAATTGAATAGAGGCTCAAGCTTAAGTTCGAGCCTTTCAAACTGCACATTGAATGGAACTTCAAACTTGAGTTTGAGCCAATCAAGAAAACTACAAGAATAAAAAACTCTAACTTCATTTTGATGCTAGCATGTTAAGAGGCACTCAAACCATCCCTGAGATGATATTATGTATGTCTTTGTATGTGTGTATTTTAGTTGTACAATACTATCATGTTTGGCTCACTTAATTTTGAGCTTCTTCTATTCTAACTTGAATAGAGGCTCAAACTTAAGTTCGAGCCTTTCAAACTGCACATTGAATGGAGCTTCAAACTTGAGTTTGAGCCAATCAAGAAAACTACAAGAATAAAAAACTCTAACTTCTTTGATGCTAGCATGTTAAAAGGCACTCAAACCATCCCTGAAATGATATTATGTATGTCTTTGTATGTGTGTATTTTAGTTGTACAATACTATCATGTTTGGCTCACTTAATTTCGAGCCTCATTTGTAACTAAACAAATTGAGACTTGACATGATTCAAAGCAGTCCGAGCCTCATATTATGTGACAGAACATAAAATTCATGGGCCGACTCTACGTTCAACAGACATTCAATTTTAAACTCCAACTTGAATCGACATCCAAACCTAAGCTTCACCTTCAGTTAGTTCTTTTGGATGTAAGAGAGTATTCAACGTAATAGTAGGCTCAAACTTAAGTTCAAGCGTCTTTTATTAAAATTTCAAAATAGATTCAAGTTAAAAATATTATCATGTTTGCTGAAAAAGCTTAGAGGCTCGAACTTAAGTTCGAGCCTCATTTGTAACTAAACAAATTGAGACTTGACATGATTCAAAGCAGTTCGAGCCTCATTTATGTGACACAACATAAAATTCATGGGCTCGAACTTAAGTTCGAGTCTCATATCACGTGAAGACTCAAACTTGATATGATTCTAAAGGTGCGAATTTAAGTTCGAGCCTCTTAGCTCTTTTGGATTCATGAGTTAAGAGGCTCGAACTTAACTTCTAACAACTTTTGGAAAAGCTGAAAAAGTCTGAGCTTCATAACTCAGCTCATATGAATAGAGGCTTAGCTTTTGTAGATGCAAGAAGATTTTGAGTTAAAAATATTAGTGTTTTTACCAGAAAACTTGAGAGGCTCGAACTTAAGTTGAAGCCTGTTTTTGCCGGAAAACTTGAGAGGCTCGAACTTAAGTTGGAGCCTCATATCATATGAGCCAACAATCCTAAACTTGATATGACTCATGGGCTCGAACTTGAGTTCGAATCTATAAGTCCTTTTGGATCCAAGAGAGTGTTGAACTTAACATGCTCGAACTTAAGTTTTAGCCTTTCTCACTCTTAGTTGAATAAAGACTGGAACTTAAGTTCAGCCTCTTCGATTCCAAGGTCAATAGAATCTTAAACTCCAACTTGAATCAATATCCAAACTTAAGTTCACCTTCACTGACTTGAAGTTGAATAGAGGTTTCCATCTCACTCTTAGTTGAATAAAGACTGGAACTTAAGTTCAGCCTCTTCGATTCCAAGGTCAATAGAATCTTAAACTCCAACTTGAATCAATATCCAAACTTAAGTTCACCTTCACTAACTTGAAGTTGAATAGAGGTTTCCACTATAAATTTGAACTTATCGTGACAAAGTTAAATAGAGGCTCAAACTTAAGTGCGACTCCAAATTGTATATGAGAGCCTCGAACTTAAGTTTGAGTGTCATATCATGTGACCAAACAATCTCGAACTTGATATGATTCAGAGGCTCCAAATTGAATACAGGCTCAAACTCTCTCTATTCAAGTTGAAATGAAATTCAAACTGAAGTTCATAGTTTGAATTTCAACCCAAATAAGATCTCTATCCAAGTTGAAATGAAATTCAAACTGAAGTTCATAGCTTTAATTTCAATCCTATCTTATTTACAAACTTAAGTTTGGGTTTCTCAAGTTTTTTGAAGTTCATATCATGTGATCCAACAATCCTGAACTTGATATGGTTGGAAAAAGCTGAGAGGCTCAAACTCCTCTTTGTTCTTTTGCACATAACACACAACAATCCCAAACTTGATATGACTGGAAAAGCTCAGAGGCTCGAACTTAAGTTCGAGCCTCTTTGTTCTTTTCCTCATATCATGTGACCAAACAATACTAAACTTGATATGGTTGGAAAAGCTCAAAGGCTCGAACTTAATCTTTTGCACATAAGACACAACAATCCTAAATTTGATATGGCCGGAAAAGCTCAGAGACA
Organism: Ceratopteris richardii; assembly: GCA_020310875.1. Taxonomy (NCBI): domain Eukaryota; kingdom Viridiplantae; phylum Streptophyta; class Polypodiopsida; order Polypodiales; family Pteridaceae; genus Ceratopteris; species Ceratopteris richardii. Next base: position 57,032,025 of record CM035434.1, read on the forward strand.
TGAACTTAAGTTCGAGCCTCTTTGTTCTTTTGCACATAAGACACAAGAAACCTAAACTTGATATGGCTGGAAAAGCTGAGAGGCTCGAACTTAAGTTCGAGCCTCTTTGTTCTTCTGTGCATATCATATGATCCAACAATCCTGAACTTGATATGGTTGGAAAAGCTGAGAGGCTCGAACTTAAGTTCGAGCCTCTTTGTTCTTTTGCTCATATCACGTGACCCAACAATTCTAAACTTGATATGGTTGGAAAAGCTCAGAGGCTCGAACTCAAAACCTCTTTGTTCTTTTGCTCATATCATATAACCAAACAATCCTAAACTTGATATGGTTAGAAAAGCACAGAGACTCGAACTTAAGTTGGAAAAGCTCAAAGGCTCAAACTTAATTCTTTTGCACATAAGACACAACAATCCTAAACTTGATATGGCTTGAAAAGCTGAGGCTCATATCATGTGATCCAACAAATCCTGAACTTGATATGGTTGGAAAAGCTCAAAGGCTCGAACTTAAGTTCGAGTCTCTTTGTTCTTTTGCACATAAGACACAACAATCCTAAACTTGATATGGAAGGAAAAGCTCAGAGGCTCTAACTCCTCTTTGTTCTTTTGCTTATATCATGTGACCAAACAATCCTAAACTTGATATGGTTGGAAAAGCTCTTTGTTCTTTTGCTCATATCATGTGATCCAACAATCCTAAACTTGATATAGTTGGAAAAGCTCAGAGGCTCGAACTTAAGTTCGATCCTCTTTGTTCTTTTGCACATAAGACACAACAATCCTAAACGTGATATGGCTTGAAACGTTGAGGCTCATATCATGTGATCCAACAAATCCTGAACTTGATATGGTTGGAGAAGCTCAGAGGCTGGAACTTAAGTTCGAGTCTCTTTGTTCTTTTGCACATAAGACACAACAATCCTAAACTTGATATGGTTGGAAAAGCTGAGAGGCTCGAACTTAAGTTTGAGCCTCTTTGTTCTTTTGCTCATATCATGTGATCCAACAATTCTAAACTTGATATGGTTGGAAAAGCTGAGGCTCATCACATAAGACACAACAATCCTAAACTTGATATGGTTGGAAAAGCTCAGAGGCTCGAACTTAAGTTCGAGCCTCTATGTTCTTTTGCACATAAGACACAACAATCCTAAACTTGATATGGCTAGAAAAGCTGAAGCTCATATCATGTGATCCAACAAATCCTGAACTTGATATGGTTGGAAAAGTTCAAAGGCTCGAACTTAAGTTCGAGCCTCTTTATTCTTTTGCACATAAGACACAACAATCCTAAACTTGATATGGTTGGAAAAGCTGAGAGGCTCGAACTTAAGTTTGAGCCTCTTTGTTCTTTTGCTCATATCATGTGATCCAACAATCCTGAACTTGATATGGTTGGAAAAAGCTGAGAGGCTCGAACTCCTCTTTGTTCTTTTGCTCATAACAACTTTTGGAAAAGCTGAAAAAGTTTGAGCTTCATAACTCAGCTCATATGATTCAGAGGCTCTTTGTTCTTTTGCTCATATCATGTGATCCAACAATTCTAAACTTGATATGGTTGGAAAAGCTCAGAGGCTCTAACTCCTATCTGTTCTTTTGCTCATATCATGTGACCAAACAATCCTAAACTTGATATGGTTGGAAAAGCTCTTTGTTCTTTTGCTCATATCATGTGATCCAACAATCCTAAACTTGATATGGTTGGAAAATCTCAGAGGCTCGAACTTAAGCTCGATCCTCTTTGTTCTTTTGCACATAAGACACAACAATCCTAAACTTGATATGGCTGGAAAAGCTGAGGCTCATATCATGTGATCCAACAAATCCTGAACTTGATATGGTTGGAAAAGCTCAGAGGCTCGAACTTAAGTTCGAGTCTCTTTGTTCTTTTGCACATAAGACACAACAATCCTAAACTTGATATGGTTGGAAAAGCTGAGAGGCTCGAACTTAAGTTTAAGCCTCTTTGTTCTTTTGCTCATATCATGTGATCCAACAATTCTAAACTTGTTATGGTTGGAAAACCTCACAGGCTCTAACTCCTCTTTGTTCTTTTGCTCATATCATGTGACCAAACAATCCTAAACTTGATATGGTTGGAAAAGCTCTTTGTTCTTTTGCTCATATCATGTGATTCAACAATCCTAAACTTGATATGGTTGGAAAAGCTCAGAGGCTCGAACTTAAGTTTGATCCTCTTTGTTCTTTTGCACATAAGACACAACAATCCTAAACTTGATATGGCTGGAAAAGCTGAGGCTCATATCATGTGATCCAACAATCCTAAACTTGATATGGTTGGAAAAGCTCAGAGGCTCGAACTTAAGTTCGAGCCTCTTTGTTCTTTTGCACATAAGACACAACAATGCTAAACTTGATATGGCTAGAAAAGCTGAAGCTCATATCATGTGATCCAACAAATCCTGAACTTGATATGGTTGGAAAAGTTCAAAGGCTTGAACTTCAATTCGAGCCTCTTTGCTATTTTGCACATAAGACACAACAATCCTAAACTTGATATGGTTGGAAAAGCTGAAGCTCATATCATGTGATCCAACAATCCTAAACTTGATATGGTTTGAAAAGCTCAGAAGCTCGAACTTAAGTTCGATCCTCTTTGTTCTTTTGCACATAAGACACAACAATCCTAAACTTGATATGGCTGGAAAAGCTGAGGCTCATCTCATGTGATCCAACAATCCTAAACTTGATATGGTTGGAAAACCTCAAAGGCTCGAACTTAAGTTCGAGCCTCTTTGTTCTTTTGCACATAAGACACAACAATCCTAAACTTGATATGGCTGGAAAAGCTGAAGCTCATATCATGTGATCCAACAAATCCTGAACTTGATATGGTCGGAAAAGTTCAAAGGCTCGAACTTAAGTTCGAGCCTCTTTGTTCTTTTGCACATAAAACACAACAATCCTAAACTTGATATGGTTGGAAAAGCTGAGAGGCTCGAACTTAAGTTCGAGCCTCTTTGTTCTTGTGCTCATATCATGTGATCCAACAATCCTGAATTTGATATGGTTGGAAAAAGTTGAGAGGCTCGAACTCCTCTTTGTTCTTTTGCTCATAACAACTTTTGGAAAAGCTGAAAAAGTCTGAGCTTCATAACTCAGCTCATATGATTTAGAGGCTTAGCTTTTGTAGATGCAAGAAGATTTGAGTTAAAAATAATAATGTTTTTACTAGAAAACTTGAGAGGCTCAAACTTAAGTTGAAGCCTGTTTTTGCCGGAAAACTTGAGAGGCTCGAACTTAAGTTGGAGCCTCATATCATATGAGCCAACAATCCTAAACTTGATATGACTCACGGGCTCGAACTTGAGTTGGAATCTATAAGTCCTTTTGGATCCAAGAGAGTGTTGAACTTAACATGCTTGAACTTAAGTTTTAGCCTTTCTCACTCTTAGTTGAATAAAGATTGGAACTTAACAGCCTCTTCGATTCCAAGGTCAATAGAATCTTAAACTCCAACTTGAATCAATATCCAAACTTAAGTTCACCTTCACTGACTTGAAGTTGAATAGAGATTTCCACTATAAATTTGAACTTATCGTGACAAAGTTAAATAGAGGCTCAAACTTAAGTGCGACTCCAAATTGTATAAAGGATCCCCAAAAGTTAAATAGAGGCTCAATCTATTTCTTGGAGAAGCTGAGAGGCTTGAACTTAAGTTTGAGCGTCATATCATGTGACCAAACAATCTCGAACTTGATATGATTCAGAGGCTCCAAATTGAATACAGGCTCAAACTCTCTCTATCCAAGTTGAAAAGAAATTCAAACTGAAGTTCATAGTTTGAATTTCAATCCTATCTTATTTACAAACTTAAGTTTGGGTTTCTCAAGTTTTCTGAAGTTCATATCATGTGATCCAACAATCCTGAACTTGATATGGTTGGAAAAAGCTGAGAGGCTCGAACTCTTCTTTGTTCTTTTGCACATAACACACAACAATCCCAAACTTGATATGACTGGAAAAGCTCAGAGGCTCGAACTTAAGTTCGAGCCTCTTTGTTCTTTTCCTCATATCATGTGACCAAACAATACTAAACTTGATATGGTTGGAAAAGCTCAAAGGCTCGAACTTAATCTTTTGCACATAAGACACAACAATCCTAAACTTGATATGGCTGGAAAAGGTCAGAGACATGAACTTAAGTTCGAGCCTCTTTGTTCTTTTGCACCTAACACACAACAATCCTAAACTTGACATGGCTGAAAAAGCTGAGGCTTATATCATGTGATCCAACAATCCTAAACTTGATATGGTTCGAAAAGCTCAGAGGCTCTTTGTTCTTTTGCACATAAGACACAAGAAACCTAAACTTGATATGGCTGGAAAAGCTCAGAGGCTCGAACTTAAGTTCGAGCCTCTTTGTTCTTCTGTTCATATCATGTGATCCACCAATCCTGAACTTGATATGGTTGGAAAAGCTGAGAGGCTCGAACTTAAGTTCGAGCCTCTTTGTTATTTTTCTCATATCACGTGACCCAAACCTAAGCTTCACCTTCAGTTAGTTCTTTTGGATGTAAGAGAGTATTCAACGTAACAGTAGGCTCAAACTTAAGTTCGAGCGCCTTTTATTAAAATTTCAAAATAGATTCAAGCTAAAAATACTATCATGTTTGCTGAAAAAGCTTAAAGGCTCGAACTTAAGTTCGAGCCTCATTTGTAACTAAACAAATTGAGACTTGACATGATTCAAAGCAGTCCGAGCCTCATTTATGTGACACAACATAAAATTCATGGGCTCGAACTTAAGTTCGAGTCTCATATCACGTGAAGACTCAAACTTGATATGATTCTAAAGGTGCAAATTTAAGTTCGAGCCTCTTAGCTCTTTTGGATTCATGAGTTAAGAGGCTCGATCTTAACTTCTAACAACTTTTGGAAAAGCTGAAAAAGTCCGAGCTTCATAACTCAGCTCATATGATTCAGAGGCTTAGCTTTTGTAGATGCAAGAAGATTTGCCGGAAAACTTGAGAGGCTCGAACTTAAGTTGGAGCCTCATATCATATGAGTTCGAATCTATAAGTCCTTTTGGATCCCAGAGAGTGTTGAACTTAACATGCTCGAACTTAAGTTTTAGCCTTTCTCACTCTTAGTTGAATAAAAACTGGAACTTAAGTTCAGCCTCTTCGATTCCAAGGTCAATAGAATCTTAAACTCCAACTTGAATCAATATCCAAACTTAAGTTCACCTTCACTGACTTGAAGTTGAATAGAGATTTCCACTATAAATTTGAACTTATCGTGACAAAGTTAAATAGAGGCTCAAACTTAAGTGCGACTCCAAATTGTATAAAGGATCCCCAAAGTTAAATAGAGGCTCAATC
>CM035434.1:57044871-57054871 GCA_020310875.1 Ceratopteris richardii
GATTTCCTACCCCCTGAACTAGGCATTGTCACTAGAAATCCACTTCTGTTGCAACTAAATAGAACTAAAAGAGGCCCAGATTATGCAGAGTTTATGCACTTGCCAAATAAACGATTTACGATTTGTGCTACTATGAAAAATACAATCTTTGCTTGGACATCCTTCGCTGTCATTTTTAATGAGTTGTAATACTACCGACATTGAAATAGAATATCAAGAGTATCAACAAGGTTTTCATGAATATTTAATCCAAAGTTGTTCAAATATAGGACTCTAATATTCTTCCCAAGTATAGCTTGGAGATTGTGACAAAACATCTGTCTATTCATGGTATGTTTCTTATGTGTTCATTGAGGTTCAAAGTAGGGTATTTCCTATTTCATATCTATGTGTAATTTCTTGGGAAATAGAAACAGAGGTAAAAATACGGAGTAGAATTACAAAAATTTGGGTAAGAAACTAAAACTAGAGTTACTAGGAGTTTTATGAACATCATTTGCAACTGAATTTTGCATTTTCGATCATATTTACAAATGTATGGTATGGTTTTACTGCTAATGGTTTCATTTGTATTTCTTCATGATGATTCAAAGAAGGTTGCCTCTATGTGAGGACTAAAACTCCTCTCATCTCTAAAATTTCCTCTTTTAGCCGTGATTATTACTTAATCTTAATATACTTATAGAATTATGCCAACACTAAAGAACATGAATTGTGCTCATAGAATATAAAAAGGAATTTTGTAAACTTAACTTTGTTGCCGCAAAGTACTGTGGAGAGTGGAGAAATAGGAATATGAAATACAATGCTAGGTGCCTACTCTAGGAAGATCTATGTATCATTCAATTCACACCTTGGAATTGAAGACAAGGAAAGACCATTAAATCTCAACCTTCTTAGAATACAACTTTTAAACATGACGAATAAGAAGTTGAAAGGTCTATATTTTAAAACGCAACCCCCTAGGCACTCTTAAAATAACCCATCATTTCATGGGCTTATTGAATAGGATTTTCCAAAACTTCTTTATAAGATATATTTTTTTATATGGTGTAATCATAACGTGTGATCATACCATGTGAGCATGGAATAGGAGAAATTCTGCTTGTTCTCAAATTATGCATATTTTAGGGGTTGATACAAGTTGTATCAATGCCCATTCCTTTATGATTTCATAGTTCATGCAAGTTGGATCCTCTACAACTTTGGTTGAGTTTATTTATTAAACCATTTTTCAATTATAGTTGAGTTGATGCAACAAATAATTATGAGTCATAGGAATGAGTACGTCCTTTCGGTTATGGGGAAGGAAACTTCGCACAAAATATTCATGTTTTTTATTTATGATTATGAGTACCCAAGGCTATCTAACTAGGATATATAATGACTTGGAAATAACCTTCTGATTACAATATCACATAGGGGAATTAATACAAGAATATAGAACTAATATAGGAGACCCCAAAACCAAGAACTAATACGTGTAGAAAACTAAACTAGATAGGATACGCAAGATCCCATAACTAGAGATCGTAGGTATGAAACAAGATATCTCAATTAAAAATCCCTTGAAGGAGATGAACTAGATGAAAGAGATAACTAGACAAGATTATGTACTATGAGATTACAAGACGACAAGATGGGATGCCCTCACTACTAAACTAGGCAAGGAACAAATCTAGAACTAGAACTAGAATTTGGAAACTAATTACTAGGAGATTGCAACTTCTTGAGATCCCAAAGCTTGCGTTGGCAAGACTCATGATGTATGTGGCCAAGCACTTCTTATATAGGTGTTCAATTGCGGTTACAAACTGATGATGTCATCCATGATGTCAACAATCCAAAATAAGACCTCTAGATGACAAATTCACTCAAGTAGACAATCCCATTTAGGGTTTTGTCATGTTTTGGATGCAATGGTAGAATTACTCTCTTCAAATACTGAAATAATCATGAGATATATAATTTCACACAGAATCTAAGGCTCATGATGGTTTCCTTTGCGTCCATAATATCACCTCCATCTGAAGCGATGATTTTCAAGAGGAGCATTGTCATCTCGTTCCCAGAAAAGGAGGGTAATTGAAGCAACTCTAAAGTATGGCTCCATTTGCTTCTACAATTAGCGCACTCAATAAATCTAAGACTTTTGGAATCTTTACAAGGTATGCCGTCTAGTTGGTGGAAAGGTAAAGCATGGCTCCATTTGCTTCTATAGCTAGCACACTTAATAAATCTAAGACTTTTGAAATCTTTACATACGGTTCAAAATAACAGCCAACGTGGCAATCAATAAGCCCATGAAATGATGGGTTATTTTAAGAGTGCCTAGGGGGTTGCGTTTTAAAATATAGACCTTTCAACTTCTTATTCGTCATGTTTAAAAGTTGTATTCTAAGAAGGTTGAGATTTAATGGTCTTTCCTTGTCTTCAATTCCAAGGTGTGAATTGAATGAGACATAGATCTTCCTAGAGTAGGCACCTAGCATTGTATTTCATATTCCTATTTCTCCACTCTCCACAGTACTTTGCGGCAACAAAGTTAAGTTTACAAAATTCCTTTTTATATTCTATGAACACAATTCATGTTCTTTAGTGTTGGCATAATTCTATAAGTATATTAAGATTAATTAATAATCACGGCTACAAGAGGAAATTTTAGAGATGAGAGGAGTTTTAGTCCTCACACAGAGGCAACCTTCTTTGAATCATCATGAAGAAATACAAATGAAACCATTAGCAGTAAAACCATACCATACATTTGTAAATATGATCGAAAATGCAAAATTCAGTTGCAAATGATGTTCATAAAACTCCTAGTAACTCTAGTTTTAGTTTCTTACCCAAATTTTTGTAATTCTACTCCGTATTTTTACCTCTGTTTCTATTTCCCAAGAAATTACACATACATATGAAATAGGAAATACCCTACTTTGAACCTCAATGAACACATAAGAAACATACCATGAATAGAAAAATGTTTTGTCACAATCTCCAAGCTATACTTGGGAAGAATATCAGAGTCCTATATTTGAACAACTTTGGATTAAATATTCATGAAAACCTTGTTGATACTCTTGATATTCTATTTCAAGGTCGGTAGTATTACAACTCATTAAAATTGACAGCGAAGGATGTCCAAGCAAAGATTGTATTTTTCATAGTAGCACAAGTCGTAAATCGTTTATTTGGCAAGTGCATAAACTCTGCATAATCTGGGCCTCTTTTTGTTTTATTTAGTTGCAACAGAAGTGGATTTCTAGTGACAATACCTAGTTCAGGGGGTAGGAAATCCCTTCCCCCCGAAAATTATTTACCTTTAAATATAAATTGATTTGACCCATAATTGAGATACATCATTATTTCTTTCTCTCATCAAAATTGTTGTAATACTACCGACATTGAAATGAGTTGTAATACTACCGACATTGAAATCAATCTTTCATTTTGACCCATAATTGAGATACATCAATTTGATTTTAATTGGAGAAATATGGACCCATCATTGAGATACATCACTATTTCTTTCTCTCATCACCCAAATATGCACTTTGCTCAAGGTGCAATGTCCTACAAAGGATGTTGACATCCTTTTCATGATGCACAAGAGGAACCAGATTCGTGATCTCACCACATCATTTACTCATCCAAATTAGGCCTTAAACACTTAAGGCACATTGGTAGCTCCAAACTCATATGGTTATGGAGTTGGGGTCCCGTTAACCTTAAGGAGATGGTTGCAAACCACAAGGTTACATAAAGAATGCCAATGTTTCCACTTCTCTACAGGAAAGTGAGAAGAACAAAAGTTTGAAGTTCCAAGCATGTAGTCTACAATGGTGTTTATGGTGAGAGAGAGAGAGAGATGATTCTTGTTCCACGCTTCTACTTCTTGCCTCTTCATAATCTTGAAGGAGTGAGAGGTTGAGTATGCTCCCCCCTTCTTGGTTTAGCTTCAATTGACTTTCATTTGGTACAATCTTGATCTCTAATGTGTAGATTTTAAATGATGAAGTATTTGAATAATTTGATTGTGTAGATGTTTGAAAAATTCTTTAAAATTATAAAATCATTTGCTTATTTGCCCAATTTATCCACCATTTGATCAAGTTATGAATAATTTAAATTCGAATTTTTACTCTTTTGGATTTTCTTAATAACCCTTGGAAACAGAGAGACAGAGAGAGAAGGAGAGAGAGGGAGACGAGGATGCAAAGATTTTTCTGTTTTATTACACACACACACACATATATATATATATAGTTATTTTTCGATTGTACATGCAAGGTGAGTGTTGTTGTTTTATTGCTTTTGTTGTTGCTTTTTCTTGCTCTTTGTGCATCTCACATAGATCCATGCATAAGTAGTGCAATGGATTTTAAAAACTCATAAATCTAGCTTTTAGTATCTTATTTAAGTGAATTTTGAGTTGTTTTTAGGATTTTTGGAACTTTTGAGCACATCGAAGCTCTATAAATCCCCTAATTTCTTCGAGATTGTTAGATAACTTATGCACTATTTCTAAAGGGCTTTTCAATTCGAATTGAGTGCTAAGTAAAAGATGCAAAGGGATGAAAAGAATGAGGGAGAGTAGATCTTCAAGCTTAATACAAATATAAAAGACTCTATTGGACCCAAGTTCATATGATCAAGGATATTCCCTTGGGAAAAAACCCCATCAAGGCAAGGAGCAAGAGATGACATGTGTTGCATTGACAACCCCTTTTCAAGAATTACTAGAAAATCACTTTTTGGAGTTCCCTACACTACATAGGGTTGAACCATTTGTGGAGGTTGAAAACATCCCTTGCATGAATGCACCAAGAAGTGTGCTCATGGACAACAACAAGGATTATCCTAGTTGAAAGAACAAAAAAGGCCTTACAATTAATGAATTTGGATTTCATTGTCTCTAAAAGAGGCAATCAATTCGGGAAAAGAAAGTGTTAGGAGTTTTTCATAGTTGCTTTTGTGCAGTGGGGTCTTAGCTAATTTTAGCTCTCCATAACATTCATATAAGCTTCATCAACTTGTATAATTGTCTGCAACTCAGAACGTCGGCTTGTCTGTCACTCAAAACGTGGCTTGTCACTCAGAACGTCGGCTTGTCTGCCTACTCATAACGTCGGCTTTTCTACTCAGAACGTCGGCGAGCGAGAGAGAGAGAGAGAGAGAGACAGAGGTATGTGTCGTGTCTGCGGTGTGTGCGAGAGAGAGAGAGAGAGAGAGAGAGAGAGAGAGATGATTCTTGTTCCACGCTTCTACTTCTTGCCTCTTCATAATCTTGAAGGAGTGAGAGGTTGAGTATGCTCCCCCCTTCTTGGTTTAGCTTCAATTGACTTTCATTTGGGACAATCTTGATCTCTAATGTGTAGATTTTAAATGATGAAGTATTTGAATAATTTGATTGTGTAGATGTTTGAAAAATTCTTTAATATTATAAAATCATTTGCTAATTTGCCCAATTTATCCACCATTTGATCAAGTTATGAATAATTTAAATTCGAATTTTTACTCTTTTGGATTTTCTTAATAACCCTTGGAAACAGAGAGAGAGAGAGAAAGAGAGAGAGGGAGACGAGGATGCAAAGATTTTTCTGTTTTATTACACACACACACACATATATATATATATATATATAGTTATTTTTCGATTGTACATGCAAGGTGAGTGTTGTTGTTCTATTGCTTTTGTTGTTGCTTTTTCTTGCTCTTTGTGCATCTCACATAGATCCATGCATAAGTAGTGCAATGGATTTTAAAAACTCATAAATCTAGCTTTTAGTATCTTATTTAAGTGAATTTTGAGTTGTTTTTAGGATTTTTGGAACTTTTGAGCACATTGAAGCTCTATAAATCCTCTAATTTCTTCGAGATTGTTAGATATTAAACTTATGCACTATTTCGAAAGGGCTTTTCAATTCGAATTGAGTGCTAAGTAAAAGATGCAAAGGGATGAAAAGAATGAGGGAGAGGAGATCTTCAAGCTTAATACAAATATAAAAGACTCTATTGGACCCAAGTTCATATGATCAAGGATTTTCCCTTGGGAAAAAACCCCATCAAGGCAAGGAGCAAGAGATGACATGTGTTGCATTGACAACCCCTTTTCAAGAATTACTAGAAGATCACTTTTTGGAGTTCCCTACACTACATAGGGTTGAACCATTTGTGGAGGTTGAAAACATCCCTTGCATGAATGCACCAAGAAGTGTGCTCATGGACAACAACAAGGATTATCCTAGTTGGACGGGCTCTCCGGACCGGGGGTCTCGGTCGTCGACGCTGTCGTCTAAGCTCCTTTGCTCTGTGTAATGTGACACCCCGCATCGAGCTCGGTCCTCGAGTGGCTGTGGGTCTGAAAAAATCTGTAATATAAGTCTGAGGGGGGGGGGGGCAGGTGTATCTCCATCTGCTGCTGGAGGAGTGAGGCACGACGGTGATGGAGCTCTACTAGGAAAGGACCTAGAGGGCGCTGATCCTCTGACCCCAATAAAGCCCTGATCTCTCTGGGCCCCCTGAAGAGCTGTGGGTAGCGGTCTCTGATGTCCTCATATGCCTGGCATCTACATGTGTAGTGCTCCTCGTCCTCCACCTCCTCTCTACATATCCTGCATAATCTCTCATCCCTCGGGGTATGTGTGGCTCGCCCAACCTCAATCTCGAGCTGGTGTGATGATACTCTGAGCTCACTCTCTCAGCTGGTGCCATATATGTATCCATGTATCATGGTCTCTGAATGAACCCATCCGCTGTCACAGTCAGGAAGTGCTCTCTGTAGTGTTGCCTCTTTGTGGGAAGAGGCTCCCGTGGTGCTATCCATGTCTCCCTGACGTGTATCTGTAGTAGGTCCTGACAGATGATCCTATTCCTCTCCGAACGAGAGAGGGTAATGTGGGGGGAAGAGAGGTCATACTGAAAAGGGGGGAGATCCGTAATGTCTAGAGCTCTCAAATGTCTAGAGCTCTAGACATTTGAGAGCTCTCTGACTCTCAGAATAAAGGTCACCAACTGGAAGAGGGCCTCCACCAGCATCGGTGGTGTGCCAAGCTCAGCTCGTATAATGTCATGTGGAACGGAGGGCTTGCTGCGCAGCAAGCGTGAGATCATGGTGACCTGGGGCCTCTCAATCCGCGTCCACATCGCCTTTGTGATCCCTGGTGCCCATACTGCTGCTGCGTACATCAATGCGAGTGTCACTAGAGTGTCAAAGAGCCACCCCTTAGTCTGGGGCTCCTGAAAATGTGTCTGAAAGAAGCGTCTCTCCAATCCTGCAAGTGCCGCATAGCCTCGCGTCAATCTATCTCTCGCGGCCTGTGCCATGGAAAATACCCCTGTGCTGCCCGAGAAGGTGACACCTAGGTAGACGTAGGAGTCCACTACCTCTATCTGTCCTCCAGCTGCTCTGAAAGAGGCGCGATGGCGTACTGTCCTGGATGTATGGAAGATCATGACCTTGGTCTTGCCAAGGTTCACTATGAGTCCTCTCTCCATGCAAAAGGTATCGAGCGCCTATAAATGTGACTGCAACCCCTATTGTGACTCTAAAAGCAGGACAATGTCATCAGCATATGATAGGATGTGTACTGGCATACCTCCGAGGTCTCCTCCTCGCCCTCCTGCTCGCTGTATATACTCCGTGATCTCGTCGATGTAGAGACCGAAGAGAGTGGGTGAGAGAGGGCAACCTTGTTTCACACCGATGGTGCTAACAAGGCTGTCGGATAGACCGCCAGGGCAGCGTACCCTGCCTGTGACTCGTGCATACAAAGCGTGGATGGCCCATAGCATGTCTGATGGTAGCTGTAACTCCTAGAGCCTCCGTAGTAGTCTCTCTCGAGGGACCATGTCGAAGGCTTTGCGAAAATTCACAAAGCAGCAGTAAAGTCTCTGCTTCCTCGCCTTCGCGCTCTCAATCAAGCAACGAAGCACGAAGATGTGGTCAATGGTGGAGAAAGAGAGAGAGTAGTACCAAGGAAAACAAATGTTGTGCAAGTGCAACCTTAGATGGCAGCACCAGAATTTACACGCTCATTGCATCAATTGTAAACATTATGGGACCAGAAACCCCGATCAAATGGCATGGCAAGGCCTCTTTTTTATCATTCATTCCTCAAAAAGAACACCCCAATAATACCAGAACAAAATATTAACCATTATATGAGCAGAAACCCCAGTCAAATGACATGGCAAGGCCAACTGACAAAATGTAGGATGAAACGAGTAGTTGAAAGCATAACAATCATTAGAATACATGGGATGCATTGGCATCACATCTTTTTTTATCATTCATACCTCAAAAATAACACCCCAATAATAGCAGAGCAAAATATAAATATATTTGAGCATGAATGAAGCAAGAACCTAACCTGTATACATAATGATTATACAACAATATAATTACTACCCAAGAACACAAGCTGACAGCTAATTGACACCAAGCTATAAGCAGCTACACAAGTCTGGTAGCCATCCTGGGTCAGTAAGCATTCATCTGCACACGTATTTAATGCCTGAAGCATTCACATCTGGGGAAAATTTTGCGATGACTTAACTAAGAAATGATTCAAGAATTTTGATCACAATACAAGCTTGATAGAATAACTCTCTTCACATAGTTCTGCAAGCTTTAAGAACATAATCTGAGCCTATGATGGGTGCAATTAATGCACGGAATCATACAACGCTCTGAACTAGCCACAACCTTAAGTTTTCTAGTTGCAGCAAAGCTATGTTAATATGAAGGGACAACAATCTTTTGAATTACCTAATTCATCTTCATGTTCTTTCCAAACTTATGTGTCCCTCAGTCAGTGAATCACTTTCAAACCCTGCTATAACCAACTCGTTTGTTGAACATACGACGAATCAAAAAGACTTGAGACAAACTCGCTACAATCAAAGCCAAATATTCTACTACAGTGTAACCAAGTGATCACCTCTGGGTGCTTTCCACCGCTGCACACACATGAAAAGAATATAAGAGTAATCCACAACTAAAATGCCCTAATACACATATGCTTGTGGCACTGCACAAATGTCCACAACCTAAGTTTTCCCGATACTACAAGAAGCCCTCCCATGAAAACCACTGGTAGTGAAAAGCAAGCTCTGTACATGCATGTCTGTGCAGAACTAGCATGCCCTGATACAGATATGCTTGTGGCACTGCACAAATGTCCACAACCTAAGTTTTCCCAATACTACAAAGAGCCCTCCCATGAAAACCATTGCTAGTACAAAGCAAGCTCTGTACATGCATGTCTTTATCTTTTTTTTCCCCTTTTTTTTTTTTTGGGGGGGGGGGGGGGGAGATGATGAAAGGACATGACAAAGGCATGGACAAATACTAAGATGCAAAGAAAAAAGATGTTCTGTCCGTAGCACATGGTGGTCGGTGCCTGGGATGCATGCTTGCACAAGTGACTATTTATGGGAGGCATAGGTGTCTATGTGGAAGTCAAAACTATTTTAAATGTGTGAAGAGAATCCTAGAAACATCTGAAATCTACCTGACCAGTCAAAAAGGCTTTTACATACTACAAACTTATGTGAATCATTGTGAACCAGAAAAAATATAGCAAGCTCTCCGTTATGCACAGCACTTCTAATGTCATCATAAGCTCATACGGATCTCATCAAGTAAATAAGAAAGACCTACTAGAAACACAAAACAAAAACATCATCAATGGAACATAGGTATATCCAAAAACAATGGGTGATATGGAGATCATTATGCCATTATATTAAAAACACAAAAACAAGGGAAAGAGGAAAAGTCAAAAAGGAAGGAAAAAAGACAGGGAAAAGAAAAGGGGAAAGAGAGAATGAGGGAGAGAGAGACACATACTGTAACGGTGGCACAAATCACGTGCCCGTAAATATTGCTGTTCTCCAGAAATAGCCTCTAATACTTCTCTCAGTTCTACTGCCTGCAATCTTTACATTCACAGGATCAAGGTGTTCTAAAGACAAGAACAAACCATAATATGTCAGT
>CM035434.1:57069871-57077371 GCA_020310875.1 Ceratopteris richardii
CAATTTTAGGATTGTTTGGTCACATGATATGAGCAAAAAAACAAAGAGGTTCGAACTTAAGTTCGAGCCTCTGACCAACCATATCAAGTTTAGGATTGTTGTGTTTTATGTGCAAAAGAACAAAGAGGCTCGAACTTAAGTTCGAGCCTCTCAGGTTTTCCAACCATATCAAGTTTAGTATTGTTGTGTCTTCTGTGCAGAAGATCAAAGAGGCTCGAACTTAAGTTCGAGCCTCTCAGGTTTTCCAACCATATCAAGTTTAGGATTGTTTGGTCACATGATATGAGCAAAAGAACAAAGAGGCTCGAACTTAAGTTCGAGCCTCTCAGTTTTTCTAACCATATCAAGTTTAGGATTGGTGTCTTATATGCAAAAGAACAAAGAGGCTCGAACTTAAGTTCGAGCTTCTGAGGTTTTCTAGCCATATCAAGTTCAGGATTGTTGTGTCTTATGTGGAAAAGAACAAAGAGGTTCGAACCTCTGAGCTTTTCCAACCATATCAAGTTTAGGATTGTTGGATCACATGATATGAGCCTCAGCTTTTCCAACCATATCAAGTTTAGGATTGTTGTGTCTTATGTGCAAAAGAACAAAGAGGCTCAAACTTAAGTTTGAGCCTTTTAGCTTTTCCAGTCATACCAAGTTTTCAGCCATATCAGCCATACCAGCTTTAAGTTCTAGCATTTTCAGCTTTTTATGCCTTAGGAAGAGGGTCGAACTTGGCAGGCTCGAACTTAAGTTCGAGCGTGTTAGCTTTTCAACCCATATCAGACGTAGGATTGTTGGGTCACATGTTGTGTCTTATTTCATCATTGGATCCTTTGGATATTTCATCATTATATCAAGTCTCAGTCTGTGGATGTTACACTTGAACTTAAGATCTAGTCTCTTATCTTTTTCAGCAAAACGAATAGTATTTTTAACTCAAATATATTTTCAAATTTAAACACAAGGGGAACGAACTTAAGAGCCTCGAACTTTGTAAATTTGATTTTAATCTATAATCTAAAGTATAATAATTAGAGAGAATAGTATTGATAATAAATTTGATGACTATGAATGAGAAATTTGATGTTATTATATTGATATTGTTTGTTATTATGTTGATGTGATTTAAAAAAAAAAATTTTGTTTGATTTTCAGGAGCAATGGAAAACACAAATGAATTTCAAAGCAATGTGATCGATAATGTATTTTCATTGGAAAATTTATCAAAAACAAGTGGGATGAAGGTTCCTTCAAATAGGATTAAGGTTCAGAAATCTTTTGATTTGACACATAAAGAAGACATGAAATGGTTTGCTGATACTTATGATCATGAAGGAAACTTCAAAGCAGATGTACATTTATTTATGACAGATGCAGGATCTACATATGGTGATATGGGCAATATTGTTCATGTCAAAGAAGGTGTAAATTCACAAGGCACACCATGTTTTACGTGTAAAGTGCTTCCAGATGGTGAGAATATTAATGCAAATAAGTTCTGCTTATCATGGGAGACTTTTTGTTTGGATGATATGAAAGATAGTATCTCAAAATCTGATCAATCATTAGGTTCAATTGGATCGATTGAATCAATAGATGACTTAGTGATAATTATAAAAGAAGCCAAAAGATTAACACAGAAGTCAAAATCTTTGAAGAGAAGCTCAGATGTATTTGAGAGATCTAAGAAACGAAAGTTGAAAGGTTCTTCAAATAAAGATGTAGGATCATCTTCAAAGTCTGTACAAAACGATGAAGATGTATCAATCCGACATTTAGATAATAAGAGTGAAGAAACAAAAGATACGGTAGTGCAGCCACAAGAAAATAAAATGATGGATTTACTACTTCAAAAACAAGAATACTATGCTTTCGGTTCTGATGCAGTATTTAATGTTGATGTAAAAAGATGTTTTCCAGCACCATCGAATTACGTATATCAAAAATTAAACAGAGATTGGGTGCGTACATTAATGAATGATTTTATCTTGGCTCCGAAAGAGAATGAAGTTCTTGCAGTTGTCATGCCTATTGATCCAAGTGTCAGAATACCTCTAAAAACTTTATCTCATGATGATATTGATAAACTTGAGTATCGGATAATATCTGGACATCATTCAATTAGTGCAGCTAAAACTTTACAAACTGTTAATTCTCCGATGGTGACATTATAGTTACGACAACAATTTAGATATAGAAAAGCAAAAATTATAGTAAATTGTCCTCCAAAAATTTCAAGGGAGATATCTAAAGAGGCTAATTTGATGGTAGCAAAGTCATTACAGAAGGAACCATTTGTTGATCAACTTTTACAAGCTAGATCTCAATGGAAAGCCAATGGATGTCCATCCAAACCTCCTCCAGGTGTTAATCAGAGTAAAAGAGAATTTATATCATGGCAGGTATGTTTATATTCTTTGTATTTTTTATGTTTTAGTTATTATATATTATTATTTTTTAAAACTTGTATTTATTTAAACTATATGTTCTTTTTTGCAGAATTTTGTAGAGACTACAGAGAAAACTTTACAAAAAGGATTTATAAAGAATGATTTACATCTTCTTTTATGTAATGATGAGGAATGGAAGAATTGGATATCAATAATCCGTTTATATAGTTAAGGGGCACTGCTTAATACAAAGGGTGAAGTGCCAAATATCAAAAGAGATTCAACAAAAGATGTTATATCGACATCTGCAAAGATGGTAGCAATGAAAGGTGGTCAATTGAAGTAGGCACCAGGGACAGTTATATTAGGTCCGACATTATTCAGATGTATTGCAGGTTTAGACAATAAAGAAATTTTAGAAATTCAAAAGGCAATTTTAGAGAAGAAAATTTTGTTAAAAAAGGCAAAATCATTGAAGCACATGGTTGACATGGAAGAAATGGCATGGAGATTAAAGACAGATCGTGTCTTGAAAAATGCTATAATTGCATTTTTTATTGATTTAACAACAGAGGTTTTGACTTGGGAAAAGCTCTGTGAGAAATACAATATCACAGATATACAATATGAAAAAATTAAAAGTTATAGTGAAACATTTGTGAAAGACTCATTAAACAGGGCAAAGAAGTCTCCTCCTTTACCAAAGGCTGCCATAACTTTGTTGAGTCATTTGTATAGAGTTGCAATGGGAATAAAAACCACAGCAAATGTTATTCCATGGTCAATCTATGGATTTGGTTTTGATTTGAACATGGTGGAAAGTTGTTGTGCAGAGCAAGTTCTTCCATTCAATATTGTTTTCTTTAGGTTTGATTCAGAACTGTACAGTTTACATAGTCGAGAATGCATTTCAGCAACGTTCTTCTCCAGATTGATTTTTGCACTCAACAGGATGAATTTCGAGACAGAATATGTTCTAGTATCTTTTATTGATTTCCTCTATGTCCATATGCTTGTGGAAGGAGTTCAACATACAGCTACAAAAATGACTTTCAAAATTGGAGCCATTCAGAGTAGTAATCCTTCCATCAAAGGAGAGATGGATTTTGCAATAGTGCTTATGTACATTAGCAAAGAGGATAATTATCAGATGATTGATAGAATAGATCAAGCAAATCTAAATATTTTTGCTCATAAAGGTCTCGATGAATTCATAGAAAAAAATTTCATTGATGATTTCATCAACAGTTTTGCTCATGAAGACAGCTATGTTATAGAGTTGTATTGTCGAGGAGTTGTTCTTCAAAGAAGTTTATCTAAAAAACGTAGATGTTTTGGTATATGTTTAGACGTTGAAGAAAAACAATTAGAATCAATTTGCTCTTCAGTTTTTGAGAATGACCCTTCTTTGCATCAATGGTGTGATATCAGTAATCAAGATACAGATATCAGGAATCAAGATACAGATAATACAAATGTATTCGAGAATGTTGATGTTGAGATTGATGTACAACCTAGTGGAGAAGAATCAAAAAGTAATGAGGATGATACAGAAACCGATGAACATATTGTTACAATGGATGAAGATACTGCAGGTACTTCAAATGTATGAGAAGAAAAAGCAGCTTGAGAAAATATTGATTCCATGTAATGTAATGAATACCATAATTTTCAAAGTATATTTTTCTTTATATGCTAGTGATGATTGCATTTCTTGAACAATAGATTTTTATTTTGAATATATTAGCATGTTGAATAAAGTGATGTGAATCGATTATATTTAAATATTTTTATTTATTGTTAATATCATATGCTTGTGAGCTAAAATTAGACATCTCTTGTCTATTCGAGTAATTTAATAATTATTGTCAATGATGCATAGATTCATATGCATAGACACACACATATATTCATATAGCAGGACACACACACATTTATGACTCTTTTGTTTGAAAAAATCTGAAACATATTGTTTTTAAAATTATGATGCATTTGATTAAATACAATTTCAAAATGTACGGTTAAGATGCAAATATTGAACTGTGCTTGTGCGGTTTTTAAAATCGAAAGCTTATTGTTTGACGTAGATGCATAGAGAAATTAATTATAAGTGTTTAGAAAGAGAAATTAATAGATAGATAGAGAAATTAATAGATAGATTTTTATCATAAAGAGAAATTAATTGAGAAAATAAGTATTGATATGTCTGCATATTGTATTGATTATTCATATATATCTTTTGGATTTCTTTTTATTATAGATGTTAACAAAAAAAAAACATTTCATAAGTGATGATGGTATTGAAAAGCTTATTGGCCATTTCGAGGATGAAACGAGTACTGTACATGAGCAAAGCTCTTTTCAAACACCAAATAAGCTATCTAATGTCATGGAGAAACAACATGCTAGGCCTTTTTGGATTTTACCAGGTATATTGTCTAATATTATGATTATTTTATTCAATTTATAACTCATTTATTGAAGATATATCAATAAGTTATCTTAACACATTCTTTTTAGTTATTGTGTATTTATTATCCTCATTGTTTGATAGATGCAGAGAATATCTATCATCCACTTCATATAAGGAACAATTTTCTCTTTCTCGATCTAAATGCCCTTTTGTTTAGCAAAGATATAAGATGGAACAAATTAGAGAAAGATTATGTCAAAAATCATTCAAATATTGATGACCAAAGAATATTTATAAGTCGGAGATGTTTTGAATTTTTAGATTCTATTCTTCAACACTTTCATGTTGGTGTTTGGTCATCCACATTTAAAAATAATATTTTGAACAATGTGATATTCATTGAGAAACATACAAAAAAAAGATATTCTTTTTTTATGGTGAGGAGTCAAGAAGATTATTATATGGATCACATTGAAGAAATATATAAACCAGATCAACTTATCATTAATGATAGTTTCTTCAAAGGTTCTATCCCAATAGAAAATTGCATCGACATTACCCCTTATCAAGCAAGACATGATCATTCAGTATCGAGTGATCTTCTACCCTATGTTTTGAGCTTCATCCAAAGAGATGATATTTTGCTCAATCGAATCAGACAACCACATATCATCAAAGAACATCTTATATTTCCTATGTTTCAACTTGCAATGGAGAATTCATCGTCTATGTTAGACCATGATATCTTGAGTGAACCAAATGATCATTCAAATGATCATTCAGATAACTTGAGAGTATCTTCTTTTGATGACTATGAAGTACATAATAATAGTGAGAAAAAGCTAGATGCTCCATTGATTTGCAACAAAATTGAAAAGGAACATACAACAATAGCATCGACAAAGCTAGAGGTTCCATTGAATTGCAAGGAAATCGAAAAGGGAGATCTAGCAACAGTGGTTTCAACATTTGGTGTTCCACTTTTAAATAAAGAGCAGCTAAAATTGTTACAAATGTGCTACAAAAATAAAAGCATGAGAGAAAATCATGCAATAGTGTATGCTACAAGGTTGGGCTATCGACAAAGTCGTTTCATAAGTGGAGTTGCAGCAAAAGCATACATAAAAAGGTTACAAAAGGCATACCTTAATTTAATAGGTAAAGAAATTCTTCATACAATATTTATGTTTCTTTTAATATCTGCAGTCAAATATTTATAAAACTTCTCTTTTGCAAGATAAAGAAAAACGTTGACGGCAAGGTGGATGATTAAATTTATCTCAAGATCTTTTGATTGGTTTGAAGATAACCCATTTTTTAAATGTTAGTTTCCTTGTTTCATGAAAGATTGTTTTTCTTGTATATATATATACATACATATATATATATATATATATATATATATATATATATATATATATATATATATATATATATATATATATATATATATATGAAGTTTTTTCTAGGCTTAGTCTACTTTTGATTATATTGATTGTAAGAAAAACTATAAAAGGAAATTGGAATCCCAATCCCATGAATATAAAATCATGCATTTAAATCAATTTTGTTATGTTTTCTTATGTATTATCAATTTTAATTCATTATAAGTCTTGAATATTGAGAGAAATGATAATGGCTTAATTAAAGTTATCTTTAATTACTGTAATTATGAAGTAATATAGAATGTAAAACAATTTAGTTGATTTTTATATAAATCTAATTAACTTCAAATTTTTTTGCAGAACAAAATGCTGATTTGCATATAAACTACAAAGAAAACAAAAGGTTGGCATTGATGTCTTGCTGGTCTTCACACATGTATGAATCTTCATCAAGAAAGCAAGGATTTTCTTCATTCCCAAGAGATGAAAGAAGGGTATTGATACTGGAAATGAATGGCATTTTGCTCAAGACAAATGATAAGGAAAGGGGTGATCTATTACTTGAATCTTTGCAAAACCATATGAATTTTATTGAAGAGAACACAAGAATTGCACATTACGTTCGCAAGGATGCATTATATTTCTTGGATTTTTGTATGGATCTTTTTGAAGTGTGGATTTGGACCACAGAAAGACTGTCGATAGCTCAAAGAACACTTGCAATATGTTTTCCAAAACACCATCAAAGATTTCATATTATAGCAGGTCAGGGTGCATGCCAAAAAACTGATATCCGTATCAGATATAAGTTTGTGCATCATAAAAACTTGGATACAATTTGGAAAATTTTTCCACATTTGGATGGAAATAATACCATTATTTTTTATGATACATTATATCATGTGATTTGGAATATGAAAGGCACTTATGTAATTCTACCGAAGCTATGGAGGCAATCATCAGAGGAGTTGGAAAACTTTTTATCCAAAACAATGATTCCTTGGCTTTATGGATGGATTTGCTCAAAGAACAGACGTTCTTATACATGCAATACAATTGTAAATGAGAGACCTTGTGATAGAGAAACATATTATGTACTTGAACAATATATTAAGAAACGATATAAATGATTTTAAAATATTTGAACATCATGTATTTTATTGGTGTTTTTAAACACCATATATTTTTGGGACTGTTCAACCAAGTGAAAAATTATTGGTAGCCTAAATTGCATATATTTGAGTTATTACTGAATTCGATTGTTTTTCAAAGCTCTAAATTAGTATGATAGATTTATTATAAAATTATATGAAATAATCTTTTT
>CM035434.1:57082371-57149871 GCA_020310875.1 Ceratopteris richardii
GATTAAGTCCATCTTTGGCATCTGCATAGAAGCTTGATATTTCATCAAACACCACATCTCTGGTTACCTTCACTTGTCATCTGAGTGGGTTATAAAATGTATATACCTTTTGCTAAAGGGAGTACCCAATGAAGATACATTTCTTTGCTTTTGGGTCAAGCTTTGTTCTCGGCTGATCTAGAACATGTACATATGTGATACATCCAAATACTTTCAATATGTGATAAGTTTGTCTTTTTACCTATAAAATTCTCTTCAGGTATAACTTGATGTAAAACATCAGTTGGAGTTCTATTCATGATGTATACAGCAGTATGCACAACTTCTACCCAATAACAATGAGGCATATTCTTCTCAGCCATCAAGGATCTTGCTATTTCTACAATATGCCTATTTTTGCATTTAGCAACACCATTCTATTGTGGTGTGTACGTGCATGAATATTGATGTCAAATTCCATGACTTTTTAGAAAATTATTGAACTCATTTGACTTGTATTCACCTCCTCCATCAGATCTTAATGTTTGAATATACTTCTTTGTCTTCTTTTCCACCATAAATTTAAAATTCTAGAAGTGAGTGAACACCTCTTCTCTTTCATGAAATATACCCATACTTTCCATGTGTGGTCATCAATGAAAGTAACATAAAGCCCGTAACCGCCCATAGATGTGGTCTTTGCGGACCCCAAATATCTGTATGTACTATTTCTAGCACATTCTCACTAACATGCTTGTCATGCAGAAATGATGCTCTTGAATGTTTACCAAATTGACATACTGCACATACCTTTTGTATTTCTAAAACTTTGAAATTTCGTAGTCCATTAACAATCTCCTTTGACTGCATCAATTTTAGCCTCTGCAAGTTGCATGTCCAATTTGTTTATGCCAGATCTCTATATCAACAATAACTCCTTCACCTTTTGCAAACATTCATCTCAAGAATTTTCACATTTAATATGAACATCCTACCCACTTTGTTTCCTTTGGCAATCAATCATCCATCCTACTTCTACTCTTCTACATATAACCCATCAACATTGAGCCTGACTTGTAATCCCTGGTCAACCATTTGTCCAACAGAAACAAAATTCTTTCTTTTATTTGGAACATGCAACATATCAATGAGATGTTTTACCTTTCTATCCTCCATAGACAGTGCTATGTTTCATGTATGCTCGATAGGGTGTGATGTGTCATCATCGGTTTCAACATACCCATGAACTCGCAATTTTTGCAAACTACTAAACCATTTCATATGACTGATCATGTGATTTGAAGCACCTAAATCAACATATCAGACATTACCATTTGATTTCAAAACACCAGCAGACATTGTATTCATCATATGATGTTGAACCATGAACAACTTCTTAGAATCATCTACACTTTTGGATGCATAATTGTTTTGCTACCTTCTATTATTTTGATTCTTCAGCCCACAATCATGTTCAAAGTGTCAAGGTTTACCACAATTCAACATCCTTTACTCTCATTACCTGAATCATTTCTTTGGAAATTTCTATGGCCTCTTTGGCTCCCCCTGCCTCAAAATTATCCTCTACCTCCTACATGATTTTGATGTTGAGCTAAGTCTTGGTTACTGTTTCCTCTTCCACTTTGAAAACCTCTACCTCTGCATCTTCCTCTGCCAGAGTAGAATACCTACTCAAAAGCAGGTTTTCTCTGGGATTTTGAGTCCTCACTCCTCACCAAGATTCTTTTCTTCAATAATCAACATGGACATCAGATCATCAAAGTTTGTAATATTTTCCTTGGTCTATATAGAAGTTTTGAACTGCTTATATGTAGCTCCTAAACCACGAAGGCACACTTTCAATTTATCATCATCATCATCATCTATATTCACACCAATAGATGGGACTCACATATGCTTTTGATTTTTAGGGTGTAGTCACTTATTAACATGCCCATTTTCTCCAATGTATGCAACTCATTCTTGAGTTGCAATTTATGTGCCTTTGTATTGGTCTCATACAATGTGACCAAACTATTACAAGCCTCTTTCAGAGTCTTGGCATCCTATATGTGGCCAATCATGCTATCTTATATGCTAACAAATAGCCAATACATTAACGTTCATGCTCCTTGATTCCATTCCTCATATGCTCTTAATTGGTCTGCAATCCGATTCCTCTCTAGTAAATGTGGAGCATTTTCGTTCTCTGCTTTGATGTACTTCTAGTAGTCCTTTCCCACTAGGAAATTTGTCATTCCGAATCTCCAAGCATGGAAGTTGCTCTTGTCTAGCTTATCGCACATAAGAGTTGATATATTTGGGTAGTGATGCATGTGAACATATTAGGCCCATTGGGGAACTTTTTTCCCTCTTTAGGAGGTTTTTTTCCCCTAGCTTGTATATATGCCTATAAACCTAATGGGTAACTTATCTTTGTATATTCTCCTGGTAATACATTCAGTATTGTGTGTTGTGTTCCAAGCTTCTTCTTCTTCTTCCTTCTGTTCTTTGCATGCTTTTGCAGACCTCAAACTCCAACAATCCGTATCAGAGCAGGTAGCTGCTTCATCTAGGGCATCATCGATACCCTTCTGGTCATAATACCAAAATCACATAAACATTGGTGACCATGCTCAACATGGTAGGAGATCAAAGTAGCTTTGCTTTGTGGTGTCGAAATCATGATCTGAGCTTGTTTCAACCTCTAAACACACTACTATAGCACTTATGCATGCAATTTCATCTTTTTGTGCCAAAGATATATACAAGTTTTGATTCACCATTATAAGCGTCTTGAAGTCTGCTACAAGTTTACCAGAACCTATTAGGTTAGTTTTGTTCAACTTTTTTAGATACAATCATTTTTTTGCATCATGGTATTTTGGTCAATGGCTGTGGTTGAAAGCAGTGATGTATTCCGTATGTTGGCTATTGAGGATAAGTTGGATAATACTAATTATCCATTATGGGCTTATATGATACATCATGTTTTGGTCGCAAAAGGATTGTGGAATATTATGTAGGTGTTTGAAAAATGTTCTATTACACCTACAAACATAGTTGTTGAAGGTGATGCAAATGGAGTTGAAGATGGTGATATTCTTGAGGTTCCTGTTTGTGCTACAGTTCCTATTGCACCTACTATAGAGCAAATTTGTTGGGATGGCGGAGATGCTCAGGCACATGCATTGATAATCTTGTCTATCAAACATGCCATTATTCCCCAGATTCACTCCTGCAAAACAAGAAAGGATGCTTGGGATACACTAATCACATAATGCCAGACTAGGAATGAGGCTCATATTTCTTACCTCCAAAAATAGTTCGAGAGTGAGTTAATGAATGAAATAGATTCCATGGATAGTTTTCTAACAAAGATCAAATATTTGAAGGAACTATTGACTTTTGCAAATGAACTCTTGCTTGATAGTTCACTTGTGTAGACTGTTCTGAATGGTGTTCCCGTTTCATATCAAAGTTTTGCTTCTACTCTTTGTTTGATAATGAAACGCAATACAATTGGCTTAACATTTGAGGAGTTTGTCTCTGTTTAGTTGCAAGAAGATTAGCCTAGGTAGAACAGGTCCATTATGCATTTTGCAGATCAAGCTTTCCTCACTAGTCGGAAGGGTAAAGGTTGTGAAGAGAGATGGTGGATGCAATCCGAAGATGAGTTGGTGCTGCTACAACCAACTTCGCACTAGCCAATTGAGACTTCAGAGTTGATTAGTAGACCTTTGAGCTTCCTAGATCTACCAAAATATCAGCCAAGTATTTTGGAACATGTATCTCAAAAGTTTAAGTCAAGACAAACTAGTTGCAAAATGACTAACTCCAAAAACTTGCTGTTTTTTAACATACTCCTGTTGAAAAAAATGAGCAGTTCTCTCAACCTAGTAGGGATTAGATAAATTCCTTTTGGGAATAGCAAATAGACTTAGCAAGATTCCCAATACAAGTTGAAACATTTCAAATGATCAATTGAGCACTGCGAATAAATTTTTTGCACTGAGAGAGCAATCCCACGCATGTTAAAACTCTGAAAAATGATTAGTAGAGCTTAAGATATGAGCTTCTGAAGTTACTACTCTGAGTGAGTATAGTAGAGAACAAAACATAGAAGTAGAGAATGATGAATGTATAGATTCACATAAGATTACAACCACATTGGCAATGAATATTTGCACAATGGGAGTAGAATGATAGATCTATGGAGTAAGCTCTTCAATCTCTACAAAATGACATGAAGTGGTCACGTACAAGGCTTGCTAATCACCACTTCCTTCTTGCTCTTTTTATAGCTTCTTTTGGAGGGAGTTTTGAATTTGAATTTGAATGGCTCCACCTAAAAGTGATCCCCAAAGTTAGGAAATATTGCCTCAACTCACTAATTTGTGGTTTTAGGTAGTTAGAGCCACAAGCTTTCTTTTTACATCATGGATGAGGTAAGACATTCTTTTCTTTTTTCTTTTTCACAATTACAAGAGCTAAAATGTACTCTTATACAAGAGGTGTCCACATGACTACACATATGACTACACATATGACTACACATATGACTACAAATGAACATAAATCAAATAATATCAAGCATTTAAGATTGGGTAAAATGCACCAAGAGCTCCCCCTCATGCCTAACATGCTTGGCTTCTAACTATATCTTCAATTGTCCTTGGTTTCCTGCAAGCCAGTCATCAACTTGAATGTACTTAACTTTGTACCATCAAGAGCTTTAGTCAACATATCTGCACATTGCATATCTGTAGAGACATAGGATAGTTGAATATCCTTCATCATTAGCTTCTCCCTTACATAATGATAGTGGACTTCAATATGCTTGGTTTTAGCATGGTATACTGGATTAGCTGCAAGATGTGGTGAGCTTGTGTTGTCACCAAAAATGTGAGGTGTTGAAGAATAGAATGAAGTCCAAGATCTGTGTACAAAGACTTTAACCACATGATTTCTTGAGTTGCATTAGCCAAACCTCTATATTCGGCTCAGTAGAAGATAATTCCATGGTTGGTTGCTTCTTGGATGATGAAAAAATTATCTTTAAACCTGCAAATGATACATACCCATATGTGCTTCTTCTATCATCTCTAGATCCAGCCCAATCCGCATTTGAGTAGACCTTTAGCTCAATATCTGAAGTAAATGGATAAAACAAACCTTCATTCATGGTCCCCTTTAGGTACTTGAGGCCTCTCTTGGCCGCTTCCATATGTAGTCTTCTCGGCTTATGCATAAACTAACTCTATATGCTAACACTATAGCATATATCCTTCCTTGTGAGTGTTGAATAGTTCAAACTTCCAACCATGATTTGATAGCTTGTGATGTCTTCAATTGGATCTCCTTCATAAGCACTAAGCTTATGATTTTGCTCCATAGGTTTACCTGCACACTTGGTATTTCCATCTTGAACTTGACGAGCATGTCATGCACATACTTCCTTTGTGTGATGTATATACGAGAACCTGGGTAGATTAACTCCAATCCAAGAAAATAAGTGAGTGGTCTGAGGTCACTTATTTTGAACTCCTCCTTCATTTGAGTCTTTACCTATTTGATTCCTTCAAGATCATTGCCTGTGATAATAATATCATCAATGTACACACATAAATAGATCATTTCATGTCCATTCCTCTTTATGAACAAAGAGGTATCTGCCTTGCTAGCTTTGAATCTTTGGTCCTGCAAATAAGTCACCAATCTAAAATTCCAAGCTCTTGGAGCTTGCTTCAATCCATACAAGGCTTTCTTTAATTTGCATACATAGTTAGGATGATGTGCATCCTCATATCCAGGAGGTTGTTCCATATACACTTCCTCTAAAATCCATCCATTCAAGAAAGCATTTTTTAAATCAAGTTGATAGAGCTTCCAATTTCTAGATGCAACAAGACTAATGATAACTCTAATTGTAGGCATTTTTGCAACAAGAGAGAAAGTATCCTCATAATCAATACCATGGGTTTGAGCAAACCCTTTAGCAACTAACCTTGCTTTATGTCTATTTATACTTCCATCTAGATTCCTCTTGATTTTGTATATCCATTGAGATCCAATTACCTTCATAGATGGCTTGTTATGTACAAGCTCTCAAGTGTCATACTCCTTCAAGGCTTCCATTTCTTCATCCATTGCATCTCTCCAAGCTTTCTTGCTTTATGATTCTTTGAATGTGGTAGGTTCTTCATTGGTTGAATCCTTTGCAATGTAGATTGAGTGCTTGGTGACCAAAGAAGTATCATAACCAAACCTCTCCGGTTTCTTCTTCTCCCTTGAAGACCTTCTAAGTGGTTGATGTGAGCTCTTGGGTCCATATGTAGCATCATGCATTTTTGCTTTACCTTTTTTCTTCCATAACTTTAGTCTTTCCAAGTCTTCTAGGTCAATCTCCGAATCACTTTCTTCAATTTGCTTTGACTCCTTTGGTTGAAGTGATGGAAAATCTTCATCCAAGTCATAAGACAACTTCATTTTCCTATCATCATCAAACCATGATTTGTTTTCATCAAAAATTATATCTCTACTCACAGAAAATCCTTTATTAGTTGGATTCTACAATCCATATCCTTTTTGGTTTTGGTCATAACCAATGAATATGAACTTCTCTGCTTTGGGATCCAATTTCCCTCTTAACTTGAGAGGGAATGTAAGCATAGGCTAAGCATCCAAAAATTTTACAATGCTCTAGACTAGGTCTTATTCCATTCCACACTTAATATGGAGTGGTTCCATCTAGTGACTTTGATGGAAGTCTATTTATGAGATATGTGGCTATAGACACAACCTCTGCCCGCAGGTAGTTTGGCAATCCCTTTTCATTGAGCATGGACCTTGCAACTTCAACAATAGCTCTGTTTCTCCTCTCTACTACACCATTGAGTTTGGGTGTATACCTTGTAGTGAATTCCCTTTTAATGTCTCTTTCATGCAAGAAGGTGTAGCTCAAGCGTAAGCACCACCTCCTTTACTTGTCAATTCGCGGAGACGTGAGGACCGGTATGAAGACCACGAGCAAGTGAAGGCACAAGTGTGTGAGTGAAAGCACACAAACATGCACACACATACACACACACACGCACAAAGTAAGATCAAAGAGAGGAACAATGGAAAGCTTCGATTGCAAAAGAGTTCTCTTACAAAAGCTCTATTCTCTAACAAGCTAACCTCAAAAATGAGCTCTCTAGCTCTTTTTATAGTTTTTTGACTAGTTTTGGCCCTGTCCAGACCTAGTGTCCGGCCTAGTTAAAAATTAGGTTCCAGGGCTTATTTGAGGGCTCAAACGGAGTCTAAAAATTATGAAAATTGGTAGGATGATACTTCTAATGCTCCTCAAGCTTGAGGACTCCTCGGCTTGCACAAAATGGAGCTACAAAAATAGAAAATGGTATTTACAATGGTTTTAGTGATGGAAATCACTATTTTTGTAGGGAATTCTTCTGAAAAGTTGACATGTACTTCTTGGATCTCCCTACTTGCTCCTTCTTCTTGTGTGTCCACCTCTTAGTTGTGTTCCTATTCTTTGTCCATGACCTTCAGCTTGGATCTCGAGATGACCACTGATCCTTCCTCTTTATAGGTACCCACATCTGTAATCGCCCTTGTTGAGCTGCAGCTAATTTCTTAGGCACCCAAACTTGTTGGATACCTTGTGATTGAGCTTGTCCGAGCTGCTTCCTTCGTCTTCTGACCTGGTTGGCTTGCCTGGATGGGATTTGTGGGGGCAAGGCTGGTGGTTTCTCTCCTTTGCGTACCCAGATCTGCATCATGCTCGGAACTGCTTTCTTATCGAATGGTGTCTTTCTATTTGATGTATCAATTGTCGTGATCGGTTGTGTTTGCCTCTGTGGTGGACTTACTAGTGTGGCTACTTGATTCTTTGGAGAAGAAGAAAGATCCACCCGCCTTCGAACCTGTTCTTCCACGATTGACTCCTTCTGCATCATATAGCTTTTGACACATACAACATCTTCTTCCATATGATTAGTCTTAGAAGAGCTAAGAGAGTGTGTGGTGCCATGATCTGGGAGCATGCAGTTCTCTAATTCTAATGTAATGCATTGTTCATGTACCCAAACTTGAAGAATTTGACTTCTTAGGTTTAAGTTGACTGCATTGTCATAAATCCAATCTTGTCCTAAGACAAGTGGTTCTGTAAGGTTCTCATCTTGACACACTAGCACTTTGACTTTCATTGGAACATCTTGCATGTAGATGGGAAGTTCCACCTCGCCCAAACAAGGGGTTTCCACACCTCCCAATCCTATGAGATAAGCTTCTATGGGATTGATGTTCAACTGCAAGTCTTGGCAGTAGGAAAGTCGAACTCCACTACTTGTTGCACCTGAGTCAATCAATGCTTTCACCATCCTTGCACCCTTCCCTTGTCCGACCTCTATGGTCACAAAGGGTCTTCGGTCAATGACTTGAGAAGTCGCTATGTCTGATTTTTTTCTGATAGGATATTGCGCACGTTGGCATGTGTCACATTTCTTCACATAGGTATGTGCATCCATATGAAGAGTTGGCCACCAAAGTCCTGAGAGCAGAATGGTCTTCATTACTCGATCAGGACCAAAGTGTCCACCTCCAACACCGTTGTGTGCAGTCTCTAAGACCTTTAAATAGTCTGATTCATGAACGCATAGTCTTAAGTAACCATCTTTGGCTCTTCGGTATAGATTGTCCCCTACTAAGGCATAGCCTTGAGCCTCTTGCTCCATGCTTCGTCTTCTTGCTAGACTAGCCTCTTTGGGTAATCTTCCCGATCTCATAAACTCTACCAATGGAGCACTCCAATCTGGAATTAATGACACTTGATAAAGGGTTGCATGCTCCACTAGGGGTCTCTCTCTGCACATTGGACAATTCTTAATCCACTCATGTATTTCTTTGTCCATGCTAGGCCAATACACTCCTAAATGCTTCAAATTTGCAACGTTCGTTGTTTAGAATAGTGATTTCCTAGCAATCCTTCATGAGCTTGTTGCAACCAACTACTATGTTCATCATCCTCGACACAACAAGCTAATACACCCTCACTATCTTGTTTGTACATGCTTCCTACCAATATGTGATATTTTTGTGATTTTACAACTTCTTGTGATGTTTTCACATTCTTATTTGCAGGGCCGAAGGTTAGGACTGGTACCAACTTATTTGCCCATTTAGGAAAAACTTCTAAATTGAACAGATAAGCATCGGGTAATTTATCATACACTCCTTGTGGTGACTCTCCTGAAGTGATGCGAGAAAGGTGATCTGCCCGAAGGTGGGTTCTACCTTTCCTGACAACAACTTCAAAGTCATATTCCATTAGTAAGAGGAACCATCTTACTAAGCGTCCAGTATTGCAAGGTTTATTGACCAAATATAACAAAGCTTGATGAAGAGTGAAAAACTTGAACTTGTTGGCCAATAAATAGTGTCTAAACTTCTTCACAGCATATACCATGCCTAAGCCCTCTCGCTCAGTTGTGGTATAGTTTCGTTCAGCTGCGGTGAGTTGTCTACTAGCATATGCTATGGGCAAGTCTAAGTTACCTTCACTTGTGGGTTGTGCTAGCACACATCCTATGGCATGATTGGATGCATCCACATGTACATGGAATGATTTATTCCAATCAGGAGTGGTCAGTATTGGTGCCGTGCACAAACGTTTCTTCAGTTCATTGAAAGAATTCTCGCATTCATCGTTCCACTCAAAATTAGACAAGGCATAAAGGGGTCTAGCTACGGTAATATCCACAATGGCCCATAAAGGCTTGTACCTCTTTAACATTCCTTGGCCGTGGCAGCTCTGCTATGGCTCGTACCTTATCTTCATCTGTTGAGATTCCATTCTTAGAAACAATATGACCTAAGATTTTACCTTGACGCACCATGAACACACACTTTTCTGGGTTCAGACACGCTCGATATTCTCTACACTTGTTGAAGATTTTTCTGAGCTCAGGGATGTGAAACCTTCTTTCTTGGGAATGAGCACATAAATCATCCACATACACTTCTAAGCTCTTTCGCAAGAACTCTTTGAAGACATGACACATGAGCCTTTGGAATGTTGCAAGTGCATTGGTGAGCCCAAATGGCATCACACGAAATGCAAAGATTCCCCACTCTGTAGCAAAAGCTGTTTTGTGTTGATCTTCTGGGGCAATGGCTACTTGATTGTAACCTGAAAATCCATCAAGGAAGCTATAAACTTCCTTGCCTACAACACGCTCCAATAGGTGTTCTGTGATTGGAAGTGGATAACTATCTCTGATCGTAGCGGCATTAACTTTTTTAAGGTTAATACACACTCGCAACTTCCCGTTCTTCTTGGGTACCACTACAATGGGGGACACCCATTCAGTATGCTCAATCTCATAGATGAATCCAGCTTCAATCAGCCTATCAATTTCTTCTTTTATTTTGGTTGCATATGTATCATTATATGTGTAGGGCTTCTGTTTGGTGGGCTTGGCATCAGCAGTCATGGGGATAGTATGAGAACAAATTCTTGGGTCTACCCCTTTCAAGTCTCTATAGTGCCATGCAAACACATCCCTATATTGCCTTAATAGAGCTACAAGCTCCATTTCTTCTCTTGCACTTAGGTCATCTCCTATATATGTGCATCTCTCTTCGTTCTCTTTGATGGTCACTACAATCTTCTTGGTCTTTTCTTTATTATCATATGATTCTCTTATGATGGCCTCTCTCTTAGGCATTCGTACCAAAATTTTGCGGTCGTCAACTTCATATTTCTTGAAGTTTTTTGGTACTTCAAACAATGATTCCTCCTCTTCTTGTTTCACTACTTTTCTTTTCTTTTTCTTTTGACTGCTCTCACTTCCATCCTTTGAATTTACAGTTTTAATACTTGTGAGAGGTTCTTCTTCTTTCTGGGTGAACACTCCTATATCTTCTAGATAGTGCTGCTCTGAGTTAAAGCAACTATCCATCACAATGGACTCTATATCATCGTCATTCTCTTCTTCTTCTATGACATCACTAGGGTCACATTCTTCTAGCAAGGGTTGACACATGAACACTGAGATATCATAACCCTCCTCATCACAATGAGGTGTCCATTGTTCTTCATTGACAGCAATGTCCATGGTGGCTAAGATTTCTGGCCAGCCATGAGGCTCAAATTCCTCATTTGGAAAGATCATCGGTGTGTAGGCAGGGTCTCTAACTGGTCTATCTCCTGGTGAAGTTCCTTCTTCTCTCGCTTTCAAGCATTTTTCCTCTTCCTCTACAACCTTGCACATCCACAAATGAGTATCTTCGTGCAGCCATGATGGATCACGTGAACTTTCAGAATGCACAGAGATGGAATCTTCTTTCGCTTTGTGGATAGGATTCCACTGTAGGGGTGGCACATCTCTGAAGGAGTAATCCTTCAAATTGACCTTGGTGGTGACCCCTAAGTGTTGTAAGTACAAGGAGTTGGTTCCCCAATCCTGTACTATTTGCAATTGTCGTAGGAAGGGTCTTCCTAGGATCATCTCATAGACGTTATTTTTCT
The DNA here is from genome assembly GCA_020310875.1 of Ceratopteris richardii. Classification (NCBI taxonomy): domain Eukaryota; kingdom Viridiplantae; phylum Streptophyta; class Polypodiopsida; order Polypodiales; family Pteridaceae; genus Ceratopteris; species Ceratopteris richardii. The sequence goes on from CM035434.1 coordinate 57,093,884, forward strand.
CAAAGTCACATATAGCAAATGTATGTTCAAACTCCACACCACGTGGTTAGAGTTATCCCTTCGAGCAATCCTAGAGGTCTTTCAAAATGACCATCGGCCATTTGAAGCTTCATTCTAGTTGGTCTTAATGTGGGTTTGCCCCATTGCTTCCACAAGGAGGTGGTCGCAATAGCAACACCCGCACCTGAATCTATGATTTCTTTGGTTGTATAACCTTGGTAGGTGATTGGAAGATAAGTATTACCTTCTTCACCCTCACACATGTCCCCTATTTTGTCTAGAGGTATCTGTGGTACTTTTTGTTTAGAGCCTGCTTTTGGCATTTTGGAATCAAGTTCTGGAACTTGATCCTTCACATGATTCCAAAGCTCAGGTTTTGCTTTGAGCAGCTCTTCTACAGTGAGATGACACTGAACCTTAGTGTTCTTCACGACATCAGTGTTCCTTGGAACCACTGAGTCTTCATTTCTTACTAGTATTGTGGGAGCTCTAATCTGGAGAGATTCAGATTCCCATGGGCCTCGAAATTGAGGCAGTTCTTCTAGGGTATTAGATTCAAAATCTAATCTTTCATCTTCTTGTTGTTCTGCTTCATCTCCTTAAATAGATGGAATGTCTTGGGGAAATTGATCATAGATCATCAATCTCAGGAATAGGAGGGGAATTACCCTTCTCCTTGGCCCATTTCTCTTCTTGTATTTCCCGCAAGAACTCTTGAGAGTACTGTTGAATTGATGGAGGTATTCCAGCATCTGTGGAATTAGCAACATAAGCTCCCATTGGTGGTGAGCTTCCTCTTTCAATAACTAGTTGAGCCTGTGGAGGTAAAGAAACTTGTGGTTCGTTTACCAATTGCTCTAATCTTTCTAGTAAGCCTTGGAAATGAAAATCCGGTTTGATAGAGTTTGTCTGATTGAACTTTTGACTAGTCTCGAGTATAGCTTGAGCTTGTTCTACCATTTTCATGCACATTTTCATCCGTTCAATCTCTAAATCTGCTCTAGGGTAACTCTTGTCTAGGTTTGCAGCTATAGGCCCTTCTTGAAGTCGAGCCTGGTAAGCCTTGAACATCATGTCCAAGCCTTCTGGGGTTGGATCTGCAAGAACAGACCTTGGTTGCGGTCTATTTACAATGGGTGGTGGGGTGGGATGAGGTGGAGTGGATGGAGTTTCGGCATGCGAGGGGCTTTAGATGCAATGTCTTCTATTTTCGTTTTCGCTTCTTTTAAGCTTTCTTCTAGTTCCGATAACTTTTTATTCCACTTGCGATTGGCCTTCTCTCTGGTATCCTTCCATGTTCTTGTTTTCCTCTTACTAGGCTCTCCTGATTCACTCGACTCTGATTGTTCTGCTGGTTTATCCTGTTTTAAGGCTTGTGCTCTAGTGACAGCTTGTATAGGAGCCACATTGCTACTACTTGAACTTGAATCTTCCACTAAGCCTACCACATTAATGGGTGTAATCTTGGGTGCACTGGAGGGGTTTCTTGGACAATCTCTCGGGAGATGGTCTTTGCCCCAATCAGGACAAAAAGCCTGTATTGTGATAGCCTATCCTTGACTCGGAGATGGTGGGCGGGGACAGTCACAAATGAAATGGTCACCTTGACATCTGAAACAAGATCCTCTAGGGGCTTGTGGTCTCATTTGTCTCAATTGGGGCCTAAGGTTAGGATTTGTGTACATGACATTGGAGTATTCTGGCTCCCAATTTTGCTCCATAGGTGGTGCCTCATATTGATACGAGTAAATCTCACTATGTTTAGGTGACTCTCTATAATAAGCATGTGGACTACCTTCATGGGAGTAGTCTGAACTATGAGCATGAGAGTCATTATCTGGTATCAATGGGGTTAGTGGCACCAATGCTCTATTTGGATTTTCCTCTCCCACAGCATATTTGACTAGAATCACGTTGGCAGGAGCTGGTGGTTGGTTTCCCAAGACTAGTTGTGGCCTATATTGTGCCTGATATTGCTGTTGTGGTCTATAATATGGCTGTTGGTATTGGTTTTGATACCTACCTGGTTGGTAAGGTTGTTGATAATTGTGTCTAATAGCCTGCCTATTATAGGGACAATCTTGAGCCGTGTGCTTCATATATTTTCTCTCAATAGTGCAATATGGAGCATTCCTTTCTCTCATGTTCTGGTTGTGCAATGGGCATACATTAGCCATGTGGTCGCCTCCGCAAGTATAACACCGATTCACTGGAGTGACTCTCTGTGTTTGTTTATTTTGGACTCCCAGCTTCTTGGCAACTTGCTCAGCTATCTCTTCTATTTCCGTGGAGATTTTTGAAGTATAACTAGTAGAACTATCTGAATCCTTATAGAGTTTGGATAATCCTAACTCCTCACCCAAGTTATCTTCTATGTCAATGCATGTCCGCATGCACTCTTCTATGGATCTAGGCTCTTTCAAGTATACATATGACCTTAACTTTGTGCTCAGTAAGCCATCTAAGAACAAAGCCACTTGTTTGGCTGGTGTGGGTAGCTCTGGAGCAGGGCATCTTTCTAGGTACTGTCTAAACCTTCTACCTGCTAGTCGCACTGTTTCTTGGGGTGTCTGCTTGAAGCTGTGGATCAAAGATGAAGTGTTATGCCTGATACCACTCTTGGAAAATTCTACAATGAATTTGTCTAGCAGTTGACCTATATCGCGATAGTTGCGACTACTCAGTGGTTGAAACCAAGCTAAGGCAGTGCCCTTAAGAGTCAGACCAAATGCCTCATACTGGGTGAACAAATCCTCAACCTGTTCAGCTCTTAACACTTGTTTGAACTCGGCCACATGATCATAAGGATCTCCTTACCCGTCAAAATAATTCTTCATTGCCTTGATCACTTGAGTGGGTCTAAGGGTTCTTGGGTGCTCTCGGGGTCTAGGCAATGGAAAATCTTGTTCCTCTCTTTGTTGCCTATGTGCTTGATGTCTCTCTCTTTCAGGTCTTTCATTTTCAAATCCTGACCTATTCATGCCCACGGTTTGTGCAAAACTTACCTCAGGTCTCTCTCTAGTTCTTTCTCTCTGGGCTTCATGAGCATGGGATGATCCTACTCCTTGGAGGCCATGGGAAACATTGGATCTTGGTGGAGGGAAAATCAATTCATTATTCCAAGTATATGCATGTCTATCATGTTCTGTTACCAAGAAAATTTTCTCTGACGTGTTATCCAGGTAGACAACTTTGCCTGGTATCTCTAGATCCTTGAACTCGTAGATGATGACTATGCCCAATTGGCTAGGTTGATCTGGCTTGAATCTCCAAAAGGCTTCCTCTCTTTCTCTATTCAAAAATAATTCTATGCTTTTGTTGTCTTGAGGGATCCAGTCTGGAGTGATCACTCTGGTCAAAACTGACTTGCCTCTAGGAGTCTGGGGTCCTTGTCCTACATTTCCTTGTTCTAGGTCTCCTATCTCATTCTCATGAATGATATTTCCAAACTCATCGGTCCTATCTGGTTGGTTGGTAACCACATACATGGTTCCTTCCTTATCAATGTATGAACCCTCTTCGAACTTGACCACCGGGTGTTCAAGTCCAAAGGATTGATCTGGATTTTTGAGTTGGACCACTAATCGCCTCAAGCCATCCTCATAGATGCGAGCACCTAATCGGTTGGTTCGAATATATTCCAACTATGTCTTATAGGGACCTTCTGGTGTTTGTAGATGGGCAGTCGCTGAGCCATCTGCAGGTTTCCCCATGCTAAAAGACATTTCTGAGTCACTTGTGTCTGAACTTAGCCCGTAAGGATGACCACTTAGTTGTTGTGCCCAAGACTTAGCTGTATGGTTGACACTGGACTGAGAAGATCTAATGCTTTGTCTATCCTTTCCTAGGTGTCTACCAGATCTTAGGTTCATAAGCTTTGGCTAAGAGTCCAAAATTTCCCCTCGGTATGGTTCACAAATCCTTTGGAGTCCCCTTGGTTCTTGATCCCACCTGAGGGTCAACATCGAAATATCCTATCTATAGCTTTCCAACGAGCTATAGAGCTCAAAAAATGGACTTTGGATGAAAAAGTTATGTCAAATCAGGCTTCTGGGGGTCAAAACAGGCAAACAGGACCTTTTGGACAGAATCGCGATTTTGTGATCTTCAAGAGAATCGCGATTTTGTGAACTTCAAGAGAATCGCGATTGTGTACCTTGAGAATCGTGTTTTCATAAAATCGAGTTTTGGCTGAAAATCGTGATTTGTGAGAATCGTGATGTTGAGCACAGAATCGTGTTTTTTGAAAATCGCGATTTTGAGCAGAGAATCGTGTTTTTGAAAATCGCGATTTTGAGCACAGAATCGTGTTTTTGAAAATCGCAATTTTGAGCACAGAATCGTGTTTTTAGAGAATCGCGATGTTGAGCATAGAATCGTGTTTTTGAAAATCGCGATTTTGAGCACAGAATCGTGTTTTTGAAAATCGCAATTTTGAGCACAGAATCGTGTCTTTAGAGAATCGCGATGTTGAGCAGAGAATCGTGTTTTCACAAAATCGTGGTTCACAGAATCGTGGTTCACAGAATCGTGTTTCACAGAATCGTGGTTCACAGAATCGTGTTTTTGCTGAAAATCGTGATTAGTGAGAATCGCGATTTTGAGCAGAGAATCATGTTTTTTGAAAATCGCGATTTTGAGCAAAAAATCATGTTTTCACAGAATCACCTTTTTCACAAAATCGTGTTTTTACTGAAAATCGTGATTGGCGAGAATCAAGATTTTGAGCAGAAAATCGTGTTTTCACAGAATCGTGTTCTAGAGAATCGCGATTTTATCTCAGAGAATCATGTTTTCACAAAATCGTGTTTTTCACAAAATCGTGGTTCTCAGAATCGTGTTTTTCACAAAATCGTGGTTCTGAGAATCGTGTTTTTTGACATGAAAATCGTGATTGTATCTCAGAGAATCGTGTTTTCACAAAATTGTGTTTTAGAGAATCGTGTTTTCTCAGAATCGTGTTTTTGACATGAAAATCACGATTGTCTACAGAGAATCGTGATTTCACAAAATCATGTTTTTTGCTGAAAATCGTGATTGGTGAGAATCGCGATTTTGAGCACAACCACAGAATCGCGATTCTGAGAATGACCACAGAATCGTGTTCTTTTCCACAAGCTTTTAGGTGGGAAACAAAGAATCGTGATTTTTCAAAAAATTTTGAATTTTCACAAAATCACGATTTTCATCACAGAATCGCGTTTTTTGGCGGGAACTTCGAATTTTTGAGCGTCGGGCAATGGCGAGCTCCGTATGTGCAACAAATCATGAAAAAACACAGCGCTTCCACTCTCTTGCACTTCCTAACTCCTCCTCACACAATGATGCATGAAAAATGGTATGAAAATGGTGAAAATGCACTAAAAAACAAGAAATTTCTATGAAGAAGAAGATGGAAGAAGATGGAGATGGTGATGATGATGAAGATGAAGAAGAAAAATCAGAAAATGAACAAAAATGACAGTTTTTTTACCTTCCAACGTTGCAATTCTACGATCTTACCATCACAACGCTCGTCCTCGAAGCTCTCTCCCCGGCAATGGCGCCAAAATTTGGTGTAGCTCAAGCGTAAGCACCACCTCCTTTACTTGTCAATCCGCGGAGACGTGAGGACCGGTATGAAGACCACGAGCAAGTGAAGGCACAAGTGTGTGAGTGAAAGCACACAAACATGCACACACATACACACACACGCGCACAAAGTAAGATCAAAGAGAGGAACAATGGAAAGCTTCGATTGCAAAAGAGTTCTCTTACAAAAGCTCTATTCTCTAACAAGCTAACCTCAAAAATGAGCTCTCTAGCTCTTTTTATAGTTTTTTGACTAGTTTTGGCCCTGTCCAGACCTAGTGTCCGGCCTAGTTAAAAATTAGGTTCCAGAGCTTATTTGAGGGCTCAAACGAAGTCTAAAAATTATGAAAATTGGTAGGATGATACTTCTAATGCTCCTCAAGATCGAGGACTCCTTGGCTTGCACAAAATGGAGCTACAAAAATAGAAAATGGTATTTAAAATGGTTTTAGTGATGGAAATCACTATTTTTGTAGGGAATTCTTTTGAAAAGTTGACATGTACTTCTTGGAGCTCTCTACTTGCTCCTTCTTCTTGTGTGTCCACCTCTTAGATGTGTTCCTATGCTTTGTCCTTGACCTTCAGCTTCAACAAAAGGCATCAAATTCAAAAGAGAAGTATTCTCCTCCACCATCTGATCTAAGTCTTTTCAAATTTCTACTTGTTTGGTTTTCAACAAGAGCAACATACTTCTTAAAGCAATTAAAAACTTCATCCTTGTGCTTCATGAAAAATAGAATGGTCCACCTGCTACAATCATCTATGAAAGACAGATAATATCTTGAGCCGGATATAGATGGCTCCTTACTTGGACCCCACACATCTGTGTGCACTAGATCCAAAGGATTTTGATACACATATCCCTTCTTATTGAAAGGTTGTCTATGAGCCTTATCGAGTTGACAAGCTTCACACTTATAAATCATGCGTTGATTTGTGATATTAGGCAAACCAAGTACACTTTGGTCCCTACAAATGTGTTTAAGTTTCCTCTCACCAATGTGAGCAAGCCTTTTGTGCAATATCTCCAACTCTGTTAGAGTTTGAGATCCATAGCTAAACAAAGCTATGTTCTTTGTATCTTCCACTTCAAAAGTGAAAAGCCTTCCTATCTTTTCACCTTTGGCAATCCTTCTAAAGCCTTGCCTTGGGTCTTCAACATGTGCTCCATATCTATTGAATCTAACTTGATCATTTTTCAACTATCTACCCAACACTTATTAAATTTTTGGTAATTGTAGGGACATACAAGACTTTGCTTGAGGTTCATATTCCCATATGATTTCTTCACATTACCTATCTTCTCTATTCATTGCTTTGTGTCATCTCCTGTTTGCACTCCATGCTTGTTATGAGGATCTTCCAAATCAGAAAGTAAAGCCACATTTCTTGCTACATGGTTTGAGCATCCCGAATCAATGTAAAATATGTGATCATCATCCTTACCCTTCTTCACTGATAGATTCATAGATCAATAATGAATCTTCTTGACTTTGGTCCTCTACATAGTTATTGTAGTCTCATCTTCCTCTATGGCCACTTTGATGGTTCTTGTTGTTGTAATTGTTATTGTTGTAGCCTCCATTGTAGCTGCCTCTATTTGATCCATAGCCACCTCAATTGAATCCTCTTCCTCGTGAGTTCCTCGAGTTCCTGAAACATTCTTCAATAGTATGATTAGATAAGCCACATATATTGCAAGGTTGAGATGATTGGAATCTCCCTCTACCTTGCTTTCCACCTCTGCCTCTTCCTCTAGCTCTTCCTCTACCTGCAAAGTTTGCTTGGAAAGAGCTACCTTCATCTTCATTCTTCCTATTCTTTGACTTGTCCTTGACCTTAGCTTTATCAGAATATAAGGCAGAAGCTTGATTACCTCTTGAGGACTCACCACCTTTGCTAATCTTTGCTTCATGAGTGAAGAGTTGGCCCATGAGTGTGCTAAGGTCGGGTACATGCATATCCATGTATAAATCCATGGCTATTGTGAATGACTCCTACTTGTCATTTGCTTTGATTCCATTTATGATTTGTCTAATGATTTGCTCCTCTTCAATTACCTCTCCAATGCTTCCAAGTTGGTTGGAAATCTCCTTCATCTTTGTGACATAATCAGCCACACTTTGCTTCGGGCTTTTCTTCATTGTTGTGAGCTCCATCCACAATTGGTTCTTCCTTGCTCGACTAGGATCTACCATAAAAGGGAGCCGAAGGCCTAGGATCTACCATAAAAGGGTTTGATGGCTAACCAAATAGCTAAGACCATTGGTGGCAATGGAAAAAAGGAGTGGAGCTAGCAGACAACCTTGCCTAATAGAGCATTTTAACCTAATTTTATAGGAGATTTGACCATTGATATTGGTTCGATCTGAGGATTTCCCCATAAGCATAGAGGTCATGTTGATCAATTTAGGTCCACACCCAATATCTTTAAAGGATTGTAAAGTGAAATCGCACTCTAGGTGATCGTATAGTTTGTCAAAATCAATCTTGATGAAGAGGACGTCTTGGGAGGATTCCTTAGCAAACTCCACACATCAAGAATTGCCCTCAAGATGGAACTTCGCTTTATGAATCCCTTTTGGTCCTCACTAATCCATGAATGCAGATGGGAGTTAATGCAAGTAGCAAGAACCTTAGAGAAGATTTTATAACCAGTTTGGAGTATAGTGATGGGCCGTCAATTTTCAATATTGTTTGTTTTGTCCTTTTTTTTAATAAGCTTAATCACCCGGTCATTGGGAAAGTTAGGGAGAGCTCCAAAGCATAAGGCCTCCTACCAAACCACAGCTAGGGGTTTAACCAGGTCATTCTTGAAAGACTTGGAGAACTCATTGGTGAGACTATCCACGCTCCGTCTTTTACCACTAGGGAGAGCATCTATAACTTCTAAAATCTATATGGTGGTGATTGGAGAGTGGATAAGATGCACGATGTTTTTTGGAATTATTTTTTATGTGATTAATAAATTGGCAACCATGCAATCCTACATCTAAGAAGTGGACGGCATGGACACCCCCATGCCTTGAGTGTATTGGGTCCTAATTAATTCAATATTCTCTTCCATCGAAGTGCATTCTCTCCCATTGTTATCTACCTTGAAACAGACCTCTTCCTTGATTTTTTTCTTGTTTAGGAGCCTATACATCTCTTTCATTAGTTTGTCTCCTTTTCTTGCCCATCAATCTATAAAATAAATGTACATGTTCCTTCTTTGAATTTCCTCTGCGTATCTTAGTTTGCTTCAAATTTTATGGAGTCCTCATTGGAGGCTAAGATTACCATTATTGACTTCCATCTTTCATCTTTCAATGCCAAAGCTGATGATAACGACTTTCCCTATCATCTGCCAAATGTTAAGTATTCCTTTTTGGGCCTTGACAAGAAGAACTTGGGACCGCTTCATCGTTATCTTCCAGCACTTGGCCGGAGAGGGATAACCCCTAAAGGTCTCGCACCATCTCGAGGAGATCATCTGCTCGATGGAAGGAAGGGAGATGACAGAGGGAGCAACATGAGACCAAGGGGCCTTTTTGTGCCTAAGATGAGGTTTGAAGGTGAGAATCATTGGGTAGATTTCAGATAAAACTAGGTCCACACATTGCGAAATGAATGGAGGACCTCACTTATCATTGATGATTTGTGAGATGTAGCTTCTATCTAGTCTAGCTTTATGCAAATCTTTGCCCAAGTGGAGGTTTGACAAAGAGAAACCATGAATAACTTTGACTTTCACCGGATTGTGGTGAAGCTTAGCTTGGTCCGATGCATCTTTCTCAATTCCTTAAACAAATCATCCCCTTTGGTCCCAGCTATCTGATAAGGATTCTACCATGTTATAGTCCCCATATAGGATGACCTGTAATGGCAAAGAGTCTAAAGAGTGCCCATATCCAATCTTTCCAAGTTAAGATCGGGAGCATATATCGAAGTAATGGTGAGTAGAAGATGGCCCTTAAAAAATGCAGCAATCCATCCATGGCTCCAATCAATTAGTCCATCAAAAAAGAGTGCCATTTCAGTCTGAAGCCAACTGCAGCACCATTCCAACGTCAGTGTTGCATGGTGATCCACATGTGAGATGCAAAGATGCTCTCTAATCTCTTTTGCTATTTGACTTCATCAACTTTGACCTCTTGTAGAGAGATAAAGTATCGGTTGACCTTCTTATCTCAAAGCCATTGACCAAACATAATCGTTCTTGAGCCCCAAATGTTGTACAAAACAACAATCGTTTGTATTGAGGGGTATGTTTTTTTGGTCAAGGATTTAGCTGTTGATGAGGTATCTTTGTTGGTTTGGGAAGTTGGGTGTCTACATTTCATCATCCTCCTCCTACAAAAGGCTGTTAGTGTCTTCAGAGGACAAATCTTCCTTGTGCACCATGGTATCCCTTCTTCTAGTTTTCCCTCTCATATTTCCAACGTTAGTAAACTGGAATACTAAGGCTAAGCTGACCTTCTTACTTTTTGGCATGAAGGCAGACACTTCAAATACAGGAATCAATGCCACACGTGTTGGTGTGACATCAAGTGTGTGTACACTGTGAATATTGATGTACTTTAGTCAATCCATCCATGATGTAAAGAATCAAAAGAAAAATCCACCTACTAATTTAAACTTAGCCCACTCCCCATGGGTATTATTTAAAATACTTGTCCACCCTTCTTTTTTTTCTAAAAAAATTCCGAATGTGTTAAATCCAATTGAGCATTCTCTGAGGCACCAACATCTGCCTATTACTCGAGAGCAGATCAAAAATCCAATTAAGTAACATCCAACTATATGAACTCTGATGAAGCAAAATCCGTATGCTGAACCATTAAGCCTCCAATTAGCACATGAAAACCATTGTATTCTCAAGAAATCACTTAACGTAATCTTGTACCAATAACTATCAAGAAAACATGCCACCACTGAACAAAATGCAGATAAATAAGCCTTCTTACTTCTCTGATCACTAATGTTGCTAATCAGATTATCACACTTAAGCATCACCTACGCCAAATTAGCTGACAACCAATCCATATGAGGAGGTTTTCCTTGAAATTTCTTTAGAAAAATTCCATTAAAAGGTTTTTCCATCCTTGTAGCAAATACATCTCTTATCTGAAAAGTCCCTTGTCCTTAATCTTGCACAATTTGATATGGACCTTTATATCTCAAAGTGAGCTTTCTTGGATGTGTCCTAACTTAGAATTATACACAATGACCCAATCTCCAGCCTGAAATATCTTAAATTTGACACTCATCTTAACCCAAGCTTGTCTCCTTCTTTGGATCACCTCTGTTATATATGCACTAACTAAACAATCCTCCTCCAATTGTAGAAGATACTTACTCCTATGCTTGACTGATAACTCTAGAGACATCTTTTCTGCTGTTACATGCAAACTTGGAACCACAACTCCATTGGAACCACTACTTCTAAACCATACACCAATCTAAATGGTGTCATTCTAGTGGTTACCTTCACAATTGTTCACAATGACCACAATGTTGAATCTAGCAACAAATCCCAAATTTTTTTATTGTCATTAAATAATTTTTTAAGAATCCTTAGTAAAGTTTTATTGGTGCTTTCCACTTGAGCATTTTCCTATGGAAAATAAGTTGTAGACTTTTTGTGCATAATCAGATGTGTTCTTAATAATTCGAAAATGACATCATTGAGAAAATTAGCTCCTCTATCACTCACCAATTCTACTGGACAACCAAATCTGGTCATAATGTTGTGGTAGAGAAACTTTGCTACACTAGCAACCCTGTTATCCTTAAGTGCTACCCCTTCCACCCATTTTGTGCAATAGTTGGTTGCCACTAAAATATACATATTTCCACACTGAGTAATCTGCTTGAAGGGACCAGCAAAATCCATGCCCTATTTTTGAAATGGATCTAGAAAAGTTGGGTAAAGTGATTGACAATCAATGAACTCTTTTCCTTATCCATTTTGCACTCAAACCCGTTGATGTCCATCATAAAAGGGATCACTTCCTTGGACTGTTTCTTCTTGAGGAGGCCATACATCTATTTAGTAGGTTTGTCTACCCTTCTTACCCACCAATCTTTAAAATATACTTGTATATTCTTTCCTTGAATTTTTGCTTCGCATCTCAACATGCATCTGATTTTTTGGAGACCTATCTAGTATTGAGAGTGGCTTGTGTTTACTTCTTTCTCAAGACCCCCTTAGCCTTCAATAAAGATTTTCCCTTCTAACTCGATGAATGTTTTGAAGATTCTTTTGAGTCATGACCAAGATGTCTCGTAACTTCATGACTACATCCTCCAACACTTGGCCAATGAGAAGCACATGGCAAAGGCCTAGTTCTAAGTAGTAATAATCTCAAGGACATGTTGGACCAAGGGGAGAGAGACGGTTGTTATATTGGAATGAAACCAAGGATGTTTCTTGAGATTGATGACCAGCTTGAAGGTAAGCACCATTGGGTAGTGATTAGAGACAACAAGGTACACACATTGGGAGAGGGAAGGGGGAGCCCAATTATTGATGATATTATGTGCAATATAGCTCCTATCAAGTCTAGCTTTCCTCAATTCAACTCCAGACTATAGGCTCAACCAAGGCAAACCCCCATCTCGTATTTGATCTCCACTGGATCGAGGTGTAGCTTGACTTGGTCCCAAATGTCCTTCTCATGACCATCAATCACCTGCCCTCTATTCCCCCATCTATGAGAAAGAGCCTCTACCATAATAAAGTCCCTACAGAGAATGAAGTTGAGGGTCAGAAAGTCCAATGATAGCCAAATGGAAATTCTTTCCACATTGATATTGGGAGCATACACGGACACTATGGTAAACTACAGAGGACCCCCAAGGGAATCACCAATCCACAAATGGTTCTGATATGCTTGGGTATCAATAAGTCTAGCAAACCAAGTGCTATTAATGTCGATTTCCACACCACCATTTCCCTTATTGTGTGCTATGGAGATCTAGACATGGGATAACAAAATAAATTTCAGTCTCTTTTGAAGGTTCTCACCATCAATTTTGATCTCTTAAAGAAAGATAAAGTTTGGGTTTAGGCTTTTATCACGGATTCCCTACCCAATAATGATTGCTCTTGAGGGGTAAGACAACCCTCTAACATTGAAAGAAATGATTGTCATTATTGGAGGTTAAAGTTATTTACACGGAGGGGCCTTCTCCATCTTTTTCTTGTTTTTTTCATAATCTTTTTTCTTCTAGGTGGAGGGGTCCTGACATAGGAGTTTACCTTTAAGGAGGCTTTTCCATTGTATCTGAGTTGGTTCTTTTCCTTTGTGAGAAGTCTTCTTTGGAAACGAGTTCGGTATCCTTTCAGGAACAGTAGATTCAATGATCAAGCTTTTGTTGACCTGAGTATCTTCATTGTTGGTGGTGAATCGACTTCTTTTGTACTAGTGCATCCTTCTTCGTTGTCTTCCTTGCCACTAGAATCCTCTAGAGTTTTTCCATCATGGTCATGGTGATCCATTACCCTTGGGTAATCCAAGTTATTCACCTCCTTCTCCAAGTTGCAAAAAAAGTTTGTTTCGAGAGTTCTATGAGAGGGGCTCCTCTCAATAATCCCCTTAGGGCATCTTCCCCTTATTCCTCTCACTCTTGTGAAGGCTTGTGGGTTCCTCTCCATGACTATGCAATCAAAATATGATGCTATCATGAGAAATGGTACATGCTCTTTATGTGAATTTCCTGTTGGCAAGAAGGCCATTGGCACTAAGTGTGTATACAAGTTGAAGCATAAACATGATGGAAGAGTTGATAGGTATAAGGCTAGGCTTGTTGCAAACGATTATGCTCAAGAAAGGGGCATAGATTTTGGTGAGACCTTTGCTCCTACATGCGGAATGACTATGAGTCGTAGCATTTGTGCACTTATAGCTCATCATGGTTGGAATGTACATCAATTGGACATTAAAAATGCATTTTTGAATGGTGAGTTGCATGAAGAAGTGTATGTTTTTCAACCCTGTGGCTTTGTGTAGAAAGGGCATGAAAAAAAAAGTATGTAGGTTGAAAAAGTCATTAGATGGTTTGAAGCAAGCACCACATGCTTAGTATTAAAAGATACATGCCTACCTGATTGCACATGGTTTTGAGAATAGTCCAACTAAGAGCACCTTATATGTTAACCGTGCAAATGATTTATTTCTGATCATTGTTGTGTATGTTGATGAAATGTTCCTCTTTGGTCCTCATGACAAGCATATTGTTGATTTTAAGGCTGATTTGCATGCCTCATTTGAGATGTCAAATTTGGGGCATTTGCATAACTATTTGGGCATTCAATTTATGCAAGTTGATGGCACAATAGTTTTGTGTCAAACAAAATATATTGACACATTATTGCAGCATTTTTGCCTTCAAGACTGCAAACCTATTGCCACTCCTATGGAGATAGGTTTATGATTGAGTCTTCATGATGTTGGAGGTGCATTTGATGTTGTTCTCTATCTCTAGGCTATTAGTTACTTGATTAAATTATGCATTACTTGGCTAGATATTCAGTTTGTTGTCTCATAAATGAGCAAGTTTATGCATTGCCGAGGTGTCAAGCATTGGTAGCCAATTAAGCACATCTTTTGCTACTTGAGTGGTACCCAACTACTTGGGTTGTTTTATCCTAAGGGGTGATCACTATCGCTAGATTTACATGCCTTTTCTGACTCTGGCTCGGTTGGTTGCTATGATAGTTGTGTGTCCACCAATAGTTTTTGCTTCATGCTTAGTAGCTAATGCATATCTTGGTTGAACAAGAAGCAACCTACTCTGGCCACTTCTATTTGTGAGGCTGAGTATAGGGTAACTTTTGTAGCGATTGTTGAGTGTGTGTGGCTTAGATGCCTTATGGCTGATTTGGGTGTTGGTAAGTCTTCTGCCACCACCACCTTCACTGATAGTCAGAGTTCATTGGTAGTTGCCAGGAACCCTATGTTCCATGCTCACACTTAGCACATTGAGTTGCACGATCGTTATGTTAGGGAGAGGTTCTCTGCTAGAGAGCTTATTTTGACATATGTGCCCACACAAGAGAACATTGCAGACCCTTTCATGAAGCCTCTCCTTACGGAGAAGTTTGAAGCTTTCCACAAAGCTTCGGGCTTACTTCCTTTTGTGGATTGATTCCACATAGCTTGGCACTTCCTTATACATGAGTGCCATCTCCTTGTTCACCACATCACGGCTAGGGGGGATTTCTTGATATGTTTAGGTGAATACTCTAGGACCATCGGGGCACTTTTTTCCCGCTTTAGGAGTTTTTTCCCCCCTAGCTTGCATATATGCCTATTATCCTAATGATGTGTGTGAATACTCTAGGACCATCGGGGCACTTTTTTCCCGCTTTAGGAGTTTTTTTCCCCCTAGCTTGCATATATGCCTATTATCCTAATGGGATACTTATCTTTGTACATTCTCTTAGTAATACATTTAGTATATTGTGTTGTGATCCAAGCTTCTTCTTCTTCCTTGTGTTGTTTGCATGCTTTCGGAGACCTTAAGCTCCAATATTTTCCACCTACTAAAACCTTTGTTCCATAGCTTTGTTGCTCTCTGGATTTTCTCCAAATCACATTCTTTGATTCCCTTGATAGGGAATCAAATAGAATCATTTAGCATTATATCGACTGCCCATTTTCAGTCTTCATTAACCTTGATGTATAGTTTCATCTTGTTCCAATTCTTCCAAATTGAGGAACCTAGGTCAGACCTTTTAAAGTCACTAGAGGTGGAGAAAATGAGAAGGTGAGTAGATCAAGATCCTTCCACCTAGGGATTCCTTAAAGTGTAAGAGAGAATTTGTCTCTGAGAATTAGATTTGCCCAAGAAGCTTCCACATTGCAACATGCTTTGAGAGGCCATTTGGAACATTCATCTCCCAAACCACCCACATTAAGAATGCCCAAACAAACACACTCTTTTTCATCAACGCACAAGGATTGCTCAATTGGGGTATGCCCCTCCTATTGAGATTGTCGATCCAGAGGGAGTTTCTATAAGTAATTTCAAGCTTCGCTAATTCCTTTTTTTTTCAGTCTCTAACAAGCAAGAAAATACATTATGAATGAGATGAGGAAGGTGCTAATCATCATAGCATGCCCTTCCAAGTTAAGCTTCATGCCCTTCCAATATGCAAATTTAGTATCCATTTTTTCCAGAACCCAATTTCAAAAGTGGCCAAAAACTATTCGGATACCAAGGAGCCAAAAACTATGTCCATTGATTATTTCTTTACATACTTGGTTAGTCAAGAACTATGGCGAGGATCCCAAAAAAACATGGAATGCAATTTTGGAGTGATTTATTTTAGATATGGATGTGGCTGAAAAACCATTTAGACAATGCTAGAAGGTATTGATACTATTAGGGTCGTTTTGCACTTAAGCATTCATGTCATCGGAAAAGAGTCTCATTAGCATCTCATTATGGCTATGAGGGAGCCGGAGGCCTAGGATCTACCATAAAAGGGTTTGATGGATAACCAAATAGCTAAGGCCATTGGTGGCAATAGCAAAAAGGAGTGGAGCTAGTAGACAACGTTGCCTAATAGAGCATTTTAACCTAATTTTATAGGAGATTTGACCATTGATATTGATTCGAGCTGAGGATTTCCCCATAAGCATAGAGATCATGTTGATCAATTTAGGTCCACACCCAATATCTTTAAAGGATTGTAAAGTGAAATCCCACTCTAGGTGATCGTATACTTTGTCAAAATCAATCTTGATGAAGACGATCTCTTGGGAGGATTCCTTAGCAAACTCCACACCTTCCCACACATCAAGAATTGCCGTCAAGATGCACCTTCCCTTTATGAATCCCGTTTGGTCCTCACTGATTCATTAATGCAAATGGGAGTTAATGCAAGTAGCAAGAACCTTAGAGAAGATTTTATAACCACTTTGGAGTATAGTGATGGGCAGTCACTTTTCAATCTTGTTTGTTTTGTCTTTTTTTTCTAAATAAGCTTAATAACTCCGTCATTGGGAAAGTTAGGGAGAGCTCCAAAGCATAAGGCCTCCTACCAAACCACAGCTAGGGGTTTAACTAGGTCATTCTTGAAAGACTTGAAGAACTCATTGGTGACATTATCCACGCTTGGTTTTTACGACTAGGGAGAGCATCTATAACTTCTAAAATCTCTATGGTGGTGATTGGAGAGTGGATAAGATGCACGATGTTTTTTGGAATTTTTTTTTATGTGACTAATAAATTGGCAACCATGCAATCCTGTCTCTAAGACGTGAGCGGCATGGACACCCCCATGCCTTGAGTGAAGTGGGTCCTAATTAATAACGGACCTCTTCCTTGATTTTTTTCTTCTTTAGGAGCTTATACATATCTTTCATTAGTTTGTCTCCTTTCCTTGCCCATCAATCTATAAAATAAATGTGCATGTTCCTTCTTTGAATTTCCTCTTCGTATCTTAGTTTGCTTCAAATTTTATGGAGTCCTCATTGGAGGCTAAGATTACCATTATTGACTTCCATCTTTAAACGCCAAAGCTGATGATAAAGACTTTCCCTATCATCTGCCAAATGTTAAGTATTCCTTTTTGGGCCTTGACAAGAAGAACTTGGGACAGCTTCATCGCTATCTTCCAGCACTTAGCCAGAGAGGGATAACCCAAAAGGTCTTGCACCATGTGGAGGAGATCATGTGCTCGATGGAAGGAAGGGAGATGAGAGAGGGAGCAACATGAAATTAAGGGGCCTTTTCATGCCTAAGATGAGGTTTGAAGGTGAGAATCATTGGGTAGGGGTCAGATAAAACTAGGTCCACACATTGCAAAATGAATGGAGGACCTCACTTATCATTGATGATTTGTGAGATGTAGCTTCTATCTAGTCTAGCTTTGTGCAAATCTTTGCCCAAGTGGAGGTTTGACAAAGAGAAACCATGAATATCTTTGCCTTTCACCAGATTGTGGTGAAGCTTAGCTTGGTCCGATGCATCTTTCTCAATTCCTTAAACAAATCATCCCCTTTGGTCCCATCTATCTGATAAGAATTCTATCATGTTATAGTCCCGATAGAGGATGACCTCCAATGGCAAAGAGTCTAAAGAGTGCCCATATCCAATCTTTCCAAGTTAAGATCGGGAGCATATGCCGAAGCAATGGTGAACAGAAGATGGCCCTTAAAAAATGCAGCAATCCATCCATGGTTGCAATCAATTAGTCCATCAAAATAGAGTGCCATTTCAGTCTAAAGCCAACTGCAGCACCACTCCAACGTCAGTGTTGCATGGTGATCCGCATGTGAGACGCGGAGATGCTCTCTAATCTCTTTTGCTGTTTGACTTCATCAACTTTGACCTCTTGTAGAGAGATAAAGTATCGGTTGACCTTCTTATCTCAAAGCCATTGACCAAACACGATCATTCTTGAGCCCCAAATGTTGTACGAAACAACAATCATTTGTGTCGAGGGGTATCTTTTTTGGTCAAGGATTTAGCTCTTGATCAGGTATCTTTGTTGGTTTGGGAAGAGTATTGTTTACGTTCAATCTCTACACTCAAGGTGACTGTCCCGGGAATCTTATTATTGAAAACTCACTATTATTCAATATTTAGTGAAATATAAAAAAAAAATTATGTGGAGGAATCCGAATGGATCTGAAAAGCATTACTTGTGTTAAATTATAGTAAATATATTGTTTTATGTCATTCATTATTTCTTTGCAAAATCCAATGTTAGATTTCATGCATGTGCTTTATGTATCACACTTGATAGCTTATTTTTGTTGAATGATGTCACATGTGATTGGCCAACCACGTTTGATTTGTAGGTTCACTTGAGGACAATTTCTTTTAAATTGTAAGCATATTATCATTTATGGAACTTTTGTATTTTATTTAAAATATTCACGAATAGTGACTTGTTACATGTATGAACATGTGATATTGATTGCATGAACATTTGGCGTTGAAAACAAGGGAAATTACAGTAAACAAGAGTTTGAGTAGATATGATACCCCTTTAATTTGATCTTTTGTGCCACTTTTTCAATGGGGACACATTAAATGCTCAAATATATGGTTGACTCTAAGAGGAATATATGATCGTCAAATATATGTATCGTCAAGAAAGAAAAGAAAGCAATTATTGGAAGATAGTGAATATGTGGACAAATAAATTGAGCTTGTCTAACGCAAACAATTTTTTTTTTCATGTTTAGTGGCACGGTATTGGTATTTCTGAGTCCCGACCATTCAAGCAAAATTGTTATTGGAGTGGACCTTCCAAATCCCACAAAACAAGAAAAAAATGAACGAAAGATAATTTTTCAATGGTTTTTAGTTTTTTTTAATGGAGGTTCTGTCGATGTCTACTTTCTTAGGCTTTAACTTTGAAATTGCAACTGTACAAGGAAGGGTATAGTACCCATGGGACCTCCCTTATCCCATAAGAACATGGGTTTACAAAACTCGATTAAACTCCGGTCACAAATATCGTGGAGCAGAACAAACGATGACACAGCCACATGATACATCATTCCATGTTAAACACGTCCCTTACATGTTTCTAATTGAGAGAGGTAAAAATGTACTTTGTTATTCAGCATTGGACTGCGCTACTTTAAAAAACTAAGCTTTTCACCGGTCTTGAGAAAGACATGACTTTAATTTCTCTTGGCTGCACTGAAGACATTTTTCATTATGATATGATGAAATGTTAAAACAACTTGTTTCGAGAGAATAGTTGATTTTTGGGCGCTCTGATGGACAATGTTTATCGTGCCTAGGGTCATGTTACTTCACATAGGATCCATTTCAATTGAAATTTATAGAGGTAGCACATAGGTCCAATTTTAATTGATTTTTATTTTTAATGAAGGTTCAGCCGAAGCCTACTCCCTTGGGCTTTAACTTTGAAATTGCAATTGTACAAGGAAGGGCATAGAACCCATGGGACCCCCCTTACCCCACAAGAACAGGGGTTTACAAGGCTGAGTTAAACGGCGATCACAACTACCGCAAGGCTAAGTTAAACGACGGTCACAACGACCGCAAGGCTAGACAAATGGTGGCACATCAACCACATGCAACATCTTTCCAAGATTCACATGTCCCTTACATGTTGCTACTGGGGGTTGAACCCTCGCCCCTACCTCAAGAGGCAAGAGGCCCAACCACCAAGATAGCTGCCTCAGACAATTTTAATTGAAATTTATAGAGGTAACACATGGATTCATTAATGGGTGACTGCTGTTTCTTTTCAGTTGACCCAAAAGTTTCATCGAGTGCACATGATGCTCTAGTATTGAATTTCAAGTGACCTTATTAAGCATAGGATCACCAAATTTAGGCGTATATGAGAATATGATGATTGAATTTAAGATGGCTTTATCGATTTTCTATTCACCACACTTACATGCATACAAACAAAACTAAAAGAAGAGATTAAATATGAACTGCAGAGAAATAAACATAAATATTGTAGTTTTACTGCAGAGATGACTTGAAGGTGCAGGAGGATGTCCTAAGTTCAAGTCCTGACTAGACATGTCCATGAGTCTTTCATGAGAGATGCCTCTACCTTAAGAGGTTGGGTGTGTGAGTGTGTATTTCCAATTCATTGTACTCTAAAAATAATAATACAAATCACAAAAAACAAAAAAAATGATATCTATTATTTTCTATAGTTCTATAAAAAAGCGGACTTGATAGGATCGTTGTCCTCCAATCCAATGATGTAGTTGTCACTGTTGTATTTTTCATTAATTCAATAATATCGGACTTCATTTTTAATGAAAATGGTGTATTTTGAGACAACCCGCCGGACATGTGGGACAGTGGAACCAACCCGCATTGAGTGACACACACTCGGCAGCTTAGCGAGAGCAAGGCGAGTCGAATCGGTCCATTGTAATCAGTGCTGGCCATGGCTTGCCAAAGTGCAGTAACCAGTCTCCTCGAGTATAAAGTGCTTCCATGCCATCTTCTGATTGAGGTTCCGGATTTCATGTCACTGCTCTACTTTTGAGTCAGACATGGCGGAACTTGTTAACAGCCATATTCACACCCATCTTCTGAGTTTGGGGCTTTGGCATTGCATACTGTTCATCTGGCTCAAGCCCGTCCCATTGGAGGGCATCCCTGGCCGCCGTTTGAAACCAATGCAATCGTGCGACTATGCCAAACAAGTCTGTGGGAAATTGAAAATACCATACCCCTTTGGAATGTCAGATGACTGTGGACTTCCTCCCTATAGGATCCACTGCAAACAGAATGCGAGCTATGGCGACGGCGAACACGCTTTCCTGCAGATAGGCACGGAAATCACTCCGGAGCTACAGGTGTTGAGCTTCTCTACGCAAACAATCAGTCTGAACGCCACTCATTTGAACGCCAATAACCCTGATTGTAGCCCATTTTACCAAGGGCATGCTTCTCTTGCGTTTTCTAACGGTTCGGTTTGTCAGTAGACAACTTCTTTGTTGTCATGGGATGTCATGCATCAGGTACTTGCGTTGTGGACGACGATGTATCAAAAACCCTCCAATGCAGCACAGCATGCTACTTCGACTCCTTTTTCCCTTTTTGCAATGATTACCCTTGTTGCATCACTGCCATTTTTTTTTTTTTAAATGGAGGTTCAGCCGAAGCCTACTCCTCCGGACTTTAACTTTGAAATTGCAAGTGTACAAGTGAATGGGCATAGCACCCGCGGGACCCCCCGTATCCCACAAAGCAGGGGTTAGACAAGGTTACAACTGGGTTTAACTGGCCTAAGCCATAACATGTCCAGCCCGGGACTTGAACCCTGGACCTCCGCCTCAAGAGGCCAAAGTTCAACCAACTGTCCTACGGGACGTGGACGAGATCACCGCCATTCCTCCTAAGGCGTACAGTCTCCATTACAACGGCTCAGGCCAATGTGGATCCTCCAACTCAGCCCTTCCAGTTATACTGTTCGTAACGGCACCGAAGGGAATTTTGAGTTCGCCTCTTACGGCATTTCAGTAGCTTGGTCTATTGCATATCCTCAAAATGCCACTAATTGCAATATTGCTATTCGAGATTCAAGCTATGCTTGCGCTCCAACGGCTGATTGCTTCAAAAACCATGATATCTCTGGATATAACTGCAATTGCACCAAAGGATATAGCGGTGATGGCTACAAAGCTGGGATTGGCTGTGTAGGTATGAGCTTTCGTAATGTTCACCGATTATTTTACGTAATATCTTAGATTAGTTAGAGGCCAGTGAGTCCAAAGAATACATAGATACATAAGTCTCTCCATACATAAACAACTATGTTCCTCCAAAGAATACATACATACATAAGTCTCTCCATACATAAACAACTATGTTCCTTGAATATGAATATGGCATCAATTTACCCATCATACCAGTATAAAGAGCTGCACATCTCCATTCACACTATCCGTTAACGTGATTCAATACCCTCATTCTCTGACGTGCTCCTGAAGGTGGGGGATAGAAGGTGTTCGCTGGTGTGTGAGGAAATGATGGAACTTCTATTAAAAAAAAAAAGAAAAAATCATAATCTGAGGAAATGAACTAAGACTTATAAAGTTAACGATGGTCTTTAATCTGTTACTACATGATTTTCCCGAATAAAGCTGCGTTGTGGTGCCATCCAGACATTGACGAATGTGCTTTAAAGCTTGATGATTGTGATCCACCACCCAAAGGCAGGTGCATCAATACAGACGGATCATATACATGCAGCTGCGTGATTGACGATGGATCAAAGGGCTCTGTTAATTATGGAAAGCTTGACACCTGTCCGTCCAACAACAATTCGAAATTCCCGTTATGGCTTGTACTTATTGGCATTCAATCTTTGGCCTTACACCATGTAACTTATTGTCAATTTTTGGCGAGTTTTTGCAATGAGAGGCATTGAATCTCTACTGAAGCAATTGCTAAAACCTTCTACTCAGCTGGAGGAGCAGGGGCACTCATTGTTGTTATAAGTATGATTTTTATTATCATATCAAGAAGGGCAATCAGGAGGAGGAGGAAGAGGCAGCAGAATTTCCAGAGAGTCGGAGGACAGCAACTTGTTTCCTTTTTATTTTCAGAGAGGGAGCTGCTGAAAGCGACGGAGAACTTCTCAAAAAAGAATTTAATTGGGCAGGGTGACTTTGCGAAGGTGTACTTTGGGAAGCTGTCAATGGTCCATGGCACTAGGAAAGTGGAAAAGGGCGAAAGCCATGGCTTTGGAGGAACAAGTAGCACAGATGCAGACCTTTGTGAAGGAGATCCTCCTATTACGCAAGGCAGCCCATAACAACGTGGTGCAGCTGCTAGGATGCTGTGTTGAGACGTCGGTGCCATTGCTTGTGTATGAGTATGTAGAGAATGGCACAGTGCGGGACTATTTGAAGCCGCAGGGAAGAAATCCCATGATTGTCATGCAGGGGAGGAACACCAGCTTCCACAGCTTGTGGGCGTGGCGGCTTCATGTAGCATTGGGGGTAGCTGAGGCACTCAGCTACCTCCATGACTTACCTGAACCAATCTATCACCTAGACATGAAATCAGACAACATCCTCATCGATAAGAACTACAACCCTAAGGTAGCAGACTTCGGTCTGTCTTGCCTGCTGACATCTGATGTCACACACCTTTCTAACCCAATCGCTGCAGGCACATATGGATATGTTGATCCCGAGTATTACAGCTCTCTGCGCATAACGGACAAATATGATGTGTATAGCTTTGGCGTGATCCTATTGGAGCTGCTGAGCTCATGGCCAGCGTATTCTCCTCCCATGGTGCTAGCTAACCACTTCCGCCCTCGTGTCAATATGGAGGAGGAGGCTGCCAAGCATAGACTGCAGCAGCCCAGCTTCATTGATGCGAGGCTAGAGTCTGATGAAGATACGCTCGAGTGTATATGCAGGATAGCAAGGGTGGCACAGATGTGCGTGGCTCTCAAGGGGACTGAGAGGCCATCTATACAGGAGGTGCTTCGGCAGCTGAAGCGTATGCAAGCTAAATTAGGTGCAGGCAGGTCCAAGTTCACGGGCAAGGGTGCTAATTGGGATGGCATTGAAGACTGGGATTCAAATGAAGACATTCCAGTTGTCTGGAGCTCTTCCATGACAATGCGAAACTCTAGGTTAGGTGAGCCATCAATGGTAAGCAGCCTATCTCCCAGTGGTCCTGTCCACAGCATTTCACGAAGTGAATGGACTGTATCCTCTAATGGGACCCAAGTTTCATCCAGCATCGAGATGCAATAATACGGTATTCATTCTTCTTTCGAATTCATCTTTAACCATCTTGGTGCAACTCCCCTACATAGTCCGTTTAACCATGATTTAGCAGTATAATGTTGCCGTGTCTATATCAAGTATAAGTTCTTCGTGAACAAAGATGTCAAGATTCAGAAGTTAATAGGCCCTTACTCTAGCATTTCTAAGCAAGCAATGACTTTATTGTCTGATCAGCGTTGTGGCTTGTCGTATTATCAGCTATTAGAGCAGGAGATTCCTATTATGTTCTCAAGATTTCCTTCTTGCATTTGCCATGTATACATTGCATTTGAAAGTACCATACATACCAGTATAAGTAATACTAATATCTTGTATTTACTACTTCAGGATCGTTATTATGCTCTTTATGTAGCATTTAGTCACTTTCACAAGTGATTGTGAAGCTTCTTCTAACACACCGAGGGTATCCCTTGTATGATGAAGCTTAGTTCCTAAAGCAGTCATGGCATCTGTCTTGTTTGTAAGTTCTTGCTTCAGAGTAATGATTTCGGTGTCGTGCTGAGTACGCAGGTTATCCTTTTCCTTTAAGTGATCTTGAAGTTGTTGAAGTTGAACCTGCAGGGCATGGTTCTCTGCCTTGACCGCATTTGCTTCTTCCTGCAACAGAGCAATGTCGGCTTCCAGCAAGTCTACTTTGCCTTGCAATTCCTATCGGATATTCTCTGTTGCCAGCTTCATTTGAAGAGGTAATTGCTGGGAAAACTAGATCAAGAGGCGACCCATAGATTCAAGTTCATTAAACATCCGAGTCGGAGGAGGAAGAGCAGGACATGGTTGGGATGAAGAGGCGGAGAACATATGGGGGGAGGGTGGTGGAGAGTAGTCGGGAGAAGAGGATGGAGGAGTGGGTGCGTCGGGAACAACGGGCTCAACGGGGTTAATTGGTGGAGGAAGGGGGATAAGGGTATTCGGCATCAAGATTATTCCGGTTGTATTCTGATTTGTTGCCTCATCCTTGTCAATCACGGCCTCAATATTAACAATTACCGACTGGATAATTTTGGCAACAAGCTCTTTCACAGTTTCCTCATCTTGCTGATGAGAGTCCACCCGAGAAGAGACTTCTTCAGATTCTTCCAGGTGTGGACCTTGTTCCTGCTGGTTGAGCGGAGAAGAAGGAACTGATGATTCGACATGAAGAGATGTGGCAGTGTCATGAAAGACTTCAGTTTCATGACCGAAAGTGGATCCCTGCACCTAACTTTCAGAGGGGCTAACGCATCTGCGTTTTTGGCGAACTAGTTGAAGCAGATCTTCATCGTCATCATCCTCGTCCTCGAGCATTTGAGTAGATTCTTCATGTAACAAGAAGGGAGCGGTTGGAGGAGGTTGCGCGACTTGGATCAGCGGAAAGAGGAAGGTGAGAATATGGGGTAGACGGGAACGAGGAAGGTCACCCTTAGTGACTTGTTTGATAACCGCTACACATTCGCGGTGAATGCGCCGGAAATAGAAGGAGGTGAAATTTACGGACTCATGGGAAGCGGTATCTATCGTCGAATAGAATGGGTGAGCAATACCATATGTGCGTTTCTGTAAATTCAGGGTCGCTACCAAAAATTGCAGAGCTGTACGCTATGGTTCAGGTCTACAAAGAATGACATACTCATTAGAGGAGTGCCGAGGGAACAATTCTTGCATGGTGGCCACGGAAAGAAGTGGACCATTCTCCAATCCTTCCCGAGGGAGTCGAAAAGCTTCAGCAAACGTCGCTAAAGTAATGACTACATGAGATGGTAAACAAGCAATGGGCCAACACTGCTCTGTAGCAGGTGTGGCGGCTATG
The DNA here is from genome assembly GCA_020310875.1 of Ceratopteris richardii. Classification (NCBI taxonomy): domain Eukaryota; kingdom Viridiplantae; phylum Streptophyta; class Polypodiopsida; order Polypodiales; family Pteridaceae; genus Ceratopteris; species Ceratopteris richardii. Next base: position 57,119,507 of record CM035434.1, read on the forward strand.
GCAGAAATGATCTGCGCATTTAATGGATGACACTCCACTGAATGCCAAGGCAATTTAGCGAAGGCCAACAGACCACGGGTGCGCAAATACTCACTCACTTCTGGAGTGAGACCTGCACGGAAGGTTGCGGCATTTGCGAGTGCTTCCATGGTGCATAAGTAAACATAAGAATACAGAATACACAGAGCACACAATCACACAAACACAATAGCGATTATCAGTGGAAAGAAAACGATTAAGTAAGAGCACGAACAACATTAGGTGGCAAAAACCTAATCATCATGTAGTATTGGCGAGATATCCTTCATGATTACGGCATGCATGCATGATCAGAAATAGTAACACAGGGCGGCGATAGCTCATATGTAGATATCAAAACGAGGAGATTACGGTCAGTGGTCAACCAAAAAACGGGGATAAAAAGAAAAACAAGTGACACGCGAAAAAAACTAAGTACACGTCATCGGTTATCAGAGGACAGGTGATATGGGTGCAGCTTAGAACCATTTACCACTTTTGGAAGGAGAACACCTATTAAGGTTGCCAACCGAAAAGTTGTTGGTCCCACTTGCTCAGCAATCCGGTATGGATCGAACCACCGTAATTTAAATTTCCTAGCAGCACGATTGGCTTTAGCATTATAAAATAAAACAAGTTGGTCAACCGTAAAGAAAGAGGTTTTTAGGAAGCGGTCATGAGTACGGGCTTGATGGAGTTGAACTTCTTGGAGAGTCATGAAGCTTTCCCAGCGGTGTTCATCCAATGATCTGAGCGTATCCAACCGAAATGGCAAAGATTCTTCCGGTAGCAATTTTTGAGCTAAGGCAACATGCAGGCTCGGTATCACTACTTCCATTGGCGCAATAGCTTTTATATCGTAAGCAAGTTTAAACGGAGTAGTTTCGATTGCCACTTTGTACGTGGTCCGGTAAGCCCATAAAACTGTAGGTAAGAGCTGGTCCCACCGTTCTGGACATTCCAAGATCAATTTGCGAAGCATATTCAAGAAAGTCTTATTGGTACTTTCAGCCAGACCATTAGCACGTGGATAGGACGGTGAGCTGAATTTATGCGTAATCTGAAAAGTTTGAGTCAGCACTTGCATTAAGTTGTTGGCGAAATGTGTTCCTTGGTCCGTCACTATTTCCAGTGGTAGTCCATATCGAGGGAAGACATCCTTCATCAAACATTTTGCCACCGAAACAGCTGTGGCAGACCATAAAGCCCAAGCTTCCGCCCATCTAGTGGCATAATCTATACAAGTCAATATGTATCGATTGTTGGTGAGGGTCGTTGGTGGCATTATTGGCCAATAAAATCTAGACCCCACTTCTGGAAGGGTTCCAAAGGTAAGACAGGTTGAAGAGGAAAGAAGTGTCGATGTAAGGGCTGTCGAGATCGTTGACAGGCATCACACTGGTGCACAAACTGAACCACATCTCTGTACATTGTAGGCCACCATAGCCCACTTTGCAGAATTTTCTGGTGAGTAAGATCAGATGCGAAGTGCCCTCTAGAGGGTAATGAATGAGCCATAGTAATAGCTGATTCCGCTTCATGTGGAAGAATGCATCTAAGTAAAACATCAGTATGATCTATGTAATACAGTTGACCCACCATCAACCGGAATCGGCGACTGTAGACTGCAATTTTTCGACGCAGAGCAGGGGGAGTATTAGAAGGAAGACAGCCGTCAGCGAGGAAAGTTAGTAACGTATCATAGTATGTAGTAGCAACAGAAGGTTCGGTAGAGTCTTCAGAAGTTATCTCGGTAACATAAATTGCCGGTGTAGTGTCATCAACCCCTACCGGAGACTCACCGGAATCAAGTCGAGATAGAAAATCTGCCAAGGCATGTGCGGTGCTGAGTCGATGAATAACTTCTTAATCGAACTCCTGTAACAGTAAAACCCATCTGGTCAATCTACCACCTAAATGCTGCTGCCGAACCAAGTATACCAGTGCAGCATGATCCACATGGAAATTAAATTGATGGCCCAGCAAGTAATGCCAAAATTTCTTAATAGGGTATACCAAGCCAAGACATTCTTGTTCTGTCACAGAGTAATTTTTCTCCATAGGAGCTAATCAGCGGCTCGCATAGTACACATGCTGAAACCATTTATCAATTTGTTGCATGAGGACACTACCAATCGCAATATCTGACCCATCCACGAAGACATGGAACGGTTGTTCCCAATCAGGTGGTTGCAGGATCGGTGCCTGCACCACTAAGACCTTCAACCGATCGAATGCACCTTGGCACTCAGGAGTCCATTCGTACTTCCGTGGAGCACTGGTCATAAGCCGATTAAGTGGTGTCGCTGAATGAGCTAACCACAGTAAATGTCTGCCATGCCACCGGATTTGGCCAAGAAAGCGCATAACTTCTTTCGGTGTCTTTGGGATTGGTGCCTCCAACACGGTGGCTACTTTATCTGGATCTACCTGTATTTCGTGTTTAGAAATGATATGGCCAAGTAGTTTACCACAGGAGACCGCAAAAATTGATTTGGTAGGATTCAAACATAATTGATACTCTCGGCATTTTTCAAAGCAGCACCGTAAATGATACAGGTGCGCTGAAGTGGCTGCAAATAAGAAAAAATCATCCAAATATACTTGCATAAACGTGGTCAAGTAAGGTGAAAAGACTTCTTGCATACATCGTTGGAATGTACTCGGGGCATTCCATAAACCGAATCACATTATGGTGCAAGCATAAACACCCCAATTAGTGATGAATGTTGTCTTCGGTATATCTTGTTCTGCCATCCTCACTTGATTATATCCACTGTAGCCATCCAGAAAAGAATACATTTCGTGACCTGCTACCTTGTCGAGCATTGTATCTAGAAAAGGGAGAGGGAACGGATCCGGTACAGTGGCTGCATTGAGTTTCCGGTAGTTGACACAGATACGCAACTGTTTATTTTTCTTCGGCACTATTACGATGGGTGATATCCACTCAACATGCTCAATTGGTACAATAAATCCCACCTTCAATAAACGATCAAGTTCAGCTTTCACCTGTGCCGCATAATTAGAGCTCATCCGATAACTAGGTTGTTTGATAGGCCTCACCTCCGACTTGAGCACTACTCAATGTTGATAAATCCGTGGGTCAAGACCTTTCATATCTCTATAATCCCAAGCGAAAACATCTAAGAATTCATGCAGAAGTTGTACCAAATCATCTTGGAATTTCTGTGCTAGTCGTGCCTTAATTTTTACAGGCTTAGGGTTGACCATGTCTCCCAAGTTGTATGTTACCAATTGATCTTCCAGTACATAAAATTGGCGAGGTTTTACCAAATCCTCAACTGGCTGTAACAGTTGGTGTAAGGTTGCTTCATCCATAGCGATGCCATCATCTGCTTCTGCATCTCCAATCATTGGTACGACCGTACAAGCTACCGGACTCCAATTGTCTGCTACGAACTGTAAATCCACAGTACCTAATGGGATCAGATCCTTATTGGTCTTGAGGAAAGTTTCTTCCTCATCATCAGATAGCCCATCTATTGGGGGTTTCTTAGACAAGAAGGGATTTGAGTGTTTGTAGGAGAAAAGGGGAAGACCAGAAGAGAAAATACACATTGGAAGCCTCTGTTGATTGATTACAGTAAGACAAATACAAGGTTGAAGCACAATACAACCAATGCTTCTATGCGAAATCCCACAGAGTGCTCAATTACAAAATACCAAATACCCAAGGGACTTGTTGCTGTCGGCCTCCTCTGCACCAAACCTCCACCTTCTACAAGCCTGCTCTTGTGCACACCTTGCACCAAGCTTCCACTAAGGGGGAGGGATGGATACCTTCTGTCGACGCACGGACACTTCAATAAGACCTTGGGATCCTTGAGGGACAAGCTTAGCACTCCTCTGCACACTTCCTTGGTCACTCTTCATGCACACCTTGCACTTCACTTCTCTACGTCACACACTGTGTGTCTCTTGCACTTCTCTCTCTTGCTTCACTTAGACTATACTTCTCTTGCTTACACTTAGGATGGTCCAAGAATAGTCCTTGCCTTGATTTGAGTGTGTCGATTCACGTACGCTCCTAACTGCAAGAGTATTTTGGTGCTCACTTTGATGTCCCAAGATTGTCTTCACAAGTGGCAGCCAACAAATCCCTGTTTTGTCCTGTAGTGACTATAGACTAACACCAAAAATTTTAATTGGGGGGCCATACTTTCACTTCTGCGTACGTTGCCGCTTCACATACCTTCACATTTTCTTTTTAACTCTTCAAATGTGCACATAAGGGAGGGTTCACCTGAACCTTCCAAAACACTTTAAAAAACACTTTGAACCTTAGGAAAATTAGAGAAATACCTCTGCAACCTGCAACCCACTTCTCCAATTTACCCTTTGTGGACAATTAATTGTGCACTACCTGTGCACTTTGACACCTGCACTTTAGCACTTTGACTTTGCACCAGTTGACTTTGACCTTGACCTTGTTGACTTTGACTCCTTCAACTTTGACCTTTTGACTTTGACTATGGTTGATGTTTACTTCAATTGACTTTGACCAATAGGACTTGTATGGGCTCAACAATTGCCCACCACCTAATGTGCTCTTCGTCCCGGAGAGCTACAGCCAAAGCTCGGAGTATAGAGGACACCATGAGAATGCAGCTGCAAAACTTCAAAAAGACCTGAGCAGCTACTAAGTCCACCAGAAACAGGAGAGAAGAAGCACCAAAGAAGAACCAATAAGGGGATTGTGCCATGGAAAAGCAAAGGATGGCAATGGGAGTGTAGAAAGGAGGTGGAGGGGAGGGCTGAGGGGCGGAGATGAATAGGGTAGGTAGGGAGGGGTAAGGATGTGGCTGGGCAGATTGGTAAAGGGAGGGATTGGGAGTAGGAATCAAGGGTTTGGAGAGGGTTAAAATGATCAAACAATAGAGCTACAGAGTGTACATATGGGAAATATAAAAAGCTAATGTAAGATAAGGTGAGAATAGACCATGTGGACAATGTGGTGAAATAAAAACATGTGATAAATGTGCTCAAAACATGTGGGTTTTGACCAAAAGTCAGAGAAAAAGTTGGAATTTGGAAAAATAAAGACAAAAATTGAGTCCTGAGGTGCCAAGAAACATGAAAATGACTCCATTTTTTTAAAAAATGGCCAACCGAGGCACGATCTTGAGCCAAAAGCTTTGAGCCATTAAAATAATAATAATAATAATAATAATAGAAATTTATATGTTTTCTAAAATAAAAATAAATTGTCGTCATTTTTTTTCTTTTTTTGTCCCTTTTTCAAACGCCGAGACAGAAATAAAAAATAAAAAGAAAATTAAAAAATTAAAGAAAAATAATAAAATAAATAAAAAATAATAAAATAATAAAATAAAAAAAAATAAAAAAATAAATTTGGTGGGGGGGAGGGAGGGGGGGGAGGGGGGTTTTTTTTCTTTTTTTGAAAAAAACAAAACGCCTAGGGGGGGCTTTTTTTTTTAGAAAAAAGTATCCAAAAAAACTGAAAAAAATACATTAAAAAAGTAAAAAAAAATGCAAGAAAAATCCAAAAAATCTTCAAAAAATTCTCAAAAATTTTCCTACAGGCGTAAGCTAGTCTTTTGCACTCAAACCCATAGAGAGCTTCCTTTATTCCTCAAATTTGGCAAGAAAAATGACACATGAAAAGGAGAAAAATGCTAGAAAATTCTCTTAAAAATGCTTGAAAAATTCTGAAAAAAATTCCTAAAAATTGTACCTTTGCAAAGTTTATGAAATGGCTGCCAAATTTGCTAAAAATGCAAGAAACAAGCATGAAATGGATAAAGAAAACTACTAATAAAACTTAAGCAAAAATGAATTGAGAGGAGTATGTACAACCTGGATATTTTTGCAAGTTCCAGGTGATCCAGAAATCTTCACTTTTGTTGATGATAGGCCTTGAGCCTTGTATTGTTGACTCAAAGAAACTCCTCCACAATCTCCAATTGTACTGCACTTCATTGGTTTTGTCTTCTCATTGGGCACACTGGTCATCTGACAGGGGTACCCTAAATCTTTCGTTAGAATGTTATCTCCTCCAGCAATGACTTAGTCTGCAAAATTTTATTTTTACTATTCCAACTTCTTCATCCAATGGAACCCTCTGTTTCGAAAGACTTGCAGGTACTCCTTTCACATTCTTGTAAAGCCCTACACTTGCTATCATTAAAATTGACATAACAGATGATATCCATACCAGTATCCATAAAAAAGTAGCCATTGACATATGCTTTGAAGTATCTTCAGCACTGTTGCACTTAAGGGCTCTTCTTTTCTCCTCTCTTCTATGGCCTTTAACTAAGATTGTCTCACTCGAGTCAGTAACCTGAATGATATCCTCTGATTCTTCAAATGCTTCCTCTCTACTTGAGTTTGGAAAAATTCCATAGCAGGAAGATGGGTCTTTTGCATGGAGCCAAGCCAACATGTTTTCATCTTCATATGAATCTGCTCCTTCAAATAGGTTTGCTTCTGGGTTGTCCACCACTTCTTCTTCCATACAAATACCAATTGTCTGCATCATGCTAGTATTTCTCTGATTGTCTAGTCCATCTTCTAAAATTATCTGCGGCAACTCTTTTCCCTCTTGTTTTACCCACATTGTGTCCTTGCCCCAATCATGCAGCACATTGGCATGCCTTAAACAAGGTCTCCCAATTAACAGGGAGAAGCTTCCTTCTACCTGTGGCAGCCTTAAAACAACAAAGTCCAAGTTAAAGATGGTACCTTGTATCTTGACTGGAACTGTAGGGACCACTCCCATAGGCCTTACTATGCTTTGGTATGCCGTTGTTATAGTGAAGTTGGCAGGTCGTGAAGGGTATAGTCCAATCTTTTTCATGGTATATTTAGGCATCAAGTTAATGCCAGAACCACCATCCACAATAACTCCTTGAAACTCATCACCTTTAATAGAGACTGTTAGCAGAGGGCTCTTGTAATCTGTGAGGGGTGCTTCCCCTACACTTTTATCTTTATGCATAACAACAGCCTTTGCCACTAAACTTGTTGTGGACATTTCATCAATTATCTGCAAGAGTTCTAACCTGAACTTCCCATCCATCTTTATTAAATAAAAAATACTAACCTCCTTTTTCATGGACTTGAGCACTCTAGAAGCTTCTGATTCCTTAAGAGCATGGGTTGCATTTGACTTATCAAACTCCTCATGAGCCCTGTTGAATGCATGCCCAATGGCATCACTGGTACCTATGGGATCTCCTTTTTGCCTTGTATCTGCACATGGAGTGGCCTTGTCTTCAGATGTCTCTTTGTCTTTGTTAAATCCATCAATTCTTGGTTGTTGAGCTATATCTACTTGAGCCTTTCCTTTATTTCTTGTCTGCACTATAAAAGATTCTATTTCTTCTAACTGCACCACCCTAGTAGATGGAGATGGCACATGGACTTGATCTGTCCTTTCTTCTTTGCACACAAAAATCATTTGAATGTGGGGCCCAGATGAAGATGCCTGGTTCTTAGGACAACAATTAGTATAGTGGTCCCTGGCCTCTAGGCAGTTCTTGCAAGGAGGGGCATTTTCTGGGAGAGTGCACCTACTTTGATAGTGCCCACATTCTCCACATCTGAAACAAATAATTGGCCTCCTTGACCCATTTCTAAAGTTATCCCTCTGTCTAGGGTTATAAGTGTTACCTTGATTGGGTGCAGCTTCCATCACATTTGCTGGTGGTAGGGGTCCTCCTTGTGTCCAGTATGTTGTTGCAGGCATTCCCCTTGATTGGCATTCATGGGCTTCATGACCAACTTTCCTGCATAATTGGCAAGTCACACTTAACAGAGGACATTCACTTACTATAGGCCCTTGCTTGTTGCACATGGAACACTAAAGTCCACTCTTAATGCCACCCCCTTTGAGTTCCTGTAGCTCCTGTCGCAGTTGGGCCAATTCCTCTGCTTGGGCCTCCTCCTCCTTTTGGAGCTTTAATGCTTCAATCTCCCTTCGCAACTGAGTAAAAGCATTCTCCTCCTCTTTGTGGGGCTTATTCCCTTTTAAGCCGTCCAGCTCCTTCCTTAGCTGGATTACTAGATCCTCCATTTCTGTGGAATATTGTTGCTGAGAAGAAGTTGCTCCATAGTGTTGCCTTATCTGCTCTAGTCGAGTAGCTGTGTTGATGAACTCCTCTATGAAGGCTGTAGGTAACACTAATTCCTTTATTTTGCATTGGGTGGCCACTAATAGGGGCTTAGCTAGCCATTTCTTAACAAAAAAATCATGTGGTGGATCTGGCAATTTAGCCATTAGTGCTTTGGCCCTAGTCACAAACTCTGGGAACTTTTCACCTGGACCCAATCTCAAATTTTCTAGTTCTTCTATGATGATCTCTGCAGTATTCCCATGCTGGAATTGATTTTTAAATGCATCTTTCATCAAATCCCAAGTTGTAAAATGGTTCTCAACAAATTGGCTGAACCATTTATCTGCTAATCCTTCTAATGTGGCAGGGAAAAGTATAAAAAAGGCATCCTCCCTGCCCATTAAGCCTCTAGTCTTACATAGTGCCAAAAACCTTCTAATGTGTTCATCCGGATCCTCTTGAGCTAGGCCTTTGAAAGAAGGAAATTTTATATTTAATCTTGAGAGTAAGGTTTCCAAGTCTACCTGTCCCGCGATGCTCTTTACTGATGAGGTTGAAGAAAGTGGACTGGAGGATCTTCTAACAACCTTCCTTCTTGTTTGCTTGCAGGTGACCCTCAATGTTTGGGACCGGGTTGCGGTCATGAGCAGCTCATAGTCCACTTAATATGAGACACTTGATAAGAATATTTACCTTTTGGTTACTGAAGTAGCACTGTCAACACGTGATCTCTTCTATACTTTGCACTTGGTTTCTCCTAAGCTCAAATCTCCTTGGAAGTCCCACCACGCGTGCCAAATTTTGTAGGGGGTTTCTTAGACAAGAAGGGATTTGAGTGTTTGTAGGAGAAAAGGGGAAGACCAGAAGAGAAAATACACACTGGAAGCCTCTGTTGATTGATTAGAGTAAGACAAATACAAGGTTGAAGCACAATACAACCAATGCTTCTGTGCAAAATCCCACAGAGTGCTCAATTACAAAATACCAAATACCAAATACCCAAGGGACTTGTTGTTGCCGGCCTCCTCTGTACCAGACCTCCACCTTCTACAAGTCTGCTCTTGTGCACACCTTGCACCAAGCTTCCACTAAGGGGGAGGGATGGATACCTTCTATCGGCGCGTGCACACTTTAGTAAGACCTTGGGATCCTTGGGGGACAAGCTTCGCACTCCTCTGCACACTTCCTTGGTCACTCTTCATGCACACCTTGCACTTCACTTCTCTGCGTCACACACTGTGTGTCTCTTGCACTTCTCTCTCTTGCTTCACTTAGACTATGCTTCTCTTGCTTACACTTAGGATGGTCCAAGAATAGTCCTTGCCTTGATTTGAGTGTCTCGATTCACGTACGCTCCTAATTGCAAGATTATCTTGGTGCTCACTTTGATGTCCCAAGATTGTCTTCACAAGTGGCAGCCAACGACTCCTTGTTTTGTCCTGTAGTGACTTTAGAATAAAACCAAAAATTTTAATTGGGGGACCATACTTTCACTTCTTCGTACGCTGCCGCTTCACATACCTTCACATTTTCCTTTTAACTCTTCAAATGTGCACATAAGGGAGGGTTCACCTGAACCTTCCAAAACACTTTGAACCTTAGGGAAATTAGAGAAATACCTCTGCAACCTACAACCCACTTCTCCAATTTACCCTTTGTGGACAATTAATTGTGCACTACTTGTGCACTTTGACACCTGCACTTAGCACTTTGACTTTTCACCAGTTGAATTTGACCTTGATCTTGTTGACTTTGGCTCCTTTGACTTTGATCTTGTGACTTTGACTATGGTTGACATTGACTGCTATTGAATTTGACCAATATGACTTGTATGGGCTCAACACCACCCAACATATGGATTGGTTCTGCTACATATGGCCATGTGTGTAAATCACAAGATTGCATAGCATCCAGTGCAACTACGTATTTTCGGTCATTATCTTTGAAAATTAACTCTTGAGCTGACCAATCTTGTACAACTTTGGCTTGCTTTAACCATGGTCGACTGAAGAGTAAGTTGTAGTCGAGGCTGGATTCTAGTAAGTCTAGGACTACAAAAGTCATTTTAAATGTGGTTCCCTACAAGGTAATAGGGATATTACGTATGAGTCCCACCGGATGGACTCAGGATTGGTCTGCCATTTGCACAAAAAATTGTACGGGTTCAATTTGGGTCCAACCCAATTTCTTGTAGAGTGCGGTTGTTGCAATATTCACACCAGACCCGCCATCAATTAAAACTTGGGTAATCTTTTGGTTTTTATACCAGACGGTGATCAATGGGACTGAATGATCCACCATAGAATCCATCTCCGATTGTATGGTCACGATCGCCGGAGTACATGAAGATCCGGGAATAACCTGCTGTTGAAATTGCTGTCTTACACTCGGAACTAAAACAAGCAACTGTCCCAAAGGGAGTGTGATTGAAGCCTTCGATAGGACGTCCCTTACCTGATCTCTCTGGGCTGTGGTTATCACCGATTTTGGTGGTGATTCTAATGTTGTTGGGGCAGAATTCTGTTCATTCGATGTTGCCTGTGGCAGAGGGACCTGTGTTATCGGAATGGGATCAGGAAACATAGTCAGCTCCTTAGCTGTCCATTGACTAGCCTTTGCAAACATCCACTGCTGCTCACGAATTCCAGGCTCGAAAACTTCTGCTGCTGGTTGCAATTGTTTACCTGATCTTGTCTGAACTACGGCTGCTTGTGACTCAATTGGGGAAATATAAACCATGTTAGTCATCGGATTTTGTCGTTCCTTCTTCCTTTTGTCATACTCTGCTGCTTCCTTGCAAAATCTACGGATATGGCCAACCTCGCCACAAAAATGACACCGAGGGGGTGGGAGGGAAGTACCTTCCACCGATGTACCTGCCTGCCATCGGTTTGGATTGAAATTATTATTATGCTTACCTTGGTAGTTCTTGTATCCTTGCTGCTAGTTGTTCCGCAACTGTAGCGACACATAATGGGTTGCTGGTTGACCTGGTTCCTGTATTATAGCGTTTACGGCCACTCTACCCTGCACCTTTGCATTATATGCACAGGTTTCTGTTGAATGTCCTGTTGTGTTACAGATGGCACAATACATCTGGTTGAGGGCACATGTAGAACTAGTGTGACTTGGATTCTTGCACTTAGTACAATACACCTGTTTGGACGAATCATCAGCTACGTTCTTACTTGCTTTCAACCATTCGAGGTCCTCCGTAAAACCTCCAACCCTGTGCTCCAACTGTAAGGCCATCGCAATTACTGCATCCAATGTCATTCCACCCACACAACGAATGATCATGATTTGTCCTAACTGTGGATTCAGTCCGTTAATGAACCATTGTGTTATGACATCATTTGGCAGATTGGCATGTGCTGGAGGCAGCTGTCGTAAATGAGTTCTAAACAGTGTCGCATACTCCTGGACACTCTGATGTGGTTTCTGTCGATTATTCTGCAAATAGTCAAAGATTTCTACAGGGTTCTTCTTCAAACGAAACCTCTGTAAGAACGCATTTCTCACATCATCAAAATTACCAAAATGATTGATATCATATTCAGTCAACCACCTTGCTGCTTCATTAACCAATGTGGCCTGAAATACAATGGCCTTGTACGCCGGATCCGATGGATGATTCAACACTGCATAACTGATCTCGAATGTGTGAACATATGCATCGGGGTTATCTCCTGGAAATCCACCGAATTTTGTATATGTCACTCCGGTTGGAATTGATCGAGGTTGAATGATTGGCTGTGGCTGCTGCTGTTGCTGTTGCTGAAACTGCGGTTGCGGCTGTGGGGGTGTTTGTTGCTGTGACTGTGAACCACTGATGGTGCTATTGTAGGTAGTATTGTCGTTATCTGTATGTTGAGGGGGTGTCTCTTGTCCTTCAGAATCTATATTATCAGCCTGCTCACTTTCTGGTTCAAAAATATCATTGAATCTCTTAATTATCTCCAAATCAAATAGTCTGTCCTTAGCTTTGGTATCAAAATTAGGTAAGCTTGCCCCAAAAAGTGGTGAACGTAATAAGGGTCCACCAGGAAGCACCGCACTATCACCGAAAAGTTTCAAATTCCCACCAAATGGTACCGAACTTCCACCGGAACTTGTCGAACCTTCACCGAACCAGGTTACCCTTTCAGTGGAAACAGTCTCACTTGGTAACACAACTTTATCACAAAAAATTGTCGAATTCTGACCAGATAGTGTCGAACTAACTCCGCACTATGTCTCTGTACAACCAGATATCACTATACCTTCTCCAAGAAGTACCGGAGTCGCACCAGAATTCACCGGAATCTCAACATGCGTCACTGAACTAGCACCGGAATCACTACTGACTGGCGTCGATTCTTCTGCAAGTGGACTTAATTGGCCTGCACTTCTACAACCCAAGGGTGTCCCTAATAAATTTGGAACTGCCCAAGGATGTTGATCTCTCCTATATTTTTGATAGGACTCACCGGAACGAGTAACCGGCATATATCACTTCTTCAGCTAGCGGTTACTATTCTCCACTGCTTGCCTTGCGTACTGCTCTTCCCTTACTGAGTATTCCCAATTTTCCATCTTCCCACAGACGGTTCCAGTGTTAAAAAGGACTTCCATCAAGTCGCTTTTAATCTTGTTTTGGGTTCTTGGGGATGGTTAGGGGTCTGATAGTGCAGATGCCCTTTATTTAATTTTCCCAAATTAATATTCAGCTAAACAGTAACTATACGTCAAGGCAATAACTTCTGTAATGCAGTTACTAATTTTTCGGTTACGATTATCTTACACAGTAAACTTATCGCGCGAATTAACAACCACGTCACACAAACATTATTAATTTTAAGACAACGTTACTATGTTAATAATGAATTACTGCAATTCAACAAGAACAGAATAACAGTACTCCAGATATCTGCAATTCTGCAACACAGTGTCTCCGCACGATCGCCCAGATAGACAGTCTGGCAAACCCATCTCTCTCCCGAGAACACCATAATTCCCTTTCATTAATGGATAAAAAGTTACAACTATTCGCTATGCCCTTTCGGTGCGTGCGACTATGGAAAATAAAATTACATTATTCCCATCCGGCGGCCTAACAGTAGTGATATGTGTGAACATACTAGGACCACCGGGGCACTTTTTTTCCTGTTATGAGGTTTTTTTCCCTTGGCTTGTATATATGCCTATAGCCCTAATGGGTTACTTATCTTTGTACATTCTAGTGATAATACATTCAATATTGTGTGTTGTGCTCCAAGCTTCTTCTTCTTCCTTATGATGTTCGCGTGCTTCTGTAGACGTCTAACTCCAACAATTACTCCTAATGTAAAGCTCAATAGACTCAAGAAGCAATATCCCAAAGGTCAAGAAAGGAGGTCCACAAGGAAGAAGGCACCCCCACGAAGGTATACATATGGTTCTTTTATGGCAAAGCACTATGCATACATGATGAATATCATTGCATGTCAAGAGCCAGATTATTATGAGGAGGCAAAGACCAAACCAGAGTGGAGGAAGGCTATGTATGAAGAGTTCAAAGAAGAAAACAACACTTGGGAACTAGTACCCAAGAAGGAAGACATGAAGATAGTCCAAAACAGGTGGGTGTACAAGACCAATAGGAATGAAAATGGAAGCTTGGCAAGGTACAAGGCTAGACTAGTAGCCAAAGGCTTCACACAGACACAAGGGGTAGATTATGAGGAAACTTTTAACCCTATGACAAACAAGGCTACCATTAGATCTCTCATAGACCTATGTGCAGCAAGGAGGTGGCCTATCTATAGAGGAGGGTGTTATATGCAAAGAGGAGGAGTAAGGAGGAGCTATCAAGCCCACAGCCCCTCTAGTCTCTTGTAGACATAGACATAGTCTACTTGTAAGAGTTGTAAATCTTTGTATATATATCCAATTCAAGATATTTAAAGTGCATTTAGTAGCTTATACATGTTCTTAATTTCTGTAAGAGGGCTTCTTGAAATCAGTTTTATGTATAGAGAAGCTTGTGTACCTTTGTAGTCCTAATTCTTGCATATCCTACATCTCTATAGAGTCTATTTTGTACAATGTTGTTGGTTGACCTAACATATCCATTTGAGCTATTCTATAGCTTCTTAGAAATCTTATGAATCATACTAAGTGTGGATAAAATCTCAAGTGATATGGATTAGTCTAAGGTAGGTGAATCAAAGTTTTGTTGAAGGGTAGCAAAAAAGATGTATGAAGGGACCTAGGTATTGGGTTCCTTTCACTTCTAGTGTGCAAATTTGAGGGATTAAATTCCTTCAAGAGAGTGTGTGTGTGTGTGTGTGATCTCTTCCTTATCTTCTTCCTCGTGACATGGTATTAGAGCCAGTGTGGCTGTAAAGAACTCGTGGAAAAGGTTGACGGTGAAGAGTATGTGAGAAGGCATGGAGAAAGAGCGATTCACAAACGATCTCAAATTGCTATGAAAATATGCATGAAGGTTGAAGGCCTCAAAATATTTTCATGAATGATCCCTTTAGGGTCACTTGCTTTTGTCATATTTCTATTTCGGAGCCATTTCGACTTCCGTTTCGAGCCTACAAGGTGAGGCCCATAAAAAAACCAAGTTAGACCACAAAACTATAACTTGCGTCCTGTTTGACAACACTCATATATTCCAGATTTAGAATTTCAAGCGATTCCATGTATTGTTCATACAAAAAACTTTGTTTTTCTCAGATCGAGTTGTCACGCCATAGTGCAACAATGTTCAAGCAGAAGTACTACTTGTAGTGTTTTTGCAGTGTTGTGAATTACTATAGAAATGGCAAATGTAGATGGAATGAGTCACCTTATTGTTGGAGTTTCAAGTCTGTGGAAGCACATGAATAGCACAAGGAAGAAGAAGAAGGTTGGAGCACAACACACAATATTGAATGTATTACCAAGCGAATATACAAAGATAAGTTACCTATTAGGGTTATAGGCATATATACAAGCTGGGGCAAAAAACCTCCTAAAGATGGAAAAAAATTCCTCGATGGTCCTAGTGTGTTCACACACATCACTACCTAAATATATTAACAAACCCCCTCCGAGAGCGATGCAGTGAAGAAGGAGCTAGCACTCATGTATAAGGAAGTGCCAAGCTATGTGGAATCAATCCACAAAAGGAAGTAAGCCCAAAGTTTTGCAGAAAACATCAAAATTCTCCCTAGGCAAAGTCTTTGTGAAAAGGTCTGCAATGTTTTCCTCTATGGGCACATATGCCAAATTAATCTCTCTAGCAGAGAACCTCTCCCTAACATTATGATAGTGAAGCTCAAAGTGCTTAGTGCGAGCATGGAACATAGGGTTCCTCGCAACTACCAATGCGCTCTGATTCTCAGTGAAGATGGTGGTGGCAGAAGACTTGCCAACACCCAAATCATCCATAAGGTGTCTAAGCCACACACACTCAATAGTCACTGTGAAAGCTACCCTATACTCAGCCTCACAACTAGAAGTCACCACAGTAGGCTACTTCTTGCTCAACAAGATATGCATGAGCTACCAAGAATGAAGCAAAATCCATTGGTGGACACACAAGTGTCATAACAACCAGCCCAGTTAGAGTCAGAAAAAGCATGTAAATCTGGCAATAATGATCCCCCCTTGGGATAAAACAATCCAAGTAGCCGGTTAGCACTCACATAACAAAAAATGCACTTAACCGCCTACCAATGCTCGACACCTAGGTTTTGCATAAACCTGCTCATTTGAGAGACAACAAATTGAATATCTGTCGGAGTATTGCATAAATAAATCAAGCACCCAATAGCCTATTGATAGAGAACAACATCAAATGCATCTCTAGCATCATGAAGTCTCAACCGTAAACTTGTCTCCATAGGAGTTGCAATAGGTTTACAGTCCTCAATGCCAAAACATTGAAAGAATGTGTGAATGTATTTGCTTTGACACAAAGCTATTCAACCATGAGCTTGCATAAACTGAATGCCCAAATAATGACCCAAATGCCCCAAATCTCACATCTCAAATGAGGCATGCAAATTACCCTTAAAATCAACAATATGCTTCTCATGAGGACTAGTGAGCAGCACATCATCTGCACGCTTAACATATAAGGTGCTCTCAGTTGGACTACTCTCAAAACCATGTATAATCAAATGGGCATGTATTTTTTCATACCAAGCACGTGGTGCTTGCTTCAAACCATATAATACCCTTTCAAACCTACACACTTAGTTTTCATGCCCTTTTTGCACTAAGCCATGAGGTTGAAAAACATACACTTTTCATGCAAGTCACCATTTATAAATGTATTTTTAATGTCCAAATAATGTACCAACCATGATGAGCTTCAAGTGCACAGGATGCTACAAACAGTAGTCATTCGACATGTAGGAGCAAAGGTCTCATCAAAATCATTGCCTCTTTCCTGAGCATGACCCTTTGCAACAAGCATAGCCTTATACCTATCAATTGTTCCATCAAGTTTATGCTTCAACTTGTATAGTACCCACTTAGTGCCAATGGCCTTCTTGCGAGGAGGCAAGTCACATAAAGACTAGGTATCATTTTTCATGATAGCATCTAGCAGCCATCCAATTTTTTGAATTTTGTGCTTCATCAAATGAAATAGGCTCATTTTCATCACAGAGACTAGAGGCATCCATAGCATAACAATCTAAGAATACGAGATCCAGAACATGTACAATATGATAGAGGTGCACCTAATTTGCTATCTCACAAAGTCTAGACTAGCCATTTTGGCATAGTTTTTGCCTCATCAATATCTGTTCTTTATTCAACAAGCGCATCATGTAAATCTGCATAAAAAATGGAATGATTTGCATCATCACATGGAACCTCGAAAGGCTAAGAAGTTGCCTCATTAGGAAAAGCACTAGACTGTCCACTTGTAAAAAGAGGCAGCAAAGTGTCATACATGTCTTTGGAGCTAACATATATCTCCTCAGTACATGAAAGTAACAGTTGAATAACATCTTCCACAAAAACAACATCACTTCTAACCAAAATGCATTTAGTCTGTGGATGATACAAATGATAGCCTTTTCTTTCAAAACTCCACCCAACAAAAATACATTTCACTGGTTTATCATCCAATTTCCTGCATTGTTGTTCAGGCACTAATGCATATGCCAGACAACCAAAAACACACAAGTGAGCAACAAGTGGCTTGTGACCATGCCAAGAATCATATGGAGTGATAGACTCCAATGCTTTAGTGGGACACCTGTTAAGTACATATGCTTCACATATAACAACCTCAAGCAAGAATGTATGTGGTAAAGCGTGACCCTTGACCATACACCTTTCCATGTCCATGAGTGATCTGTTCTTTTGTTCAATGACTCCATTCTGTTGAGGTATATACAACATTGTACACTGATGTTTTATCCCACATCCAGCCAGAATGCATTAAAATCAGAAGACATATATTCCCCCCCTCGATGGGAATGGAGGGTGCCCATTTTACATGCTAACTGATTTTCAACCAAAACTAGAAATTGTTTGAAGCACATAAACACTTCCGCCTTTGCTTTCAATGGATATACCCATGCATGTATGGAAAAATCATCAATGATAGTCACGACGTAAAGATAGTTTCCAAAAGAGGATGTCTGCATAGGACCACAGACATCACAGTGAGTTGCAATTTTTGAGTAGCTCAAATTGAACCATCTTTTGGGAATGAGGAACATTGCATTTTGCCCAAAATATAGCCTTCACAAACATGTTTACCAGGTTCCTCAAGTTTGGGCAAAGAGGAAACCATTACAAAGCTAGCAAAATTCAAATGACCAAAGCATGCATGCCAAAGTTTTGCATCTGACATAGCCTAAGAATCATGTATTGCACATGCTAAATCATTCACACATTTTTCATAGTCTATGATCTTATACAACCCACAACATAAAATGCCAGAAGCAATAATGGCATCACCTATTGATAGATCACGAATTTTATATTTGTCATCAATAAATTTCACAACCAAGCAAATCTTGGCTAATGCTTAAATTGATAACAGATTTTTCTTGATCCCTAGCACAAATAAACCATCTGACAATGTAAAAGAGCTACCATCAATAGTAGTCACAATGATCTTGCCAACTCCCATGATAGGATAAGAGGAGTTGTTGGTGCATGTGACAGTATTCCTTGTAGGGGCAGGCTCAAGTGAAGTGAAGAAACTATGCTGTGAGGTAATATGTTTGGTTTCCCCACTATCTAAGTACCAAACATATGATTCTGTTACAAACATACACTACTCATGAGAATATGACTCAAAAATACAAACAATAGTAAACGCCCATTCTTCATTCTACACAAGATTAGTAGATTGGGTTTTGGGTGTAGAGTTCTATTTTGGGTGTAGAGGCATTTGCAACAACCATTCCGATATCTTTCTTCTTTGCCTCTTTTGCACCCAGTTTTGGATAGCTCTTTATGACATGATCATTTCCTTTACAATATTTGCAAAATAATTTCTCCTTTTCTATTTTCTTCTTTGATTGTCGAGAATTAGCATATTTGTGCTTACTAGTAGTAGAGCTCCATTTACCTTTGTTGGTGCATTTTACCCAATCCTACATGCTTGATATTATTTGATTTATGTTCATTTGTAGTCATATGTGCAGTCATGTGAACACCTCTTGTAAAAGAGTACATTTTATCTCTTGTAATTGTGAAAAAGAAAAAAAGAAAAAGAATGGCTTACCTCATCCATGATGTAAAAAGAAAGCTCGTGGCTCTAACTACCTAAAACCATGAATTAGTGAGCTAAGGGAATATTTCCTAACTTTGGGGATCACTTTTAGGTGGAGCCATTCAAATTTGAATTCAAAACTCCCTCCACAAGAAGCTATAAAAAGAGCAAGAAGGAAGTGGTGATTAGCAAGCCTTGTATGTGACCACTTCATGTCATTTTTTAGATATTGAAGACCTTACTCCATAGATCTATCATTCTAATCCCATTGTGCAAATATTCATTGCCAATATGGTTGTAATCGTATGTGAATATATACATTCATCATTCTCTACTTCTTTGTTTTGTTCTCTGCGATACTCACTCAGAGTAGTAACTTCAGAAACTCATATCTCGAGCTATACTCAACATTTTTGAAAGTTTTAATGTGCGTTGGATTGCTCTCTTTGTCTAGTTTTTGATACAAGATTTCATGGTCATTTGATTTATAGTTTGGGAGAAATCTACATTTTACTGCTCACGGGTCTATCTCTGCAGAGCCCCGAGAATGGTGGGCATGTTCCAGACTTTGCAAAAAAAATTTCTTAGTGCTCAGTTGATCATTTGAAGTGTTTTAACTTGCTAAGTCTATTAGGTATCCCCAAAAGGAATTTTTCTAAGTCTATTTGCTATCCCCAAAAGGAATTTATCTAATTCCTACCAGGTTGAGAGCACTGTTCATTTTTTTTAGTAGGTGTATGTTCAAAAATAGAAAGTTTTGGGAGCTAGTCATTTTGCAACTAGTCTGTCTTGACTTAAACTTTTGAGATACATGTTCCAAAGTACTTGGCTGATAATTTGGTGTCTCAGTTGGCTGGTGTGAAGCTGGTTGTAGCAGCACCAACTCATCTTCGGATTGCATCCACCATCTCTCTTCAAAGTGGTATCAGAGCATAATCAAGCAACATGGGAGATGGATTTCCAAACAATTGACAAATTGGATCAAAACAGCTACCCAGCATGGTCTCTAAGGATGAAGGCCTAACTTCAAGGGAGGAATCTATATGGATTCATATATGGAGATGCAGCAATGCCAGTCATGAGGAACAAAGGGCAACCATCACATGAAGAAGTGGAAGGACTTTCAAATTGGTGTTCAAAGGATGCACTTGCAAGGTCCTATATTCTAAACTCAATCTCTGATTTTCTTTTACCTCATGTCAAGGGATGCAAGAAATCAAGAGAAACTTGGAATTAATGAGACTCTTTGTTAATGACATGAATGCTTAAGTGCAAAACGACCCTAATAGTTCCTCATCTCATTCATAATGTATTTTTTTGCTTGTTAGAGACTAAAA
This sequence comes from Ceratopteris richardii, assembly GCA_020310875.1. Classification (NCBI taxonomy): domain Eukaryota; kingdom Viridiplantae; phylum Streptophyta; class Polypodiopsida; order Polypodiales; family Pteridaceae; genus Ceratopteris; species Ceratopteris richardii. The sequence continues at coordinate 57,139,663 of CM035434.1, forward strand.
AACAAAGAATTAGCGAAGCTTGAAATTACTTATAGAAATTCCCTCTAGATCCATGATCTCAATAGGAGGGGCATACCCTAGATCGAGCAATCTTGTGCATTGATGAAAAAGAGTGTGTTGGTTTGGGCATTCTTAATGTGGGTGGTTTGGGAGATGAATGTTCCAAATGGCTTCTCAAAGCATCTTGTAATGTGGAAGCTTCTTGGGCGAATCTAATTCTCAGAGACAAATTCTCTCTTACACTTCAAGGAATCCCTAGTTGGAAGGATCTTGATCTACTCACCTTCTCATTTTCTCCGCCTCTAGTGAATTCACAAGGATCTGACCTAGTTTCCTCAATTTGGAAGAATTGGAACAAGATGAAACTATACATCAAGGTTAATGAAGACTAAAAAAGGGCAGTCAATATAATGCAAAATGACTCTATTTGATTCCCTATCAAGGGAATCAAAGAATTTGATTTGGAGAACATCCAGAGAGCAACAAAGCTATGGAACAAAGGTTTTAGTAGGTGGAAACTATTGGAGCTTGAGGTCTTTGAAAGCATGCGAACAGCACAAGGAAGAAGAAGAAGCTTGGATCACAACACAATATACTAAATGTATTAATAAGAGAAGGTACAAAGATAAACATCCCATTAGGATAATAGGCATATATACAAGCCAGGGGGAAAAAAACTCTTAAAGCAGGAAAAAAGTGCCCCAATGGTCCCAGAGTATTCACACACATCATTAGCTAAACATATCGAGAAATCCCCCCTAGGCATGATGTGGTGAACAAGGAGATGGCACTCATGTATAAGGAAGTGCCAAGCTATGTGGAATCAATCCACAAAAGGAAGAAAGCCCAAAGCTTTGTGAAAAGCTTCAAACTTCTTCGTAAGTAGAGCCTTCATGAAAAGGTCTGCAATGTTCTCTTGTGTGGGCACATATATCAAAATAAGCTCTCTAGCAGAGAACCTCTCCCTAACATAATGATAGTGCAACTCAATGTGCTAAGTGTGAGCATGGAACATAGGGTTCCTCACAACTACCAATGAACTCTGACTATCAGTGAAGGTGGTGGTGGCAAAAGACTGACCAACACCCAAATTAGACATAAGGCATCTGAGCTACACACACTCAACAATCGCTATAAAAGTTACCCTATACTCAGCCTCACAACTAGAAGTGGCCAGAGTAGGTTGCTTCTTGTTCAACCAAGATATGCATGACCTACTAAGCATGAACCAAAAACTACTGGTGGACACACAACTATCATAACAACCATCCTAGCTAGAGTCAGAAGAAGCATGTAAATCTAGCAATAGTGATCACCCCTTAGGATAAAACAACCCAAGTAGTTGGGTACCACTCAAGTAGAAAAAGATGTGCTTAATTGGCTTCCAATGCTTGACACCTCGGCAATGCATAAACTTTCTCATTTATGAGACAACAAACTGAATATCTAGCCAAGTAATGCATAATTTAATCAAGTATCCGATAGCTTACAGATAGAGAACAACATCAAATGCATCTCCAACATCATGAAAACTCAATCATAAACCTATCTCCATAGGAGTGGCAATAGGTTTGCAGTCTTGAAGGCAAAAATGCTGCAATAATGTGTCAATATATTTTGTTTGACACAAAACTATTGTTCCATCAACTTGCATAAATTGAATGCCCAAATAGTGATGCAAATGGCCCAAATTGGACATCTCAAATGAGGCATGCAAATCAGCCTTAAAATCAACAATATGCTTGCCATGAGGACCAAGGAGAAACATTTCATCAACATACACAACAATGATCAGAAATAAATCATTTGCATGGTTAACATATAAGGTGCTCTTAGTCGGACTATTCTGAAAACCATGTGCAATCAGGTAGGCATGTATCTTTTAATACTAAGAACGTTGTGCTTGCTTCAAACCATCTACATACTTGGTTTTCATGCCCTTTCTACACAAAGCCACAGGGTTGAAAAACATACACTTCTTCATGCAAGTCACCACTCAAAAATGCATTTTTAATGTCCAATTGATGTACATTCCAACCATCTACTAAACCTACATACTTGGTTTTCATGCCCTTTCTACACAAAGCCACAGGGTTGAAAAACATACACTTCTTCATGCAAGTCACCACTCAAAAATGCATTTTTAATGTCCAATTGATGTACATTCCAACCATGATGAGCTACAAGTGCACAAATTCTATGACTGATAGTCATTCCGCATGTAGGAGCAAAGGTCTCACCAAAATCACTGCCTCTTTCTTGAGCATAGTCATTTGCAACAAGCCTAGCCTTATACCTATCAACTCTTCCATCATGTTTATGCTTCACCTTGTATATGCACTTAGTGCCAATGGGCTTCTTGCCAGGAGGCAAGTCACATAAAGAGCACGTACCATTTCTCATGATAGCATCATATTTTGATTGCATAGTCATGGAGAGGAACCCACAAGGCTTCATAAAAGTGAGAGGAATAAGGAGAAGAAGCCCTAAGCGGATTATTGAGGGCAGCCCCTCTCTCGCAACTTGGAGAAGGAGGTGAATAATTTGGATTTCCCAAGGGTAATGGATCACCATGACCATGATGGAAAAACTCTAGAGGATTCTAGTGGCAAGGAAGACAACGAAGAAGGATGCACTAGTACAAAAGAAGTTGATTCACCACCAACAATGAAGATACGCAGGTCAACAAAAGCTTGATCATTGGATCTACTGTTCTTGAAAGGATACCGAAATCGTTTCCAAATAATACTTCTCACAAAGGAGAAGAACCAACTGAGATACAATGGAAAAGCCTCCTTAAGGGTGAACTCCTATGTTAGGACCCCTCCACCTAGAAGACAAAAGATGATGAAAAAAACAAGAAAAAGATGGAGAAGGCCCCTCCGTGTAAATAAGTTTAACCTCCAATAATGACAATCATTTCTTTCAATGTTAGAGGGTTGTCTTACCCCTCAAGAGCAATCATTATTGGCTAGGGAATCCGGGATAAAAGCCTAAACCCAAACTTTATCTTTCTTTAAGAGATCAAAATTGATGGTGAGAACCTTCAAAAGAGACTGAAATTTATTTTGTTATCCCATGTCTAGATCTCCATAGCACATAATAAGGGAAATGGTGGTGTGGAAATCGACATTAATAGCACTTGTTTTGCTAGACTTGTGGATACCCAAGAATATCAGAACCATTTGTGGATTGGTGATTCCTTTGGGGGTCCTCTGTAGTTTACCATAGTGTTCGTGTATGCTCCCAATATCAATGTGGAAAGAATTTCCATTTGGCTATCATTGGACTTTCTGACCCTTAGCTTCATTCTCTGTAGGGACTTTATTATAGTAGAGGCTCTTTCTCATAGATGGGGGAATATAGGACAGGTGATTGATGGTCATGCGAAGGACATTTGGGACCAAGTCAAGCTACACCTCAATCTAGTGGAGATCAAATACGAGATGGGGGTTTCCCTTGGTTGAGCCTATAGTGTGGAGTTGAATTGAGGAAAGCTAGACTTGATAGGAGCTATATTGCACATAATATCATCAATAATTGGGCTCCCCCTTCCCTCTCCCAATGTGTGTACCTTGTTGTCTCTAATCACTACCCAATGGTGCTTACCTTCAAGCTGGTCATCAATCTCAAGAAAACTCCTTGGTTTCATTCCAATCTGACAACCGTCTCTCTCCCCTTGGTCCAATATGATATTATTACTACTTAGAACTAGGCCTTTGACATGTGCTCCTCATTGGCCAAGTGCTGGAGGATGCAGTCATGAAGTTACGAGACATCTTGGTCACGACTCAAAAGAATCTTCAAAACATTCATCGAGCTAGAAGGGAAAATATTTATTGAAGGCTGAGGGGGTCTTGAGAAAGAAGTAAACATAGGCCACTCTCAATACTAGATAGGGCTCCAAAAAATCAGATGCATGTTGAGATGCGAAGCAAAAATTCAAGGAAAGAATATACAAGTATATATTAAAGATTGATGAGTGGGAAGGGCAGACAAACCTACTAAATAGATGTCTGGCCTCCTCAAGAAGAAATAGTCCAAGGAAGTGATCCCTTTTATGATGGACATCAATGGGTTTGAGTGCAAAATGGACAAGGAAAAGAGTTCATTGATTGTCAATCACTTTACCCAACTTTTGGGGGTTTCCATGCCTCTTTCTCCTCGCAGGTGTGATTGCATGCTGACCATCTCTAGATTTAGAGACAAAAGAAAACTATAAGATCTGAAGCCTCTTCTCAAAGCTCCCTTTTTAGATAATGAGCTTCTTGAAGTTATTTATTTGCTTCCTAATGGCAAAAGCCTGGGCCTACTTGGCCTCACTAATGAGTTTTTCAAGACCTTGAAGCACTTGGTGACTACTCCATTATGTTTGGTGTGGCAAGAGGCCATCTCTTTCAGTGTGCTTCCTCCATGTCTTAATGAAGGTGTTATCAAGCTTATTCACAAAAAGGAAGCAAAAATAGGATTGAAAATTGCTATACAATTATGAGGTTACAAACAGGTTACAAGATCCTTGCTAAAGTTATTGTTAATGGAATCGCCTGTCAATTATAGAAGTAGATCAATGAGGATCAAAAAGCATTCATCAAAGGGAGTTCCATTGCTGAGGTTATCACTAGTGTTTGGGAAGGTCTAGTTTTTGGTGAAGAGTCTACTCAAGATGTTCTCCTCCTTAAGATTTTCAACAAAGCATATGAAAAACTCGACTGGGACTTCATTATCCAATCTCTAAAAGACCTAGGCTACCCATCAAAAATTCATTAATATGATCTTAATGGTGCTCGAAAATGTATAAGCATAGATAAACATAAATGGCTAGCTTTCTTAATCTATTTGATTAAAATGTTCTATCCGGAAAGGATGCCCCTTGGCCCCTCTTCACTTTGTGATAACTGTCAATGGTCTCAGCTACCTCATTCAACATCACACACATTTAGGTCTTATTCAAGGCCTTTTTCTTCCCCCCAATAAAGATGACATGATCATGAGACTCTTTGTTGATGATATGATTGCTTTTGTGCATAACAAACTAACTAGTATTGATACCTTTGGTGTTGCATAAATATATTTTTGAGGCAGTACGTTCCAAAATAAACCACTTTGGAATGGCGTTCAAGGCTATTATTGGGCATCCACCTCAAGTTTTGTATGAACATGGCTATCAACTGATCCCTAGGGGAAAATTCTTTTGCTTGCTAGGTATTCTGATTGGATTCAATGCTTTGATGGTTCAACGATGGAATCGGGCTCTTTCTATGATGATAACAAGTTGAAATACTAGAAAGGTATGTAGATCAATGTGGGATAGCAAGCTGCGCTGTTGAACACATTCCTTCTTTCTTTGATTATTTACTTTCTCTCTTCTTAGAGACCAAATGACCAAGAGATTGTCAAATTGGAAAGAATTTTCAAAAATTTTCTCTAGATGGGTAACCCTAACAAGAGAGGTGTCCCCAAAATTAAATGGTTTTGAAGTCAAATCCAACTATGGTTCTAGTATTGGAAGTAGATAGGGAAGGAGTGCTATCAAAAGAGGAGGAATTGTTGGAAAATAGTAGTGAATTGATTGTAGGTGATACAATGGAAGGAACAAAGCTGAGACAATTATTTGAGCAAAATCTAGAAATTTTGACTCAATAGAAATTGGATCAGGAAGAAAAGGAGGTGATAAATTTGGCTGAAAAAATATATGAACAAAAGTATGCAGGGTCTGGAAGGGTGAAGGAAGATTCACTTCAGGAAATCAATCTAGGGACTAATGGTGAACCAAAAATAGTGAGAGTAAGTAAAGAAGTGGAAGGTTCGTTCTTGGAAGATCTAATTTCTTTGTTAAAGGAGTATATTGACATATTTTCTTGGGATTATTCACAAGTGAAAGGCATAGACCCAGATTTACATCAACATAGGACTAATTTAAAAATAGATGCAGTTCCGACTGTGCAACAAAGGTATCGAATGAGTCCTAATTTTGCAAAATGAGTTAAGGAGGAAATTGATAAGTTATTGGCAATTGGATTCGCTAAACTAGTTAATCAAGTAACATGGTTATCTCCTATTATTGTTGTTCCAAAAAGAATGGGAAGTTGAGGATTTGTGTGGATTATAGAAAATTAAATGCATGTACAATTAGAGATCCTTTCCCAATGCCATTTTGTGACACGGTGTTGGATGTAGTAGCTAGACATGAAATGTATAACTTTCTCGATGGATTTTCTAGCTATAATCAAATTCATGTTGCTGAAGAGGATCAACAAAAAACAACATTTATTATAGAATTTGGGGCATATGTATTTATAATTATGAGTTTTGGATTAAAAAATGGACCACCTTCATTTAATTATGTGGCACATAAAGTTTTTCAGCCTTATTTGAAGGGACAACAACTCGTGCATCTAAAGACTTGCTTTGATAGATGCCAGAAATTTAGAATGGTGCTGAATCCATTCAAGAGTGTCATTGCAGTGAAGAGTGGCATTTTATTGGGTCATGTTATCTCAAGAGAGGGGATGGCTATTGATATCAAGAAAATTGAAGGTAATAGGATAGAAAAGCTCCAACAAATGTGAAAGAAGTAATGAGATCTGTACATCAAATTAAATGGCATGCTAGATATTTGAGGTATTTGGCTAATTTGTCATTACCTTTGATGAATCTAACAAAGAAAGATGTTCACTTTTTATGGGCTGAAGCTCAAGAGAAGGATTTTGAGTTATTTGCAGCCGCCGGGTTGGTCTTTACCTTTTCACATATTTGTAGATTCATCGAATGTAGCAGTAGGAGCAGTGTTGATGCAACAAAAAGAAAATGGATGGTATTGACCAATTTATTAAATTCACGCATTATTTTGGGTTATGAAGTGGTTTTTCATGTAGATCATCAGGCTTTTGTATATCTTATCAAGAAGCCTCTATTGACAGGGAGATTGGCAAGATGGATGTTTTTATTAAAGGAATTTGATTTTGTAATTGTTCATACTCCAGGTAAAGAGCATGCCAGGGCTGATTATTTCAGTAGGTTAGAGTCAACAGAAGCACCAGTGGGAGTGAGTGATGAGTTTTCGGATGCAGAATTGTTTAATGCTCACATTGTTGACTCTGATTCTTGGTATGACCAGTTGTTAGCATTCCTAACAAATGGATTATTGCCTCAACACTTTACACTTGATCAGAGAAAGAAGTTTTCTTTGAAAAGTAGGCCATATTTGGTGACAACAAGTGCATTATATAAAAAAGGGGTGGATCAGGTAATTAGAAGATGTGTGGCCGATTTTGAGCAACCAGCTGTTTTGCAAGAAGCACATTAAAGAACAGCAAGAGGACATCTATCATGGGATATTAGAGGTAAAAAGATCCTTCAAATTGGGTTATGGTGGCCTATAGTATTAAAGGATGCTCATGAATTTTTCAAAAAGTGTGTCATTTTTCAAAAAACATGTCAACCAAGTAATTCAGATAGCATGTTGCATCATCGAGTTTCGCCATTAGATCCATTTCAAAAATAGGGCATGGATTTTGGTGGTCCCATCAAGCAGATTACTCAGTGTGGAAATAGGTATATTTTAGTGGCAACCGACTATTGCACAAAATGGGTGGAAGCAGTAGCACTTAAGGATAACATGGTTTCTAGTGTAGCAAAGTTTCTCTACCACAACATTATGACCAGATTTGGTTGTCCAGTAGAATTGGTGAGTGATAGAGGAGCTAATTTTGTCAATGATGTCATTTTTGAATGATTAAGAACACATCTGATTATGCACGAAAAGTCTACAACTTATCTTCCACAGGCAAATGCTCAAGCGGAAAGCACCAATAAAACTTTACTAAGGATTCTTAAAAAATTAGTTCATGACAATAAAAAAATTTGGGATTTGTTGCTAGATTCAACATTGTGGTCATTCCGAACAACTTTTAAGGTAACCACTAGAATGACACCATTCAGATTAGTATATGGTTTAGAAGTAGCGGTTCCAATGGAGTTGTGGTTCCAAGTTTGCATGTAACAGTAGAGAAGATGTCTCCAGAGTTATCGATCAATCATAGGTGTAAGTATCTTCTACAATTGGAGGAGGACTGTTTAGTTAGTGCATTTATAACAGAGCTGATCCAAAGAAGGAGACAAGCTTGGGTTAATATGAATGTCAAATTTAAGATATTTCAGGCTGGAGATTGGGTCATTGTGTATAATTCTAAGTTAGGACCACATCCAAGAAAGCTCACTTTGAGATATAAAGGTCCATATCCGATTGTGCAAGATTTAGGACAAGGAACTTTTCATATAGGAGATGTATTTGCTACAAGGATGGAAAAACCTATTAATGGATTTTGTCTAAAGAAATTTCAAGGAAAACCTCCTCATATGGATTGGTTGTCAGCTAATTTGGTGTAGGTGATGCTTAAGTGTGATAATCTGATTAGCAACATTAGTGATTAGAGAAGTAAGAAGGCCTACTTATTTGCATTTTGTTCGGTGGTGGCATGTTTTCTTGGTAGTTGTTGGTACAAGATTAGGTTAAGTGATTTCTTGAGAATACAATGGTTTTCATGTGCTAATTGGAGGCTCAATGGTTCATCAATCGGATTTTGCTTCATCGGAGTTCATATAGTTGGATGTTACTTAATCGGATTTCTGATCGGCTCTGGAGTAATAGGTAGATGTTGGTGCCTTAGAGTATGCTCAATTGGATTCAAGACATTCGGAATTTCTTAGCAAAAAAAGAAGGGTGGACAAGTATTTTAAATAATACCCATGGGGAGTGGGCTAAGTTTAAATTAGTAGGTGGATTTTTCTTTCGATTCTTTACATCATGGATGGATTGACTAAAGTACATCAATATTCACAGTGTATGAACACTTGTTGTCGCACCAACATGTTTGGCATTGGTTCGTGTATCTAAAGTGTGTGCCTTCATGCCAAAAAGTAAGAAGGTCAGCTTAGCCTTAGTATTCCAGTTTACTAATGTTGGAAATATGAGAGGGAAAACTAGAAGAAAGGATACCATGGTGCACAAGGAAGAGTTGTCCTCTGAAGACACTAATCGACTTTTGTAGGAGGAGGATGAAGAAATGCAGACACCCAACTCAGCTAGTAAGTTACACAATCCTTAATGGATCTATATACTGACTTTAAGATGGAAATCGATGCTAGTGCTTTGCTCAATTCTATATGGTTGCAAAGAATATCATTCCTAGACGTTGCCTTGGTAGAACTCGAAGCTCAATTACTATGCCAAAAGGGAGATTGTGATAGTAAAGAAAATGAAGGGTCAACTATCACCACAGGTAAGATTCTCACCCAAATTAGTTGCTGAAGTTTGCCAACTCCCTATTTTTGATGATTTGATCATACCCAAGTTCCCCAAAGAAGCTTTACAAAAAGGGTTTGGTTTTAGAGAGGGAGGACAACAATACTACATGCTAATGAATGCATCATATGCTCGGAGAGAGCAATTAAAATGGTAACAGGAAAGATTGTGCTTTATTGTCAAGTATGACTACATGTCTAAAGAAAATTATGCACCATTGTGTTGGGTTGGGCCGACTGGCTTTATGGCAGAATGTATGGGAAGATCTTTTTATGAGATAAAAGAAAGACACAGTTGAATATTTGATTAGCTACATATTAAGCTGCGTTATTCCGATTTTTATCGAAAGTGAAGAAGGTTGAAGTGGTCTGGCCGAATGTACATGTAAAGCAGCCTACCTAACCAGTTAGTAAACTACCTCACCAGTTAGTAAACATACGAATGAAGGTGCATTATTATTGAAGAATAGTAGGATGATATGTATATCACATTGCTAAAGGTAGCGTATGGAGCAGCAGAGGTAGCATCTGTACTCAAGAAGTTGAAGATAGAGACTTCAAAGGTCACACGTTTGCATGAAACACCCATTCATATATCAGATGATTCTCAACAACATAAGATGATGGGCATTAGTTTCAAGTTGTCCAAGAAGAAGAAGTTGGAGCCTATTTTAAAGAAGACAATTGATAAGCTACCTATTGGAGAGTTGCCTTAGTTAACTTTGGAGGTCACTAAAGAGATCCAAGAGGCACATCAAAAGTTGGATGAAGTCTATGAGTTCATGGTAAAACAAGATGCATTGTTAAAAGAGCAAAAGCTATCAAAAGAAAAACTCAATTATGAAGAATATCAGACGCAACAAACACAGGTGTAGGATTTGTAGAAAGAGTTGCGGAGAAAGTTAG
>CM035434.1:57154871-57259871 GCA_020310875.1 Ceratopteris richardii
TGAGTGGGATACGATCACCCATAGAGTTAGGCCTTTGACGGTCTACATATCCCACTATAGGGAGATCATTTTGAAACTTAGAGGCTTAGATGACTTCCAAAAAACTAGAGGATTTATTAGAGGCTTAGATAAAGCCATCAAGAGAGAGGTAAGAAGGAATGCACCTAAGATGTTTGAGGAGGCGATCAAGTATGCATAGATATATGAGGACCATAACCGTCCTCAATACACTCCTATGGAGATGGATCAGCCCTTCAAGCCTCTTAGCATGACTAAGTTCAAGAAAAAGTTGCCATTGGGAGGAAAAAAAAAATCCATTAAAAAACAAAGATCACAAGGTCCTAGGTTACCTTAAGATAAGTTTGAGAGGGCTAAAACAGAGAACATGTGCTTTAGGTGTTTGTCTTCTAGCCATTCATATTGGAACTCTCCACTCAAGAAGGGGGAAGAAAAGAAGAGAGGACGAGAGAGTAGTATGGCCCCTGAAAAGGGCAAAAAGGCAGTCCATCTAGTGCGAACCCTTCCTGTTCATGGCAGCTCTAGCTGCAAGGGAGTGGAGGTGATGCATGAGGATAAAGAGCACACTTGTTGTTTGACTCAGTCATTGTGGTCACCATAGTTTGGACCACATGACCTAGTTAAACTTCATGGTAGTGTATATAGGACGAGGGTGTGAGTCATGATAGATGACTCTGCCACTCATAACTTTATAAACTATGCTCTGGTCAAGAAGCTAAAGATTCCCTAGTAGCTCAATGCACATAAATACTTAATATATATGATGCAAGGGGAAGATAAGAGGATATGGTATACTATGGTATCCAATTTGAAAGTCAAGATGCAGGATTATATAGATCGCATGGACTTCCAAATTATGAATATAGAGAGGATATACCTTGTATTAGGAAGAGATTGGCTATGCGGGTTGGGAGACACACTTAAACGCAACTATCAAACAACACACTTGACTTTGAAAGAAGTGGAAGTAAATTTTGTATTCAAGGAGAGAGAGAGATATGTACCTAGTGCACCTCTCATTTCATCTTTAGAGGTTTATAGTCTTTGTCATTTTCAGCATGTACATGAGATCTTTTTATTGTATAGCCATGATACTGAGCATTGTACAGACAATTCATTTGATGTATACTTTCATGCTAGGAATGTAAATATGGACAAGACTTTCTATTATTCTTTCTTGCAAGAGTGTGTGGTTAAACGTTTTAAAGATCTTATGTTTGATTTTAGAGATGTTTTCCCCACTGACTTACCTAGAGGGCTACCACGTGAGAGAGGGGACATTCACCATGCCATTGAGGTAGTTACTAACACTAACCCTATTTGTAAGCCATCTTATAGGCTTAGTGTTTCTCAGCATGAGGAGGTTGAGAGGCAATTAAAGGATTATTTAGATAAGGGCTTCATTAGACCTATTAACTTGCCTTGGGCATCGCCAATGCTCCTAGTTAAGAAGAAATATGGCTCTATGAGACTTTGTATAGACTATAGAGCAATTAGTACTTTAACTATCAAAAATAGGTTTCCAATGCCTAGATTGGAAGATCTATTTGATCACTTACATCAAGCTAGGTACTTTACCAAGCTTGATCTTAGATAAGGATATCATCAAATTAGGATTAAGGCAGAGGATGTCCCTAAGACTGCATTTAGGACTAGATATGGGCACTATGATTTTTTGGTGATGCCTTTTGGTCTCACCAATGCTCTTGCAACTTTCATGAAGCTCATGAATAGTGTATTACGGCCTTATCTACGACACTTTGTAGTAGACTTCTTGGATGACATTCTGATCTATAGTGCATTAGAAGAGGAGCACTTGGAACACTTAAGAAAGGTATTTCAAGTGCTAAGGGAAAATTCACTCTTTGCTAAGGAGTCAAAATGTGATGTTTGAAAATAGAGGTTATATACCTTGGGCATATAGTCTCCCAGAATGGAATCGAGATGGATCCTAAAAAAGTATGGGCTATTATGGAATGGCCACATCCAAGGAACCTGGAAAAGGTGCAGATCTTCCTAGGTTTATCAGGTTTCTATCAAAGATTCATTAAGAATTATGCCAAAATTGCTGTCTTGATGACAGAACAACTTAAAGGGAAAGGGAAAGCATTTCATTGGGGAGACAAATAGAAGTAGAGTATGGAGAAATGGAAAGTAGCAATTGTGACAACTCCACTTTTACATATAACAAATCCCAATAAACCCTTTGTGGTTGAGACTGACACGAGTGATTTTCCCATAGGAGCACTTTTAGTTCAGGATAGTCGACTAATAGCTTTTGAGAGTAAGAAACTAGAATTGGCTCAGAAGAATTACTCCATCTATGAGAAGGGTTGTACGCAATTTTCCATGCTTTGAAGAAGTGGCATCCTTATTTATATGGTGTCAAAGTAACGATAGTGTTTGATCAAGACAGCATTAAGTGGCTCTCTCATCAAAGAGACCTTAAAGGTTGTAGGGCCTCATGGAAAGAGACCCTTCAGGAGTTTGATTATGAGCTTAGGTATAGGAAGGGAAAGTTTAATCTAGTGGCTGATTTACTTAGCTGCATGGCTATGCTCAATGGTCTCAGCTATGCCGCATGCCTATTCACTTAGCTACTTGAGTCCATTAGAGGGAAATGTAGGCTTGATCCTACATATTCTGAGATTTGGGAAGCCATAGAGAATGGGGATCATGATATATGGGTTTCCACTGAGGATGGAGTATCGATAGGTACTCAAGAAGGATTCAAGTTGAAGAATTACATTATCCATGATGGATATCTGTTATATAAAGCTAAGGTGTGTGTCCCTAGAGATCTTGAGATGAGACGGCATATTTTGTATGAGTGTCATGACACACCTAGTGTGGACACCCAGGAGTTAATAAGATTTATGATCTTGTTAAGAGGCAATTTTACTAGCCTGGACTTCATAAGGACATCCTAGAGTATGTGCTTAAGTGCACCAAATGCTAGGTCAATAAAGCTGAGAGGTTGAGTATTGGAGGACTACTCCACCCATTGGATATTCCTAATGGGAAGTGGGAGAGTATCTCCATGGACTTTATAGTCGGAGTACCTAAGACACAGAGAGGGCACGACTCGGTTTGGGTAATTGTGGATAGGTTGACCAAAATGGCTATGTTCATTTTGACACGTACTATAGTGAAGACACTAGAGTTGGCTAGGCTTTTTGTAGAGAACCTATACCGATTATATGGTATTCCCTTAGACAGTCTCTAATCTGGATAGGAAGTCTACTAGCCACTTCTAGAGAGCGGTATTCAAAAGGTTGGATACGAAACTTAGCATGAGTACATCGTAGCATCCATAGTTGGATAGGCAAAAAAAGAGGGTTACCGAAATCCTAGAGGATATGCTTCTGGCATATGTGAATGAAAGGCAAACTAATTGGGAAGAGTACTTACCTATAGTAGAGTTTGCATATAATAGTGCCAAGCACTCTTCCATTGGGCATAGTCCATTTATGCTCATGTATGGGTTTCAGCCAAGAGCTCCTTATGCAGTAGGATTGCAAACTGAGAAAGTTCAAGCTGCAAAGGAATTTTGGGAAGAGATGAACAATATGCTTAGGCTTGCGAAGGATACCATTAGGAGAGCTCAAGATAGGGCTAGAGGATCCTCAAAGGAGAGACATCAACCTTGAGGTTGGAGAACAGGTCTATCTTAGAGTTCCCTCTAGATCTGAGACCATGAAGATGGGACCGTGTTCAAAATTATCTCCTAGGTATTGTGGACCTTTCCAAATACTTAAGAGAATAGAAAAGATGGCTTACCAGATCCAACTTCGAGAGAATAGTCAAATCCATCCAGTTTTTCATGTTAGCTGGCTTAAGAAAAGGCTGGGTGAATCTGATAATCTCATACCAGATAGTGAGGTAGTAGAGCCTATTTCTCTTCAATCTATTCCACATGAACCTAAGAGCATACTACGCACTCGAGAAAAATGGACTAGAAGTCACCTATATAAAGAGTGCCTAGTAAAGTGTAAAGATAGTTTAGAAGATCATGCTAGATTGGAGTGGGTTAGCACCCTTCAGAAATGGTTTCCCAATTTTATCTTACCTTCCCAAGGGTCTTCTTAAGAACAAGGATATGGGGAAACAACACAAAGATATGACCATGTGTTTTTGACACATGGGGATATAGTGGGAGTGTTATTTCTATTATTTCTCTCTTTTTATTAGACCTTCCAATACCATTTTGAGGCCAAATGAAATCAATGGGAAGGAAATGTCACATGGGGTATCCCTATTAGTCATGAGAAAGGGGATGAACCATCCCTTATATTTATTATGAGGTGGGCGCACACACGAGTGCTAGGTGGCACTCATGTGTGAAGCCATTTATAGCTATCTTTGATGGACATTGAGAGAGAGGGTGATAAGAAAGAAGTAGCATGTGGCTGGGTGTATAACTTTTTGAGAGATGCTCCATGAGTACTCCGAATATTAGGCCGGCGGAAATCCCATTGCTACATCGATATGTGTGTAGTTCAGAGTTCAAAATTGGGGGCAATCACAGGAAGAAGTAGAAGAAAAACTAGAAGAAAGAGAGCATACAACAAGAAGAATATACATATGAGGAACTTTTGGATGAGTTTGTTACTCATCAAAAATTTGAAAACTTAAAGGAACAGACCCTTAAGCTAGAGAGAGAGATAGGTAACATTACATCTCTCATTCAGCAGCTTAAGTCTCAAATGATCTTACTTGAGACTCACGTCACCTCTTTCCTAGCTAGGAAGGAAAGAGAAACCCTTACTCTTCCTCTAGAGATGACTAGGAAACATAATTCTCTTCCTAGTAAGCACAAAGGAGAGAGCTCTAGGGAAGCTCCCCTCCTTAAAGACTTAAAGCCACCTATGTTTATGGGGGATGAACGAGATAGAAACCAGGATGCAATCTACACTTTTTTACAAAAGTGGCAGGATTTGCATCAACTGAAGGGTACCCCACTAGAGTACCATGTGCTAGAGGCGAGTCTCTCGCTTGGCCTGTGTATAAGTGGTGGACGAGTGTCAAGGAGGTGAACTCTATCCCTACAAATTGGACTCAGTTTGAAACTCTTTTTCTAAAAGAGTTTCTTCCTAAGAATGAGGAGGAGAGGAATTGGGATAAGTGGGATAGGATCACCTAGAGAGGTAGCCCTTTGACAATCTACATATCCCACTATAGGGAGATCATTTTGAAACTTAAAGGCTAAGATGACTTCCAAAAAACTAGAGGGTTTGTTAGAGGCTTAGGTAAAGCGATCAAGAGAGAGGTAAGAAGGAATGCACCTAAGACGTTTGAGGAGGTGTACAAGTATACATAGATCTATGAAGACCATAACCCTCCTCACTATACTCTTATGGAGATGGATCAGCCCCTCAAGCCTCTTAGCATGACTAAGTTCAAGAAAAGGTTCCCATTGGGAAAAGACAAAATTTTCATTAAAAAACAAAGATCACAAGGGCCTAGGTTACCTAGAGATCAGTTTGAGAGGGCTAAAAGAGGGAACTTGTGCTCTAGGTCTTTGTCTCCTAGACATTCACAGTGGAACTGTCCACTGAAGAAGGGGGAAGAATAGAAGAGATGACCAGAGAGTAGTACGGCCCTTGAAAAGGGCAAAAAGGTGGTCCACGTAGTGCAGACCCTTCCTATTCATGGCAGCTCTAGCTGCAAGGGTGTGTATGTGATGCATGCGGATATAGAGCACACTTGTTTTTTGAATCAGTCATTGTGGTCACCGCAATCTGAACCACATGACCTAGTTAAACTTCATGGTAGTGTATATGAGATCAGGGTGCGAGTCATGATAGATGACTCTACAACTCATAACTTTATAAACTATGCTCTAGTCAAGAAGCTAAAGATTCCCCAGCAGCCTAGTGCACATAAATACATACTATCTATGATGCAAGGGGAAGATCAGAGGATATGGGATACTATGGTATGCAATTTGGAGGTCAAGATGTAGGATTATATAGATCACATGGACTTCCAAAATTATGAATATGAAGAGGAAAGACCTTGTATTAGGAAGAGAGTGGCTATAGGGGTTGGTAGACACAGTGAAATGCAGATATCAAAACAACACACTTGAGTTTGAAAGAAATGGAAGTAAATTTTGTATTAAGGGAGAGAGAGAAATGTACCTAGTGCACCTCTCATTTCATCTTTAGAGTTGTATAGTCTTTGTTATTTTCAACATGTATAGGAGATGTTTTTATTGTATAGTCATGATATTGAGCATTGTACAGACAGTTCATCTGATGTATATTTTCATGCTTGGAATGTAAATATGGACAAGACTTTCTATTATTCTTTCTTGCAAGAGTGTGTGGTTAAAAGTTTTAAAGATCTTATGTTTGAGTTTAGAGATGTTTTTCCCACTAACTTACCTAGAGGGTTATCACCTAAGAGAGGGGACATTGACCATGCCATTGAGGTAGTTACTAATGCTAACCCTATTTGTAAGCCACCTTATAGGTTTAGTATTTCTGAGCATGAAAAGGTTGAGAGGCAATTAAAGAATTATTTAGATAAGGGCTTCATTAGACTTAGTAACTCACCTTGGGCATCTCCAATGTTCCTAGTTAAGAAGAAAGATGGCTCTATGAGACTATGTATAGACTATAGGGCACTTAATAATGTAACTATAAAAAATAGGTTTCCAATGCCTAGATTGGAAGATCTATTTGATAGGTTACATCAAGCTAGGTACTTTACCAAGCTCAACCTTAGATTAGGATATCATCAAATTAGGATTAAGGCAGAGGATGTCCCTAAGATTGCACTTAGGACTAGATATGGGCACTATGAGTTTTTGGTGATGCCTTTTGGTCTCACCAATGCTCCTGCCACTTTCATGAAGCTCATGAATAGTGTATTACGACCTTATCTAGGACACTTTGTAGTAGACTTCTTGGATGACTTTCTGATGTATAGTGCATTAGAAGAGGAGCACTTAGAACACTTAAGAAAGGTATTTCAAGTGCTTAGGGAAAATTCACTCTTTGCTAAGTAGTTAAAGTGTGAATTTTTAACAAAAGAGGTTAAATACCTTGGGCATATAGTCTCCCAAAATGGAATCGAGATGGATCCTAAAAAAAGTAAGGGCTATATGGAATGGTCACATCCAAGGAACCTGGAAGAGCTGGAGATCTTCCTAGGTTTATTAGGTTTCTATGGAAGATTCATTAAGAATTTTGACAAAATTGTTGTCTCGATGACGGAACAACGTAATAGGAAAGGGAAAGCCTTTCATTGGGGAGAATTCAAAAGTAACAATTGCTATGGAGAATTCAAAAGTATGGAGAATTCAAAAGTAACAATTGCTACAACTCCACTTTTACATATAGCAGATCCCAATAAACCCTTTGTGGTTGAGACTGACGCGAGTGATTTTTCCATAGGAGCAGTTTTAGTTCAAGATGGTCGACCAATAGCTTTTGAGAGTAAGAAGCTAGAACTGGCTCAGAAGAATTACTTCATCTATGAGAAGGAGTTGTATGCAATTGTCCATGCTTTGAATGAATGGCATCATTATTTACATGGCACCGAAGTCATGATAGTGTTTGATCAAAAGAGCATTAAGTGGCTCTATAATCAAATAGACCTTAAAGGTCGTAAGGCCGGATGGTCAAAGACCCTTCAAGAGTCTGATTATGATCTTAGGTATAGGAAGGGAAAGTTTAATGTAGTGGCTGATTCACTTAGCCACATGTCTATGCTCAATGGATTGAGTTTTACTCAGATCACTAGTGAACTACTTGAGTCCATTGGAGGGAAATGTAGGCTTAATCCTGCATATTCCGAGATTTGGGAAGCCATAGAGAATGGGGATCGTGATATACGGGTTTCCAGTGAGGATGGAGTATCGACACGTACCCAAGAAGGATTCAAGTGGGAGAATTACAGTGTCCATGATGGATATCTCTTATATAAAGGTAAGGTGTGTGTCCCTAGAGATCTTGAGATGAGACGGCATATTTTGTATGAGTGTCATGACACACCTAGTGCGGGACACCTAGGAGTTAACAAGACTTATGATCTTGTTAAGAGGCAGTTTTATTGGCCCGGACTTCATAAGGACGTCCTAGAGTATATGCTTAATTGCACCAAATGCCGGGTCAATAAAGGTGAGAGGTTGAGGATTGGAGGACTACTCCACCAATTGGATATTCCTAATGGGAATTTGGAGAGTATCTCCATGGACTTTATAGTCAGACTACCTAAGACATAGAGGGGCACGACTCGATCTAGGTAATTATGGATAGGTTAAACAAAATGGCTAGGTTTATTCTAACATGTACTATTGTGAAGACACCAGAGTTGGCTAGGCTTTTTGTAGAGAATGTATACCGATTATATGGTCTTCCCTTCGACATAGTCTGTGATCTCGATAGGAAGTTTACTAGCCACTTTTGGAGAGCGGTCTTCAAAAGGTTGGATACAAAACTTAGCATGAGTATGGCCAAGCATCCATAGTCAGATGGGCAAATAGAGAGGGTTAACAAAATCCTAGAGGATATGCTTTGGGCATATGTGAATGAAAGGCAATCTAATTGGGCAAAGTACTTACCTATATTAGAGTTTGCATATAATGGTGCCAAGCACTCTTCCACTGGGCATAGTCCATTTATGCTCATGTATGGGTTTCAACCAAGAGCTCCTTATGCAATAGGATTGTAGAATGAGAAAGTTCAAGCTGCGAAGGACTTTTTGGAAGAGATGAATAATATGCTTAGACTTGCTAAAGAAAGCATTAGGAGAGGTCAAGATAGGGCTAGAGCCTATGCTGATCCTCAAAGGAGAGACATCAACTTTGAGGTTGGAGAGCATTTCTATCTTAGGGTTCCCTCTAGATCTACAACCATGAAGATGGGACCTTGTCCAAAACTATCTCTTAGGTATTGTGGGCCTTTCTAAATACTTAAGAGAATAGGAAAGATGGCTTACCAGCTCCAACTTCCAAAGAATAGTCAAATCCATGGAGTTTTTCAAGTTAGCCGACTTAAAAAAAGGCTGGGTGAATTTGCTAATCTCATTCTGGATAGTGAGGTTATGTTCCCCCAATTCTGACCATCTAGGGGTCATCAGAATAGGGGAAAATATCAGAGTAAGAAGGTCAAGATCCTTTCATCAAGGGAGTTCCATTAAGGTAATAGTAGATTTGTATATGATAATCAGCTTCGCCATGATGCTTCTAATTGGGAGCATGCTTTGATCATCCATTTGCTAGCCATTTTATGAGTCATCACCACAATGTCAAGAGTGCCTAATCTACTTTTGTCTTTTTGGTTTCTACATATATTCTATTTGACCTTAGGCATACCTCGCAATCCCCCATCTAAAGGAAATTTTTTCAAGAGCTTTCCAATGTTTCTAACTCTTTGTCTTTTGACCTCTAGCATGCTAGAAAGTAAATCATAGATAAATTAAAAACGTTGCTAATCAACATAATGTGCCCCACTAGGTTAAGCTATATCCCTTTCCAATATGTAAATTTATCTTCAAGTTTAGCTCAATTCCATCTATGCCCTAGAGAAACTTCACAACCCATCAAAATTCCCAACAATAAGAAGATTTTCCCACTAGGGAGCTTGGAACAACCATGATTAATTGAGAATTCTAGGGTGGGCCACCTGATGGCCTTGAAAGTGATCTTTATTAGAAAAATAAAATGAGCCTTACATGGACCTTGTAAGGATTCCTAACCTTTAGGGATTGAAAAATTTAATCTAGGGGATTAAAGGAGCATAGAAAACCACAGTGGTATGATCAAATGAAAATGTTTTTGATGCACTTTTGTATTTGAATTATGAGATGGAAAATTTTGTAGCCCTTTAGATGTTAAAGTTGAATGGCTAAGATTGAAGTCATTGGAAATCTAGAAAGAGATTCATCAGACAAATCTTGGGCTTCTAAATTCTCTCACGTATGCATTTGCACACTTCTAGATGCTCCTCAATCCAAAGGCTTAGTGCATTTGGTGCTGATCTTAAGATGGGAATCATTTGTAGCCATTGTCTAGGCTCTTCATCAAATGGCATAGATCAAAAGCGACCTTTGAAATATGGATCTAAAGATGGAGATAAATATGAGCAATAGTATAGGATTAAGATCCAATGGAGACAAATTGAAGGAAATTTTTTTCATACAAAGCTCATCTTAACCATCTAATCCTATCAGAGATCCAATGGCTCACAATGAAAGGTCCTTTTTGGAAGCCCATTAAATCTTAGCCATGCATTTCAAAGAAATCTAAATGCTCAAATGCAATATTTCCTTGACTTTTGTAATTAAAACTCAACCTTTAGATCATTTAATCAATCCATGGGCTCTATTTCAATTGAAAAGCTCTCAAAACCATTGAAATTGCCAAGACCACATGTTTTATGTATTTTTTCCTCTTTGATCACACAAAAACAAGGGAACCCTATGTCTAGCCTATGTGATTAAGGGACTAGATTGTAGCCACCTCTCTTATCATTGGCCCATCATTCATCACTCTATAGGAGAATCAGAATTATGACCACCATGTGTTAGAGATATGACTTTCCTCCCAACCATATGCCTCTACATATAGCTCTCTCCTGGAGAATTCCTTCTTGGGTAGGTGGATTCTAACCATCCATGTGTCAGCCATGTAACTGCATGTGTGTCAAGTGTCACAGTTAGCTAGAGTTAACTCAAGTGGATGCTTCCAGAAGGATCTAGAACTCTTTTGGAAAAATAATCTTGCCATGTACCCCATGGGGGTTGAACCCAAGACTCCTCCTTCATACCCTGGGTTGAACCCAAGGCCTCCTCCTTCGCACCCTTGAGACTCAACCACTAAGCTAAGTGGATCACTTACTTACAAGAGCACATGACCAAACGGGTGACCAAACGGTGTCTAATTTCAAATCTATCCGAATCATCCAGACCATTAGATCATACCCTTACTTTATTAAATTATTTTCCCCTTGGAAAAATATTTTTTTCCTCGAAAATAGAGCTATATAAATATCATAGACAACCCTCGAGCCTCATGTCCTAGTAGTGGAAGAACATTCTCATCTCTATGGTGGGATCCTTTTCCAAATGATTCAAAACACCATCTAGGTTTGCACTTTGATAAAATCATCCAAGTTCAAAGTAGTGAATGAAGAATAAGGGTGGATCTTATAACATACCTGGCCAATTCACCATTTTACTAGGTGCGATGTGGGCATGAAAATGTGAACTGGGTGAATTCAAATTAGTAGTCCATTTTTGGACATGACTACTGCTTCGCTTGAATTTGATTTGGAAAACATGATGTTTGGTTGGCCCAAACATCTAACTTGGATGTTTGTACAATGGTTTACTCCCAACCAATAGTACCTTGATTTTTTCACCCGACTAGAGGACTACTTTGTCCTAATGGGCTTGAAAATCCTATGTGCAGTGGAGGAGAAAGTTTTCCCATTTATTTTGGGTCAATGATACTATAACTTGACCATGTCAAATCCAAAATGAAAATTTTCCAACTAAGGGCACTTTTTCTCAAAGAATTTAGCTAAAAGTTCTTGGGAATTTAATCTTATGAGCAATTCCTAACTTCTCTTTTGTAGAGTGGACTGAACCCTAGAAAGTCATTTATGCTATATAACTTGAAGCAAACTCAACTGAATAACTTAAATTAGAATTATCATCTTTTGAAGATTGAAAAGGTTCTTATAGAGGACATCTATCTAAGATGTTTAATTTATTTTCCTTGTTCGAACTGCCTAACCCTAGACTTTTGTAAAAAGAATCAGATATTGTATTTGGGTCAAATCCAAAATATTCAAAAAACGAAAAGAAAGAAATAAAACTTTGTACAACAAATTCAAACTTTTAAGATATGTAAACTTTGAGTAGTCAATTTCTAGATGACTCAAGACTTTAACTACTCAAAGATCTATTTCAACAAGGTATTGAAGCATTTTTCCTATATTTTAAAGAAATAAACTCGATTGTCAAAAAGATTCATAGAGTAAATCTAAGACATCATCCAACTACAAGATACTAGTATGGTATCCAACATCAATGTGCCCTAATTCTAAAAAAAATTATTAAACAACACTTTATCTTGAAGTATTCCATATTTGAAATAAGAAGAATTTTTTTTCTTATTTGAAAAAGAAGATCTTGGAAGTTACCTATGTCATATCTTCTGCTTACTTGATCCTGAAGTATCATGAGATCATGCTTTTATCCTCCTTGAATTTAAACTTTTCCTTTGAAGTTTTAATTCCCTTGGGGATCAAATCTAACTTCAAGAATCACACTAGAATTAAAAGATAATTATCATCCCATGGTCCGATGTTCCATACCGTCTTTCCTACATCAATTTGAGTATACCATCTGGTGTCCCATACCACCCTATTTTATATTCACATTGACATGTGATTGATACTTATCCTGAAGTCTAAACATGTCTTTATAGTGTACCTTATCACTTCATTTCTTAGAAAGAACTTTGAAGTTTTAGGCATTACCTCTAACTTGCTAGGTTTTGATTCCTTCACATGATCATTTGACAATCTTGTACTTTTGCCTAGAAACTTCGAAACCTTTGGATGGAACATCCATCCTTCTCTTCTAGGGTTTTCAAAAGAAAAATAATTTATAATTCCAAGTTCTTGAATTTTCTCAAATTCAAGTCCAATTGGTTATACTTGATAGAATTGTAGCGACAAGAGTTGTTTACTTCTTGTCTTTAGATTCATTTATAATTGAAGCTTTAAGTAGCTACCTTGAGAATTTTTCAGGATTTTCTCTACTACTTAGGTCTAAGCATACACTCATGCTTTTTTTATTTTATGAAAATCCATTTAAGGATAGGTAAACTTTACATTGTACTTTCCATAGACTTAATTATTGCTATCATGATTGCAGACTACATACTTGGAGATTTTACTCTGTTCAAACTTGGAATAGCTTACTCATTTCACACTTTCCATTGGATAAATGGAACTTGATCATATACTTATGCCTTTTAGATTCTAGAGCTAAGAATCTCTTTAATTTTGATATACTTGTGAGTTATATCAATCATTGGACCTAATTACCATAAACGATTCATCGAAAACTAACAGTAGACTTTAGCCCGATGTAACGGGCAAGCTTCTGGGGAGCTACTTGCTATCATATGCATTTGAAGAATTCCATGCTGACAACTATGGAGCAATTTATTCTTCCAATACTTGAGATTCCTTCTACAGAATTAAATAACCTAAGAAAATAATTCATCATGGAATCTATTGCCTAATGCAATGAATTTTGTAAGAATTTGTTGACTTTTTCGGCAAGAATCTCAAAGCTTTATTGTTGGAATGTTTCTCATATCTCAAGTATCAAACTAAAGGAGCACATTAGATTATGGTTTTGCATGTCTTGATGAAAGTTTGTATGGAATGTTCGCTTACAAGTGTTCCTATTCTTGAGCTTGAAAAAAACTTATCATCATTGTTCAATCGTGTGATGTTAGTAGAGTACTTTAAACATAATTCGACAATCCACTATGGTTACATAATTTAAAGCACAAGCATCTTTTGATGGTTGAATCAATATATAATAATTATACTATGAACACTCCATCATCTTCTTTATCACTTAAGAACCTTCGGGATTCTTTCATAGAAGTGATAGCTTAATAATATCTTGGAAGACCTTAGTGATTGAGCTTTACAAATATCTTGTCCAAAAGATACACTTTTTCAACTTAAATTAGTGAATGCATACTGGAGTGTCAAGAAAGCTAATGCTTTGCTCCTCATACGGGGTAAAACTTGGGCATGCTACAACTATAACCACCTTTAGGGTTAGGTGTCCCAGCCTTTTCTAGACTTTAGCATGCCAAAAAATATTTTTGACATAACTTTCTTGACTAAACAAACTATATCTTGAAGATGTTTAGTTTCTTTAACTTGGAGTTATGTTTAATAAATTTATCTCTTTTTATGCCGTAACCTTAATTCAAGTAGTTCTTGAGCTTGCTATGTATGCATGTCATGCATCCATGCACAATCATACTATTTTCCTACCTTTCAAAAAGATACAAACATGCATGTGCACAAACTTGAGTGCATCAAATACCTTTTTTCAAACAAGAAGGAAGCATGTGTTGTTCATGAAAACACTCTTTTGGAACGATAAATGCACCAACAATCTTTCATTTCTATGCATAAACTCTTGTTTTCATGTTATGAACCAAGTGCTTCTAATGCTTCTCATGCTTGAAATGATATGCTAGTTTCATAACCTTGAACTATATTTAAACTTAATCTATGAAGTTTTTGACCTACTTCAAATTCTCTTGAGATGAAGTCCAAGGTAATGAAAACAAGATCAAGCATGAATTGAAAACAACCATGAATCGGACTATACTTATGTCCAATCTGCGCTTCGTCCTTCCATTGGTCATGAGAAGAGCCATTCTCCATCCTTTGCAACTCAAGCATCTTTGTTTCTTGATACACAAAAAATTATTCTTTTGCCATTCAATATGCACCAAGGCATTTAGTGCTCGTGGATAGGTAGTTGTCCATGCTTGTAAAGGAATCAATTCAATCCCTTATCTTGCTATTTGGAACCGAAGCAACTAGATATTAATGTATTCAACATGGGTATAGCTCGCATGATTTTGTATCTTGGCATCATCTGCAAATCAGTAGTCAAGATAAGACAATCTCAAAATAAGCTAGTTTATCTCCTGGATGAAAGATTGTGAGTAGCTATCAAGCTCGTTGGATAGAGCACTTGTTTCTAACCTCATAAGGATGTGTTTGATCCATGCTCAGTGTTCCAACATAATTATTTAGTTGGAAAGCTCGAGAACCTCCACCTTCAAAGCATAGGTTAGTATCCCACTCACTCT
Organism: Ceratopteris richardii; assembly: GCA_020310875.1. Taxonomy (NCBI): domain Eukaryota; kingdom Viridiplantae; phylum Streptophyta; class Polypodiopsida; order Polypodiales; family Pteridaceae; genus Ceratopteris; species Ceratopteris richardii. The sequence continues at coordinate 57,169,768 of CM035434.1, forward strand.
TGTTGTAGCATATAAAGTATATATCGCCGCTTTTGTTCTCTTAGGCTACTTTTGAAGGTATCCTTCGAGTTCTAACAAACTCTATACGTGATTATGCATGAATAATTAAATTTCTTTGGGAGTGGTCAGGTGGATAGGACTCAATCTTCCTTACACAGCCACTTGACTTCAATTTTCTACATGCTAGCATGATCATACAATCGCAATGATCATTTTGCCTCACAAAGATAATGGTCCAACTCCGAGTTGGTTGACAACAATGCCTTATAGAGAGATTATTTGAAGAGAATATTCCACTAAGGAAGAATATTGTGGGACATTGATCGGAACGGTTTTTGCATAGGAGCACCACAAGATAAAATCTTTGAGAAGAAACACTCTTTGGTGCTACAACTAGAGTTGTCAATAAGTTTCATAGAGAACAAATATGCTTCTTGATATCTCGTGGATCTACTGGTTAGAGCACGTAGCTTCTATGCTAATGATTATGGGTTCAAGTGTTGATGCATGCAAAATAGAGAGGGCTCTCACTATCCAAATGATTCAAAACACCATCCAGCTTTGCACTTTGATAAATTGGTCAAAGTACGAAGCAGTGAATGAATAATTAGGGTGGATCTAATAACATTCAATGCAAGAGAATGAGAATTCTGACCACCATGTGCTAAAGAGATGAATCTCCTTCCAACCATATGCCTCTATATATAGCTCTTTCTAGGAGACTCCCTTCTTGGGCAGGTTGATTCTAACCATCAATGTGTTGGCCATGTAAGTGCATGTGTGCCAAGTGTCCCAACTAACTAGAGTTAACTCAAATGGATGCTTTTAGAAGGCTCTAGAGCTCTTTGGAGAAAATACTCTTCCCATGTACCCCATGGGGGTTGAACCCAAGTCGTCCTCCATCACACCCTTAAGACTTAACCAATAAGCTAAGTGTATCATTTGTTTACAAGAGCACATCACTTGCTACGTAAGTCTACTCTCAAGATCTTTGATCATATAGACAGGTGACCAAACGGTGTTCGATTTTGAGATCTATCTCAATCGGCAAGACCCGTAAATCATAGCCTAACATTATTACACAATCTTTAATCTAAAGGGCCAATGTGGTGTTTATTTTCTCCCCTAATGTAGATTTGTTAGTCCTAGAACCAGAGCTAATGCAAAAGATGTTAAGGTAGTGCAAGAAGGTCGCAATGCTAGTGTTACCATTTCAAACAAAAGAGTTCATGCCATCTATGAAGAGCCTCAATAACATCACGCTCTAGCTATGGGGAAGAAATAGTCCCATGATCTTCCCAAGCTGAGCATGGTGTTTAACCATAGAGTAGAGGCCATCAGTGGCAATACCTAAAAAAAAGCGAGGCTAGGGGGCAATCCTATCTAATCAAACTTTTTAATCTAATCACATGTGAGAGTTGGTTATTTATGTTAATACATGCCAAGGCATTTCCTATTATCATTGAGATCATCTTGATGAATGAGGCCTGCATACCAAATCCTTCATGGACTATAGAATGAAGTCCCACTCCAAGCGATCGTAGTTGTTGTCAAAATCAACCTTCACAAAAAGAAAACGTCTTAAGACAAATCCTTAGAAAATTCCAAGGCTTAAGTTTATAGCTTGTTTTCAACATAGTAATTGGCCTCCAATTTTCAATCTTCTTTTTATTATCTTTCTTGTGAGTCCTTAATATAACACCTTTGTTGAGACAGTTAGGTAAAGCAACAAATTGAATGGCTTTTTGCCGGATTACACATAGTGGTCTCACGAATACATTCTTAAACATCTTGAAGAACTTGTTAGTGAGACACTAGAGATGAGGGCTTTTTCCATTCGGAATCGAATCAATAACCTCCCCAATCTCGACATTTGAGATAGGGAAGTCCAAAAAGTAACAAAAATTAAGTAGAATTTTATTGGATCTAATGTTATAGATGGAAGCCATATTGTCACATCTTTGAAAGACATCAGAGTGGATGTTCCCAAAAGTAGAGTGAAGTGGGTAGCAATAGACCCCATATTCTCCTCATTGGCATTTTTCTGCATTCATTAATTGCTCTTGTTTGGTATTTGTACATCTACATGTGATTTCAATTTCACAGCAAATTTTTACCCCCTTTGTTTTTTACCCTAGCATCTCTCTATTTATTTAGATCAGGATGATATCTCATTGGGGAATAGGGGAAATTACACTAAACAAGGGTCACAGTAGACATAATAACCCTTGAGTTAAATCCGTTGTGCCACTTGAAAGAGAAATGGGGATACACATAAAGAGAAATGGGGATACACATAATGGGGGTACAATCTAAGAGAAATATTTGAATTGTCCGAATAGAAAGAAAGGAACTATTGGAAGATAGTGAATATGTGGAAAAATAAATTAAAATTTTTCAGCGCAACACACAATTTTCTTCATATCTCTTGGCAAGGTCTTGTTCTATGATATAGACCAATGGAACTTCTTTATTGAGATTGGATATGCCACAGATCAAGTTGCGTCTTGAGCATTAACAAACTATTGTCATTTTGTTTACGCTTCCATTTCCCAATCCATTACAATATTGTTTTTTTCTTGGTTGTGCTCTATTTCAAAGATCAGCTTATCTAATAAAGTGTGAAAATAATGCTTATCTCATCATTATAAAAAAACAATAATAATAATAATAATTATTATTATTATTATTATTTCCATTTATTCTCGGAGTTCTAATATACAGACATACTTCAATCTATCTCACCTCTTCTGCTGAGTCCATTCATCCAATCATTATGGACAGCCGAGGGGGCAAGTAGCGAGTTCGAGGGGCATTGATGTAACATATTGCTAGAATCCTTATTGTTTCGATATCAACGTACGACATGTCAGGTATCTCTCACATTACACGAGATTTGTCCTTCTCATCGCAAGCAACTTTATCTATACGCGTGAGGGAGGTAATTTATATGTATTTTTTAATTCAAAGGAGGTTTTTTTTAAAAGAAGTTTGGCCTTGGCCTACTCTCCGTTACAAGTGAATGGGACTAGTGCTCTTGGAACCCCCTAATCCAACAAAGTAGGGGCAAAACTTATGGATTTAGAGAGTGTTACATCAAGGGAAGTTGATCTCTTGAGATCTCCTCTTCTTAAATATTTAAATTAGTTAGAAAGTAAAATGAAGGATGGGCAAAGCACGCATGGCACCCTGCAAATCCCACAAAGCAAGGACTTGGATGATTAGCGGCTACTCAGATACAAAGCTCTATGGCCTGCCAAGGTAGAAACTAGAAAGGGAGAGCCCTAATCAAGTTTACACAACGAGCAACGAGCATGAAACTGCCAGACACTAGTTTAAGCTCAAGTTGACTCTCACACAACGAGCATGGCCCTTTGCCTCTCGCATCATGATCCACTCAGAACAATTGAGGAACAATGATTTCGCGTGAAAAAAAGGTGATTTATCATGCCACCATATCATGACGAGGAGTGCCCTCTATGCATCCAAGAGATTTGCAACCATGTCCTCCTCAAAAGAGGTGAAGGATTCACCAGCTAAGCTAAGTACAGATTGTGTTGAGGTCCTATTCGTCATGGATATTGATTGCTCAAGCAAAATAAGTTGTTGCTGAATTATCCTAGCTAAGGTGAGAGCATTGCGTTGAGGGAGTGTTGGGAAGGATATGTTGTTCCTCATAGCTCATGTAGAGCCATCCCCCTCCAAAGAGAATGAAAGGAAAGAAATCCTTTTGCTTCGCACGTCAAATAAAAGAGCAAGAAGGCCAAAGCAAATGTAGGGAGCATGGCTCACGAAACTATTGCATCACCTTATATTTGTGCCTATTGAAAATCTCGAATGCCCCTTTTAAATATTGCAAATAAGAATCCAAAGAGAAAGAAAAAAATAATACTAAAAAGAAATGTTTCCTTCTCTTTTATAATGATTGCTCACGCAGATTCTGATTGTAGACAATCAGATGTACATGTTTCACTTTCATAGCGATGCTATCCCTTGAAGATCTCATCTTTAGGAATATAAAATTGTTTCCACTACATAGGAAGAGTAACTAGTAAGGCATTTTGGCTTTCTCATCTTGCTTGTGATATGGGTCTACCTTAGCATGTACCTCATTTTTAGGTGATAGCTAGGAATTATTGGTTTGGCTAAGAAGTTGGTCTATCATGCAAAGACCAAGTACATTAAAGTGAGGGGTCACTTCATTGGTCCATCATGCAAAGACCAAGCACATTAAAGTGAGGTGTCACTTCATTAGAGACTACTTAACCACTAAGCGCATTATTTTTGAGAAGATTCATACTCCATATAATGTTGCAGATGCTTTGGCTATAGTTGTACCATAATATAGCTTTCCACACAATTGTCATTTGATGGGAGTTACTTGATTCATGATTTCACATAGTTCCTTGTACATTGAGCAAGATGCCTAAGAAATGGGCGCTATATTCTATATACTTACATTCCGGTGTCCTTTATCATTTTTATTTTTTTCTCCATAGTTCACTTTGGTCAAATTGTCATTTTGTGGGAGATTATTACCATTAATCCCCATGTGGAAGGCCAAATGACTGCTACACAATATTTTACATGTTTAGAAACTATATGTTTGAACACATTTGTAAAATTAAAAAACCTTAAGTTTTCAGTATCTATGTATTGTTTAGTTTTTGCAAATTCTATAGGTCTGTGCAGAGTACCGTGCATGTAGCACGAAGCTTGATTTTCTACTGTGAGAGCATCCCCGTGAAGCTCTCTTAAAGAGAAATCCACCATGGTGCATCACCGTCACACCACTTCATTTCCCACTTCAATCAATCAATAGGAGTTTATCAAACTTGGATCCTAATAATCCACATACCTGCAAACACAACTACCACATATAGTCAGATTTGAATGTAGATTATCAAAGCATTTATAGTTGACCTTTGGGATGAGTCATAGTAATTAAAGTTTTACGTCTTAGGTATAAAATTAGAAAATTTTTTAGTTCTCTAGAAGATTTTTCCGAATATGAGATATAAAGAGGTAAAAACGATATCAAAGATCACCGAAAAAAAAAAATCAAGAGTCTCAGCCAAATCAAGTACTTAGAATATCTACTAATTAAAGGACCTCAAACTTGGAGATTAAAATATAATTTTGCTTCTACAATCTTGTTAGATTTTTTTTTGGCCATGATAAGAAAATTTCAAACGTTAAGTGGGAGCCTTAAGTTGTTAGAAAGTAAAAATGTTTGGCTTCTAATGCATGAATTTGGTTTAAAACTTGGGGTAAATTAGAATTGAGTACATGATGGTGTAAATCTAAGACTTCTCTAAATGTAGGACTTCTCTAAGACTTCTCTAAGAATTGAGTACATGATGGTGGAGTGGATAAATTAATAAACATTTGAGCTCGATTTTTTGGAGCTTTAGTTTTTAACCGAAAATTAACCGAAGTTCGGAGACTTAAGAGATTTGGGTCAATTTATTTGAAATTTGTTTGAAAAAAGAATGAAAGTTTCTAAATTGCAGACAATACTCGTTGAAATGAAAGAAAGGTTAGTTGATGTTGGTAGGTAGTAAAACAAAGTAGAACATCCAAGTCAGACCTTTAACGTATTCAATCAAATCAATTAAGATTTCATTTATTTAAAATGAGTTTAAGTCTCTTTGAAGAGAATCCTCAAAGTTTTGAAGAGTTGGAAGTTTCATAAAAGTTGTTGGAAGCATCCAGTAAGTTATGGATACATGAGAAATGTTTCTTATGCGTTTCTAAAAATAATGAAGTATCTAGAAGATTTGTCCAAACAGTTCAAAAGATGTTCAATAGATGTAAGCTAATTATGGTTTGAGAGGAAACCATAGACCCTTGTGTCAACATTTCGTACGAAGAATGGAACACTTTGCAAAGCAGATGTCTCGCCTGGGACCGACACAAAGTTAGCCTTTTCATCGGACATGACACGTTGAGCTCGCTTGGTCTCAAATTGCACAATGGGAATAGCCTATCTAAAATCTTGAACATCAAAGAAACGATTGACTATGAGGTTAACCTCACCAAGAAGTGGTGCCTATCATGGACCCGGCTTCGGTGGGACATGAAGTTCATGGCTATCTGGCACCCCCTCATAGAAATCAAAAAGTCTGTCCTCTTATGGCGAATTCTTCATCATGGAATCTGGACCAACCTTAAGGCTAGCAAACTTTGTGGGATTCCTCCCTGGTGCAAACGTTGCTACCGATCTATCGAAGATGTTTCACATATCTTCTTTAGCTGCCCCAACTCCAACAGACTCTGGCAGATGGTTGGAAAGAAAATTAGACTTCAGAAACATCTCAGTTGGCAGCAACCCTGCTAGGAGAAGAGATCCGTTGCTCTGCGACTCTATAGAACGACATCAGAGGGGAGGTCCTATGCAAAATCTGGTGAGAAAGATGTGCTTTCAACTTCGGTGACTCCCCCAAAGAGTGGTCAATTGAGAAATCCTTGTTCCTCCTTGGCAAAAGGATTGTTAACTGTAAGAATCCCCCCCCCCCCCTTCAGGCACCATCAAGTACTCCTTTTGACCAATAACAAGCTTAAACCCAAGTGGGCCACTCATGAGGGTGATGAGAGGGTGATTAACCTTCTTTGTAATGCCATCTAAGCTCTGTAAAAGCTTCCCTGCTTTGTGGGATTTGGGGAGTCCCGTGGGCACTAGTCCCCTTCTCTTGTACTTTTCTTTATTTAATTCAAGTCCGGGAGAGTAGGCTAATGCCAAACTTCCTTTATATTAAAAAAAGTGATCTTTAGGAATTCAGATACTTTTGAAAGATAAGACATCAAATGAAATAGTCTAGTTTTCTATTTTATGAATTGCATGCTCTTTCTATCATATTGAAGGTGAAATTTTCTCTTTAGAATAATGGAGGTTCCAATAAAGGGATCTCCATTGACCCATGAACGTTTTGCCAAGGCAACCCCTAAAATTGATAAATTATTGGAATTAAATGTATGTGGCAGTACGTGAACAACACAAGGAAGAAGAAGAAGAAGCTTGGAGCACAACACACATACTGAATGTATTACCACTAGAATGTACAAAGAGAAGTAACTTGTTAGGCTATAGGTATATATACAAGCCGGGGGAAAAAACTTCTTAAAGAGGGAAAAAGGTGCCCAGGGGGTCCTAGTGTGTTCACACAGATCACTATCTAAATATATCAACAAATCCACCTAGGAGTGATGTGGTGAAGAAGAGCTAGCACTTATGTATAAGAAAGTGCCAAGCTATGCGGAGATCAATCCACAAAAGAAAGTAAGCCCAAATCTTTGCAGAAAGCTTCAAACTTCTCCCTAGGCAGAGCCTCTGTGAAAAGGTATTCAATGTTCTCTTGCGTGGGCACATATGCCAAGCTTATCTCTCCAGTAGAGAACCTCTCCATGACATAATGATAATGCATCTCAATGTGCTTAGTGCAAGCATGGAATATAGGGTTCCTTGCAACTGTCAATGTGCTCTAACTGTTAGTGAAGATGGTGGTGGCGGAAGACTGATCAACTCCCAAATCAACCATAAGGCATCTAAGCCACACACACTCAAGAGTCATTGTGAAAGCTACCCTATACTAAACCTCACAACTAGAAGTGGCCAGAACTACTTCTAGTTGCTCAACCAAGATATACATGAGCTACCAAGCATGAAGCAAAAGCCACTACTGGACACACGAGTGTCATAAACCAGCCCAATCACTCTAAAAAACAGCATGCAAATTTGGCGGTAGTGATCCCCCTTGGGATAAAATAATCCAAGTAGCTGGGTACCAGTCAAGTAGCGAAATATGTGCTTAACCACTTGGCAATGCTTGATACCTACGCAATGCATAAACCTACTCATATGTGATGCAACAAACTGAATATCTGGTTGAGTAATGCATAAGTAAATCAAGGATCCAACAACCTGATGATAGAGAATAGCATCAAATGCATCTCCAACATCATGAAGACTCAATCAGAAACCTAGCTCCATAGGAGTGGAAATAGGCTTAGAGTCTTCAAGGCCAAAATTCTACAATAATTTGTCAAAATAATTCATTTGACAGAAAGCCATTCCACTATCAACTTGCATAAACTGAATGCCCAAGTAATGATGCAAATGCCCCAAATCAGACATCTCAAATGAGGCATGCAAATCAGCCTTAAAATCAACAATATGCTTGTCATGAGGACCAGTGAGCAGCATGTCATCAACATACACAACAATGATCAGAAGCACATCATTAGCACGCTTAACATATAAGGTGCTCTTAGTTGGACTCTTCTCAAAACCATGTGCAATCAAATAGGCATGTATCTTTTCATACCAAGCACAAGGTGCTTGCTTTAAACCATATAATGCCTTCTTTAACCTGCACACTTGGTTTTCATGTCCTTTCTACACAAAGCCACAAGGCTGAAAAACATATACTTCTTCATGCAAGTCACTATTCAAAAATGCTATTTTAATGTCCAATTGATGTACATTCCAACCATGATGAGCTGCAAGTGCACATATGCTATGAAAAGTAGTCATTCGGCATGTAAGTGCAAAGGTCTCATCAAAATCAATGCCTCTTTCCTATGCATAACCCTTTGCAACAAGCCTAGCCTTATAACTATCATTTTTTTTATCAGGCTTACACTTTAGCTTGTATATCCACTTAGTGCCAATGGACTTCTGCCAGGAGGCAAGTCACATAAGGAACAAGTGCCATTCTTCATTATAGCATCATATTTAGATTGCATAGTAGCCATCCAATTTTTTGAATTTTGTGCTTCATCAAACAAAACTGGATCATTCTCATCACAGATACTAGATGTATCCATAGCATAGCAATCTGATGCAAAAGAGGCACTATGAGAGATTGAACGACTATAATATGATAGAGGTGCATCTAATTTGCTATCATGCAAAGTTTGCACCAGCCATTTTGGCATAGTTTTTGCATGTTCAATATCAACTCTCTCATCAACAAGTGCATCATGTAAATTTGCATCAGAAATGGAATGATCTACATCATCACATGAAACCTGCAAAGGCTGAGAACTTGCCTCATAGGACCAACACTAGAATGTCCGCCTATAGAAAGAGGTAGCAAAGTATCATACATGTCTTTGGAGCTAACAGACGTCTCCTTCGTACATGAAAGTAAGGGCTGAATAGCATCTTCCACAAAAACAACATCACGGCTAACCAAAATGCATTTAGTCTGTGGATGATATAGACGATACCTTTGCTTTCAGAATTGTACCCAACAAAAATACATTTCACTACATAATCATCCAATTTTCTATGATGTTGTTCAGGCACTAAAGCATATGCCACACAACAAAAAACATGCAAATGAGTACCACATGGCTTGCGACCATGCCAAGCCTCATATGGAGTGATATAATCTAATGCTTTAGTGGGACACCTGTTAAGTACATATGTTGCACACATAATAACCTCAAGCCATATGTGGTAAAGCCTGACTCTTGACCATACACCTCGCCATCTCCATGAGTGACTTGTTCTTCCGTTCAGCAACTCCATTCTGTTGAGGTGTATATGGTGTTGTATACTGATGTTTTATCCCACATTCAGCCAAAAATGCATTAAAGTCAGAAGACATATGTTCCCCCCCTTGATCAGAATGGAGGGTGCCCATTTTACATGCTAACAGACTTTTCAGCCGAAACCAAAATCTATTTGAAGCACATGAACACTTCAGACTTTTCTTTCAATGGATATACCCATGCATGCATGGAATAATCATCAATGAGAGTCATGAAGTAAAGATAGTTTCTAAAAGAGCGTGTTTGGATAGGACCACAGACACCATTGTGAACAAGCTACAATTTCTGTGTAGCTCAAACTGAACCATCCTTTGGAAAGGAGGAACGCTACATTTTGCCCGAAATACAAGCTTCAAAGACATGTTTAACTGGTGCCTCAAGTTTGGGCAAAGAGGACACCATTTTAGATTTCTATAGGCATAGCAAACTAGCAAAATTTAGATGACCAAAGCATGCATGCCAAAGCTTTGTATCTGACGTAGCCTGAGAATCATGTACTACACATGCTGAGTCATTCACAAATTTTTCATAATCTATGAACTTATACAACCCATGAGATAAAATGCCAGAAGCAATAATCACATCACCATTTGATAGATCATGAACTGTACATCTGTCATCAACAAATTTCACAACCAAGCCAATCTTGGCTAAAGTCAAAACTGATAACAGATTCTTCTTGATCCCTGGCACAAATAAAGCATCTGACAATGTAAAAGGACTACCATCAGTAGTGGTCAGAATCATCTTACCAACTCCCATAACAGGATAAGAGGAGTTGTTGGCACATGTAATAGTATTCCCTGTAGGGGCAGGCTTGAATGAAGAGAAGAAACTGTGGTGCGAGGTAATATGTCTCGTCACCCCACTATCAAAGTACCAAATATCTCAATCCACTATAGAAATGCACTGCTCATGAGAAGATGGATCAAAAACTGTAAATAGTAGTAAATGCCCATTCTTCATCCTACACAAGATTAGCAGACTCTGTTTTTGGTGTAGAGGCCTCTACAACAACCGTTCCAGCCTCTTTCTTCTTTGCCTCTTTAGCAGTCAGTTTTGGGCAGCTCTTAATGACATGATCATTTGCTTTATAGTATTTGCAAAACAATTTTTGCTTTTCTGATTTCTTCTCATCTTTTTCTTCCTTCTTCAATTGTGCAGAATTAGCAGATTTCTGCTTACTAGTAGAAGAGCTCCATTTTCCTTTGTCCTTCTGACTAGCCAGGACAGATTGATCTGCAACACGCATAATAGACTTGTTCTACCTAGACTTATCTTCATGCAACAAAACAGAAACGAACTCTTCAAATGTTAAGGCATTTGGATTGCCTTTCATCATCAACTGAAGAGTAGAAGCAAAACTCTGATATGATTCAAGAAGACCATTCAGAATAGTCCGCACAAGTGAACTCTTAGAAAGGACTTCATCAATAGAAAACAATTTTTCCTTCAAATCCTTGATCTTACTCAGAAAAGAATCCATAGAGTCACCTTCATTCATGTGCTCACTCTCCAACTTTTTTCGGAGGTAAGCAACACGAGCCTCATTCCTAGCCTCGTACAATGTGGTAAGTGTATCTCAAGAATCCTTAGCTATTCTACAAGAGCAAATGCGAGGAATAATGGCATGTTTGATAGACAAAGTTATCAATGCATGTGCTTGAGTATCTCTACCATCCCAACAAATTTGCTCTAGAGTACGTGCAATAGAAACAATAGCACGAGCAGGAATCTGTAGAATATCATCATCTTCGATAACATCTGCATTAGCTTAAGTACCTATATTTGTAGTACCTGTGTTGACAGGTGTAATAGGATGTTTTTCAACACCCCACACAATATTCCATAGTCCTTTTGCGATCACTACATGATGCATCATATAAGAAAACAATGGATAATTGGTACAATCCAACTTATCCTCAACAACAAACATACGGAATACATCACTACTTTCAGCCATGGCCACTAACTAAGATACCTTGATGCAGAAAAATGATTGTATGTAAGAAAGTTGAACAAAACTATCCAAATGAGTTTTGCTAGACCTATAGTAGACTTTGAGATGCTTATACTGGTGAACCGAAACCTATATATATCTTTGGCACAAAAAGATGAAATAGCCTACACAAGCACTGTGATAGTGCATTGAGAGGTGTAAATGAGCTCAGATCACGATTTCAGCACCATAGATGGAAGATGTTTTGATCTCCTAATCAGCTTGAGTATGCACACCAAATTTCATGTAGTTCTGAGATTGTGACAGGAGGAGTGTTGACGACGCCCTAGATGAAGCGGCCACCTGCTCTGATACCAATTGTTGGAATTAGATATCTATAGAAGCACGCAAACAACACAAAGAAGAAGAAGAATCCTGGAGCACAACACACAATACTGAATGTATTACCACTAGAATGTACAAAGAGAAGTAACCCGTTAGGGCTATAGGCATATATACAAGCCGGGGGAAAAAAAACCTACTAAAGAGGGAAAAGAGTGCCTTGATGGTCCTAGTGTGTTCACACACATCACTACATAAATATCTCAACATAAATAAGTTACGCAAGTATGTGAACATGTTCGTTTGAAAAATATTTTAAAGATAGAATCTATCACATGCAAGAAGCTTTGATTTCTTTTCAAGTATATTTTGTAGAAGAAAATGAGAGAATCATTAAGCCTAACTGATGGTTAGAAAAAGAAGACAATGATGTGTTCATAGTAACATTATTTTCCATTGGTTTAATCATCATAAGATGCTTGCACTTTGAACTATGCAATCACAATGGATTATCACCTTTTCTTTTAAATACTCTAGTAACATATAGAGTGATCAATGATAATAATTTTTGTTTTAAACTCAAGAATAGGAATACATATCACATAAATGAAAGTCAAAGTAAAACTTTCATGAGGGAATGGGAAACCATATCCTAAGGTGATATTTATACTTTAGTTTGGTACTCAAGAGATGAACACATTAAAGCAATAAAGCTTTGGAATATTGTCTAAAAGTCTAGAATTCCATTCAAATATCCTTCCTTTAGTGAGAAAGATTCCAAGATGAATCATTTTCTCATGTTCTTCAGTCCTTAGAAGGAATCTCAAATATTGAAAGAATCAACTGTTCCCTAGGAGTGAGCATGGAATTCTTCAAGCTAGTTAGAGAACAAGTAGTTCTCAAGAAGTCCCAAACCACCGGTAGTGGTACTTAAAGTCCAATGGTTGATATCACCTCGGGGTGTATCAATATTGATCACATTCTTAGTTTTTGAGTGTGAAAGGCATTACCACATGCCTAGACATGAGTTGAGGGAAAGATCTCTAAAATCCCATGGATAAGCAAAGAAGCTTTTAATGTTTCAAGAGATCTTAATGATAAAGAGTAAGTATGTTTTCTTGTCATGAGGTCAACATGAATTGATCAAGCTTGACATGAGTAGACATGAGTTGAGGGAAGGATCTCTAAAATCCCATGGATAAGCAAAGAAGCTTTTAATGTTTCAAGAGATCTTAATGATAAAGAGTAAGTATGTTTTCTTGTCATGAGGTCAACATGAATTGATCAAGCTTGACAATGTTTGTCCGAGAACTTGCAATTGGAAATACTCCAAATTTGTTGTATGTATTGGTAATCAAACTCCTTTTGAGACATTTTCACTCATTTTCCATTTATCCAATAGAAAATATGAAAAGAGTAAAATGTTCCAGCAATTGTAATGATGATCATTAAGTCTTTGGAAGGTAAAACATATGTTCCCCTATCCTTAAAAGGATTTCTTAAAGGTGAAATCCAAAATCATGAGTGGATGCTTAGACTTAAGTAGTAGAGGGATTCCTATAAAGTCCCTTGAGTAGCTATTTAAAGCATTAGTATGAAAGGAATCAGAAGACATGTAGTGAAAAGTTCTTCTCTCTACAAGATTAGTTGAGTGTAACCAATAGGAATTTATTTTGAGAAATTAAAGAGCTTGGAATTGTAACTACTTTTCTTTTGAAAAACCTCGTAAGGAAGGATGGATGTTATATCCAAAGTTTTTCAAGTTTCCAAGGAAAAGCACAAGATCATGAAACAATCATGTGAAGGAATCCAAACCTAGAATATTAACTTAAAGGTGATGGCGAGAGCTTCAAAATGATTTTAAAGAATTGAAGTAAGAATGTACTCTATAAAGCTATGTTTAGAATTTAGGATAAGTATCACTCACATGTCAATGTGAATATAAAATACGGTAGTATGGGACATCATATTTTATACTCAAATTGATGTGGGAAAGATGGCATGGGACATCAAATCATGGCATGACAATTATCTTTTAGTCCTAGAATGAATCTTGAAGTAAGATTTGATTCTTAAGGGAGATAAGACTTCAAAGTAGAAGTTTAAATTCAAGGAGGATAAAAGCATGATCTCAAGATACTTCAAGATCCAGTCGGTTAGAAAATATGAACTAAGTAACTTCCAAGGTCTTCGTTTTCAAATAGGGCAAAGACTTTTACTTATTTGAATTAGGAAACACTTCAAGATAAAGTGTTGTTGATTCAAAAAATATTTGATAAATTTTTGAGGAACTTGAACTTTGACTTTGAACTAATCCTTTCATCTAAGGATTAGAATGACCAATTCAACCATGAAGTTCCTAGTGTAATGTGTTGAATTCAATCCTTTGACTCAAACCAATGCACAAGAATTGAAGTCTTGGTAAGGGGCTATAAAGATTAAATGATGGCATGAACTTAGTCTCAAGTGAAGCGTTATTCAAGTAAAAACTCATCAATAGAACTTGAGTGGATCGACACACTGATATTGGATACCACATTAGTATCTCTTGGTTGGATGATGTTTTTGATTTAGTCTATGAATGTTTTTGAGAATAAAATTTATTTCTCTCACAAAAAAATTCCTCAATACCTTGTTAAAAGAAATCTTCAAAAAGTCTAAGACTTGAGTCATCAAGAATTTAACTCTTTACAAGTTTATATATCTTTGAAGTTTGGATTGCTTCATTTGAGTTTTAATTCTTTCTTTTTTCTTTTCAAATCTTTTGAATTTGACTTATATATGATATCTCATTCTTTTCGCAAAAGTCAAGGGTAAGCCATTAGAACAAGATAACTAATCCCAGATAGATGTTTTGTACAAGAATCCTTTCAATATTCAAGAGATGATTAGGTCTAATTGAATTATTAATTTGAGTTTCCTTCAAGTTTCCTATCAAAACTCTAATGACTTTCAAGTGTTCAATACACTCTTCAAAAGAGAAGTTCATATTTTCCCACAAGATTGACAATTCAAAAGAATGTTTAGCTCAGATCTTTGAGAAAAGTATCCTAAGTTGTTGAATTTTCATTTTAGATTTGATTTAGTCAAGCTAAAGTAAGGTTGAACACAAGTGAATGGAAAACTTTCTCCTACATTTTACATATGAGTTTTAAGCCCCTTAGGACAAAATTGTCGCTCGCTTTTCTACTATGAGAGCATCCTTGTGAAGTTCTCTTAAAAGGAAATCCACCATGGTGCATCACCATCACACCACTTCATTTCCCACTTCAATCAATCAATAAAAGTTTACCAAACTTGGATCCTAATACTCCACATACTTGCAAACACAACTACCACATATAGTGAGATTTGGATTATCAAAGCATTTATAGTTGACTTTTGGAATGATTCATGATAATTAAAGTTTACATCTCAAGTATAAAATTAAAAAATGTTTTATTCTCTAGAAGATTTTTCAGAATATGAGATATAAAGAGGTAAAAAGGAGTTCAAAGAACACTGAAGAAAAAAAATTGAAGACTCTCAACCAAATCAAGTATTTAGAATATGTACTAATTAAAGGACCTCAAACTTGGAGATTAAAACATAATTTTGCTTCTAAAATCTTGTTTGATTGTTTTTTTTGCGAAGACAAGAAAACTTCAAACTTTAAGTGGGATTTTATATAGAAAAAATCCTTAGGTTGTTAGAAAGTAAAAGTTTTTGGTTTCTAATGCCTAGATTTGAATTAAAACTTGGGGCAAATTAGAATTGATTACATAATGGTGTAAATCATGAAAGAGTTTTGTAAATGTAGGGCTTCTGCTTCATAACATAAAAATTATGATCAACATTAAAGGGGGTATGGTGGAGTGGATACAATACTTTAAAATTAATAAACATTTGAGCTCAATTGTTTTGAACTTTAAATCAAGTTGAAGTTTTTGAGAAAATTAACCCAAAGTTGGGGAGTTAAGAGATTCTAGATAATTCAATCAAGATTTGGGTCAATTAATTTAAAATTTATTTGTAAAAAAAGAAGGAAATTTCTAAAATGGAGACAATACTCTTCGAAATGAAAGAAAGGTTAGTTGATGTTGGTATGTAGTTGTAGCTCAGTGATGAGTAGCACCTCCTTTAATGTCAATCTGGGAACACATGAGGATGGTATGAAGACCTCGAACAAGTGATGGCACAAGTGTGTGAGTGAGAAACACACAAACATGCACACAAATACACACACGCGCACACAAGGTAACAACCAAGAGAGAAACAATGGAGTCACTTCTATTGCAAAAGAGTTCTCGTACAAGTTCAATTCTACAACAAGCTAACCTCAAAAATGAGCACCCTAGCTCTTTTTATAGTTTTTGACTAGCTTTGGTCCTGTCCAGACCTAGTGTCCGGCCTAGTTAAAAATTAGGTTCTATGGCTATTTTGGGGGCTCAAACGAGCTCTCAAAATATTGAAAATTGGTGCATAAATACTACTAATAGTCCTCAAGCTCGAGGACTCCTTGGCTTGTACAAAATGGAGTAGGAATAATCAAAAATCATATTTACATTGGTGTGAAGTGACTAAAATCACTATTTGGGAAATATTAATTCATGAAAAAATGATAGTCCTATTTGCCGGATCTCCGTTAACTGCTTTGCCTACTTGGCCCTTCTCTTTGCTCTGATTCTCTTCGTTGGCTTCCTTGTCTTGTAAGTCCTTGACTGCCCTGACCACTGCCAACACTCCCCCCTCTCTCGCGTTTATCGTCTCTGACAGACCGTTGTTGTGCGGACCATTGGACGTAGTATTCCACGACATCTGTCGCCAAGTGGTGCTTTGCTAACCTCAGTCCTTTGGCCAAATCTGTGAGTAAAGCGTCCTAATCGACTAGCCCACGTACCTCTAGATGGGGCATGTGTAGCTTCTCTGAGTGTAGAGCTTGTTCTACAACAAATAAATGTAATAAATGAGATGGTTTGGGTATGAATATCTCTGAATGATATTCGCAGAACCCTGTGATAAATATTTCTTCAAACGTTTGTTTGAAGCAGTCTGGGAGATATTTGATATGAGCATGCCACGCATATACAACCTTGATGGATAGGATGGTGCTCATATCATAGACGAGGTCTTAGTTGCCTTCATTGAATCCTAGGGCCGAAAGGTGAGGTTCTTTGGCATTTTTAAAGGTCCAAAATGTGACTAGCATTAGCTCGAATATTTTGAGGCACATCTATGCCATGATATCTGGTACATTCTTGAATCTGATTCCCCAATGTCGAATGGTTGAAATCATGTATGCGACCATGGGTTGGCCATGAGGTGGTGCCAAATATACATAGTTTATCCATTTATCACACCCTTTGACGGTCTTCACAGTTTTGGTGTACTCGGGCCATGACATGCGTCGAAACATAGGGTAGTAGCAGGGGTTATACTTGATGTATAAGGGCATATTATTCCAAGTGTGCACCATTTCGGGGTATGTTTCGAGTAGGCATATTCTCCATGTAGGTTGAAATATGTTGCCGTGCGTTGCACTTTCAGGAATGTTGTCTGGTGCAAATTGTGTTGCCAAGGTTGGCTCTTTTGTGGTGCGCTGTTTTATCTCAGCATTATAATTTGCCAATAATACACAGAATTGAACATACAAATCATCTGAAGTGCCAATCCATCGATGATGGAATAGGTTTTTGAAGTAATCCGATTTGATGACAACTTCTTCCAGTCGGGACATGGACTGTATCTGCACTACTACTCTATCATCATGGGTTGGACCTACCTTTTCTAATCTTTGCATCCATTCTAGAGATTCAATCTCAAATGTATCCATTCCTTCCTCTGTTTGTTTACCTCCTAGTATAGGCATGGGTACATAAGGGTCCTCCAAAGTCTCCTCTACTTCAATTTGAACTAGTTCCTTCGGATCTAGCTCCACTAGGGGAGAAGGTTGACGTTCATATTGGAGAATTCTATTTTGTAGCTCTGCCAGTTGTGCTCTCAGTTCTGCTACCTATTTGGATGTGTCAGTTGTGGCTGCCACCTCTAGTGGTGGCTCTCCTTGAATGGTTAATTGCTTTCGTAATTCATCACGCTCTATTTCTAAGGTAGCATATGCCTCTAGTAGGTCAGCATGTGTTTCCAAAATGATCTACATGTTGTTAGATGGTATGGCTTTGAAACGTTTCGGGTCGATCTCTGTGGGCGATCCTTCCATCGTTGCTTCTAGGTTCTCTTCATTCTATCATTGGAGTCTTTTATTTTCTTCTAGTGCCATGGACATGTGTTTCCTTAATAATGCAAGGTTGCGACGGGTTTTGAGGTTTTCTACTTGCTGGGCATGTAGGAGTTCTGCAAGATGTTGTTGCACCTCTGAATCTGGCTTGGGGGGATTGGCCACTAATTCATCATGTTGTCTTTGCAAGGTATCATACTGTTGTTGTAGCCTCTTGTCCTTTTCCAAGTTGATGAATCGTTCTTGTAGAGCTTCATGGGTTCTGAACAGGCTCGTATGTTGAGCATCTAAATGCTGGTAATGATGTTGTAATTGAGACATACATTGATACAAAGTATTGAATACATTATTAACAGGAGTGGATGCTCGGAAGGTGTTGAACGTAGGAGGGTAGGGAAAAGAGAAAGGGAGTGTGTATGCTCTGCTTGAGAATGGTGAAGTGGGTGGTGGGGGAATTGGAGATTGTGGGAATATGGGGGGAGGGAGAGGTGCAAAAGTGGGTGATATGTCCATGAGGTCATGTGTGGATGTGGTCGTGAGAGTTATTGTGTACATGGGAATGGTAGGTGTGGTGATGTTCGTGAAGGTGTATAATGGTGTGTGCAGTTGTGCATACAAACCAGCGAGAAGTATGACAGGGGGAATGGGATTTTCTGTGACTACAGTTAGAAGTACAGTGTCCGTGGTGGCAGTTACAATAGTGGTGGTGTCAGATTGTGCAGATTGTGAAGGTTGACTCACAGTTTGTGGTTCACTAAGGAAAAAGGAGACTGTGGCTATGATAGTAGTGGTGACAGTGGTGGTAGGAGGTGAGGGTGATGGAGTTGGAGGGGAGGCTGGTAAAGGTGGTGATGGGGGTGCACTTGAGATGTGGGCTTCATCAGTGTGTTGAATGAAGTGAGCTGTGCCAGTGGTTGAATCTACTTCCCTGGTTTGGGGGGACGTCTCCCATGTCGTCGCTCAAATCTCCATGAGTGTGCAAGGGCGGTGTGCACGGTCTCTAGTACTCCTAGTGCATCAGCAAGCATGTCGAGGGTAGCCCTGTATCGATCATCTACACCTTCTTCTTCAAGTATCTGGTTCATCAAGGCCTTTCCTATTGCCAAAGATAGTTTGTGTTGTTCCTGAACCAGATTGATAATATCATATAGCCTTTTTAGTTGCTTCATATAAGCTGGGGCTCCCCCAAGTTTTGGTATGATGTGTTGCTCATATTCAAGCTTCCCTTTGTCAGATGGTCCTTCTTGTTCATCATCTTGTTCCTAGGGTCCTTCAAGTACACATATGATCTCAATTTGGCACTTAGCAGTCCATCAAAGAATAAAGCCACTTGTTTGGCTGGTATGGGTAAATCAGGAACACGACACCTCTCTAGGTATTGCTTGAACCTTCTCCCTGCACTTCTAACAGTCTCTTGAGGTGTCTGCTTAAAGTTGTGAATCAGTGAGGATGTATTATGCCGTATGCCACTCTTAGAGAATTCGGTGATGAAAGCCTCTAGAATTTGGTCTATGCTCCTGAACTGTCTCTCATTTAGTGGTTGAAACCATGTAAGGGTTGTGTTCCTAAGGGTTAGACCAAAGGTATTGTACTGCGTGAATAGGTCCTCAACTTGTTCAGCTGTCAAGACTTGCCCAAACTCGGCCACATGATCATATGAGTCTCTCGTGCCATCAAAGTAATTCTTCATGGACTTTACCAACTAAGTTGGCCTCAAGGTTCTAGTGTGTTCCCTCGGCCTTGGCAAAGGAAAATCAACGCATTTCTTTGGTTTCTTGGGGCTCTAGGTCTCTCAGCTTCCACTCCATCCGTCTCTGTTCTCATCCTTTCTCTTCCCAAGGGGTTGGCAAAGCTTACCTCTTGCCTATCTCTACTTCTGTCCCTTTGAGCTCCATGAGCTTGGGATGTTCCAGCTCCTTGGTGGCCATAAGAGACATTATATCTTGGTTGGGGAAAAACAAATTCACCCTTCCAAGTGTAGGCATGCCTACCATGCTTTGTGACCACAAAGATTCTCTCTGAAGTATTGTCTAAATAGGTCACTTTGCCTAGGCTATCAAGATCTTTGAAATCATAGACTGTCATCGTTCCTACCTCATTCAGTTGATCAGGCCTATACCTCCAAAAGGCTTCATCGGTTTCTCGGTTTAAGAGTAGATCTATGCTCTTATTGTCCTAGGGAACCCACTCTCGTGTGATAATTCTAGTGAGAACTGATTTGCCTCGAGGGGTTCTAGGCTCTCCACCTATGTTCCCTTGCTCTAGGTCACCTACGTGGGTTCTAGGATCACATTACCAAATTCATCTGTCCTATCTAGGTGATTGGTGAGTACATACATGGTCCCTTCTTTGTTTAGGTATGCACCATTTTCGAACTTGACTGCTGGATATTCGAGTCGGGTTGGTTGGGGATTTTAATTTGGACCACGACTCTTCTTAGTCCGTCCTCATAGATGCAAGCACCTAATCGGTTGGTCCTAATATATTCCAGTTGAGTCTTGTAGGGACCTTCAACCTTTTGCAAGTAAGCCACTCCTGAACTTCCTGTGGGTCGCTCCATACCTTGAGACATCTCTGATTCGCTAGTTTCAGAGCTAGGGTAGTGTGAATAATTACTCAACTACTGGGCCCAAGACATAGAAGTATGATTGACACTAGCCTCTGAAAACATAAGGCTTTGTCTATCTCTCCCTAGGTGTCGTCCTGATCTGAGGTTCATATGCCTTAGTGAGCAATCCCAACTTTTACCCAAGGTACAACCTCCTTGCAGATGAATTTGTATCAATCACTTGGTTCTTTTTTAGGTGGTTATTGTGTTTATGCTCTTGTTTGATATCACGTCGTCAAGAATATTGGAGTGATTTTTCGTACTTTAAGTTGATCGCACCACGTTAATTTCTTTTCCTTTAAAGTTATCAATCACAAAGAGATCATGTTTCAACTTGAACTTCACTGCTTAGGTAGTCTTCAACTTGATAGATGCCTATCGTCACCCTAACTTCTAGCATGACGCGCACTTAGCCTAAGCTAGGAATTGACAAAGGGAGTTGAGAATATTCCAGCCTCACTTGCTGATCCCTTGCCCTTGTAAGCCCAAGAGGTGTGTTCCCAAGCCTGCACTCACTCTTGCCTTGAATGCCATTCAATGCTCTTAGTGGACCTGTAAAAGCCCCAAAGTTAGCTCAAGATTTGAATTCAATTTGGCACAACATAACATTTTCATTCATGTAACTCATAGACCAAATTTCCCTTTGCCTTTATGGAAAAACCCCTTAGTTTTCTTACCCCATGGTATGGTCAACTTCAAATTATCCTATCTATAACTCCCCATATTAGTTTTACAAAAACCAATGATCTTTTGGTGGGATTTGAAACGAGCTTTCCAATGAGCCTAAGATAACTATGAACGGATTTCGTATGAGGAATCTATGACTGTTCAGGATTCTAGGGTAGAAATAGGGTTCAAACAGGCTATCAGTCAAATAGGATTTTTCTCAATTTACTCATGTATGGACCTCAAAAAGTGCTAATTACTTGATAAGTATGCCCCAAAATTACCCCAAAATTTGGAATAAAAAACCCTAAAAAATTTGTCGAATATGGCTCTGAATCATGATCGACAGGTCTGTTAATCGCGATCGACAGATCTATCAATCACGATTGACAAAGGTGTCCATCGGGGCCTGTCAGTCGTGATCGACATATCAGTCGTGATTGATGGTGTCAATCGCAATCGACAGAGTCGGTCGTGGGTTCCGTCAGTGGCGATTGATGGTGTCAATCGTGATCGACACTTTTTCTGAAAAATCCAACATAATTTTTGTCAATCGGAGTTGTGTTCATCACAATGGACACATGGGCACGCGAATTCTAGTGTCAATCATGAAATTTGAGTCCGTCACAATCGATAATGTCGATCACGATTAACTGAGTCCTACATGGCAATCCGTTGGGGTCTGTCGATCGTGATTGACAGGGTCTGTGGGTCATGATTGACAGGGTCTGTCGGTCGCCATTGATAGAGTTTGTTGATCGTGGCTGTTGGCTGCGATTGACAAAGAATCACAGAATTTTTTAGTTTTAATTAGTGATTTGGAATGTGCTCTTCATGTGTGTTATGGGTGCACTTTGTTTTACCAAATGTCCAAATTTTATGTCGGTCACGATTGACAGAGGTCAACATCTAAGGCACTCTGTAAAGTTTTTCTGTACCTATGGAGCCTGCTAGGGATGATGATACAGCCAAAACCTGCAAGAATACTCAAGAAACATGCAAAAATAGCACACACAAATCGCTCTCTCGCTCTCTCACAAGTGAAATGAGGGAAATGGAAGGGGAAAGGTGATATGGCCAAAAAACTAAAATTTTTGCGATGATGGAGATGGAGGTGGGAGATGTTGAGGATGATGATGGTGATGATGATGGTGAAGTAAGAAAGAGAAAAAATAGGGAAAAGTCAAAAATTACCTACAATGCCAGCATCACAACTCCACATCTTACCATCACACGCTCGTCCTCAAAGCTCGATCCTCGGCAACAGCACCAAAATTTGGTGTAGCTTAGTGATGAGTAGCACCTCCTTTAATGTCAATCCGGGAAGACATGCAGATGGTATGAAGACCTTGAACAAGTGATGGCACAAGTGTGTGAGTGAGAAGCACACAAACATGCACACACATACATACACGCGCACACAAGGTAAGAACCAAGAGAGAAACAATGGAGTCACTTCTATTGCAAAAGATTTCTCATACAAGTTCAATTCTACAACAAGCTAACCTAAAAAATGAGCTCTCTAGCTCTTGTTATAGTTTTTAACTAGCTTTGGTCCTGTCCAGACCTAGTGTCTACCCTAGTTAAAAATTAGGTTCTAAGGCTATTTTGGGGGCTCAAACGAGCTCTGAAAAAATTATGAAAATTGGTGCATAAATACTACTAATACTCCTCAAGCTTGAGGACTCCTCGGCTTTTACAAAATGGAGTAGGAATAATTAAAAATGATACTTACATTGGTGGGAAGTGACTAAAATCACTGTTTGGGAAATATTAATTCATGAAAAAATGATAGGCCTATTTGCTGGATCTCTGTTGATTGCTTTGCCTACTTGGCCCTTCTCTTTGCTCTGATTCTCTTCGTTGGCTTCCTTGTCTTGTAAGTCCTCGACTGCCCTGACCACTGCCAACAATAGTAAAATAAAGTATAACAACCACATGAGACCTTTAATGTATTCAATCAAATCAATTAGAATTTCATTTATTCAAAATGAGTTTAAGTCTCTTTGAAGAGAATGCTCAAAGTTTTGAAGAGTTAGAAGTTTCATAAAAGTTTTTGGAAGCATCGAATAAGTTATGGAGAGATGGGAAACGTTTCCTAAGCCTTTCTAAATTAATGAAATATCTAGAAAATTTGTCCAAGTAGTTCAAAGATGTCCAATAGATGTATTAGATTTTCACATAAGCTCATAGTAGATGAGGAGCTAGCTACACTTTATGGAAATGAAACATGGAAGATAGTTCAATAGCCACAACGGAAGAAAACCCATAGATTGCAAGTGGCTTTACAAGGTAAAGCACAATGTTGATTGTAGCATAATTAGGTACAACCGTGGTTGGCAAGAAAAGGATATGCACATACATCTGGCATTGATTATGAGGAAAATTTAATCACTATTGCTTAAATGTCTAGTGTTAGATCATTTGTTGCATTGGCTACAACAAAAGGATGCATTTTGCACTAGATGAATGCTTGCTTACAAGGTGAGTTGCAAGAAGAAGTATACATGGACCAACCACAAGGATAGGAGGATTCAAAGCATCTAGAATATATGTTTGCAGCTTGAAAAATGATTTGTAACAAAGCCCTTGTACCTCGCATGCAAGGATTTCAGATTATTTAACCTCCATTGGGTTGTGGCTATTTATTTTGATAACTTGATTGTAGGTGGTGATAATGAAGAAAGCATTAAATAGGTAAAGCAACTCACTATGATGAAAATCTACATGAAAGATCTTTGTGTGCTACACAAATATCTTCACATTGAGTTTATAAATGGATAAATAGGTAGATTGTTTTCCATATGTGTAGAGCATGCACCAAAAATATGGTATGCTTGATGGTAAGCCAATTCCTATGCCATTAGATTAGAATTAGAAGTTTGAATCTACATGAGGTGAAAAATTGGAAAATGGTACTATGTACACGAAAATCATGGGAAGTTTGATACATCTCACAATTACAAGGAATGATCTAAGATACACTTTAGGACTTGAAATTCAATTTATGTAGGTTCCCAAGAAACCATATTTAGCTCATTTGAGACACACTCTATGTTATATGAGCACCATTTTAATTTACGCAGTGTTTTAGCTCACATAAAATTGGAGGTTCATGCATGGAGATTGGGTTGGTAGTGTTCAAGATAGAAGATCTAGTAGTGGCTTTCTATCCTCACATGAGAGTGATGGTGTTACATGGAGGAGTAAGAAGAAACCCACTATTTCTTTGTTGAGTACAAAGGGTAAGTATAGAGGTGTTCCAATGGAAGCATGTGAGGCATCATGGCTAGAAATGCTACTTGCGGATTTAGGTGTGGAAGTGTAGAAGCATATCAACATTTAATGTGATAATATTAATCGCATATAGTTAGCACAAAATCTTGTTTTCCATGTTAGAGAAGAGCATATCAAGGAACATTATCACTTCATCGAGGAAAGGTATTAATATGTGATATTGATCTATTAGGTCATTCTTGTATATTATCTTTTTTTTAATGAAGAAGCATAAGAAGATCATTTTTCCTTGCCTCAATATGTGTGTGCTCCTCTTATTTTGTGTGAGAGCATTTGAAAGCTCTCTTCCTTATCTCCTTTCTCTTGATAAATATCATACAATTTGAATTATAGTTTATTATGAAAGGTTATGCATTCTGACATAGGTACTATGTAATTTTTCATTTGCCCCTCTTGGTGGGTGAATATATTTTGTATAATGCCATATTTTAGTGTACAAAGGCCTAAAAAAACTACTGGTAAATTATTGATGTAATTTCTATGGTTAATTGGCTATTAGGAATGGATTCTATCTCTCAAAGCTCTTCATTATGGTGCTCTAGGTATGGAGTTCTAGATTCCCCTAGTCATAACAAGTGGGTTTAGTTTACATTTGAGTCCACTACTTTTTATAAAAGAATCATGGAGCCTAAGGATGAGAGTACCTTCTCCCTAAACTCAAAGGGAAGCATAGATTATTGAGGATATCTTCAAGAAGACCCTTCTAGTGATAGAAATGAATGAAAATCCCCTATGAAAACTCCACAAATAGAGGTAAATGGATCATACATCATAGAGGACCTCTAAAATATACTTCGCAAACTACAAAGTTCATTGAATTTGAGGTAACTTCCAACCCCCTTTTAATAAGCTTAAAAGAAAAAGTAACAAAGGTGGAAATTTCATACATGTTAGATTTATTAACTAATCTTGAAACTTACTTCGAACTCACTATAGTTTTGTAAATTTGTTCAAGGATAATAACCTAACGGACATTGTGGATATATTAGGAAGTTTGTATACAAGTTTACTAATATTGCAAAGCATCTATATGGATTAATTACTAAATTTTAATGGAATCAGCAATGTGATAAAGATTTTGAAACCCTAAAGACTTGTTTAGTCACTATACCAATACTCAAAAAAACTTGAATGGGACTTAGTATTCCATGTACATGTGGATGCTTCTAAATTTTTTTGCTTGAGGATGTGTATTGTCACAACCTATAGAAGGAAGTAAAGTAGAATTTTCTATAGCTTATGGAAGTAGATGATTGAACTAGGCTATAAGAAACTACAACAAAAATAAAAGAGAGGGTTTAGGTATGGTGTATGGAGTAAAAAAGTTTAGACCTTGTCCAACTGGAAGAATAGTAAGATGGTTTTAACTATTGACGGAATTTTATGTTGAGTTACAAGCTAGATAAGGAAAGACCCACATGAGAGTAGATCATTTATCTCGAATAATGATAGGACATAAACCCTAGAGCATAGAAGATTATCTACTTGATGTTCATCAAGGTAAAAGAAAGAGCATAGCAGATGCAACAAAATCAATGGTACCAATACTATCATTTGGACCTAAGATTGAGGCTCTTATGGCTGATTCTGTTTCCCACACTTCATTGCTAGATTTTGGTGCTTCTTTCCATGTGACACCACATAGAGAATGGTTCTCTAATTATGCTACAAAGTCTCTTAGTACTGTGAGACTTGGTGATTCTTAACTGTGTGATATTGTGGGGATTGGAGATGTGTGTGTGCAGCTCATTGATGGTTCAAAATTTACTATGCATGATGTACGCCATGTACCTTAGTTATAATGCAGTTTGATGTCAGTTGGTCAACTTGATGACCTTGATTACAAGGTGGTCTTCTATGCTCAGCCCTTTCGCATATCAAAGGGAAATATGGTTATTGCAAAAGGAAGCAAAGTTGGCTCACTTTATCCTTTATTTGTATCACAGAAAGAACACTTGTTATCTGTTACTGAACAACCTATGGTTTGTATTTGGCATGGTCGTTTGGGCCATATATCATAGTGGAATGGAAAATATTTCTCGTTCTGGCTACTTACCTGTGTTATCTTTCTCCAATTTTTCATTTTGTGAGCATTGTGAATATGGAAAGCAAACTAGAAATGTGCATAGAACGCACATTGACTCTTCAATTCAGCCTTTAGATCTCGTTCATACAGATGTGTGTGGTCCTATGCCGACTAGGTCCTTAGGTGGTTCTCTTTACTTTGTCACTTTCATAGATGATGCTACTAGAAAAGTTTGGGTATATCCTATCAAATCGAAGGATGAGGTATTCCCTACTTTCAGAAAATGTCTTGCTTCAGTTGAGACTGAAAAAGGAATGAAGCTTAAGGCTTTACGTTTAGATAATGGGGATGAGTATACCTCACATGAATTCAGCCATTTTTGTTAGTCTAGAGGGATTCATAGAGAGTTTACAACTCCTTATACCCTAGTGCAGAATGGTGTAGCTGAGAGGATGAATAGAACTATTCAAGTAGTCTCTATGTTGCATCATGCGAACCTCTCACAAGGTTTTTGGGCAGAAGCAATATTGACTACAGTTCATGTGATTAACCTTTCACCTAGTACTCCCAAAGGATTGAAAGTGGCACAAGAGTTATGGATAGGGAAGCCACCATATTATGATCATCTTCGAGTTTGTGGGTGTGAAGCATATGTTCATATACCAAAGAATCTTAGACAAAAGTTGGATCATGTCAAAGAAATGTATTTTTCTTGGATATGGTTGAGAAGGACAATTTGGATATTGCTTATGGGATCCTGAAACACGGTCACTGATCACAAGTAGTGATGTCATTTTCAATGAGTCTAAAATGCATAAACAGCCCATTAAGGAGGTTGAAGTGAGAAGAGTGGTGTTTGAGGATACTATTCCTCTAGTTAGCATGCATAAAAATGCTGCACATAGGGATGTTCAAGAGAATGTCCATTCTAATTAGTCTGCACATATTCCTGTTCAGCAACCATTGAGACGTTTTGCACGTGTCACACGTCCACCTGATAGATGTGTTCTAGGTTTAGATTTTGTTATGCTAGCAGATGCCGGTGAGCCCTCCTGCTACAAACAGGCTATGCAGAGAGAGGATCATGTCAAGTGGGAGCGTGCCATGAAAAGTGAGTTGGATTCTATTCAAAAGAATGGTACTTGGGATTTGGTACCTTTGCCAAAGGACTAGAAAGCTTTACCATGTAAATGGGTATATAAGCTAAGATTCACATCAGATACTGCTTCTCCAAAGTATAAAGTAGGACTTGTTGCAAAGGGTTTTAAGCAACAACATGGTGCTGATTTTGAGGAAATCTTCTCTCAAGTGGTCAAAATGAATACCCTGCACATGTTGCTTGGATTCATTGCAATGGAGGACTTAAAGCTAGTCCAAATGGTTGTGAAAACTGCTTTCTTGCATGGAGATCTTAAAGATGAGATCTATATGGAACAACTAGAGGGTTATGTAGTTCCTGGCAAGGAAAGTCTAGTTTCTAAGCTTAAGAAGAGCTTGTATGGACTTAAAGAGCCCCCTAGACAATGGTACGAAAAGTTTGATGCTTTTATGAAGTCTCAAGGCTATTCTCAAAGCAATGAGGATCGTTGTCTCTACACAAAGAGATGCTCAGATGGCAGCTTGATATGCTTGATACTTTATGTCGATGATATGTTGATTGCTGGAAAGTCCTCTTATGATTTGTCAATTCTCAAAAAGAAGTTGAGTCAGACATTTGATATGAAGTATTTGCAGTATGCCAAACATATCCTTGGTATTCACATTACTCATGATAGTAGCAAAAGATGCATATACTTGTCTCAAAGTGAGTACATATCCAAAGTACTTCACAGGTTGAATATGTAGGGTGGAAAGGCATTGAGTACGCCTTTACCCTCATATGTGAAATTGAGCAAGGATGATTGCCCCAAATCATATGAGGAAAAGGAATTCATAACCAAAATTCCCTATCAGTATGCTATTGGTAGTCTCATGTATGTTATGGTAGCTACAAGACTAGACATTGCATTTGCAATGGGAGTTGTGAGCAGATATATGTCGAATCCTGGCAAGAAACATTGGGAAGCAGTCAAGATGATTTTAAGGTATCTGAGTGGCACTAAGGACAAGTGTATATGCTTAGGTAGAAGGAAAGCATCCACTATTGGTTTCACAGATTTCGACTATGCTGGTTGTGTAGACAATCGTAAGTCTACATCAAGGTACATTTTTCATTTTGCTGGAGGTTCTATCTCTTGGAGATCTTGTTTTCAAGAATGTACAACTCTTTCCACCATAGAAGCAAAGTATGTTGCAGCAAGTGAGGCATGTAAGGAAGCATCGCAGCTTTCTCGTCTTGCTTATGATATGGGTTTACCTCAGCAGGTACTCGTTTGCTCAGTGATAGTCAGAGTGCCATTGCTTTGGCTAAGAATCCGGTCTATCATGCAAAGACCAAGCACATTGAGGTGAGGTATCACTTCATTCGAGATTGCTTAGCCACTAAGCGCATTATTCTTGAGAAGGTTCACACTCGAGATAATGTTGCAGATGCTTTGACTAAAGCTCTACCACAGGATAGCTTTCGACAGTGTTGTCACTTGATGGGGGTTACTTGATTCATGATCTTACACAGTCACTTGTATATTGTGTAACATGCCCATCAAGTGGGAGGTATAGTTTGTATACTTATACTCAGGTATTCTTTATCATTCTTTATTTTTCTCCCATAGATACTTTGGCCATATTGGCCTTTAGTGGGAGATTGTTACCGTTAGTTTCCATGTGAAAGGTCAAATGGCCACTGGAAACTTCTTTGTATATGTTATTTAATAAAACATATAGTGGCCTCCTCAGTCACAGACTGGAAGTTCGATTGCATTTGTAAGACCTAAGAAGTCTGTCTTCGTGCTCCCAGTGTATTGTGTTTTTCTGCATATTCTGTAGTCTCTGTGCAGAGTACTGTGTGCAGCAGTAGGAGCTCGGTTTTCTACTCCGAGGATATTATCATGGAGTTCACGAGAAGGAGAGTGCACTGTGGTGCATTTCTATCGAAATACTTCAATATTTACAGTTAACAAAGGAAATTTCAAATATAATATGTTGTTCCAAGAGTCTTACAAGCTCCAAGGGTCACATCTAGTGTATAAATGAAGGAAGGAAATTGATTTACATAAGATTCTTGATGAACCAAATTTTTTCATAGATTTTGAGAGATGTGATCAAGTGATGACTTCGTTATAAGAAGTAAAAAGAACCATTTTTGATCCTTAGCTTATATGCAAAGTCAATAACTAGTAAGAGGAGCAAGTCTAAATCACCATCAGACTAGAGAATGCTAAAGTAGCCTTATAGTTTAATTCCATGGGCAGAAAGATTATGTGATCTTTGTTAAAATGAATGGAACTTCTTACGGAGGATATTCCAAGTTCCAATATTTCAAAGAAAAACCTAATGAGGAATTGGAAGTTAGTACATTTTTGTAGCTGATGTGATTTTAAGACTTCCAAGATACGCCATGCCTCATTAACTAGTCACGCTAGTTATGATGAGTACTAAATATAACACAAAACCATTTTGTATAGTTGACATGTCACTCTACATCCATGATCAACGAAATAAGTAGCTTACCATTGAGACTTCAAGAAATTTATGAATGGAACGTTTCATAAGAATCATCTATCATGTATTGCGAATCAAGCTTCATATGCACACCACATGCTCAAGTTTTAAGGAAAATGGTGGATAAAGAGGGTACAAAGAAAAGAAAAGAGATTGTAGATGATGTCGAACCTCCTTTGAAGAAAATAAGTTGTATCTCAAACAGTTAGAATTCGCGGATAAAGTGCTGATCGAGGAAGAAGTGAGATTGGAGCAAAAGAGGTTGCAAGCAAAAAAAGAGCCTCATCCACCTCAAACGAGAAAACGGCAATTATAATCTTATTTAATGCAAGATAATACCAAATGGCATTGTAAGATGACCAATATTAGAAATGCTAGAAGATAATTCTAAAAATTCTACTAACTCAACCCAAGCTAAACTTGAACACTATGAAGAACTACATGAACATATGATGAATTCAAAGATTGACGTCATGTTTGTAAAAAAAAAAAAGACACATCTTTATTGGCATACTTCCAAGAACTTCAAGGACCATCTAACAAAAGAAAGAATGGAAAAAATGGTGAATAAAAAGAAGGAATCAAACTTAAAATAGAAGCTCAAAGAGTCAAAGCAGAAGGAAAAAAAAGGAAAAGAAGGAAAACGTAGGACATATTGTACCTCATGAGCAATTAGACGAAGGATCTATTTATATCCAAAAGATAGAGCAGAGCAATGAGGATAGAGAAAAAGAAGATCATGTTGGAGTCAAAATGGTTGATAATCTATCCAAGAGTGATGATGATAGTGATGTAGAGGGCTTTCTCTTAAGAAGTTTGAGCTTATCAAAACTCAATATTCCTAGAATCTAGTAGGAACTCAGAGTATAGGAACAACGACCATGATCAAAGTCATAGAAGAAGAAAAAGACCATGAATCACATACAAAAAAGATATACTCATGACAAACCACAATAGAAGACATCTAAAATGCTATGGATGGTATTTAGAAAGATCATGATTTATAGGACACAGGAATGAAAGATGTGTCAGAGCAAGAGCAAAAAGAACATGAAGAAGAATATGAAGAAAATGATAAATAATTGTAGAATCATAATGTGGATGAGGAAAAAAAATCAAGAAGAGGATCAATATTCACGGGAGTGAGAAGAACAAAAAGAAGAGGATGAAGGTGGAAAAGAATTGTAGATTATTAAACAAAAAAAGCAATAGAATTGACCAGATTTTGAAGAGATATGAGAGGAATATGTGAGATAGTTATCAATCATGTAGAATGGTTTAGACCATCAAGTAAAAATGTAACTTTATCTGATATGGCTACTAAATCTGCACTCATGAAAGGAAATAAAATTGATGAGTATAAAAGGCAATAGGATAGGATGTCTATAGAGTTAAGATAACAAAAGCGAATCATAGAATCCTACCAAGAGAAAGGGATCAAGCTGTAGACTGAATGAATGCAACACAAAAATAGAATCTCATTTTTGGAAGATACGTGGAAGAAACATATAAAGACCATCAAAATATTAGAAGCAGAGGTAAAGCACTTGGAATCAAAGAATAAAATTTAGCAAATTTCTGACCAAGTACTGAGGAAATCAAAATGAGGAGATTACTAGAGTACTCATGGGAGAAGAAAACCAAACATTAGAAGGAAGTAAGATGGAGGAGGTCATAAGAGAATCAAAGTGAGGAGTTGAGAACTATGAAAGGGGAATTAGAAAAATTGAAAGAACAAATGAAAGATGCAAAAGAGCTAGAGAAATAAGCTAATAGACATGCTACAAATGTTATCAGAGGTTAAAATAATCTCAATGAAATTGAAGTTAAAAATAAAATGATGTTGTGGCAACAATAGAGGGCTATGTTGATGATAGAGATAGAGTTATGGAAAGCTAAGTTCAACATTCAATCAAAAGAGATTATGATTGAAGATGAGGTAAAGGGAAGAACAATAGTGAAAGAAAGATGGTTATCTACCATCCATGAAAACATCATAGAAGAACAAAGAACATATGAGATCTAAGATGAGGAATCATATGTGTTTATATAGCAACTGCTCCAAGATAGAGAAGCAAGAATGAAATTTATTAGAAAAATTTATAATCAATATAAAGATAAAACTCTACAATTTTCTTTGGAATAAGGTGTGAATCTAGCACACCAACATTGGGTAGTAGATGTACTAGGAGTTCCATTCTGCATGGTATTGGAAAGAATCACACATTATCAAATTCCCATATTCAAAACAAGGCCAAGAAAGTTCTTAGAATATGGAGAGGGTATGGAGATTACAAAGGAATTGTTTGAAAAGGCTAATCTCTCCTAGAGAAATTGGTGGTTGGATAGAAATAAAGAATGTAGGATAATTTGGACTGAAGCTCCTAGCGACTTGAATATTAATCTAGCATATTGTCCAAATGCTAGAAAAAGAGAATGGCCAAAGTTTTGGAAAATGCAAAAGGAAGGAATTATACCTCAAAAATGATTAAAGTTTCCCAAAATAGTTGGATGAAAGAAGGGGAAATGGACATCTAAGTCATACATGCTTACAATTTGCAAGGAAGTTGTAGAGGACCTAAATGTGGTCAATGATCTAGCTTGTATATAATTGTTAAGATTCTAAAGCTCATAATACTCTATATAGAGACTCTTATAGATACACATATCAAAATTCTAAACTATATAGATTTTAATTCTATGACAAATGCTTTACTTTATAACCTAATCAAAACACCCTTCAAGATATGTCTAATGGCTTACAATTTTAGAACCATATTAATGGGGATTCATTATGTATAGATGTTTGAAGAAGACTTTGATTATAGATTTTTTGAAAATGATTAAGAAATTTTTGAAAGACTATCTTTAGTAATGAATTCTCAACTAAGAATGTATAAAGCGTCATATATAGGTTACTTAAAAAAGGATGTAATAGATAGACTAATAAGAACTCTAAAATGGAGATACCTACTTTTTCAATTGGTCAACGATCTAAATATCACTGAAAGAAAAAGCCATGATCTAGTGGCCTATGTCTACTAGAGAGATAAAAAACAGTGAAAAGACTTGCTCAAAGATTTTGTCAAGGATGAGAAAATTCAAGGAAGGGGAGAAATGTTAGGAAAAAGCTTTTTCCAAGGAAAAATATAGAATCTTTGTAATTGTAGTAGATTAAGTTATCCCAAAATTTCTAAAAATGAGCAAGATGCTTCCTCATCATGAGTTGTAACATATTTCTTCTTTTAGAATTTCAAGAGCTCTCAAGATGGCCTATTTTTAGAGTATAACTTAGAAGGATCTATTTTAAGTGTGAACATGCACACATAAAAGGTATGAAAAAATCAATTTTGAATACTTTCTTTATAATCTTGCATTTTGATGATTATAGAGAACTAGAGAGCTCTTGCAATTGTCTTGCCTCGTCATTAAGCTTTCAAGGGGATTTTGTAAGTGTTTTTCTTGGATTTATCTTTTTCATCATTAGTTCTACGTATGTATTATGCACCCATGAGTCTATTCCCATCCCTTAAGCTCTAAGAATTGAACTATGAGTTGTTTTCTCAAGAGTGTATGAATCTATCAGAATCGTAATTCTCTCTTGAAGGGATGATAGTTACTCAAATGTCTTCCTTATTAGAAAAGCACGCTTTAGGCATATGAATCTTTGAAAAAGATTCCTTGTAGCACAAACTGCATTCAAAAGAAGAAATATATGGAGATTTTATAGAAATCTGTGATGTACTTATCTTTGAATGATAATTCTTGTAGTCTATTCACAAAAAAGGGGAAAGGGTCTTAGTATACTTGTTAGATTGATAGATTAAAGTGTTTGAGCTTCTTGATCCTTTATGCTATGATGGTTGGAGATGACAGCTCCAAAGTGCAACAAATGCCTTGATACTTGAAGTAAGAAATTTTGCTAAATGGCTCAGCACTACTTCTCTTTCAACTCTAAGAAATTATCATTCATTATTTTAATGCATTGTTCCTTCACCTATAATTCTAGATTTTCACATGGACCTGACTTAATTCCCTTACCTTTTGGAATGAGGAACTCCACCTCTACCTCCTTTGACTCTCTATCGAAGGATGATGGTGTAGGAGGTGATTTAGGAGTTCATTTAGATTTCACTCATCGTGCTTATGCTTTGGATCCTTCTCTTGTGTTTTTTGTGATTGATCGTTTGATATTGGAGGTTGAGATTTTTTTTGTTTATGTATTTATGTTTTTCCATGGCTTTTCTATGAAGGACTACAACTAGAAGTTCTTTTGAGCACTTCCTATTGCTTCTTCTAATAGTTGATGATCGTTTTGTGTTATTTTCTCCTCAACTTTCTTTCTTAAATATTTTTCTATGAGCTGAAAATCTATTTTTTGAACCTAAAATTTTGCTTCATACTGTGCTCCTAGCTTTGATATATCTTTAAATGACCTTAGGATATGTGAGGCATGTGTATATATCCATTATTTTGACAATTGTGCTACTCATGAATTCTTGAAGAATAACTTTTTGCTCTTTGCAATTGCAGATGAAATCTACTTTTTGGAGTATGATCATCTTTTTATAGATGTATTTGTAAGTAGAATATGTTACAAGAATTTTTTTTATTTTTTCCTTCATGAAGCATAGCTCTTCCATTTCTATATTGATTGGAGGACTCATTTCATGCTCGCTAACTAGTTGGTCACTTAGATCTTCAATGTTTCTTTCTTTGGTTAGGAAAAGAAAATTGTGCAAAACAAATCTTTGAGAAGTTTAAGATAATTAAACAAAAGGACATAAAAAGAAAATATTACAATAGAAGGATAGATGTGCGAGTATCACAATTCAAGGGACTCTAAAACCTAGATCTCTGAGTCTCTAGGAAACAAATGACATTGAAATCACCCCATTGTTTGAAATAGCTTAGAGGATCCTTATACATTTGGGTGATTTCCCCCAGAATTATTCGGACCTTAAGACAAAGAAATTGATGCTTTCATACACTTACTTGAAGTAAGTGGGGATGCAAATGAAGTCGTGGATCAAACCCAAAGGTTGAGAAATTTTGTTGCAACCCTAAGGGATGAAGCCACCAACTAGTATGGTAACTTGTTACCTAAGGAAAGAGTTGTCACGAGGAAGGAGATAAGGAAGAGAGCTCACATACACACTCTCACTCTCAAGGAGAAGCACACACACAGATTGAGACAAGGAAGAATAATCTTCTTCTTCTTCTTCTATTACATAAAAGGAATGTACAAGAATGAGCTAAAAACAAGAATACAACAAGTGCAATACATAAAGATCAGTACATAAGGAAAAACCTAATATTCGCGAATGAGTGAGCTGGCAAGAAACAAATGTGCCATCACTCTCGGTAGATAAATCTAATAAAGCTCAATGAAGTATCCCTGACATATATCGGTATGACCACTATAAATGTAAGAGAAACGAAAAACTCGTACGTGTCATCCTGGATCATCACATGTTGAGCTTGATATCTCAACACTCCCCCTCAAGCTCAACGCCATATCCTGTATTCCAAGCATCTCTCGAAACTTCTTTAACTTCTCAGCTCCAAGTGCTTTGGTGAAAATATCAGTAACCTGCTCATCTGTTCTCACATAAACAAGATCAATATCACCTGCTAATACCTTCTCTCTGATGAAGTGATAATGCACCTCGATATGCTTTGTTCTAGCATGGAAAATAGGGTTCCGTGCTAACTGTATGCTGCTAAGAAAGAATAATCTTCTTCTTCTTCTTCTATTACATAAAAGGAATGTACAAGAATGACCTAAAAACAAGAATACAACAAGTGCAATATATAAAGATCAATACATAAGGAAAAACCTAATATCCGCGAATGAGTGCGCTGGCAAGAAACAAATGTGCCATCACTCTCGGTAGATAAATCTAATAAAGCTCAATGAAGTATCCCTGACATATATCGGTATGACCACTATACATGTCAGAGAAACAAAAAACTGGTACGTGTCATCCTGGATCATCACATGTTGAGCTTGATATCTCAACAAGAGTAACATATCAAGCACTCAAGAATGCATTACCAAGTGAATGTACAAAGAGAAGCGACCCCTCATTGTTATAGGTGTATATATAAGCCACATGTAAAAACCTTCTAAAGAGGGAAAAAAGTTCTCGAATTGCCCTCAGTTTGTTCACACACATCACTCCCAAAATATATCAACAAATCCCCCCTAGGAGTGATGCACTAAACAAGGAGTTGGCACTCATGTATAAGGAAGTGCGAAGCATTGCCGAAAGACATCAATCCATAAAAGAAAGTAAGCCCAAAGTTTTGTAGAAAGCTTCAAACTTCTCCCTAGTAGAGCCTTTATGAAAAGGTACTGTACAACATTATCCTATGTGAGCACACATGCCAAACTGATCTCTCCAATAGAGAACCTCTCTCTCACATAGTGATAATACACCTGAATATACTTTCCATGAGCATGGAATGCAAGGCTCCTTGCAAGTGACAAATCACTCTAACTATTATTGAAGATGGTGATGGCAGAGGATTTACCAACACCCAAATCAACCAAAAAGTGTCTATAGTCCTTGTGAAAACTATCTTATACTCATCTTTACAACTAGAAGTGACCATAAAAGGATGCTTCTTACTTAACCAAGATATGCATGAGCTACCAACAATGAAGCAAAAACCACTAGTGAACACATGAGTGTCATTCCTAGATCCACTAGATCACTAGATGGATTTCTTGAAGCAAGGCATCAACGAGAGCATGGATCATTACATGTGATAAATGGAAACATTATTAAGGAAACTGGGTGCAAATGTTTGTAACAATGAAACCTTGAAGATGTAACTCATTCTAGGATTGAGAGATATCTTGTGCAACAATCTATAATCCTTCAGCAAGCTTATGACTTAATGGTATCCAAACAAGAGTGAAGAGTCTCAGAGGATATCCAATTCAATCACTAGAGAAGGAAGGAATCATTTTATGGACCTTTGGAGGGATTAAGAATCCAATTGAAAAGAATAAAGTTTATGAGATCCTACTTTAAATAGATTGGCTTTTGTGATCACAACCACAAGCACACTAGTAGAAGATATACTTGCACTGACTAAAGAAAGGGGTTTCTTTGACTCAGGCAATAAAATCATCAGGTTTTATTTTAGAAGCTTATAATGTTAGCAAACGAGAAACAACTCAACGTCTCGCAAATGTTTTTGGATCAAACATGTATTGGGATAAGTGCCATGACTATGATCACATCGCCATAAAGTGCCCTACAGTTTCAAGGTAAGTAAGAAAGAGGCCTCTACCTAGGTAATTTTGCACATATTGCAATACACCCAACCATATTGGGGACTAGTGCTATCATACCCTTGCATATGAAAGAGGGGCAGCACGACCTACAAATACAAGGTAGTTATCCTATATGGGATTTCCCACTCAAAGTGAGCATCCAATCACTATGAGAAAGAAGCAAGATAGTCTTATAGAAGAGGTTCCCAAAGGCAAGTTGATGCCTATACTAAAGAAGTAACATATGATCGAAAACCTACAACTACACCTATTCAACATTTGATATGTAGAGGGAATGGCCAGGTAGACAAAATACATCCAATTGCAAAGAGGGCAACTAGGTACACCCCTCTTTGTAGTCATTGAATTGGGAAAGGAAATTATGATGAAGATTGCTCACCAAAGAGAGCTCAAGGAAAAGAGCTTATTCAAACATCCAACTATGTGGAACTAAAACAACGACCTATTATAAAGGTTCAAGAACCCAATAGTCTAAGGAAGGAGCAAGCCCACCGACCTAGTTGATAGAGGTAGAGAGGATCCAGAGTTCTACGAAAGATCTAAATTTAGAGGTGATTATGAGAGCATAAGATTATACAAAGAAGGATATGGAAAAGAACGAAACATCAACAGTGAGTGATTTAATTGATAAGCAATTTGAGCTAGAAAAGGTAGGAGTAGGCAACAACCTAGAACTAAGAATATTAGCACAAGAGTTAGAAGAAAAATTGTTACCTCCAATGATGTGGAAATTTATGCCTAGAGTTGTGCCATTTTGAGAGAGATCGAAAAAGAATGAACCTTGAGAAAAGGAGGGTAAAAATGAGTTCAATCCGATACAATAGTTAACAATAGTTTACAGAAGCAGATATCACTTTAAACTTGGCAACATTGCAAAAAAGTTCTCCCATGTGTAGAAAAGAATTCTATAAACAATACATGAGGAGACCATAGAAGTCATCAACGAAAAGGAGATTCAAAGAATGATGTAGATCATTACTACAAAGATAGATTAAAATGCTCTAACGCTAACTATGGAGATGAATGAATATGGAACCTCAAGTGCTCAATTTGATAGTAGAGCTAGAATAGACTTAATGATGAAATATATGATGAAAACCTTAGGGTTCACTCAAATGAAAGACACACCCATGCATCTATAGTTGCAAAAATATATGAAGGTTGCAATTTTCATCACCACAGTGCATGACCTTAATATAGAAGACTATCACAATGCTTATCTCAATTAAGTTTTTTAGTACAACAATTGGACAGTTATTGCACTTACATGCCCCCACTCTCTCTTTCTTGGCATCTCTCTCTTTGTATTCTCTAACTAGTTATTGTCTATAAAAATCCCAATTGGAGTCCATCAAGCCTTTCCATTCATGTTGTGGACCATAGAAAACCTTAGATGTAGTTCTATTTTACATGGGAACCTTTTGTAGTTTATGGTACTCCCAGATGATTGAGATAGTGGAAATTCCATTCACGCACAATAGGGTAGACCTAGATGGACCTTGAATCTAGCCTTTGCTACCTTATTGGATACTTTGATGGTAACCTAACATGCCAAATACACTCTTCATGGTTTGTACTACTTTTCTTCACTTGTGCCACAAAATGCACCGCAATATCCTTCTCATAAAGCCACTCAAAGGGTGTACATATCTTAATAGCTATTGTCTCATTGCATACACACCATTTGATGGAGTAATGAGTAACACCATCAGTTGTTATTACAATAAACTCCAGCTTTGCTAGTTCTATTTCCCAAGTCTTTTTGTTGCTACATGATGTGAAGCACCCCAGTTCCACCATACTGCTGGGGGTTGCAACACCCAATTTCATATGGTAGAAGTGGCCACTTTCAAAACTTTGGCGAGGTTGAAACAAAAATTTGGGTATTCTCCATATATTTTCTATATAGGGATATGCAAGATCTATAATTTTGCTCTCGCTTATTAGCAAGATGAAGAACATGCCCTCTCCATTCCTTCATACTACCATTCCAAGAGACTCATGCTTCTCTTATCTCTTATAACATGGGCCTCTATTACCAAACCATCTTGTAGTGAGCTAAAAAACTAGATGAGAGCCCCCCTTTCATCATCAAGGTAAAGAAGAAATAAACTATCCATTATGCTCTTGCTCCTAGCCATCGTGTGATTGTGGAACTATTTATCTATGATTGTAAGATGATGCACGACTATATCTAACTATAATGTTCATCCATACAAAGTTCCAAAGATACGCACGGCCGTACAACATTCAATAAACGACATAGCACATACAATCCACTTATTCCCATTATTAAGATGCTTCATATAGTAGTATATTAAAGGAAATGAATCAACATGAAATGAGTAATGTGAATTGGTAAATTCATAATGAACTATACTCACTATTTGTTGATGCAAAGGATATCAGTAGAGGGAATTGATGGTCGGATTTTTACAATGATGAAAATGATGATAGATTCTTTCCAATAACAAAACAATTACTCCTTTTAATCTTTGTATCAACTTTAAGCTGGTCTTAACACTACTAGTTATCTAGAATGCAAAAAATCAGAATTGAGAACTAAAGAATTAGCTTCCAATGCACGTCCTTTCAAAAATGCAAGTCCATGAGCAAGATGATTGATGATTTGATTCCCTCATAACAATTCCACAATTTGTTTTATTTTGGCCCACACACACAACGCATATAGAACACCTGTCTCAATCAATGAGTAATCACCCAAAAATTGTAAACAACGTTTGCCAATATTACTGGTATGGATACCTTCACCATGTAGACAAGCACAACAAGGAGGAATCACACATGCATGCACATTTGCACACACAAGAATGCAAGCAAGCTTCATTCACAAGTAAGGAGATGTCAAGAAACTCGCATATATGCGAGAGAGTAGACAAGAAGAAGCTCGTAAGTGAATGTGATTTCACGTTTTATCTCTTTTCGAAACAGACTTGTTGAAACTTATGTCCATCCTAATGGGAAATAGTGCTGAGCTCTCATTCGGTGTTCATTTCGAGTGAAAAAAACAAAATCGGGTGAGACCTTAGAGAGCTATGGAATTCCTTTACAAGTTGAAAGACTATTTTTCTTACACAAATATGATGAACACTACATAAGCACACTTTTGTACATAACTCATTTCCATATAGAATGGGAAACTTTGAAGGTGATTTAGGGAAAATTGGTAGCTTGCTCAAAGTTTTATCTTCATAAATGTTTCCAAGTTACTTGTTTGGTTGAGAGCAAAAATCCAATTTTCTTCTCTATCTTGAGGGATTACAAATCAACTAGTGAGTTTTCACCTACTATATGTACCTAAGATCTTGAGTTGTGGGATGATGGTGAAGTGGAAAACAACATGCATCAGTGGTGATTAATGAGTGATAAATGAGATGGTTGAAAATTGAGCATGTTGGAAGTAGAGATATCAAGAAGTGGAGAATGCTAAGAAGAAATGGTGACAACTGAAAGTACAGGCATCAATCTTGGGAAGACAAAGGCATCTGCTAGGCCGTGACTCATGTCCTTAGAAGCAATGGTGATTAAGGCTCTAAGTAGTCTGTGCACTAGGTACCAATGCATCACTAGGGAACCATGAGAGGTTAGGGAGTGACTAGATAGTGATCCTACAAAAGGTTAGTGTCAGAGTTGATCATTTTGAAGACGAGGCATTAGGGCAATTTTCTCGCATTCTCTTCTACTTACTAGGAATTTCCAGTGATCTTTCCTCCCTTGATGTCTTCGGCTCCAATATTCATATAGCATGACGGCCTCTTGGGTGAGGGAAAATTTATTTATCTATCAAACCGCATGCATGTTAGGCTTAACCAACTATACTTCTCTATTATGCTCTATGTCAAAAAGTATTCTTGCGGACTTGTTAGCATCACTGACTGGTTCAACTCAATTTTGTAACACATTTGGCAGTAATACAATACCATACATTTAGTTCACTTCTTCTTGTATCTTCCTAATCGGCTTCCTACTTGGAGCAAGTTCTTTGTAAGATTGTTGATGGTAGAACTTGTACATATGAAGCATACAACCGTGATAAGTCTCTTTCCATTCGGCAATGAACTGATTACCTCTTTGGCCGAGTACGAAAGAATGAGCGAAACAGTATCGGATCTCTATAATATGAGTCCATTGTACAATTAGCAAAGGTCCCTAGCTCGTAGGATATCCTACGATGCATAAGGAGTAATGAGAATGATTTTTCATGATGGCCACATGTAGAGCATTCTAGAGCATTAATATATTTAGTTGAAGAGGATAGTAAATATGGCAGGTGAGTTGCATACACAACCTTCAACTTGAGTGTCCTTTTGATGAGATTTTAGATAGAGAGTGAATATTCTTCACATTTTGGCGTCAAGAGCCAATCAAGATGCATTTTTGGAAGTCTTCATGTGGGAGTTTAGAGGGATTCTCACTGCTTGAATTGACTAGCCTTTACCATCTTCATTGTACATGGTTGTCAATGAGGAGGATTGCACAGGAGAGAAGATAGAGAAAGAAGCATTTAAGTCCCTCAAAGATCTCAAGGAGATCCCTAAGGAGCTCAATCACGTATGAATGATAGAGAGAATCGAGAGGTGTGGGCCAGCAACCTAAAGGCTACCAGCAGTATGCCTACAATGTTCGGTGTGTGAACAGGTGAGAGCAAGCATTCTGGCTTCTTCCTCTCCTTTATTATAGCATTCATAAACTTTGAAGATCTAATATACTTCGATTCGGCACTAAGAGATACATTTTCGGGATACTTTGAGTTCGACCCATGCTCATCAATCGCCATAAACTTGCGTGGAGCACTTAGAGAACCTTTTGTCTTCCTATTGGATCTTGTCTTCTTTATCTTTATTGCTACATATGCCTGATTTTTTCTTGAACAAAAGTATTGACCTTCTTTGTTGTAAATTGTCGTCTATATCCGACCATTCTCAGATGGCATGCTGACTTTGTCTTGGAAAATGTAATGATTGGGGGTGGAATTCAATGCAATGTGATTCAAAACTCTATTGAGAGTGGGAATGGAGCATTTACTAGATCAATATCAAGTGGAGGGAGGCATGATACAAGGCAGAAACTATTCCACATCAAAGGTACATTGCTGTAACTCAAAACGTTCCACATCAAAGGTACATTGCTGTTTTATATGCCATGAGTCTGACCACCTTTTTGACAGCCACCTTTTGCCACTGACAAAAGTCCAAACTCTGTTCTTTTCAGATAACAACCCTTCAGACAAAGCTGGTCACTAGGCCATGTCCATCGCCAATATTCTTGAACAAAATCAATGCCCAAAATCTCCTCCATCAGCACGTTTC
This sequence comes from Ceratopteris richardii, assembly GCA_020310875.1. Taxonomy (NCBI): domain Eukaryota; kingdom Viridiplantae; phylum Streptophyta; class Polypodiopsida; order Polypodiales; family Pteridaceae; genus Ceratopteris; species Ceratopteris richardii. Next base: position 57,212,657 of record CM035434.1, read on the forward strand.
TGTCAGATTTTTCCAGAGAAGCCATGCGCATCCTTCCTACTAAGAGTTCGCCAGTACAGGCAAGTCGTATAAATAAACGCTGACCGATACGGCCACGCCATGCGCCTTTGCCTAAGCTAGGCCCGCCCACCAGAGCTATTTTTGCATGTTGACGGAGTCGCCAGGTCCAATATGCGTCTGTGCTTCATTTCTTCGTGGAGGGATTCCGAGACCCAATTGAACAATGGCGTGGAATCCTCCGTAGCAAGGAAGGTTAACACGGGCTGATCTGCCTGCGGAGAAGCGCGCTTTCTCACAAGTTACAACGTCAACGTCTGCAATACAGCTCAGATGCTGTTTCGATCAATAAGAAGAGAGCACACGTGACGTGAACCAGAGAAAACTGAACCTGTTGGCTTTGAATCTTTATTGCCGTGGTGATTGTCGCCCGCAATTCATGAGGGAGGACTTTAATTAAATAAAGGACTTTAATTCAAGTCCGGGAGAGTAGGCTAATGCCGAACTTCCTTTATATAAAAAAAAAAAAAATTCATGCGGAAGAAAAATTCTTTTGCAATTACATGAAGCGAGTGGGCCATGAAGTATTGGATTGATCAAGAGGACCTACATCTCTGTGCAAGTGATGCATCCCTCTCAACATTGTTTCTCCTCCGTGCCCTTCTTGTGTCCGTCGCGACATATTCTTACAACGATGCAAAAGAAAGAAGTTGATGAGTAAGATATCTTGGCGTCATAATACATGAAACAATAATCAAAGAAGAACATTGACTCATATGCCACAATGTTATGGAGCTAACTATGGTAGATTGGTGAAAATAATGGACCACGAGTTGTCCTAGTTAAAAGTTTGTTTGTGAACACATTGTTCGCCATCTTGTAGGAAAGGATTTGGCTTCGTCACTTAGAACATGTAAAGAATCTGAATTTTCTTATATAGGTAGTTGCCTCATTGAATTATTAGCTAGAGCTTAATGCAAACAAGTCTTTCCTAAAAAAAGACCCCTCGCAAACGATATTCCATAACCAAACCCACTTATCCAAATGCATACTTTCTAGACTAGCTCAGCACCACGAATTATGCAAGATGTTCATGTTGTTTGTCAACAAGCCATATGTTGATATGCAATATATGGCACACTCCTCCATGTTTTATTTATCAAATCTTTGAAGATTAGACCTCTTTATAGTTTCGCTCAAAGGAAGTAAGCAGATGTGATGGATAGATATCTCAATAATCTCCCTGTACTCAACTATGGAGATCCCTACTAACACTACAAGGAATACGGGCATATAGCGACGGTTAAGGCGACACAATTTTGCCGCTATAAAATTGCAAAATGCATTGTAATGAGCGTCGTGCACGGACCGTCAATTAAACGATGAGCCAAACGACATTTTTTGTGACTTGTGGCACGACGGGGTCTGCAACGCTCGCATAGAGCATCGCTAACATGACGGTTTTAAAAAGCGTCGCATAAGCGATGCTTTTTTACGTCGCATAAGCAACACTTATTGGCGTTGCATAAGCGACGCTAATACATGTCGCTTATGTGACGCCAACTCGACGCGTAGCATCGCTTACACGACAGTTTGTTGACAGAAAAAATATAAAATGTTGGAGGCTCTTGGATCGGCATTTTCATGCATCTGATCGAAGAGCTCTCCAACGTTCGCAATTGTGATGCGCTTATGAGCTGAAGCAAGTATATGCAGAATTGTTGTTTTGCCTAAGCTCTCTCTTATTGTCTCCCTCTATCTCTGTTTCTCTCTTTCTACATCTTTCTCTCTTTGAATTCTCTCTCTCTCTCAACACTTATTGGCGTTGCATAAGCGACGCTAATACATGTCGCTTATGTGATGCCAACTCGACGCGTAGCATCGCTTACACGACAGCTTGTTGACAGAAAAAATATAAAATGTTGGAGGCTCTTGGATCGGCATTTTCATGCATCTGATCGAAGAGCTCTCCAATGTTCGCAATTGTGATGCGCTTATGAGCTGAAGCAAGTATATGCAGAATTGTTGTTTTGCCTAAGCTCTCTCTTATTGTCTCCCTCTATCTCTGTTTCTCTCTTTCTACATCTTTCTCTCTTTGAATTCTCTCTCTTTCTCTATTGCAGCTTATTCAAGAATCTAACCAAGCAAAAAGTATGGCTAACTATTTTAAGTACAATTTCTATTATTTGTATATCATTTGAATTGTGTTATTTTCATAAGATAGCATACTCACACTTATTGATATGCACTTATACACTTATACATGATGAAAATGCACTTTCACACATATACACATATACACATATACACATGCACATACACACACATATATACACACAGATACATGTGCACATACACTTAGACATACACACATATACACATGCATATGCACAAACATTTCTACAACCACATAAAACGACTTACATGCATGCATTATTGCATATATATATATATATATATATATATATATATATATATATATATATATATATATATATATATATATATATATATATATATATATATATATATATATATATATATATATATATATATATATATATATATATATATATATATATACACACACATACACACATTAACATATACGCAAATACATGTATATGCACATCCACATGCATGCACATGGATGCAAATGGAAATCCATCCACATACACATGCATGTTTCATACATATACACATGCATATACATACATTATACACATATATACACATATATATGTACATACATACACACACATATACACATGCACACACACATGCACATACCTACATATACACATATACATGCACATACACACATATACACATAGAGTTACACATATACATGCACATACATATACACACATATACACATGCACATGCGCATACTCATACACACATATACACTTACACATGCACATGCACATACATACATAACCACATACATACACATGCACATACATACATATACACACACATACATATACACTTAGGTACACACATATGAATGCATTATATAATTAAAGTATTAAAACACATATACACATGCACACACACATGCACGTACCTACATATACACATATACATGCACATACACACATATACACATAGAGTTACACATATACATGCACATACATATACACACACATACACATGCACATGCACATACTCATACACACATATACACTTACACATGCACATGCACATACATACATATACACACACATACACATGCACATACATACATATACACACATACATATACACTTAGGTACACACATATGAATGAATTATATAATTTAAGTATTAAAACACATATACACATGCACACACATATGCACATACCTACATATACACATATACATGCACATACACACATATACACATAGAGTTACACATATACATGCACATACATATACACACACATACACATGCACATGCACATACTCATACACACATATACACTTACACATGCACATGCACATACATACATACATATACACACACATACATATACACTTAGGTACACACATATGAATGAATTATATAATTAAAGTATTAAATTACATGCTTAATATAAACAATAATAACAATCAATAGAACACCTGTGAATGATTTGAAATGATTGTTTCTCGTTGTTGCTCAATATCCTAAGCATAATATGAAGTCAACCCTAAGTACTTTGAGTGAAATGTTCTTCTTGGTTCTCCTAATTGTTGACTCTAGTTCTTGAAATGTCACAGAAGTTCAAGTTTGCCAACATCTATATATCTACATCTATAGAATATAACATGAACAAAAGAAAGGAGAAAATAACACTACGTACATGCAGCTTTGCATTGGTATATTTATTGCAATATTATTGGTTAAGATTTCAATCATCCACAATTTACTAGAGTGGTTCATAATTCATGAGTAGTTGCTTGCATGGATATAGGTGTCATGACATTTGGAGAACTCCAAAGAGAATTTTTAAAAATATTGAAAAAAAAACAACATATTGGGTGTCATTAGCTAGTATGAATATGATGTTTGATATTCAAGAACTCTCTTCATTAATTCACCCTTGGAATCATCGACATGCACAATAGCGAAAGGTACAAGAACTCTCTTCATCTATTCACCCTTCGAATCATGGACATGCACAATAGTGAAAGGTACTGAACTTATATTTTTTTTTGGTGTCAAAAACATATGTCTACTTCTTAATTGAGACTTCAATTAGATTACTATACATTTATTCAAAGTGAAATTATGCAAGAGGAAAATTTGAACAAGTTGCTTTAACTTTTTTCCATCAAATCTAAAATTGTTTGGAGTTTCAATCCCCCCATTCTAAATTGTTAGTCATAATTGTCAATGTGTGCATAACAACCTAGTTTTTGTAGTTGCAAGGTGATTGCTAAAAGAAAAATCAATGGAAACAATGGTAAATCACAAATATCTTTCATATCTTCATCCAATGGTGTCAATATTCTACCGTTAGAATGCCTTCATTCATAAAAAATGTTATTATGAAAGTATTATTGTAATTAATACACACGTAGCATATGATCTCATTACATAAATTTGTAATTAACATTTTCCACTATGCTTTCAATAGTATGTTTTTCCATGTCCTGGTCATATGGACACCATCTCCTTCTATGCTCTTATATATATATATATATATATATCTCTCTCTCTCTCCACATATTACTCCATGTTCATATGTGTGCATGTTTTTGGTATGGCTTTCATGCGAACGTAGAGAAGAATGCTAAATCTAAAGCTTACTTGGAATCCTAGGCTTGGTTTTATTTTAGGGACATCCTTATGCATGAAGAGTACCTTGATCATTAGCTTTTGTGCATGTCCAGGCCTTCGAGCTTCTCATATCAGCTATGTAAAGAATGTCCGACCAGGGATGCCACTATTTTTGTTTTATTACATTCATAAAACAAAAATATTTTTGAGGCAGACAATTATGGAGAGATGAACATCAATCTGTATGCCTGGACTGATGGGAAGCAAAAGACATAGTTTCCAGCTCAGGTTCTTTGCTTAGATTTAATAATCTCTGATATTACATTAGGTCACTATCTGAGGTGTAATGAGGTTTTGTTTACATGTAGGCACGCATACGGGTGAGATGTTAGTGTGCACCATTGACAGAAAGCATATGCAAGGGAGCATTAGCAGTGAATTATGTGAATTATTGATAGGAGAAAATCCTATTTGAGTTAAATCATGTGTAGACAGATAAGCTTATATCTCTTTTCATGAGAAACTCATTGAGTGTCAGTAGACAGGTTGTGGGTTTACAACGTGGGTCCATGTCCGGGGACAAAGGAGAAGATGTTGACCACTGCAGGATCGAATGTTCACTAATATGTGGGCTTTTGGATAGCATATTAGAATCAAAGCCATTGATTCTTTACATAAAACAGAGGATTCTAGTATTGTTGCTTCTTTCAAGCAACTATCACATGCTAGCTCAAAAGACACGAAGTTTATAGATAGCGAACTTGGTTTTGTAGGAACTATTGTTGGTATCTACAAAATTTCATTTCGTACATTCAAACAGGTAGAAAAAAGTTTATATTTTTTATGATAGAGTTAGTTATTTTTTTAAGCACCTAATAATGGGTTTTTATTGTTATATATTTTTTAAGCAGTATGAACTTCTTCAAGAAGTTTTTTATATGTTCTAATTTCATCTCTTAAGTACATGTCTTTCAAGCCAACACTGAACCTTGTTTGGAAAAGCCATTCATGCATAACATTTTGAAGGCATGTTAGGAACTGAAGAGCAGTTTCAGTCCCTTTTTGATAGCAAAGACTTGGGACAATTCCCGTATGGCAATCTGTTAACCATTTATTGCCAACAGGACACTACATTATCTTGCTGTCATGCACAACTACACTACCTAAATATATGTATTCTACACCAGGGGGAAAGGTCATATTTAAGACCTGTATCCCTATCCACAAAGGAGCTTTTATACCCGGTGCCTCAATTATTGTAGGCCTGGGAGCAAGAGAGTCATAATACATATTTAACATTTGAATTTCATGTTTTAATAGCCAAAAATGATTTTCTAAAATCAAATGGCTTGAAAGGATGCCATCTTGAGATAATTTCAGTAAAGCTTGGCCTCCTTAGGTGGATATTAAGTGATGACTTAAATCCAACAATTCAAAAATCTCAGCCTTCTCTCTCTCTTGCTCTCTCTCTCTCTCTCTCGTTCTCTTCTTGCTCTCGCGTGTTAATCCTCGCACAAATGTGCCAGGAGAAATTGAAATTTTTTTTTTATGTGTGTGTATGTGTCTATGTGTGTGTATGTGTCTATGTATGTATGTGTATGCATGTATGTATGCATATGTGTGTGTATGCATGTGTATATGTGTGTATGCATCATTATGTGTGTATGTGTCCATCTGTGTATGTTTGTGTGTGTGTATATGTGTGTGTGTATGTGTATGTGTTGCAATAAAAATGCATGATTTCTTCAAGTTTAAAATAGTATTTTATGAACTAAAGAAAAAAAGGGACTAACAAACATTTTGATGATGGTATGTAACTCTATCATGGTCTTAACTGGTAACATTCCAAGTGTGAAACAGTGAAGATGTCTCTCAATCTGCAGTGCTACCCTTGCTAGATCAGTTTTCCTCTTTTTTGTGTTCGAAGAAATGGAAAGAATGGATTTGTGATCTATGTCTTTCAAAGATGTGCTGGAGCATCTTAAAAGGGTCTCCTAGAAAATGAGAAGGGAAAACAAATCATGATGGTCGAGCTTCCCAAAGTTTTCTTTGTTTTGTCTTACCTCAAAAACCAATGATGTTTTAACAACATTACATTAAAATCAAAACTATAAGAAGAGATCATAATTGTCAAAGATTACCTTTAGCAATTCAATGGGATTACTCTTTGTTGGTGTAGACTGGCGAAATGCATAACTATAAGCTAGTTCAATCAATGATGTCACGGCCAGTACACCAACAGGCTTTGAACCAAGGCCATGACTCTACAGATCCGTTGATTTCGAGTCTGCCTCTTCGATGTTCTTCAAAATTTCAAAATTGAATTGTATTACATGATTGTCTGTTCGTGCTTGAACAGAACCATCATATGCTAAATACACTTCCCTTAACCCATACATACATTTTCGAAAAAGTTCTCCAGGCCCCTCAGCTCCATACCCTTTTCCAGGTTTTCGGGAAGACACTAAATGATAAAGGAATTCTTTCGAGGTTAAACAATCTAAAAAGCAAGAATGAATTATTGCCAAACCATCATGAAAGTCAAAAAAGAACAACTCCTCTCCGTTTACAGACTGTAAACCTAAGCATGCACACTGTTGTATCAAGTTTGACAATGATCCTTTGCTTCCAACCCTTATCACTGCCATCATGGAATTGGATGGATAACTATGCCTCTCAATACTACAACAGATCGATGGTATACCGAGGTTTTTACCGAGGAAAATAAATGCGGCTTTATTTTCCGCGACATTGGTGTAAAGGTCGGTGCACGCATCGGTACCAAAGCGTCGGTATATGCATCGGTATATGCGTCGATATTACCGACGCAAATACCGAGGCTTCTATTGGACATACCGTCGCCTATACCGTCGCCTGCTGGGTGTACCAACGGTTATTCTGATGACATTACTAGGAGTACCGTCACGTATACCGACGACCATACTTGCAAAATTCTTTTTGGGCAGAGTGTTTTGTCTTTTGCTATAGCAACATTACCATGACGTTGCTTAACAAAAGACAATACACTCTGCCAAAAAAAAACCGAGTACATGTGATGTGTACTCTAATGACAACCGAAATATGATTTCATGAAATAGAGTATTATTGGACACAAAAGAGATAATCAAAAGGAACTATGAACCATGTACAAAAGAAGTTATATATTTCAATAATGAAGCATGTACAAGAGTGTGGCAAACCACCATCATATATGACGCTTTTACAAAATGTGGCAAAGCAATGTATTGCCATATGAAAATCACATACAAAATATTGGTCTTCCACTGCCATACACATGCAAAGAACGTTCCATATCAACAATCCTTCAACAAAGAACATTAATGGAATGAGATAAATTCACATGAAAATTACAAACAACAAGTAAAAACCAAGTTTATAAATCAATTACCTCATCACAAATGCTCCCATGAAACTACCGCACTGTGTCCCTCCAAGTCCTCCATTAGTGCAGTCAACCCATGACTATATCAGTAAGACTCCTCCGTTTGTGTTGGAGGACGACCCATTGCCAGCTCCTAAAACAAATATGAAAAGATTAGAGAAACATACATGAGAATTTTAACACAAATAAATTCAATAAATAAAATGGTATTTACAAACTCATGACGCATCGTGTCATATCCGCCGCTACCCAAATGTGACGGTCCAATCGTATCTAAACGTGTGGCTGCGGCATCTCGCTACTGGCGAGATCGATCAGGAGTCTGCTACTGCTCGTCACAAATCATGTCCCACTCCTCAGCATCTAACCATACAAGCTTTGGTAAGCCTTCTCTGAATGCATCACGTGCCTCGGATCATCGATGGGACATGACCTCACATGTGGTGTGCAGAATCCACTCTGAACTGACAATAGACTGTCCATCGGCTGGTTGAAACTCCTGGTAAATCATTTGTGTGATATAATTCTTCCGATCTTTATCCTGTTCACTCCATTTGAGCATGATGGAGTGTCCAAACTGGATGGAGAAAAGTTGTCGTATGCGTGCACGCATTGCTCTGCCAGCCACATCCATCACCGGAGCTCCATCTCGGATACTATACACCTTGGAGTCATCATGGTCATGAGCACCCCAAGGTGTACGTGGTGTTCCATGTGGTGTATTGCGTGGCGTACCTACATCTAAGGTACTCGTCCTAGGAGTAGAAGCAGGCGACACAACGTCCGTCGCACTGCGTCCACAAAAACCGCCTCCACCGCCTCCATACCTACCTATAGATCCACTCCTAGAACTTCTTGCTCCAGAGCGTGACCTCGATCTACGAGACGGGCCAGAACCTGTATCGCACTGAGGTGTCCAACGCACATGTCTACTAGTAGATCCAGTAGGAGATGGCTGCAGAGATGGTCGTGGTGGAGTCACAAAGCTAGAAGACATACCTCCTACCGGAGTAGCATCACCCGTAGGAGTGACACAGGCAGGAGTGACACATGCGGGAGTGACACCGGCGGGAGTGAGGCCAGCGGGAGTGAGGCCAGTGGGAGTGAGGCCGGTAGGAGTAAGGCTGCCAGGAGTGAGGCCGGGAGGAGTGCTACCACGGGCGATCCAATACTGTGATGCAGCAACCATATACGCAGGAGGAACTTGAGAGGTGAACTCCAAAAACTGCTCCTCTATCATGGAATGTGGAGTGACTGGAGGACTGCCTCCCATCGTGCTCTGTAATAAAAGAACTCAAATAATTAGCCTGCGATAAGAAAAGTAATATAGAGAATAAACAAAAAAAAACAAAAATTAGTACATACAAGTGTTTTATTCAAAAGTCCTCTATTCTAGCATCCTCTTGAAGATCTGATGCACCAAGGATATCTATCTCTATATGGATGGCTTCTAAATCGCTTGCTATGCTGGTTTCTTCCTGATCATCGTCTATTGCTTCGTCTTCTCGAACAATGACCTCTTCTTCTCGAACAATGATCTCTTCCTCCTCGACTATCGAATGAATCTCTGAGTCCACTAGAGATGGACTTTCTTCTACATCTATGTTTTCAAAAATTTGTCTACTACGTGGAGTGACTTGTAAAACAAATAGCCAGTCTGGGTCTTTTGAATCTGGTATAAAAACAACTTGCTAACAGTGTTCGAGAAGTACAAATGTATCCCTTTCATCTGTCCATAATCTTGTGGAGTCGATTTGAAGCAAACTACTCTTATCCCGTCTCACTATTGCGTTTCTTCCAGAGGTGACTACTTTAAACCATTTCACATCAAAAACAAAGTAATCAAACTTTCTAAAAGATAGTTTCAAGATGTCTTGAATCACACCACAATAATCTAACTCGCCTTATAGAGCATTATCATCTCTTGCACTCGCTCTACTTTTTTGCAAAAAATTCACCATCACTCCACTATCAAAAGTAGACCTATTTTGATCGATTCGTGGGATTCAAAAGTGTCGCCCATGAGACCATAGTGCACCGTATTTAATATACTCCCAATCACATCCTTTTGCGAGTTCTTCTTCTTCTTGAGAGATATCTTCACCTGCTGCCTTTGCTCGTGAAACCGGTGTATCTAGCCATCTGCTCGTTGGAAAAGGTGGGAGAGGTCAAAGATTTTTTGGAAGAGGCAAAAATCGAGTGGAACGATTTCTTCGAAACTGAGCTCTTTCCTTTGCGTTAGTTTCCTTGGCAAGTCATACCTTTCTAACCACTTTTGCATAGGCTCAAAGTTAACTATGCAAAACTTCATTGCCTTCTCTCTGAAAGCTGCATCCATTTTTCTTTGCAATCCTTTACCTTGTGGTTCATCGCCTACGAGACGAACATCTTCATCATCGCTCCATAAGCGAGGCATTTTGGGATCTGATATACGTAGAAACTCAGTTATGAATACAAGAGATTCTTGTATAAGCCATCCTTGTGCCATGCTACCCTCTAGACGTGCTCTCTGTTGAACAAACCCTTTTAATGTCTTCATAAAGTGCTCTAAGAAGAACATCCATCGATTATGGATAGTTCCTGCTATTGCAACTTCATCTACCACATGAACCAGTAAATGAAGTTGAATAGTGAGAATACTTGAGGGAAAGTATTTCTCTACCATACAAATAGCCTCGATAGCATTGAGCTTCGCACTCTTTATGCTATCTCTATTTATCTCTTTAGAAGATATCCACCGTCCTAAAGAACTAATTTTATAAATCGTTTTTCGTACATCCCCTGAAAGACAATCTTTTAGGGCTACATGGAGCACAAACTGTAAAAACTTGTGCCAATCATGAGACTTGAGTCCTGCAAGATCGTCGTTTCGTCTGAAAGAAGTCTTTAGACACCTCATGCATCGAGTAGGTGTACGAAACTCTGAAACTGTTTTCTTCACTTGTTGCTCTTCCATCCTCCAAAGCACCCAAGGAGCTCTTGGTAACGATACTGTTCCGTTGGGCTTAGTAATTGCCCACAACTCTCGCATACGACCTCGCTCTTCTAAGTCCTCCCTTTGTGCTTTGCTTTCTTTCTTTCCGATCAAAGTTTTCCAAAGAATCTCTCCCACATTCTTAAAATTATGCATCGGATCTACCAAATGATTGATCACCAATTCACTCCATTTGGTGTTGCGCTTGTCAACCAATTTGTTTTTTTTATTAAACCTAAAAATCTAACTCTTAAAGACTTAAATCTTAAATACTTAAAAAAACTTCAAACCGTAATTTTAAAACCCTAATCTATATAGTTATCCTATTTTATCTATATATTTGGATTTTTTCTTGATTGATCCTATTTTATATATAAATTTACTTATTTATTCAGATTTTTTTCCTCTTCATTGAGTTATATGTATGCATAAACCCTAAAACCCTAATTTTAAAGATCTAGTCCTAAATTATGTATATTTCTATACACATGTGTATATACATGTATATATGTATTATATGTGTATGTGTATGTGTGTATATATGTTATGTAGGTACTAAAACCCTAAGACACTAATCCAAATGACCTAGATCTAAAACATATATATATATATATATATATATATATATATATATATATATATATATATATATATATATATATATATATATATATATATATATATATATATATATATATATATATATATATATATATATATATATATATGCATGTGTATATATATGTGTATATGTATATATATGTGCATATAGATAGGTGTATAAGTATGTGTGTTTGTGTATTGTATATATATTCACTCTATTTAAAATGATTAAATTTAAACCTATTTTTATATATTTAATCATGTATATTTCATTTATTTATTTAAAATACTAGTTCTTATCATATTTTATTATCTATATAATTATCCTACCTTATATGTATATATATATATATATATATATATATATATATATATATATATTATTTATATATTCAGATTTTTTCCTTACTTAATCCTATTTTTATATATTTAATTATAAATATTTAATTAAATTTTTTAAAACTCTAGTTCTTTTTATATTTATTTATCTATATAATTATCCTATTATATATATATATATATTTATATATTCAGATTTTTTCTTTACGTAATCTTATTTTTATATATTTAATTTTATATATTTAATTATATATTTAATTAAATTATTTAAAACACTAGTTCTTTTTATATTTATTTATGTATATAATTATCTTATTTTATATATATATATATTTATTTATATATTCGGATTTTTTCCTTACGTAATCCTATTTTAATATATTTAATTTTATATATTTAATTATATATATTTAATTAAATTATTTAAAACACTAACTCTTTTTGTAGTTATTTATGTATATAATTATGTTATTTTATATATATATTTATTTATATATTCAGATTCTTTTCTTACATAATTCTATTTTTATATATTTAATTTTATATATTTAATTATATGTATTTAATTAAAACCCTAATCTTAAAATTCTAGATCTAAAATATGTATATTTTTGTATGCATGTGTATCTACATGTATATATGTATTATATGTGTATGTGTATGTGTGTATATATGTTATGTAGGTGTTAAAACCCTAAAACCCTAATCCTAAAGATTTAGACTTAAATCTGAAATACTAAAACCTAAATACTTAACCACCAATAAAAATCTAAACCCCTAATCCTAAAACCCTAATCATATTATATATATATATATTTATTTATATATTCAAATTTTTTTTCTTATTTTTCTCTATATTTTTCTCTATATTTTTCCTTAATATAAATATAATTGAGTTATATGTATGTTTAAACCTTAAAACCCTAATCTTAAAGATCAAGACCTAAAATATGTATATTTTTGTATACATGTGTATATACATGTATATATGTATTATATGTGCATGTGTATGTGTGCATATATGTTATGTAGGTGTTAAAACCCTAAAACCCTAATCTTAAAGATTTAAATCTAAAATATGTATATTTTTGTATGCATGTGTATCTACATGTATGTATGTATTATATGTATATGTGTGTTTGTGTATATATGTTATCTACGTATTAAAACCCTAAAACCCTAATCAGAAAGACTTAGACTTAAATCTGAAATACTAAAACCTAAATACTTAAACACCTATAAAAATCTAAACCCCTAATCCTAAAACCCTAATCATATTTTATATATATATTCATATTTTTTTCTTGTTTTTCTCTATATTTTCTCTAAATATAAATATAATTGAGTGATATGTATGCCTAAACCTTAAAACCCTAATCTTAAATATCTAGACCTAAAATATGTATATTTCTGTATACATGTGTATATATATATATATATATATATATATATATATATATATATATATATATATATATATATATATATATATATATATATATATATATATATATATATATATATATATATATATATATATATATATATATATATCTATATATATATATATATATTATATGTGTATGTGTATGTATGTGTAAATAGCATAAAAACCCTAATCCTATTTTTATATATTCGATGTAAAAAAAAAACTTCAAAATAAAAATAGGATTATATGTGTGTATGTATGCATGTGTGTATATATGTGTGTGTATGTATGCATGTGTACATGTGTGAGTGTGTATGTATGCATGTGTGTGTATGTGTATGTGTGTGTATGTAGGCATGCATGTGTGTGCATGTGTGTGTACGGGTGTATGTATGCATGCATGTGTGTGTATGTGTATGCATGTGTATACATGTGTGTGTATGTGTATGTGTGTGTATGTATACATGCATGTGTGTATATGTGTGTATGTATACATGCATGTGTGTATATGTGTGTGTGTGAATGTATATGTGTGTATATATGTATGTGTGTATATGTGTGTGTGTATGTGTATGTATGCATATGTGTATATATGTGTGTGTATGTATGTGTGTATGCATGTGTGTGTATGTATGCATGTGTGTATATATGTATATGTGTGTATGCATGCATGTGTGTATATGTGTGTGTATGTATGCATGCATGTATGTATATGTGTGTATATGTGTGTGTGTATGTATGTGTGTATATGTGTGTGTGTATGTGTATTTATGCATATGTGTATATATGTGTGTGTATGTATGTGTGTATGCATATGTGTGTATGTATGCATGTGTGTAAATTTATATGTGTGTGTATGCATGCATGTGTATATATGTGTGTGTGTGTATGTAAGCATGCATGTGTGTATAGGTGTGTGTATGTAAGCATGCATGTGTGTACATGTATGTGTGTATGTATGCATGTGTGTACATGTATGTGTGTATGTATGCATGTGTGTACATGTATGTGTGTAAATGTGTGTGTATGTGTGTGTGTGTATGCTCTATTTTCCTATCTCTATCTTCCTTTCTTTCATTATTCTTTATCTCTCACTCTCTCTCTCTCTTCTCTCTCTCTCTCTCTCTCTTTCTCTCTCTCTCTCTCTCTCCCCCTCTCTCTTTCTCTCTCTCCTTCTCTCTCTATCAATAGAGAATAAAAAAATCACTTACAAGTATGCCACTCTTTTGGATCGTTGTCGTCAAAGCGTAATGTATGTCGTCTATCGTCCAATTCCAAACAATCAATGCCAAACAACTTCTGCAAAATCGAAGAAAAGAGAAATTATAAAACCTAAAGCATAGAGAAACACAAATGCTAACAGTACGCGCAGTACTTACCAAGATGTGAGATCTAAGCCGAGAGAGAGTGTGTGTGTGTAGAGAGAGAGATCTGTGTGTGTGTGTGTGCACAAGACAATGCAGGTCGCAATTCAGTTCACATGTGCAAGTTCGACAGAAGACCAACAGTATTCAAACACGCACAAAAATGTGAAGTTTTGCTCTTGGGTTCGCGGTATGTTTAAAACTTCACCGCCAGTATGGGCGTCGGTATACGCGTCGGTAGTTCCCAGTAAATTACCGACGCTTATACCGACGCTTATACCCACAACCATACCGATGCATATACCGACGCACATACCGGCACGTGCGGGCCACACCGACGATCCGTTTAAAACGGTCATACCAACGGTCACTTGACCGTCAGTATCTCTAAGTGACATTTTCCGAGGCCCATATCGATGCCGACAGTGACTGTCGGTATATGCAGCATCGGTATGCCCCTCATATGTTGTAGTGCAACAAAGGTTGGTATTTCCCCAAGAACATGTTGAACTTCATAAATTGCTCATCTTCTAGCATTGATTTCTTCAACTAAGCTAAGAAAATTTTCTTGGTAACTATAGTCAAGGATATCACTATGACATGGATTGATGAAAGTTCTTGGAATGAGTTCCTCGTTTCCTCACAGGACTAATTGGATCTGCCTTTCCAAAGTGAGAACTCTCTAAGAAGACAATCTCATCATCTACAACAATATGAACTTCTTCAAGAAGTTTTTTATATGTTCTGATTTCATCTGTTAAGTACATGTCTTTCAAGCCAACACTGAACCCTATTTGGAAAAGCCATTCATGCAGAACATTTTGAAGGCATGTTAGGAACTGGAGAGCAGTTTCAGTCCCTTTTTGATAGCAAAGACTTGGGACGATTCCCGTATGGCAATATGTTAACTATTTATTGCCAACAGGACACTGCATTATCTCGCTGTCATGCACAACTACACTACCTAAATATGTGTACTCTATACCAGGGGGAAAGGTCATATTTAAGATATGTATCCCTGTGTGAATGCATCATTATGTGTGTATGCGTCTATGTGTGTATGTGTGTGTATATGTGTGTGTATGTGTGTGCGTGTCTATGTGTATGTGTGTGTGTCTATGAGTGTGTATCTCTTTATGTGTGTGTATGTGTGTATGTGTGTATGTGTATGTATGTATGCATATGTGTGTATGTGTGTGTATGCATTATGTATGCATATGTGTGTGTATGCATTATGTATGTGTATGTATGCATGTGCATTATCTATGTGTATGTATGCATGTGCATTATGTATGCATATGTGTGTGTATGCATGTAAGTATGTATGTATGTATGCATATGCATATGCATTATGTATGCATATGTATGCATGTATGTGTATGTGTGTGCATGTCTCTCTATGTGTGTGTGTATGTGTGTATGTGTGTGTGTATGTGTGTGTATGTGTGTGTATGTGTATGTGTATATGTGTGTGCATGTGTATGCATTATGTATGTGTATGTCTGCATGTGCATTATGTATGCATATGTGTGTGTATGCACATATGTGTGTGTGTATGCATGTATATGTGTGTGTATGCAACATTATGTGTGTATGTGTGTATATGTGTGTGTATTTGTGTGTGTATGTGTGTGTGTATGTGTATGTGTGTGTGTGTGTCTATGTGTGTATATGTGTGTGTAAGTGTGTGTGTGTGCACGCATACTTGGTCTTCCTCTTGGCGTGTTTCTCTCTCTCTGTCTCTCTCTCTATCTCTCTCTCTCTCTCTCTCTCTCTCTCTCTCGTTCTCTTGCTCTCGACTAGATCTCGGCACAAATGTACCGAGAGAATTTTTTTTAACATTCCAGAGCATCGCTTATGCGACGCTCTAGAAAGGACATCGCATATGCGATGCTATCCAGTTTTCCAACGTCGCAAATAACGTCGCTAGCTAGCGACACTATTTACGACACATAGTTTTAGCGTCGCATAAGCAACACAGGCGTCGCTTATGTGAGGTATCTCCTTAAAAAAAAAATTGAAAACAGCACCATTGCTTATGCGGCGCTAGCATCGCATAAGCGACGGTGCTCATGTTTTCTTCGATTCGGGGGCATTGCTACGCCCCCCTATTTCTTGTAGTGTAATAAAAATATGACAACTTAAAATTGTGTGAAACATTATCAACTTGATCGAATCCACTACTATAAAATCAAAGCAAGAACAATAAAAATTTAGGCAATCGCAATAGAATCATGTAAATCATGATAAACTCATGGGTTATAAAATCTGTACAATAAAATTTATCATGATAAAATTATGGTGATCATGATAAAGTTGATGGCAATCAAAGTTCATGATCATGATCAGACCTAACACGGTTAGACTAAAACTCTCCATGATGAAAATTAAAGTCTAAAGCCACCACCATTAGTATCGAAAGCTCCATGATCAACGCTTAGATGATCGGCAATCAAAACCTCATCTTCAAGGTTGGGCTCACACAAACAGTCAAAATAACAAAAATAATAAAAAACAAACAATTATATCTCCTTCATTACTTGTCCAAATTGAGAATATGATGATTTTTTTTGAGGCTAATAAGAAGATATCTAATTTACCATTCAAAAGTAGAAACAAATAATATCTATAGCAAGAGGATATATAATGTATACCATTCAAAGTAGAAACAAGAAGACATGCATTATTATGCTCCCTAGTATGTATAAAAACTTTACACATACAGATTTTGAAAAGCTTTCCAATAGTATGGTAGTAAAGATAATGTAAAATATTAAAACCCAAGTGCTCTACATGCACTTTAACCATTTGTGTGCTTGAATGCACAAAATCAATACCAGAAGTCCAGAGGTATTACATGTCCTTTACACAATCCACATGCTTGGGGCGTGGATAACAAATATTACAAATAATTTCTATAAGCTCTTACTTTCTCCTCGTAGTATCTATAGTAAGATCATGCTACCACACTACTTTACATTTTAAGAAATAATGTAGAGGTTCATAAAGATATTATATACAAGCATTCATGCATGTATGTAAGCTAATTACTTATTCTAGATGAAAACTAATGCATTAAAAGAAATTATAATCCAGTTACTGACACAAAAATGTATACATGAAATGAGCAAATGCAATTGCAGAGGTGGTTTAGAGGTTGGAAATGGTCGTCAACCACCCTTCAAGCATTCCTATGTTTGATAAGATTACCCTTCTACCTCCAATGGGCTCATAGGAAGCTCCTAATGCACAAATAGCAATATGAAGGCTATGAAAAGTATTCTTGTACTGATGAAATTATTACTTGAAGGTACGCCTTAAAGAGAGTTCTTGAGGTGCCTTTTGAATCCCTCAATTTGGATGCCAAATGAGGAAGATATGCTAATTTTAGCGGAAGGGTACGTCACAGAAAAGATCTCGAAAAGAGGGAAGATAAAGAAGACAAGATCCAATAGGAAGACAACAGGTTCTTTCAAGGCACCACACAAATTTATAGGCATTGATGAGCATGCTTCCAGCTCAAAGTATCCCACAAATGTATCTCTTAGTGCCGTATCCAAGTATATGAGACCTTCAAAATTGTTGAATGCTATAATAAAGGAGAGGAAGAAGCTAGAATGCTCGCTCTCACCTCTTCACACACCCAACGTTGTAGGCATGGTGCTGGTAGCCTTTAACTTGCTGGCGCACACCTCTCGATTCTCTCTAACATCATTCATACGTGATTGAGCTCCTTGGGGATCACCTTGAGATCTT
This sequence comes from Ceratopteris richardii, assembly GCA_020310875.1. Classification (NCBI taxonomy): domain Eukaryota; kingdom Viridiplantae; phylum Streptophyta; class Polypodiopsida; order Polypodiales; family Pteridaceae; genus Ceratopteris; species Ceratopteris richardii. The sequence goes on from CM035434.1 coordinate 57,231,271, forward strand.
TGAGGGACTTAAATGCTCCTTTGTATATCTTCTCTCTTGTGCAACCCTCCTCATTGACAACCATTCACAATGAAGATGATAAAGGCTAGTCGGTTCAAGCAGTGAGAATCTCTAAAAAACTCCCACATGAAGACTTAAAAAAATGCATCTTGATTTACTCTTGATACCAAAATGCGAAGAATATTCACTTTCTATCTAAAATCCCATCAAAAGGACACTCAAGTTGAAGGTTGTGTATGCAACTCAGCTGCCATATTTTATATCCTCTTGCACTAAATATATTAATCCTCTAGAATGCTCTAGTGTGTACATGTGGCCATCATGCAAAATCATTCTCATTACTCCTTAAGCACCGTAGGATATCCTCTGAGCTAGGGACCTCTTCTAATTGTACAGTGGAATTCTATTATAGAGAGCCGATACTGTTTCGCTCGTTCTTTCGTACTCGACCAGAGGGGCAATGAGTTCAATGCCGAATGGAAAGAGACCAAAAGAGGACTTTACACGGTTGTATGCTTCATATGTACAAGTTCTACCGTCAACAATCTTACAAAGAAATTGCTCCAAGTAACAAGCCGATTAAGAAGATACAAGAAGAAGTGAACTAAATGTATGACATTGTATTATCGCCAAATGTGTTACAAATCTGAGCTGAACCAGTAGGTGATGCTAACAAGTCCGCAAGAATCCTTCTTGACACAGAGCATAATAAAGAAGTATAGTTGGTTAAGCCTAACATGCATGTGATTTGATAGATAAATAGAGTTTCCCCGACCCGACCCGAGAGGCCCTCATGCTACATGAATATTGCAGCCAAAGACATCAAGGGAGGAAAGATCACTAGAAATTCCTAGTAAGTAGAAGAAAATATCAGAACACTGCCCTGATGCCTCGTCTTTAGAACGATCACCTCTGACACTAACCTTTTGTAGGATCACTATCTGGACACTCCTTGACCCTTCGTAGTTCCCTAGTGATGCACTGGTCTTGGTGATCAAACTACTTAGAGCCTTAATCACCATTGCCACTAAGGACATGAGTCGCCGTCTAGTAGTTGCCTTCATCTTCCCAACATTGATGCCCGCACTTTCAGTTCTCACCATTTCTTCTGAGCATTCTCCACTTCTTGAGATCTCTACTTCCAACATGCTCAACTTTTGACCTTCTCAGTTAGCACTCATTAATCACCACTGGGGCATGTTTTCTTCCACTTCAACACCATCCCATAACTCAAGATCTTAGGTACATGTAGTAGGTGGAAACTCACTAGTTGATTTGTAATCCCTCAATATAGAGAAGAAAATCGGATTTTTTTCTCTCAATCAAACAAGTAACTTGGAAACGTTTATGAGGATGAAACTTTGAGCAACCTACCAATTATCCCAAAATCACCTTTAAAGTTGCCCATTCTGTATGGAATTCAGTTATGTACAAAAGTCTGCATATGTAGTTTTCATCATATTTGTGTAAGACAAATAGTCTTTCAACTTGTAAAGCGATTCCATAGCTCTCTAAGATCTCATCAGATTTTGTTTTTTTCACTCGAAGTGAACACCAAATGAGAGCTTAGCACTATTTCCCATTAGGATAGACATAAGTTTTAGCAAGTCTATTTCCGAAAAGAGAGATAAAATGTGAAATCACATTCACTTAGGAGCTTCTTCTTGTCTACTCTCTCGCATATATGTGAGTTTCTTGACATATCCTTGCTGGTGAATGAGGCTTACTTGCATGCTTCTGTGTGCAAATGTGCATGCATGTGTCATTCCTCCTGGTTGTGCTTGTCTAAGTGGTGAAGGTATCCATACCAATGATATTGTCAATCGTTGTTTACAATTTCTGGGTTAGTACTCTTTGATTGAGACATGTGTTGTACATGTGTTGTGTGTGTGGGCCAAAAACGAGAAAAAATGTGGAATTGGGAATCAAATCATCAATAATCTTGCCCATGGACTTGCATTTTCGAAAAATTGTGCATTGGAAGCTAATTCTTTAGTTCTCAGTTCTGATTTTTGCATTCTAGATAACTAATAGTGTTAAGACCAACTTAAAGTTGATACAAAGAATAGAAGGAGTAATTGTTTTATGATTTGAAAGAATCTATAATCATTTTTTATCATTGCAAAAATCCCACCATCATTTCCCTCTACTGAAGTTTTTTTATCATTTGCATCAAGGAATAGTGAGTATAGTTCATTATCAATTTACCAATGCACATTACTCATTTCATGTTGATTCATTTCCTTTTCTATGCTGCTGTATGAAGCATTTTAATAATGTTTATAAGTGGGTTGTATGTACTACGTCATTTAGTCAATGTTGTAGGAGCATGAGTATCTTTAGAACTTTGTATGGATGAAAATTGTTACATTTGGATATAGTCATGCATCATCTTACAATCATAGATCAATAGTTCCACAATCACACGATGGCTAGGAGCAAGAGCATAAGGGATAATTTATTTTCTTCTTTACCTTGATGATGACAAGGGGGTTCTCATCTAGTTTCTTAGCTCACTACAAGATGATGTAGTAGTCTAGGCCCATGTTATAAGAGAAAAGAGAAGCATGAGTCTCTTTGAATGGTAGTATCAAGGAATGCAAAGGGCATGTTCTTCTCTTGCTAATAAGCGAGAGAAACATTATAGGTCTTGCATATTCCTATATAGAAAATATAGGGGAATACCCAAATTATGGTTTCAACCTCGCCAAAGTTTTGAAAGTGTCCACTACTACCATGTGAAATTGGGTGTTGCAACCCCTATCATTATGCTGAAACTAGGGTGCTTCAGATCATGTAGCAACAAAAAGACTTGGGAAATAGAACTAGAAAATCTAGAGTTTATTGTAATAACAAATCATAGGTGGTATTGATTACTCCATCAAATGGTGCATATGCAACGAGGCAATAGCTATTTAGATATGTACACCATCCTAGTGGCTTTATGAGAAGGATATTGCAGTGCATTTCATGGCACAAGTGAAGAAAATTAGTACAAACCATGAAGAGTGTATGTGGCATGTTAGGTTACCATCAAAGGATCCAATAAGGTAGCAAAAAGGCTACATTCAAGGTCCATCTAGGTCTACCCTATTGTGCGTGAATGGAATTTCCACTATCTCAATCATTTGGGAGTACCATAAAGTACAAAAGGTGCCCATGTAAAATAGAACTATCTCCAAGGTTTTCTATGATGCACAACATTAATGGAAAGGCTTGAGGGACTCCAATTGGGATTTTTATAGACAATAATTGGTTTGAGAATACAATGAGAGAGATGCGAGGAAAGAGAGAGTGGGGGCATGTAATTGCAATCATTGTCCAATCATTGCACTAACAAACTTAATTGAGATAAGCATTGTGGTAGTCTTCTATAAGGTCATGTGCTTTGGTGACGAAAACTGCAACCTTGATATACTTCTGCAACTATAGATGCATGGGTGTGTCTTTCATTTGATTGAACCCTAAGGTTTTCATCATATATTTCATCATTCAGTTTATTGTAGCTACACTATCAAATTGAGCACTTGTGATTGCATATTCATTCATTTCCATGGTTAGCATTAGAGCATTTTAATCTATCTATGTAGTAATGCTCTACATCATTATTTGAATCTCTTTCTGTTTATGAATTCTATGGCTTCTTCATGTACTTTTTATAGAACTGTTTTCAACACATGGGAGAACGTCTTAGCAATGTTACCAAGTTTAAAGTGATATATGTTTCTGTTAACACTTGTATCAGATTAAACTCACTTTCACTCTCCTTCTTTTCTCAAGGTTCATTCTTTTTCAATGTCTATCAAACTCGCACAACTCTTGGCACAAATTTCCACATCATTGGAGGTAACAATTTCTCTTCTAACTCTTGTGCTAATATTATTAGTTCAAGGTTGTTGCCTACTCCTATCTTTTCTAACTCAAATTTCTCATCAGTCAAATCACTCACTATTGATGTTTCATTCTTTTCCATATCCTTCTTTGTATAATCTTATGCTCTCATAATCACCTCTAAATTTATATCTTCCTTAGTACTGTGGAGCCTCTCCGCCTCTATCAACTAGGTTGGTGGGCTTTCTCCTTCCTTAATATTAGGTTTTTGAACCTTGATAATAGTTTTTTGTTTTACTTACACATAGTTGGATGATTCAATAAACTCTTTTCCTTAATCTCTATTTGGTGAGAAATCTTCATCATAATCTCCTTTCGCACTTCGATAACTACAAAGAGGAGTTTACCTAGTTGTCCTCTTTTCAATTGGATGGATTTTTTCTACCTGGTCATTCCCTCTGCATATCAAACATTGAATAGGTGTAGTTGTAGGTTTTCCATCATATGTTACTTCTCTAGTATAGGCATCCACTTTCCCTTGGGAACCTCTTCTATAGGACTATTTTGCTTCTCTATTGTAGTGATTGGATGTTCACTTTGAGTAGGAAATCCCATATAGGACAACTACCTTGTATCTGTGTGTTGTGCTGTCCCTCTTTCATATGCAAGATTTTGATAGCACTAGTCCTCAATATGGTTGGGTGTCTTGCAATATGTGCAAAATCACCTAGGTAGGGGCCTCTTTGTTACTTACCTTGAAATAGTGGAGCACTCTATGGTGATGTGATCATAGTCGTGGCACTTATCCCCGTATATGTTTGATCCTTACACATTTGTGAGATGTTGAGTTGTTTCTCCTCTACTAACATTATATGCTTCTAGAATAAAACCTGAAGATTTTATTGCTTGAGTCAAAGAAAATCCCTTTCTTTAGTCAATGCAAATTTAACTTCTACTATTGTGCTTGTGATTGTGATCACAAAAGCCAGTCTATTTATAGTAGGATCTCATAAACTTTATTCTTTTCAATTGGATACTTAATCCCTCCAAAGGTCCATAAAATTATTCCCTCCTCTAGTGATTGAATTGGATATCCTGTGAGACTCTTCACTCTTGTTTGAATACCATTAAGTCATAAGCTTGCCTAAGGATTATTGAGTGTTGTGCAAGAGAATCTCTCAATCCTAGAATGAGTCACATCTTGAAGGTTTCATTGTTACAAACATTTGCACCTAGTTTTCTTAATAATGTTTCCATTTATTGTATGTAATGATCCATGCTCTTGTTGATGCCTTGCTTCAAGTAATCCATCGATTGATTTAGTGGATCTAGAAATGCCACTCGTGTGTTCACGAGTGGTTTTGGCTTCATGCTTGGCAGCTCATGCATATCTTGGTTAAGTAAGAAGCATCCTACTATGGGCACTTCTAGTTGTAAGAATGAGTATAAGATAGCTTTAATAAGGACTATTGAGTTTGTGTGGCTCATACACCTTTTGGTTGATGGCGGTGTTGGTAAATCTTCTAGCACCACCATCTTCACTAATAGTTATAGTGATTTGGCAGTTGCAAGGAACCCTATGTTCCATGCTCATGCAAAGTATATTAAGGTGTATTATCACTATGCCAAAGAGAGATTCTATATTGGAGAGATCAGTTTGGCATATGTGCCCAGACAAGGTAACTTTGCATACTTTTTCAAAAACTCTCTGCTAGGGAGAAGTTTGAAGTTTTCTACAAATCTTTGGGCTTACTTTCCTTTATGTATTGATCTCTTTCCGCAATGCTTGACACTTCCTTATACATGAGTGCCAACTCCTTGTTCAACGCATCACTCCCGGCGGGGATTGGTTGATATATTTTAGGAGTGATGTGTGTGAACAAACTTAGGGCAATGCAGACACTTTTTCCCCTATTTAGGAGGTTTTTGCCCATGGCTTGTATATACACCTATGACAATAAGGGGTCACTTCTCTTTGTACATTCACTTGGTAATGCATTCTTGAGCACTTGATATGTTACTCTTTCCTTAGGTAACAAGTTACCATACTAGTTGGTGGCTTCATCCCTTAGGGTCGCAACAAAATTTCTCAACCTTTGGGTTTGATCCACGACTTCATTTGCATCCCCACTAACTTCAAGTAAGTGTATGAAAGCATCAATTTCTTTGTCTTAAAGTCCCAAGAATTCGGGGGGAAATCACCCAAATGTATAAGGATCCTCTAAGCTATTTTGAACAAAGGGGTGATTTCAATGACATTTCTTCCCTAGAGACCCAGAGATCTTGGTTTTAGAGTCCCTTGAGTTGTGATACTCGCACATATATACTTCTATTGTAATATTTTTATTTGATATCCTTTTGCTTAATTATCTTAAACTTCTCAAAGATTTATCTTGTATAGTTTTCTTTTCCTAACCAAAGAAAGAAATATTGAAGATCTAAGTGACCAAGTAGTTAGAGAGCATGAAATGAGTCCTCCAATCAATATACAAATGGAAGATCTATGCTTTGAGAAGGAAAAAATAAAAAAAATTACTTGTAACATATTCTACTCACAAAGACATCTATAAAAAATGATCATGCTCCAAAAAGTAGAATTCATCTACACTTGCAAAGAGCAAAAAAATATTCTTCAAGAATTCATGAGCAGCACAATTGTCAAAATAATGGATACACATGCGTCACATACCCTAAGGTCATTTGAAGATATATCAAAGGTAGGAGCACAATATGAAGCAAAATTGCATGTTCACAAAATAGAGTTTGAGCTCATAGAAAAATATTTAAGAAAGAAAGTTGAGGAGAAAAGAGCACAAAGTGATCCTTGACTATTAGAAGAAGCAATAGGAAGTGCTCAAAAGAACTTCTAGTTTTAGGCCTTCATAGAAAATCCATGGAAAAATATAAATATACAAGGAAGAAAATCTCAACCTCCAATATCAAATTGATCAATTGCAGAAAACACAAGAGAAGGATCCAAATCATAAGCATGATGAGTGAAATTTAGAATGAACTCCTAAATCACCTCCTACACCATCATCCTTTGATAGAGAGCCAAAGGAGGTAGAGGTGAGTTCCTCATTCCAAAAGGTAAGGGAATTAAGTCAAGTCCATATGAAAATCTAGAATTATAGATGAAGGAACAATGCATTAAAAGCATGAATGACAATTTCTTAGAGTTGGAAAGAGAAGTAGTGATGAGCCATTTAGCAAAATTTCTTACTCCAAGTACTAAGGCGTTTGTTGCACTTTGGATCTTTCATCTCCAACCATCATAGCATAAAGGATAAAAAAGCTCAAACATTTTTATTTGTCAATCTGACAAGTATACTAAGACCCTATCCCCTTTTTTGTGAATGGACTACAAGTATTATCATTCAAAGATAAGCACATCACAGATTTCTATAAAGTTTCTATATATTTCTTCTTTTGAATGCAATTTGTGCTACAAGGAAGCTTTTTCAAGGGTTCTTGTGCCTAAAGTGTGCTTTTCTAATAAGGAAAACATCTGAGTAACTACAACCCCTTCAAGAGAGAATCACAATTCTGATAGATTCATATAGTCTTGAGAAAAAAACTCGTAGTTCAATTCTTAGAGCCTAAGGGATGGGAATAGACTCATGGATGCATAATACATACGTAGAACTAATGACAAAAAAGATAAATGATCCATGAAAAACGCTTACAAAATCCGCTTGAAATTACCATGAAAGCTTAATGATGAGGCAATACAATAGCAAGAGCTCTCTAGTTTTCATTAACCATAAAAATGCAAGATTATAAAGAAAGTATTCAAAATTGATTTTTTCATACCTTTTATGTGTGCATGTTCACACTTAAAATAGGTCCTTCTAAGTTATACTCTAAAAATATGCCATCTTGAGAGCTCTTAAAATTCTAAAAAAATACATATGTTAGAACTCATGATGAGGAAGAATCTTGCTCATTTTAGAGATTTTGGGATAACTTAATCTACTACAATTACAAATATTCTATATCTTTCCTTGCAAAAGGTTTATCTCATCTTCAATCATAATCTCTTTTGATTGGATGTTGGACTTAGGTTTACATAACTCTATCTCTATCATCAACATAGCCCTCTATTGTTGCAACAAGATCATCTTATTTTTTTATCTTTTCATTGAGATTATTTTAACCTCTCATAACATTTGTAGCATGTCTATTAGCTTATTTTTCTAGCTCTTTTGCATCTTTCATTTGTTATTTCAATTCTTCTAATTCTTGTTTCATAGTTTTCAACTCCTCACTTTGATCCTCTTATGACCTCTCCTCCATCTTACTTCCTTCTAATATTTGGTTCTCTTCTCCCATGAGTACTCTAATAATCTCCTCATTTGATTTTCTTACTACTTGGTGAGAAATTTGCTAAATTTTATTCTTTGATTCCAAGTGCTTTATCTATGCTTCTAATATTTTGATGGTCTCTATATGTTTCTTGCACGTATCTTCCATAAATGAGATTCTATTTTTGTGTTGCATTCATTCAATCTCCAACTTGATCCCTTTCTCTTGATAGGATTGTATGATTCTCTTTTGTTCCCTTAACTCTATAGACATCCTATCCTATTCCTTTTTATACTCATCAATTTTATTTCCTTTCATGAGTTCAGATTTAGTATCCATATCAGATAAAATTACATCTTTACTTGATGGTCTAAACTATTCTTTTTGATTGATAACTATCTCACATATTCCTCTGATATCTCTTTGAAATCTGGTCAATTCTATTGCTTTTTTTTTTTAATAATCTCTAGTTCTTTTCCACCATCCTCTTCTTTTTCTTCTTCTCAGTCCTGTGAATATTGATCCTCCTTTTTATTTTCTTCCTCTTCCTCATTATCATTCTACAATTATTTATCATTTTCTTCATATTCTTCCTCACGTTCTTTTTGCTCTTGCTCTAGCACATCTTTCATTTTCGTGTGCTATAAATCATGATCTTTTTAAATACCATCCATAGCATTCTGGATGTCCTCTCTTGTGGTTTGTTGTGATTCTTTCTTTTTTGTATGTGCTTCATGTTCCTTTTCTTCTTCTATGATTTTGATCATGTTCTTTGTTCCTATACTCTTTCCTAATAGATTCTAGGAATATTGGGTTTCGATAAGTTCAAACTTCTTAAGAGAAAATCCTCTACATCACTATCATCATCATTCTTGGATAGATTATCAACCATTGTGAATCCAACATGATCTTCTATTTCTCTGTCCTCATTGCTCTGCTCTATCTTTTGAATCAAAATAGATCCTCCTTCTAATTGCTCATGAGGTACAACATATCCTACTTTTTCCTTCTTTTCCTCTTTTTCCTTCTGCTTCGGCTATTTGAACTTCTATTTTAAGTTTGGGTCCTTCTTTTTATTCACTGTTTCCACCACTATGTTTCTTTTGTTAGATGGTCCTTGAAGTTCTTGGAAGTATGCCAATAAAGCTGCATCTTTTTTTACAAGCATGAATTCAATGTTTGCATTTATCATATGTTCATGGAGTTCTTCATAGTGTTCAAGTTTAGCTTGGGTTGAGTTAGTGAAATTTTTAGAATAATCTTCTAGCATGTTTTGATATTGGGTATCTTGGACCTAAGAGTAAGAATACAACCTCTAAACGTGTGATCTTGCAGACTAGAAATTTCTTTCTACTATTAGGACTCATGTATCATTTGAGCTCAATTGGGGTATTGAAATATTGTGTACCTAGAGAGGATAAAAAAATTATTTGAAGAAGGGACATCTCCAGAATTCTTGTGTGCATGCTTCAAATATTGACTCTAAATAATCTAGCACGAATCCAAGATCATTGGCGAACTAAAGAGACAGATCTTGATAAGTACGTATCCATATGTGATAATTGTACACACAAAGAATGGTTTCAACTAGTAACATTTTTTTTGTTTCAAGAAAATCCTAAGTGGACAGAACACACAATGGAATATCCAAAACACGAATCTTGAAAAAGTATAACAAATGCACTCAAACATAAGAAACTTGAGAGAAATGTGTAAGGAGTTTGTGTTGATAAATACATAGTTGTACAAGAGAGGAGTAGATGGATATCTTATAATTTGTATTTCTAAAGAAAATACTTGGAAATGTAGGAATAAGTGTTGATATATTTAGGTAGTGATGTGTGTGAACACACTAGGACCGCCGGGGCACTTTTTTCCCTCTTTAGGAGGTTTTTTTCCCTTGGCTTGTATATACGCCTATTGCCCTAATGGGCTACTTATCTTTGTACATTCTCTAGTAATACATTCAGTATTGTGTGTTTGTGCTCCAAGCTTCTTCTTCTTCCTTGTGCTGTTCGCGTGCTTCCGCAGACGTCTATCTCCAATAATTGGTATCAGAGCACGTCGTCGCTTCATCTAGGGCGCCATCGACACTCCTCCGTTTGCAGTCTCAGAATCGCACGAATTTTGGTGAGCATACTCAGCGTGTTTCGGCCTCCGAACGCACTATCTGAGCTCGTTTCGGCCTCCGAACGCACTATCGCAGTGCTTGTGCAGGCTATTTCATCTTTATGTGCCAAAGATAAATACCAGTTTCTGTTCGCTAGTTTAAGCGTCTCGAACTCTGCTACAGGTCTAGTAGAACTCGTCTGGGTAGTTCCGTTCAACTTTTTGAGATAGAGTCGATTTTCTGCATCAAGGTATTTTAGTCACCGGCCATGGCTGAAAGCAGTGATGTATTCTGTATGTTGGCTATTGAGGATAAGTTGGATGGTACCAACTACCCATTATGGGCTTATATGATGCGACATGTATTGGTTGCAAAAGGACTGTGGAACATTGTGCAGGGTGTTGAAAGACGTCCTGTTACACCTGTAACAACACGTACTATAAATACAGGTGCTAGAGCTGATGAAGATGGTGTTGAAGATGATATTCCACAGATTCCTGTTCGTGCTGCTGTTTTTGTTGCACCTACTGTAGAGCAGATTCGTTGGGATGGCAGAGATGCCCAGGCACATGCATTGATAGCTTTGTCTGTCAAACGTTCCATTATTCCTCATATTCGCTCTTGCAGAACAGCCACTACAAGAAAAAGGGGGGCGTAGCGACGCCCCCGAATCGGGAAAAAAACAAAAACCGTCGCTTATGTGATGAAATCGTCGCATAAGCGACGGTAAAAAAATCGGATTTTTGTTTTTGGCCGAGCATCGTTGCATAAGCGACGGTAGCGTCGCTTATGCGACGCAACACCAAAGCATCGCTAAATGCATTGCTAATTAGCGACGCACTTAGCGACGTTGGCAAACTACAGAGCGTCGCATATGCGACGCTCTGGAATGTAAAAAAAAAAAATTCAATTCTCCCGGCACATTTGTGCCGCCTAGGTACACACACATACACATAGACACACACACATATAGTATATACACACACATGCACACATAGACACATAGACACATAGACACATACACATGCATACACACACATACACATGCATACACACATACAGACACATATACACACACATACACACACATATATGCATACACACACATAGAGAGACATACACACATAAACACATACATGCATACATTTGCATACATAATGCATATGCATATGCATATAATGTACATACATACTTACATGCATACATAATGCACATGCATAGATACATACACACACACAGATACATACACACATAGACACATACACACACATGAACACATACATACTCATAGATACACACACATACACATAGACACACACACATACACACACATACACACACATACACACATAATGATGCATACACACACATACACATGCATACACACATACAGACACATGTACACACACATACACACATAATGATGCATACACACACATACACATGCATACACACATACAGACACATGTACACACACATTCACACACACATTCACACACATTCACACACATATACATACATGCATACATATTGCATATGCATATGCATACATACATACTTACATGCATATGCATACACACACACATATGCATACATACATACTTACATGCATATGCATACACATGCATATGCATATGCATACATAATGCATATGCATATGCATACATAATGCATATGCATATGCATACATAATGCATATGCATATGCATACATAATGCATATGCATATGCATATGCATACATACATACTTATATGCATACATAATGCACATGCTTACATACACTGTCATAATGTATACACACACACATACACACATAGACACATACACACATAATTATGCATACACACACATACATATGCATACACACACATATGCATACATACATGCATACACATACACACACATAGATACATACATACACATAAATACATATACACTCATAGACACACACACATACACATAGACACACACACATATACACACACATACACACATAGACACATGCACACGTAATGATGCATACACACATACACATGCATACATAGACACACATAATAATGCATACACACACATACATATGCATACACACACATGCATACAAACATATACACACATATACACACACACATGCATACACACATATACACACACATATACACATATACACATACACATGCATACACACACACATGCATACACACATACAAACACATATACACACACACATACACACATAGATACATACACACGTAATGATGCATACACACATACACATGCATACATAGACACACATAATAATGCATACACACACATACATATGCATACACATACATATGCATACATACATGCATACACATACACACTTAGACACATAGACACACATAGATACATACATACACATAAACACATACACACTCATAAACACACACACATACACATAGACACACACACATATACACACACATACACACATTGACACATGCACATGCAATGATGCATACACACGTACAAATGCATACATAGACACACATAATGATGCATACACACACATACATATGCATACACACATATGCTTACATACATGCATACACATACACACATAGATACATACACACACCTAGATACATACATATACATAAACACATACACACTCATAGACACACACACATACACATAGACAACACACACATATACCTACACACATACACACATAATGATGCATACACACACATACACATGCATGCATACACATACACATGCATACACACACATACACGTATATATATATATTGATTTCTAACCATTTTGTTTTATATGTTAGGTATTATGGATCCCAGTAAAGAGAGAAAGGCGAAACTCACTCTCATAAAAAGTCTTATGAGAGCAAGAGTTCCGTCAGATACTCTAGGGGCCATAATGCGGGACTACGCAGAGATGTCCGATGAGGAGCTGGATTATACGATCCAGATGTTTACGCGATCAGACGAGGGCTCTTCTGCGGATCCACATGCAGGAAGAGAGCTATCTGCTCATATGTATGTTTTTTTTCATAAATTTTTTTAATGATATTATAGCACATATTTTTATTTACTTCTATCTATCTATTTTCACGACACCTATACCACCTCCAGCACGTGATAGCAGAGCAGAGACATTGCCTATGAGGACATGCATAGGCACGTTAGGACTAGAGTGCGACATAGAGCCAAAGGGGAATATTGTATACATAGGAAATGGATTGGAGTTCAAGAGGAGAATGCGTGCACTATGCGACTCTTACCTGCACTTTATCCACTTACCGTGGAAGTAAGTAAAAGTTTTACATATAAATTGAAATATATATCTTATGTTTTATTTATATTATGTTTTTTATTTTTGTAGTGAGCATGATGAGAGGGATAAAAAGTACGTGCTCAGTTCACTTGAGACGGAGTTTGGGACAGGGTGGTCTTTTAAATGGTGTTTAAAAGAGATGCGGACACTTATGGCGCATCGTCGTGACAATGCACGGTATGTATGTATATGAGAGAGAGAGAGAGCACTAATCTCGATATTAGGGTTTTGAAATCCCTAATTTGAAAACTCTAATTCAACCTTTTAGCCATATGTTTGAAGTATATGTACACCTCCGACGTCCTACTAGAGAGATGTCTCTCCTCCCAACCTTATGCCTCTATATATAGCTACTCGAATCAACGAGGATCATGATTCATAATATATGTAAAGATATATACACATCATGTAGATAGGATACATAAATATAAAATGGAGTAGATATATTATGCTTCACACATACATGCCTAAATGCACACATAAATATATATATACATACTAACATATTTACATGTACATATTTACACATACATGTACATGCCTACATGCACACATAAACATATATATACATGCATACATATTTACATGTACATATTTACACATAGACACATATACATATATACATGTACACAATTATAAACACTTGCATATATTACGTACATGAATACATGTATACATATATCACACACATGCAAACACATACATATACATGAAATACATATATATGCATACTAATATATGTATACATATAATACACATGAATACACACACATATGCATACATACATGATAAAAATTTACTCCTCGAAGATAAAGCTATATATAAAATAATTAGGCATACCCCCGAGCTTCATGTTCTAACTTAGAAGAACATGATTTCATCTCTCTAGTAGGATTCATCGTTATTCAAGTTAATAAAAAAAACCTATTATCTGATATCCATTCAGAAGCTTCAAGTTACTATCTAATCTGCTCATATGTTTTCATTATTGCCATCATTTTGGTAAGACATCAATATAGTCTCATCTTCATTATCCTTATTGATTTCATTTATTTCTTCTATTGTTAAATCTATGTTCTCATGAATCACATCATCTATTGGTGGATTAATATCTATTTCTGGTAATTCCTCTTCCTCATTAGTAGAATCAGCATGTAGAGAATTATCCTCTTCATCAAAAAGATTAGTATCATTATCACGTATAATGAGTCTAATTTCTATTCCAGATGTTGATGTATCAGTATCTGATGCTGAATCATCAAGATGACTTTCTTCAATCTCTCTAACAATAAACTGTTCAAACAATGACCTACCTCTAGGTTGCACATGAATGACTTGCCACCAAGGATGAGCATCTGGGTTTTTATAAAAAAATGCTTGTTCAATATGCCTAGGAAGAATATATGGTTCTTTAGTAGATCGCATTACCTTGGAAGAATCAATTGCCCAAAACCCAGATAATTCCTTTCTTATTGTAGAATTACTACCTTTATACTCCGCTCGATACCAGTCAACCTTCAAAATGACCTATCAAAATATATAACAACAAAAACATCCCATTATTAGGTGCTTAAAAAAATAACTAACTCTAAAAAAAAATATATAAACTTTTTTCTACCTGTTTGAATGTACGAAATGAAATTTCGTAGATACCAACAATAGTTCCTACGTAACCAAGTTCGCTATCTATAAGGTTCGTGTCTTTTGAGCTAGCACGTGATAGTTGCTTGAAACAAGCAACAATACTAGAATCCTCTGTTTTACGTAAAGAATCAATGGCTTTGATTCTAATATGCTGTCCAAAAGCCCACATATTAGTGAGCATTCGAGCTTGCAAAATAAATTCAATTAGTAAATAGAAACTAACATACATATATGAAAAAAATAAAATATATATTTTAATAAAATTACCTTTTGTTCACAACCTATCATTAACTCTCTTTGCTCATCTGAGATTTCTTCATTATTTGCGTTGGCGCGTTGCAAACGACTATATAGCCAATCCGTGAAAGAAGGTATATCTGTAATCTCATTATTATCGAGATTACGTCTAGATCTTTTGTTTTTTCGCCTTTTACTTTGGAGACTTTGAAGTTCCTCATACTCGCTAACGAATGCTTGCATGCATTCGCTATTATATGCTACAAAAGTAGAAACATCATTTTTTTCTTGAAATGTAAATAAGAATGGAACCCCCTTACCTGATAATACCTCATCTGTTATTTTTGAAGAAGACTCGTTGGTCCATGCACGTGGAGCTTCTTCATGAACTCTTTCAAGGTACTCACTAACGTAATACATGCACTCTTCAAGCATCCAACCCTTTGCCATGGATCCTTCTGGTTTTGCTCTTTTTCGCACATAACCTTTTAGTATTCCCATAAATCGCTCGACCCAAAACATCCATCGAGTGTTGACAACACCGGAAATCTCTATCTCATCTACAAGATGGACTAGTAAATGAACTTGAATATCAAAAAATGAAGTAGGAAGTTCTTTTTCCATCAAACATAGTAGCTCTTTGCATTCACGTTTTTTTTGTGGGATCGAATTTTTATCGATCTCTTTGGATGTAATCCACCTATACAAATCATAAAAACAATTGTAAAGAAGTTAATTAAAAAATAAAAGATATCCAATATTCATACATATTAAATATAAAAGTATCATAATTACCTTATAAGTGATCCAAGACGATAGATCACATCTCGTACTCCTTTCGTTGTACATCCATCGATAACCAAAGGTAAAATATGTTTCAAAAAGTTATGCCAGTCATGGGTCTTTAATCCAGATAAGCTCTTATCATCCATAGTAAACATGTTTTGAAACGATGCTCCATATCCTATAGGAGTCTTGATCAATTGAATTCTATTGTTGATAGTCTGTATCTCTTTTGTTGTAAGTACCCAAGGAGCAGATGCATAAGTCGTTTCTTGTCAATGTCTATAAAAAACTGGCCATAACTTTGGTTTGGATTTTTGATCTTTCAAATCATTCCTTGATGTTGTGGTATCTTTTAGTCCAAGAAGATGCTGCCATAGTGAATAACCAATATTTTTGTATATATGCATAGGATCAAGAAGATGACATAATTTTAACTCTTTCCAATACTCCAAAGAATACCATATTGATATGTTCTTTGCGAGTGCCAATTTCCCTTTACTTCTGTTCACATACTCATTATCTGAATCATCACTGAAGATTTTTGCTTCTGGATCTATCAGAGGTCCATCTGTCCATTTTTTATACCAATCCATAGGCGTCATAGGTTTTGGATACTGGCCTATTTCAAGCTTTCCATTAAAATCTATTGCTTCTCTTTTAGATCTTAATGGATGATCATCAGGCAAGAATCGTCGATATCGAAGATAAATATTTTTGTTGAGATTCTTACTATAGATTGATCTCAACCAATCACCACAATATGGACAAGCTTTATAACCCTTAGTAGATATTCATGCATCATGGAAAAGGATAAAAATATAATTAGATTAAATCATATTTATTTACATGCATATTGAATAAAAAAATTACATCAATACCTGAACAAACGCCATATCCAGGAAAATCGTGAATAGTCCAAGCCACAATACCACGAATCGTAATATGTCTTTCATTGATGCTTTTTGATATATCAATGACATTAATACCTCTCCATAACTCTTGAAGATCGTCAATGAGAGGAGCAAGATATACATTCATATCTTTAACTTGTCTTTTGCCTGGGATTAAAAGTGAAAGCATTAAATGTTCCTTTTTAATGCTAAGATATGGCGGAAGATTGTAGTTTATGACTACCACTGGCCATGTTGACCATTTACTGGATTTCATGGAGAATGGATTAACCCCATCTAATGCAACTCCTAACTTTAGATTCTGTGGATTTTGTGCAAATTCAGGCCATGTAGAATCAATATGCTGAAAGCAACACTATCATGAGGAATTCTGATTATTCCATCAGTACTTTTGTGATCATGTCCCCAAGTCAAAAGCTTTGATAATTCGGGGCTTTGAAACATATGTCTAATCCGTGGAGCCAATGGAAAATGTCTCAATACCTTATTCGGGATTTTACCTTCTTCACCCTTATATCGAGGAGATTGAAATTTGGGACATGTCAAAGAGTCTGCATATTCACCTCTATATAAAATACAATCGTTAGGACATGCATGTATACATTGATAATCTATACCAAGATTGTTGATTATCTTCTTCATTTCATCATGTGAGGTAGGAAGAATATTTTGACTTGGTAAAAACTTTTCAGATAATAACCTGTAAGTTTATCAAAAAAAGATATATTAAAAAAGGTAAATAAATATACATACATATATACATGCAGGTTTTTATTCTTACTTTAGATAAGGTAAGAACAAGAACTTGAATTGAATAGATACTTTTTGTCCGCGCATCTTTTAAAACTATTAATGCATCTTTCAAAATATTTACGCAAAACAATCGTATCCTGTCAATTCACACATAAGTTCATATAATGGTGACCTGTATGAATCGCATGCACAGAGGTTACTCAAGATAGAGCAGGATTTCTCGGGTATGCAGTAAACCTCTTGCATGTCAATGATGAGCATCTGAACTTTAGGATACAAAGTGGACTACTCCATTATAATCAGATTGCTGTCTCTTGAGTAACCTCTGTGCATGCGACTCATCCAGGTCACCATTGCGAATATTTGGAAAGATGCATTAATAGTTTTAAAAGATGCGCGGACAAAAAGTTTCCATTCAATTCAAGTTCTTGTTCTTATAACCTTATCTAAAGTAAGAATAAAAACCTACAGGTATTTATATATGTATATATATTTATGCATATATATATATATATAAATAGATAGAAAATTGAAATTTATACCTTAATAGTGTCGAAACAGATACATTACTCCATCCAAAACGATTTTTAAGGTTGAGAATAAGTAAGCTCGCATTTAGTCGTGTCAAATGACTTCCTTCATATACATGCTTTAGACATTCCTCTCGAAGATATTTCTCATTTTTAGAAATATCCATGCTCTCACTGTCATTTTGATACCAATCCTCAATAAAATCTGCCATGCCATCATCTTCATCATTGTCACACAAATCTTGTACTTTATCATCTTTTGAATATAGATCTTTCAACTTTGCATATTGCACAGGCTTAGTTTTGCGTAGCCTCCTCATGGAAGCTTCTGATAAATGAGGTCTTATTGGTAATTGTGAATGTTGTGGACGAATATCATCAACATCATACGTTGGAATCTACACATATAAATAAAACTCATTAGTATTCCATAAATGAATAAAAATTAAACTTCAAATATAAAATTAAGTATATAACTTATTAAATATGGATAGAAAATTTTTATTCTCTCTAGCTAAAAGCTGCTCTTGGAGGTCTACGCCATCCATAATTCACTAATAGTTCATCACCAGCATGTAATGTAGTAATAGCATTGACAACTATGTATCTTGATACATCTCTACTCATGTATGGTGATTCATGACTATTTTCACGCTCCTCAAATGTGCAATTAGTCCTTGAACTATTATGTAACCCTCGACTACTATTTATTAAACCTGCTATATTTCCATGTGTGTAAGGTCTTCCATCAATATATAATCTTTCATTTTCTGCATGTAAAATCCTTCTACTAGTAAGAGATGCTGCGTTCAAGCATATTCCATAAGTACTCATGCTTTGAACATAACGTGAAAGTCGATGCCAATCTCCCCATCCATATATAGGACCACAAAATGACATAAGAGTGACTTCAGAGTTCGGAGGCACATACAAATCCTCTACAATAAAGAGACCACGACCAGCATTAGTAATAGTGGATGGAGCAATCATATAGCGATTACCCCAAAAGTTGAAAACCTCTCCATCTAAAGGAAGTGGTCCTCTATTCCATCCTCCATATCTTCTTCTATCATATGTTTGTACTAAAGAACGATCACGAGCTGGAAATGGATAATCTCCAGCCGTTTCATTCTCTAAACCAGGAGGTAGAGGATTTCTAGAAACCTCTGCTTGTAATTGATGAACAACAAGTCCATGACGTGTACGAGGTATATTAACATTATGAGAAAAATCATCATCATCATCATCGAGCAAGTATTCCTGTATATCAATAATAATTTGATTTTATACATGGTTTTTAAATAAAAAAATGACATTAATATATATAGAAAATACATACCCAAGCATTATCACGTTGACTAGGTGATGGTGCATGCTCAAAAGTACCATACTCTGCCTCATGTTGAATACATTCGAATCGTGGTCTTCGGTACGTGCCATAACAAGAGTTACACCATGCTCTTGATAGTAAAATTCATCATAATTCCTATCGGAGGACACATGTGAAGTCGTTGCATGGGTAGGAGGTGGTGGAGTACCCTCTGATTGATCAGAATCTACACATCAGAAGAAACATAAAAAAAATATATAAGTTATGTATCCATCAAATATAGTTAAAATTAAATATTTCATATACTTACAGTATAAATTCGTTGCACGATGAGGAGACGGTGGTGGAGTTCCATCTGATTGATCAGAATCTACAAATAATGGTATTTGATATTAATAATTTGATTATCTACATAAATAAAAAATTCACATATACATATTTACACATACACACATATTCACATATACACATTTATACATACACACATATTCACATATACACAACACATATTATTGTGGGATAAATGCATGTATTTTGTATGAATGAGTGTATATGCATGCATGTGTGTGTACGTATATATGTGGATATGTATATGTGTGTTTATGTTATATGTATGTATATGTGTATATATATACATATATGCATGCGTATATGTTTGCATGTATATGTGTATGTGGGTATGTGTATGTGTATGTGTATGTGTATATGTGTGTATATATGTGTATGTATTCTGACTTTTTTTTCTGTTTGAGATTAAATTAACAGGAGATATTGTATGGTCGAAAAAAATAAGAGGCGAGCTAACATACCACCTGAGTCGTGGCAGTTTTTTCGTAGACAGCTACGTCTTCAGGAGTCATTTCCTCAGCAGAAGGTACACAAATTAATAGTTTATATTTATAATTCTTAGATATTTTAGTAATTTTTTAATTTAATTTATGTATTTTTTTCCTTGAATAAACAGGCTGCTGCAAAGAAGAGAGTGGAGTCGGGCCACACATCGCACTTAGGCCAAATGGGCCATAATGGTTTTGTAGCTATTTTTGTAAGTATATGTGTTATTGTGAGTATATTTTTTATTTTAGTTAAAATGCAAGCAACTAATGTTTTTTATTTGTTTCATTGCAGCGAAAGGATTATGGCCGATATCCTACGAAACACGAGATCGAGTATGCTACACATTTTGGATATCGGCGTTTGAGAGAGTATATACAAGATCATCCTGATGCCTTTGTGAGTATTTTTAAATTTTATATAATTATTTTGTTGTTATGAATGTTTTAATTATTTTATTGATTTATGTTTGTTATATGTAATACAGGAGTATTATGGGGAGACAAATATGGATGAGGTGGAGAGACAGACACAGGAGGGACGATCTCGATCGTCACAGGGTGATCATGAGGATGAGGATGAGGAAGATCAGGATGATCATGATATTGCTGATGATGATGATGATCATGATGATGATGATTAGGATTTTAGACGTTGATTATGACATTGGATTATATGTATTTACATTGATATATATATATATATATATATATTTATCTATATATTTTTCATTTCAGTCATGTTTTGAATTGTGTGTATGGTATTAAGTAATGAAGAGTTTTGTTCTATTGATTGTTATTATTGTTTATATTAAGCATGTGTTTTAATACTTTAATTATATAATTCATTCATATGTGTGTACCTAAGTGTATATGTATGTGTGTGTATATGTATGTATGTGCATGTGTATGTGTGTGTATATGTATGTATGTGTATGTGCATGTATAAGTGTATATGTGTGTATGAGTATGTGCATGTGCATGTGTATGTGTGTATATGTATATGCATGTATATGTATAACTCTATGTGTATGTGTGTGTATGTGCATGTATATGTGTATATGTGCATGTGTATGTGTGCGTATATGTATGTATATGCATGTGCATGTATAAGTGAGAGAGATCTAGAGAGAGAGAGAGATCTAGAGAGAGAGAGTGAGATCTAGAGAGAGAGAGATCTAGAGAGAGAGAGAGAAAATTCAAAGAGAGAAAGATGTAGAAAGAGAGAAACAAAGACAGAGGGAGACAATAACAGAGAGCTTAAGCAAAACAACAATTCTGCATATACTTGCTTCAGCTCGTAAGCGCAGCGCAATTGCGAATGTTGGAGAGCTCTTCGATCGGATGCGTGAAAATGCCGATTGCAGAGCCTCCAAGGTTTTAATTTTTGTCCGTCAACAGATCGTCGTATAAGCGATGCAACGCGTCGTCGTATAAGCGACATTTGCTTAGCGTCGCGTATACGACGGTATGCACTGTCGCTTATACGACGGTGTGGACCGTCGCTTAAGCGACGCCTTTGACAAGCGTCGTTTAAGCGACGTTAGGCGGAAGCGTCGCAATAGAGGTCGCAAATACCATCATTTTTTGTGTCGTATAATCGATGGTCCGCGCTCGACGGTAATTCCGACGCAAGTTGCAATTTTATAGCGACGAAATTCAGTCGCGTTAACCGTCGCTACACGCCCGTATTCCTTGTAGTGAGCTAAGGATGCTTGAGATACACTTACCACTTTGTACCAGGCTAGGAATGAGGCTCATGTTGCTTACCTCCGAAAATAGTTGGAGAGTGAGCACATGAATGAAGGTGCTTCTATGGATAGTTTTCTCACAAAGATCAAAGACCTGAAGGAACAATTGATTTCTGTTGATGAGGTTATACCAGATAGCTCACTTGTGCAGACCGTTCTGGATGGTCTTCCTGATTCAGATCAGAGTTTTGGCTCTACTCTTCGATTGATGATGAAAGGCAATCCAAATGCCTTGTCATTTGAGGAGTTAGTCTCTGTTCTGTTGTAGGAAGATCAGTCCAGGCAGAACAGGTCCATTATGCGTGTTGTAGATCAAGCTTTCCTGGCTACTTAGAAGGGCAAAAGAAAATGGAGCTCTTCTACTAGTAGGGAGAAATCTGCAAATGCTGCACAATCGAAGAGAAGAAATCAGAAAAGCAAAAATTGTTTTGCAAGTACTGTAAAGGAAATGATCTTATCATAAAGAACTGTCCAAAATTGGCTGCAAAAGAGGCAAAGAAGAAAGAGGTTGGAATGGTTGTTGCAGAGGCCTCTACACCAAAAACAGAGTCTGCAAATCTTGTGCAGGAAGAAGAATGGGCGTTTACTACTGTCTGCAGTTTTGACCCATCTTCTCATGATCTGTGCATGTCTGCAATAGACTCAGATGTTTGCCAATATTTTGATAGTGGGGCGACCAAACATATTACCTCGCAGCATAGGTTCTTCTCTTCACTCGAGCCTGCCCCTACAGGGAATACTGTTACATGCGCCAAGAACTCCTCTTATCTTGTTATGGGAGTTGGTAAGATCATTTTGACTACTACTGATGGTAGTTCTTTCACTTTGTCAGATGCTCTATTTGTTGCCAAGGATCAAGAAGAATCTGTTATGAGTTTCTGCATTAGCCAAGATTGGCTTGGTTGTGAAATTTGTTGATGACAAGTGTACAGTTCATGATCTATCAAATGGCGATGTGATTATTGCTTCTGGCATTTTATGTCGTGGGCTGTATAAGCTCATAGACTATGAAAGATCTGTGCATGATTCGGCATGTGCAGTTCATGATTCTCAGGCTATGTTAGATGCAAAGCTTTGGCATGCACGCTTTGGTCATCTGAATTTTGCTAGTTTGCTATGCCTGCAGAAATCTGAAATGGTGTCCTCTTTGCCCAAACTTGAGGCACCTGGAAAATATGTTTGTGTGGGCTGTATTTCGGGCAAAATGCAGCGTTCATCCTTTCCAAAAGATGGTTCAGTTCGGGCTACGCAAAAATTGTAGCTTGTACATAGAGATGTCTGTGGTCCTATGTAGACACCCTCTTTTGGAAATTACCTTTACTTCGTGACTTTCATTGATGATTTTTCCAGGCATGCATGCGTATATCCACTCAAAGCAAAGTCCGAAGTGTTCACGTGCTTTAAACAGTTTTTGGTTTTGGCTGAAAATCTGTGAGCATGTAAAATGGGCACCCTCCGTTCTGATCGAGGGGGGGAATATATGTCTTCTGATTTTAATGCATTTCTGGCTGAATGTGGGATAAAACACCAATGTACAGTGCCGTATACACCTCAATAGAATGGAGTTGCTGAACGAAAGAACAGGTCACTCATGGAGATGGCGAGGTGCATGGTCAAGAGTCAGGCTTTACCACATAGTTTCTGGCTTGAGGCTGTCATGTGTGCAGCATATGTATTGAACAGGTGTCCGACTAAAGCGCTACAATCTATCACTCCATATGAGGCTTGGCATGGCCGCAAGCCATCTGTTGCTCATCTGCGTGTTTTTGGTTGTTTGGCATATGCACTAGTGCTTGAACAACATGGCAGAAAATTGGATGATAAGGCACTAAAATGTATTTTTGTTGGGTACAGTTCTGAAAGTAAAGGCTATCGTCTGTATCATCCACAAACAAATGCATTTTGGTTAGCCGTGATGTTGTTTTTGTGGAAGATGCAATTCAGCCATTGCTTTCATGTACTAAGGAGACATCTGTGAGCTCCAAAGACATGTATGATACTTTGATGCCTCTTTTTACAGGTGGATAGTCTAGTGCTCATCCTAATGAGGCAACTTCTCAGCCTTTGCAGGCTTCATATGATGATACAGATCATTCTATTTCTGATGCAGATTTACATGATGCACTTGTTGATGAGAGAGTTGATATTGAGCAGGCAAAAACTATGCCAAAATGGCTGGTGCAAACTTTGCGTGACAACAAATTAGATGCACCTTTGTCATATCGTACTCGTTCAGGCTCTCATAGTGCCTCCTTTGCATCAGATTGCTATGCTATGGCTGCGTCTAGTCTCTGTGATGAGAATGAGCCTGTTTCTTTTGATGAAGCACATAATTCAGAAAATTGGATGGCTGCTATGCAATCTGAATATGATGCTATAATGAAGAATGGTACTTGGTCTTTATGTGACTTGCTTCCTTGCAAGAAGGCCATTGGCACTAAGTGGGTATACAAGCTGAAGCGTAAACCGGATGGTACACTTGACAGGTATAAGGCTAGGCTTGTTGCAAAGGGTTATGCACAGGAAAGAGGCATTGATTTTGATGAGACCTTTGCACCCACATGTCGTATGACTACTATTCGGAGCATCTGTGCACTTGCAGCCCATCATGGTTGGAATGTACATCAGTTGGACATTAAAACTGCATTTTTGAATGGTGATTTGCATGAAGAAGTGTATGTTTTTCAGCCCCATGGCTTTGTGCAGAAAGGGCATGAAAACCAGGTTTGCAGGTTAAAGAAGGCATTATATGGTTTAAAGCAAGCACCACGTGCTTGGTATGAGAAGATACATGCCTATCTGATTGCACATGGTTTTGAGAACAGTCCAACTAAAAGCACCTTATATGTTAAGCGTGCTAATGATGTGCTTCTGATCATTGTTGTCTATGTTGATGACATGCTGCTCACTGGTCCTATTGAGACGCATATTGCTGATTTTAAGGCTGATTTGCATGCCTCATTTGAGATGTCTGATTTGGGGCATTTGCACCACTATTTGGGCATTCAGTTTATGCACGTTGATGGTGGAATGGCTTTGTGTCAAACAAAATATATTGACACATTATTGCAGCGTTTTGGCCTTGAAGACTGTAAGCGTATTGCTACTCCTATGGAGACAGGTTTACGATTGAGTCTTCATGATGCTCGAGATGCATTTGATGTTGTTCTCTATCAGCAGGCTGTTGGATGCTTGATTTACTTATGCATTACTCGGCCAGATATTCAGTTGGTTGTCTCACAGATGAGGAGGTTTATGCATTGCCCAGGAGTCACGCATTGGAAGGCGGTTAAGCGCAACTTTCGCTACTTGAGTGGTACTGGGCTACTTGGGTTGATTATCCCAAGGGGGGATCACTACCGCTAGATTTTCATGCTTTTTGTGACTCAGATTGGGCTGGTTGCTATGACACTCGTGTGTCCACCAGTGGTTTTTGCTTCATGCTTGGTAGCTCATGTATATCTTGGTTGAGCAAGAAGCAGCCTACTGTGGCCACTTCTAGTTGTGAGGCTGAGTATAGGGTAGCTTTCACAGCGACTGTTGAGTGTGTGTGGCTCAGACGCCTTATGGCTGATTTGGGTGTTGGCCAGTCTTCTGCCACCACCATCTTCACTGACAGTCCGAGCACATTGGCAGTTGCGAGGAACCCTGTGTTCCATGCTTGCACTAAGCACATTGAGGTGCATTATCACTATGTCAGGGAGAGGTTCTCTGTTGGGGAGATCAGCTTGGCATATGTGCGCACGCAGGAGAACATTGCAGACCTTTTCACGAAGGCTCTGCCTAGGGAGAAGTTTGAAGCTTTCCGCAAAGCTTTGGGCTTACTTCCTTTTGTGGAGTGATTTCCACATAGCTTCGCACTTCCTTATACATAAGTGCCAACTCCTTGTTCATCGCATCACTCCCAAGGGGGATTTGTTGATATATTTAGGTAGTGATGTGTGTGAACACACTAGGACCGCCAGGGCACTTTTCCCCTCTTTAGGAGGTTTTTTTGCCCCGGCTTGTATATACGCCTATTGCCCTAATGGGCTACTTATCTTTGTACATTCTATAGTAATACATTCAGTATTGTGTGTTTGTGCTCCAAGCTTCTTCTTCTTCCTTGTGTTGTTCGCGTGCTTCCGCAGACGTCTATCTCCAACAATAAGCTCACTCAAAAGTAGTAGGAGGACAGGTCTCAAGTGATGAGACTACAAAGTTAATCCCATACTAAGGATTTTTGTGGTCAACATTCTTACAAGATGCTAAGATATATGTGAAGCAGTGTGATACTTTTTAAAAAATTAAACATCCAATTAGAAAGTTGACATGCCTTTAAAACCATAAATTTTTGCTACAGCCTTTAGTAAGTGAGGTTTGGATTTCATTGGACCCATAGATCCACCAACTAAAAGCGCTCATGCAAAATATATCAGTGTGGCAACTGGCTATTTAACAAAATGGGCTAAAGCAAAAGTTACTATGAAGAATGATGCTCAACCAACTTCTAATTTCTTATATGAGAATGTAATCACCAGATTTGGATTACCAATTGAATTGGTAAGTGATAGGGGAACTCATTTCTAAGTGATAGGGAAACTCATTTCTTGAATCAAGCTATAGAATCCTTGACTAAACAATTGTGATAACTCAAAGGAAATCAACACCCTATCATCCCCAAGCTAGTGGATTAGCTAAAAAAAGAAACAAATTTTTGTGTACTCTGGTATCTAAATCCTTTAATACAGAAAGAATAGATTGGGATATGCATCTATATTGTGCCCTTTGGACATATAGAGTTTCATATAAAACGTCAATAGGAACTAATCCATTAAATCTACTCAATGGATTAAATGCATTCTTGCCAATAGAATTTCTCATACCTACCTTAAAGATAGGAAATGAATTGTCTTGGATAGGACATGAATTATATGACACGATTATGGAGTTGGAATAACTTGAGGCATCGAGGTTATATGCTATCATGAGTATTAATGCACATAAGAGAGGATGGAAAGCATTTTTTGATCTTCATATAAAGGATAAAGACTTTCAAGAAGGTGATTTAGTTCTAGCTTACTCACTTGAGAAACATAATAAAAAACTAGAAAAAAGGGGACATGGATCATATATCCTTAATAGGATTACTCCTAGTGGACTGTGCAATTGAAAAATATGGATGGGGAGGTCATTTCAAACTATAAAAGTGGATGCAGAATCAAAATAAATTTGGAATCTTTAATAGTAGAAATGTGGAGAACATAGCAACAGTCCCAAAAAAGAAAGGAAGAAGAAACAAGAATAAGAAAAGAAGCTTAAGATGAGGCCAAGGAAAGAATTCAAAGAAAAAGAGAAATGAGAGATTTGATGACTTGTGAGATTGATCAAAACAAACCAAGTGATCATTTATCAGTAGTTGATTTGCAATATCAAGGAACACAAATTAGGATTTTTCTAGACATTCGAGCTCAAGTGAACATAATGAGTTCCAAATTGAATAAGCTTGAGGAAACAAAATGTCATAAAAATACAATAATTAAGGCAATGAATGGAGAAAGTTTTTCCTCATGATCAACAATAAAAAATGAATTAAAAATAGGAGAAGAAAAGCCTTCAATGGAGTGTGAGGAATTTCATGATGAATTAATGCCTAAAATACTAATTTAAGGGTGAGTGGATGAGTCAAAATAAAGTGTCTTTGGATTTTGAAAGAGAATTGTTAAAATTAAAAGTGAAAGATAAGTCCATAAAATTAATTAAGCACGAGTTACATCACTACATATCGAAAGTAAGCATAAATATGGCTACATTACAAAGTCATGGAGTGCATTCACTAGGCATGAGATTGTTGTTAATCGACGTAGTAAGGAAAGCTCGTACAACATTTACAAATGCAAACGAGCTAGTACGGTGAGAAGATCATGGAATTCTCCTTATCAATGTTGAAAAAAATATGAAAAGAAATATTTTAAAATATTGAAAAAAATCAAAAGAGTAAAATACAAAACAAAAAAATAGAAATCAATGTATATGTATATATGTTATATTTTTTGGGCACAAAGCAAATTGTAGAAACAATGTGTGAGTTAACTTAGACTTTAATTTAAATTTTCATCTTTATTTCATATTTTTTATCTTTTTCCAATTGCTAAAATTGAAGAGAAACCTTGCTTGATTGTGATGAGCACATGGATGAAATTGTTTGAGAGGACTGATGAAATCATGTAATAAGTATTGTGAACTTTTGCTTCTTTTTGTGATGAA
>CM035434.1:57264871-57389871 GCA_020310875.1 Ceratopteris richardii
AAGGCTTCAAGAAGGTGATTTAGTTCTAGCTTACTCACTTAAAAAACATAGTAGAACAATATAAAAAGAGGGACATGGATCAGATGTCCTCCATAGGATTACTCCTAGTGGACTATACAATTGGAAAAAATGGATGGGGAAGTCATTTCAAACTACAAAAGTGGATGCAGAATCAAAATATATTTGGAAACTCTAATAGTAGAAATATGGAGAAGATAGCAACAATCCCAAAAAAGAAAGAAAGAAGAAACAAGAACAAGAAAAGAAGCTCAAGATGAGGCCAAGGAAAGAATTAGAAGAAAAAGAGAAATGATAGATTTGATGACTTGTGAGATTGATCAAAACAAATCAAGTGATCATTTATGAGTAGTTGATTTGCAATATCAAGGAACACAAATTAGGTTTTTTCTAGACATTCGAGCTCAAGTGAAGATAATTGGTTCCAAATTATTGAATAAGCTTGAGGAAAGAAAATGTCATAAAAATACAGTAATTAAGGCAATTAATGGAGAAAGTCTTTCCTCATTATCAACAATAAAAAATGAATTGAAAATAGGAGAAGAAAAGACTTCAATGGAGTGTGAGGAATTGAGTGAAGAATTAATGCCTAAAAAACTAATTATAGGGTGAGTAAATGAGTCAATATAAAGTGTCTTTGGATTTTGAAAGAAAAATTGTTAAAATTAGAAGAGAAAGACAAGTCTATAAAATTAATTAAGCACTAGTTACATCACTACATGTCCAAAGTAAGCATAAATATGGCTACATTACAAAGTCATGCAGTGGATTCAGTTGGCATGAGATTGTTGTTAATCGAGGTAGTAAGGAAAGCTCTTACAACATTGAGAAATGCAAACGAGCTAGGAGGGTGAGAAGATCATGGAATTCTCCTTATAAATGTTGAAAAAGTGTGAAAAAAGTATTTTAAAATATAGAACAAAATAAAAAGAGTAAAATTCAAAACAAGAAAATAGAAAACAATGTATACGTATATATGTTATATTTTTTGGTCACAAAGAAAAGTCTAGAAACAATGTGTGAGTATACTGACTTTAATTTAAATTTTCATCTTTATTTCATATTTTGTATCTTTTTCCAATTGCACAAATTGAAGAGAAACCTTGCTTGACTCTGATGAGCACATGGATGAAATTGTTTTCAGAGGAGTGATGAAAGCATGTGATAAGCATTGTGAACTTTTGATTCTTTTTGTGATGAAAAATTTACTTTTTGGAGTCTCATTGATTTGTGTGGGGTATTTGGGTTTTACATTTTACACGAAATCGTCAAAGGGACTTCCAATAACCAAGATGGAAGTGTATTGAGCGTCACTATCTAGAGGGCATTAGTTTTTGGATAATGAAGACATAGAAGAAGTCGTGGAAGTTGAATCAAATGTGGAGGGACTACGACAAAAATGAAAAAATTGAATAGAATCTCAAGGATTAAATCAAGATTGTGGGCAAGCATATATTTGTTACTGTTAGTGTCCATGTGAAAGGTCAAATGGCCACTGAAAACTTCTTTGTATATGTTCTTTAATAAAACATATAGTGGCTTGGTCAATCATAGACTATAAGTTCGACCGCATTTGCAAAACCTAAGAAGTGTGTCTTCGTGCTCCCTGCATATTGTGTTTTTTTATGCATTCTATAGTCTCTGTGCGGAGTAACGTGTGAGGCCTTAGGAGCTTAGTTTTCTACTCCGAGGATATCATCATGGAGATTGCAAGAAGGAGAGCGCACTATGGTGCATCGCCATCGGAATACTTCACTGGTATTAGAGCAGTTCGTTGCAAAAGCTTTGTTCCTTTTGTGCGATCGAAGCAAGCATCCCCCCCAAGCTTTCTCCAAGGCTTATGAATAAGGCCAAGACCAAGGCATAGACCTTGGCATACCTTGTCATCTGAGTCACCGAAGTCAGTGTTGGTGCCATTGGCTGTGCGTGAGGGAGGACCTGAATGATCAAGGAATAAAGAGGTTCGCGGTACTTCTCGAGAGATCACCCATTCCAATACTGTTCCCCCCGGAGCTCGCTTAACCGTGGCAATCTCTTGCCACTAAGCTACACTCTTGTGGTGTTTGAAGAAGGGGAGAGGCTAAGCTTGACATTACCTTGAACATGTTTTGGTCCCTCAAAGCTTCATTCTTTTCTTTCAAAGCCTATTTCTAAAGCATTTTTGGGGTGTCTTTTGGAGCCATTTTGGAGTACTTCTGCACGTATTTCTCTTCACACAGGTCCAATGACATCAAGAAGAGTGCTTCTTTGTACTTTTGTGACATTAAATATCAAGCTTTGGGGTTGTTTTTTCAGCCACACTCACAAAACTATAGGTTTCTTGAGAGATTTCAGTTTTGGTGGGAGCAACCACTACAAATTTATGTAGGTTTTTATAGCAAAAAACATTAGAGTTGAAAAACACTTGCAAGTGTTATTGGTTAGTTTTTTTGGTTGTGCATTCAGCCTTTTAGTGTCATTTTACTACATCCATTGAGCACATACACATTATGTATGCTTCTGTGGATACCGCTTATGTATGTCCACGTGGTCATTGATATAGCGGTTATGTTCTTTGCATAAAGCCTTTTACGTTTGATAAAGAGAGTCGTGGTGAGGTTTTCTTAATTGGGAGACACGCAGATAATTGGGTCTCTTCGGTGATGCACGTGGAAGACTTACCCAACCTCGCCACAGGAGATGTATGATAGCAGTTCATAGGTGCTCGATAAGCCTAGTTGGCTTCTATTGGGTAACTCGTTATATGCAGTGGAGTCAGTGATTCACCATGCAGGCAAACATGTCAATACTTGCAGTTTTATGATATTTTGACACTGGTCATATGCTCATTTTGCAGAGGATACTCTAATAAAAATTTTCTGGATTTTTAGTTTTTTCAACTATAGAGTGGTTGATTTACTCCTTGATACACTTATTCATTAATGTTCCGACTCTTCTAGTTCCATTATCATTCCATTCAGTTCTCTATCATCATGGCATCAGAGGTCTCAGGCACATCCAGTGGATCAGGGTCTAGTGCTACTATTCCGAGGAGGATCTATAACTTGCAAGGCAAAGACCATTTTGAGATCCGAAAATTTGATGGCACAAACTTTGCTCTATGGAAGAATCAGATTAAAGATGTGCTGAGTCAAAGGAGGCAATGGAAGCCAGTAAATGGAATTTCAAAGAAGCCTACTGACATGGATGAAGATTATTGGGATGAGGTAGATGAAATGGCCATGTCTACCATTCACTTGCACCTAGAAGTTACTTTACAGTATTAGACTGTGAAAGTGCAGAGGAGCTTTGGAAGAAGTTATTCAATACATATGAAACCGAGACAGCATCAAATAAAGTCTATCTGATGAGAAAAATATATGACCTTCGTATGAAGGACAGAGATAGTGTTGCTGCTCATCTAAATGAGTTTGATGCTATATTCTCTTAGTTACAAGCTCAGAAAAAGGATATGGATAATGAAATGAAAGCAATATTATTGTTATGCACCTTGCCTTCATCATGGGATACCTTTTGCACAACTATTAGTAATAGTGCACCTGGTGGTAAACTTGTCTATGATGACATATGTTGAGCACTCTTGAGTGAGGAGATTTGTAGAAAATCTATGGTTGGCACTCAGAGTAGAGATGCATATAATGCTTATGATTCTTACCAAGGAAAGAATCAACAACATGGCAAGAGCAAGAACAAGGAAAAGAGTGGTGAATGGAATAAGAGTAGAAGTAAATCAAGGAAGAGGTATATCGAATGTCATTATTGTCATAAGAAAGGACACATGAAGAAATACTGTTATGCATTAAAGAATGCTAAAGGTAAAGGACACAATGTTGATGGGCATGTTAAATAGTTACTTGCACCATCTACTTTGACTGTGAAGATTGAAGAAAATAATGTTATTTCTGATGATGCTGATGTGTTGACACTTAATAGTATTGTGCCAATTGAGGCTCTTATGGCTGATTTTGTTTCCCACACTTCGCTGCTAGATTCTAGTGCTTCTTTCCATGTGACACCACATAGAGAATGGTTCTCTAATTATGCAACAAAGTCTGTTAGTACCATGAGACTTGGTGATTCTTAACAGTGTGATGTTGTGGGGATTGGAGATGTGTGTGTGCAGCTCATTGATGGTTCAAAATTTACTACGCATAATGTACGCCATGTACCTTAGTTATAATGCAGTATGATGTTAGTTGGTCAACTTGATGACCTTGATTACAAGGTGGTCTTCTATGCTCAGCCCTTTCGCATATCAAAGGGCAATATGGCTATTGCAAAAGGAAGCAAAATTGGCTCACTTTATCCTTTATTTGTATCACAGAAAGAACACTTGTTATCTCTTACTGAACGGTGTGTTAAATCCCTGAGATCCCCCTCATTTTTGGTGGGGTTCATGCACAGAGTTCGAGGAAGCACGGAGATCGATGCATACGTTTTTCCGCCCAGCCACGTACCTCTTCTCTCGATATTTACACTCCATAATTGGAGTGACTTGTGGCAACTCACATGAGTGCCACATGGCACTCATGTGTGTGCCTTCTAGTGAAACCCCCAAGAGATGGTTCACACCATCTCTTTTATAGGGAATCCCTTTATAACATTTCCTTCCCCTTAACTCCATTTTTGTCCTCAAAAATGGTATTGGAAGGTCTAGAAATCAAGAGAATGGTACTCCCACTACATCCCCATGTATAAAAATACATGGTCCTGTCTCCGTGTTGTTTCCCCATATCCTTCCCCTTAAGAAAACTCTTGGAAAGGTAAACTAAAACTGGGAAACCGTCTCTGAAGGGTGCTAACCCGCTCCCATGTGGCACTATCTTCTGAACTATCTTTCCACTTTACTAGACACTCTTTATACAAGTGACTCCTCGTCCGTTTCTCTCGAGTGCGTAGTATGCTCTCTGGCTCATGTGGAATAGATTGCACAGAAATAGGCTCTATTACCTCACTATCTGGAATGAGGTTGTCAGATTCACCCAGCCTTTTCTTAAGCCGGCTAACATGAAATACTGGATGGATTTGACTATTCTCTGGAAGTTGGAGCTGGTAAGCCATCTTTCCTATTCTCTTAAGTATTTGGAAAGGTCCACAATACCTAGGAGATAATTTTGGACAAGGTCCCGTCTTCATGGTTTCAGACCTAGATGGAACTCTAAGATAGACTTGCTCTCCTACCTCAAAGTTGATATCTCTTCTTTGAGGGTCAGCATAGGCTCTAGCCCTATCCTGAGCTTTCCTAATGCTGTCCTTAGCAAGTCTAAGCATATCATTCATTTCTTCCAAGAAGTCCTTTGCAGCTTGAACTTTTTCATTCTTCAAGCCAACTGCATACGGAGCCCTTGGCTGAAACCCATACATAAGCATAAATGGACTATGCCCAGTGGAAGAGTGCTTGGCACTATTATATGCAAACTCTACTATAGATAAGTACTCCTCCCAATTAGTTTGCCTTTCATTCACATATGCTCGAAGCATATCCTCTAGGATTTGGTTAACCCTTTCTGTTTGCCCATCCGACTGTGGGTGCTCGGCCGTACTCATGCTAAGCTTTGTATCCAACCTTTTGAAGACCGCTCTCCAAAAGTGGCTAGTAAACTTCCTATCCCGATCAGAAACTATGTCTAAAGGAAGACCATATAACCGGTATAGGTTCTCAACAAAGAGTCTAGCCAACTCAGGTGTCTTCACTGTAGTATGTGTCGGAATAAACCTAGCCATTTTGGTTAACCTATCCACAATTACCCAGACCGAGTCGTGCCCTCTCTGTGTCTTAGGTAATCCGACTATAAAGTCCATGGAGATACTCTCCCACTTCCCATTAGGAATATCCAATGGGTGGAGTAGTCCTCCAATCCTCAACCTCTCAGCTTTGTTGACCTGGCATTTATTGCACTTAAGCACATACTCTAGGACGTCCTTATGAAGTCCAGGCCAATAAAACTGCCTCTTAACAAGATCATAAGTCTTGTTAACTCCTGGGTGTCCCGCGCTAGGTGTGTCATGACACTCATATAAAATATGCCGTCTCATCTCAGTATCTCTAGGGACACACACCTTACCTTTATATAACAGATATCCATCATGGACACTGTAATTCTTCCACTTGAATCCTTCTTGAGTACCCGTCGATACTCCATCCTCATTGGAAACCCGTATATCACGATCCCCATTCTCTATGGCTTCCCAAATCTCGGAATATGCAGGATCAAGCCTACATTTCCCTCTAATAGACTCAAGTAGCTCGCTAGTGATCTGAGTAAAACTCAGTCCATTGAGCATAGGCATGCGGCTAAGTGAATCAGCCACTACATTAAACTTTCCCTTCCTATACCTAAGCTCATAATCAAACTCTTGAAGGGTCTCTGCCCATCGGGCCTTACGACCTTTAAGGTCTGTTTGATTAGAGAGCCACTTAATGCTCTCTTGATCAAACACTATCGTAACTTTGGCACCATATAAATAATGACGCCACTTCTTCAAAGCATGGACTATTGCATACAACTCCTTCTCATAGACGGAGTAATTCTTTTGAGCCGGTTCTAGTTTCTTGCTCTCAAAAGCTAATGGTCGACCATCCTGTACTAAAACCGCTCCTATAGCAAAATCACTCGCGTCAGTTTCAACCACAAATGGTTTATTGGGATCTGCTATGTGTAAAAGTGGAGCTGTAGCAATTGCTACCTTCAACTTTTCCATACTTTGCTTCTGTTCGTCTCCCCAGTGAAAGGCTTTCCCTTTCCCTTTAAGCTGTTCCGTCATCGGGACAGCAATTTTGGCGTAGTTCTTAATGAATCTTCGATAGAAACCTGATAAACCTAGGAAGATCTGCAGCTCCTCCAGGTTCCGTGGATGTGGCCATTCCATAATAGCCCTTACTTTTTCAGGATCCATCTGGATTCCATCTTGGGAGACTATATGCCCAAGGTATTTAACCTCTGTCTTGAAAAATTCACACTTTGACTCCTTA
Source organism: Ceratopteris richardii (assembly GCA_020310875.1). Taxonomy (NCBI): domain Eukaryota; kingdom Viridiplantae; phylum Streptophyta; class Polypodiopsida; order Polypodiales; family Pteridaceae; genus Ceratopteris; species Ceratopteris richardii. Next base: position 57,271,863 of record CM035434.1, read on the forward strand.
GCAAAGAGCGAATTTTCCCTTAGCACTTGAAATACTTTTCTCAAGTGTTCCAAGTGCTCCTGTTCTGATGTACTATAGATCAGAATGTCATCTAAAAAGTCTACTACAAAGCGTCCTAGATAAGGCCGTAAAACACTATTCATGAGTTTCATGAAAGTGGCAGGAGCATTGGTGAGACCAAAAGGCATCACCAAAAACTCATAGTGCCCATATCTAGTCCTAAATGCAGTTTTAGGGACATCCTCTGCCCTAATCCTGATCTGATGATATCCTGATCTAAGGTCAAGCTTGGTAAAATACCTAGCTTGATGTAACTGATCAAATAGATCTTCCAACCTAGGCATTGGAAATCTATTTTTGATAGTTACCTTATTTAGTGCTCTATAATCTATACATAGTCTCATAGAGCCATCTTTCTTTTTAACTAGGAGCATTGGCGATGCCCATGGTGAGTTACTAGGTTTGATGAAGCCTTTATCTAAATAATCCTGCAATTGCTTCTCAACCTCCTCATGCTGAGAAACACTAAGCCTATAAGGTGGTCTACAAATAGGGTTAGTGTTAGTAATAACTTCTATGGCATGGTCAATGTCCCCTCTCTCAGGTGGTAGCCCTCTAGGTAAGTCAGTGGGAAAAACATCTCTGAATTCAAACATAAGATCCTTAAAACTTTTAACTACACACTCTTGCAAAAAAGAATAATAGAAAGTCCTGTTCATATTTACATTCAAAGCATGAAAATATACATCAGATGAGCTGTCTATACAATGCTCCATATCATGACTATACAATAAAAACATATCCTGTACATGCTGTGAACAACAGAGACTATACAACTCTAATGATGAGATGAGAGGTGCACTAGGTACATCTCTTTCTCCCTGAATATAAACTGTACTTCCATTCTTTTCAAACTCGAGTGTGTTATTTTGATAGCTGCGTTTAAGTGTATCTCCCAACCCCCATAGCCACTCTCTTCCTAAGACTAGATCTGTCCTCTCCATGTTCATAATTTGGAAGTCCATATGATCTATATAATCCTGCATTTTGACTTCCAAATTGGATACCATAGTATCCCATATTCTTTTATCTTGCCCTTGCATCATAGATACAATGTATTTATGTGCACTAGGCTGTTGGGGAATCTTCAATTTCTTGACCAAAGCATAGTTTATGAAGTTATGAGTGGCAGAGTCATCTATCATGACTCGCACCCTGGTCCCGTATACACTACCATGTAGCTTGACCAAGTCATGTGGTCCAAACTGCGGTGACCACAATGACTGAGTCAAACAACACGTGTGCTCTATATCCTCGTGCATCACCTCCACTCCCTTGCAGCTAGAGCTGCCATGAATGGGAAGGGTCTGCACCAGGTGGACCGCCTTTTTGCCCCTTTCAGGAGCCGTACTAGACTCTGGTCCTTTCTTCTTTTCTTCCCCCTTCTTGAGTGGACAGTTCCACTGTGAGTGGCTAGGGGATAGGCACCTAAAACACAGGTTCTCTCTTTTGGCCTTCTCAAACTGGTCTGTGGATAGCTTAGGCCCTTGTGATCTTTGTTTTTTAATAAAAACCTTGTTTTTCCCAAAAGGCAACTTTTTCTTAAATTTAGTGGTGCTAAGAGGTTTAAGGGGCTGATCCGTCTCCATAGGAGTATACTGAGGACGGTTATGGTCCTCATATATCTGTGCATATTTGATCGCCTCCTCAAACGTCTTAGGCGCATTTCTCCTGACTTCCCTCTTTATGGCTTTATCCAAGCCCCTAACAAACCCTCTGGTCTTCTGAAAATCATCTAAACCCTTAAGCTTCAAAGTGATCTCTCTATAGTGAGATAGATAAACTGAAAGAGGCCTGCCTCTTTGAGTTATCCTATCCCACTCATCCCAATTCCTCTCCTCTTCATTTTCAGGAAGAAACTCTTTTAGAAAAAGAGTCTCAAACTGAGTCCAGTCACTAGGGATAGAGTTTGCCTCCTTAAGACTCATCCACCACTTATAAGCACGCGGGCCGAGGGAGAGACTCGCCTCTAGCACACGATACTCAGGTGGGGTGCCCTTCAATTGATGCAAATCTTGCCACTTTTGTAAAAAAGTGTAGATTGCATCCTTATTCCTGTCTCGGTCATCCCCCGTGAAGGTTGGTGGCTTTAAGTCTTTCAGGAGGGGAGCTTCCCTAGAGCTCTCTCCTTTATATTTACTAGGAAGAGAAGTCTCTTTCCTAGTAATCTCTAGAGGAATGGTAGGAGTCTCTCTTTCCTTCCTAGCTAGGAAAGAAGTGACACTAGTCTCAAGAGAGATCATTTGAGACTTAAGTTGCTGTATAAGAGATGTAATGCTACCCAAATCTTTCTCTAACTTGAGGGTTTGCTCTTTCAAGTCAATGAATTGGTCACGAGTGACAAATTCATCTATAAGCTCTTCATAAGTGTACTCTTGCTGTGAAGGCTCTTTTTCTTCTATATTCTCTTCTATTTCTTGTACTAACTCTACTTCTTCCATCCTAGCATCTTGATCCTCTAGTTGCTCTCTAGGTGGAGAAGTGGTCTCAACTACTTGTTTGCCTTTATTTTCCATGTTTAAGTACCCTTCCCCCGTTTGCTAACTAGAGAGTATGAAAATGAATGGAAGTAGAGTTAAAATATGCAAGAAGAAGAGAGATATAACACAAGAGCACTTCCCTGATACAAAGTAGTGTTGCGGAAGCTAAATCGAGGTGGTCCTTGATGCTTCAAGCCGCTGATTTTAAGTCCTCGCCAGTCCCAAAAAAAATTGGAAATGTCCGCTTGGTCCGGGGAGGTTCTAGACACCATAAACCATCCAAAACAACACTAAAAGTGCGTAGGAAAAGCCTCAAACGGGCAAACTGAATGCAACTGAAAAATTTCAGAAATTTTCCAATCCTCGCCAGTCCACAAAGTGTTGTCCAGCACCTGCACTTCAAAAATTTGAGACAATCCCAAGTGAAAAAAATTGGATTTGGAGTCCGGATGAAGAAAACTAGGCCCGGGAGTGGCCGCCTAGTTACTGCTGAAGCGCTGCAGAGAGATTTTGGTAGGGCAAATCTCTTCCAAATCCAACACCGATGGTCTCTGAGCGAAGCTTGAAAGCGTAGCTTCGAAACGTGACCAAGATTTTGAAAATCCGATATGGTATGAAGAAGATATGGTCCGGAGAAGTGAGGTATGTCACCGGTGGGAAGTGAAAAGCTTCATCTTCATGAATAGATAGGTTTGGAAAGCTCAAAACTGAGGAATGAAAGCTTCTTTCACCAAACCAACACCCCCCATCCCATAACCACAGCCCGTACTACATATGTGCATCTTCATTTGATCAAGATTTTGATCCATGACATCACATTTGTTCTTTTAATTCCCCAAAAAAAATTCGAATTTTACTTATCTTTGAATTGGAGTGGCTTCGAAAATTTCTGAACTGTCAGAGGGCGCCTTTGATGGAGCAAATTATCCCACATAGGGGCGCTGCAGGCGAAGGAGAAGCCTATATAAAGGGCACCAAAGTCATGTAGTCTTCACCCAAGAGGAGGGGAGGAGGGAAGCCCGTTGGCTGCTCTCTGGCCGCCCGTCGGCGTCGCTTGTCGGCTGCTCTCTGGCCGCCTGTCGCCTGTCGGATTTCTGTGCTGGCGCCGCCCGTCGGCTGAGACGCCTCGGTATGAGTGTCTACTGTTGCGTGGCGCGTCTGTCGCCTGCTCCCTGGCTCGGATACCAATGTGTTAAATCCCTGAGATCCCCCTCATTTTTGGTGGGGTTCATGCACAGAGTTCGAGGAAGCACGGAGATCGATGCATACGTTTTTCCGCCCAGCCACGTACCTCTTCTCTCGATATTTACACTCCATAATTGGAGTGACTTGTGGCAACTCACATGAGTGCCACATGGCACTCATGTGTGTGCCTTCTAGTGAAACCCCCAAGAGATGGTTCACACCATCTCTTTTATAGGGAATCCCTTTATAACAAACGGCCTATGGTTTGTATTTGGCATGGTCGTTTGGGCCATATACCATAGTGGAATGGAAAATATTTCTTGTTCTGGCTACTTACCTGTGTTATCTTTCTCTAATTTTTCATTTTGTGAGCATTGTGAATATGGAAAGCAAACTAGAAATGTGCATAGAAGGCACATTGACTCTTCAATTCAGCCTTTAGATCTCATTCATACAGATGTGTGTGGTCCTATGCCGACTAGGTCCTTAGGTGGTTCTCTTTACTTTGTCACTTTCATAGATGATGCTACTAAAAAGGTTTGGGTATATCCTATCGAATGGAAGGATGAGGTATTCCCTACTTTCATAAAATGTCTTGCTTCAGTTGAGACTAAAAAAGGAACGAAGCTTAAGGCTTTACGTTCAGATAATGGGGGTGAGTATACATCACATGAATTTAGCCATTTTTGTTAGTCTAGAGGGATTCATAGAGAGTTTACAGCTCCTTATACCCTAGTGGAGAATGGTGTAGCTGAGAGGATGAATAGAACTATTCAAGATAGAGTAGTCTCTAGGTTGCATCATGCAAACCTCTGAGAAGGTTTTTGGGCAGAAGCAATATTGACTGCAGTTCATGTGATTAACCTTTCACCTAGTACTGCCAAAGGTTTGAAAGTGGCACAAGAGTTATGGACAGGGAAGACACCATATTATGATCATCTTCGAGTTTGTGGGTGTGAAGCATATGTTCATATACCAAAGAATCTTAGACAAAAATTGGATCTTGTCAAAGAAATGTATTTTTCTTGGATATGGTTGAGAAGGACAATTTGGATATCGCTTATGGGATCCTGAAACACGGTCACTGATCACAAGTAGTGATGTCATTTTCAATGAGTCTAAAATGCATAAATAGCCCATTAAGGAGGTTGAAGTGAGAAGAGTGGTGTTTGATGATACTATTCCTCGAGTTAGCATGCATAAAAATGCTGCACATAGGGATGTTCAAGAGAATGTCCATTCTAATCAGTCTGCATATATTCTTGTTCAGCAACCATTGAGACATTCTGCACGTGTCGCACGTCCACCTGATAGATATGTTTCAGGTTTAGATTTTGTTATGCTAGCAGATGCCGGTGAGCCCTCCTACTACAAAGAGGCTATGCAGAGAGAGGATCATGTCAAGTGGGAGCGTGCCATGAAGAGTGAGTTGGATTCTATTCACAAGAATGGTACTTGGGATTTGGTACCTTTGCCAAAGGGCTGGAAAGCTTTACCATGTAAATGGGTATATAAGTTGAGATTCACATCAGATAGTGCTTCTCCAAAGTATAAAACAGGACTTGTTGCAAAGGGTTTTAAGCAACAACATGGTGTTGATTTCGAGGAAATCCTCTCTCAAGTGGTTAAAATGAATACCCTGCACATGTTGCTTGAATTCGTTGCAATGGAGGACTTAAAGCTAGTCCAAATGGATGTGAAAAGTGCTTTCTTGCATGGAGATCTATATGGAACAACTAGAGGGTTATGTAGTTCCTGGCAAGGAAAGTCTAGTTTGTAAGCTTAAGAAGAGCTTGTATGGACTTAAAGAGTCCCCTAGACAATGGTACAAAAAGTTTGATGCTTTTATGAAGTCTCAAGGCTATTCTCAAAGCAATGAGCATCATTGTCTCTACACAAAGAGATGCTCAGATGGCAGCTTGATATGCTTGATACTTTATGTCGATGATATGCTGATTGCAAGAAAGTCCTCTTATGATTTGTCAACTCTCCAAAAGAAGTTGAGTCAGACATTTGATATGAAGTATTTGTGGGATGCCAAACATATTCTTGGTATGCACATTACTCATGATAGTAGCAAAAGATGCATATACTTGTCTCAAAGTGAGTACATATCCAAAGTACTTCATAGGTTGAATATGCAGGGTGGAAAGGCATTGAGTACACCTTTACCCACATATGTGAAATTGAGCAAGGATGATTGCCCCAAATTAGATGAGGAAAAGGAATTAATAACCAAAATTCCCTATCAATATGCTATTGGTAGTCTCATGTATGTTATGGTAGCTACAAGACTAGACATTGCATTTGCAATGGGAGTTGTGAGCAGATATATGTCTAATCCTGGCAAGAAACATTGGGAAGCAGTCAAGATGATTTTAAGATATCTGAGTGGCACTAAGGACAAGTGTCTATGCTTAGGTAGAAGGAAAACATCCATTATTGGTTACACAGATTTTGACTATGTTGGCTGTGTAGACAATCGTAAGTCTACATCAAGGTACATTTTTCATTTTGCTGGAGGTTCTATCTCTTGGAGATCTTGTTTTCAAGAATGTACAATTGTTTCCACCATAGAAGCAGAGTACGTTGCAGCAAGTGAGGCATGTAAGGAAGCATTGCAGCTTTTCTCGTCTTGCTTATGATATGGGTTTACCTCAGCACGTACTCGTTTGCTCAGTGATAGTCAGAGTGCCATTGCTTTGGCTAAGAATCCGGTCTATCATGCAAAGACCAAGCACATTGAGGTGAGGTATCATTTCATTCGAGATTGCTTAGCCACTGAGTGCATTATTCTTGAGAAGGTTCACACTCGAGATAATGTTGCAGATGCTTTGTCTAAAGCTCTATTACAAGATAGCTTTCGACACTGTTGTCACATGATGGGGGTTACTTGATTCATGATCTTACACAGTCACTTGTAGATTGTGTAACATGCCCATCAAGTGGGAGGTATAGTTTGTATACTTATACTCAGGTATTCTTTATCATTCTTTATTTTTCTCCCATAGATACTTTGGCCGTATTGGCCTTTAGTGGGAGAGTGTTATCGTTAGTTTCCATGTGAAAGGCCAAATGGCCACTGGGAACTTCTTTGTATATGTTATTTAATAAAACATATAGTGGCCTCCTGAGTCACAGACTGGAAGTTTGATTGCATTTGTAAGACCTAAGAAGTCTGTCTTTGTGCTCCCAGTGTATTGTGTTTTTCTGCATATTCTGCAGTCTCTATGCACAGTACCGTGTGCGGCCTTAGGAGCTCAATTTTCTACTCCGAGGATATTGTAGTGGAGATCACAAGAAGGAGAGTGCACTGTGGTGCATTTCCGTCGAAAGACTTCAATATTTACAATTAACAAAGGAAAATTCAAATATAAAATGTTGTTCCAAGAGTCTTACAAGCTCCAAGGGTCACATTTACTGTATAAATGAAGGAAGGAAATTGGTTTACATAAGCTTCTTGATGAACCAATTTTTTTCATAGATTTTGAGAGATGTGATCAAGTGATGACTTCATTATAAGAAGTAAAAAGAACCATTTTTGATCCTTAGCTTATATGCAAATTCAATAACTAGTAAGAGGAGCAAGTGTAAATCACCATCAGACTAGAGAATGCTAAGGTAGCCTTATAGTTTAATTCCATGGGTAGAAAGATTATGTGATCTTTGTTAAAATGAATGAAACTTCTTACGGAGGATATTCCAAGTTCCAATATTTCAAAGAAAAACCTAATGAGGAATTGGAAATTAGTACATTTTTGTAGATGATGTGATTTTAAGACTTCCAAGATACGCCATGCCTCATTAACTAGTGACGCTAGTTATGATGAGTACTAAATATAACACAAAACCATTTTCTATAGTTGTCATGTCACTCTACATCCATGATCAACGAAATAAGTAGCTTATCATTGAGACTCCAAGAAATTTATGAATGGAGCCCAACGTTTCATAAGAATCATCTATCAAGTATTGCGAATCAAAGATAAGCTTCAATGCACACCACATGCTCAAGTTTTAAGGAAAATGGTGGGTAAAGAGGGTACAAAGAAAAGAAAAGAGATTGTAGATGATGTCCAACCTCCTTTGAAGAAAATAAGTTGTAGCTCAAACAGTTAGAATTCGAGGATAAAGGGTTGATAGAGGAAGAAGTGAGATTGGAGCAAAAGAGGTTGCAAGAAAAAAAAGAGCCTCATCCACCTCAAACGAGAAAAGAGCAATTATAATCTTATTTAATGCAAGATAATAACAAATGGGCATTGTAAGATGAACAATATTAGAAATGCTAGAAGATAATTCTAAACATGCTGCTAACTCAACCCAAGCTAAACTTGAACACTATGAAGAACTACATGAACATATGATGAATTCAAAGATTGACGTCATGTTTGTAAAAAAAAAGACACAGCTTTATTGGCATACTTCCAAGAACTTCAAGAACCATCTAACAAAAGCAACAATGGAAAAAATGGTGAATAAAAAGAAGGAATCAAACTTAAAATAGAAGCTCAAAGCGTCAAAGCAGAAGCAACAAAAAGGAAAAGGAGGGAAAAGTAGGACATAGTGTACCTCATGAGCAATTCGACAAAGCATCTATTTTGATCCAAAAGATATAGCAGAGCAATGAGGATAGAGAAAAAGAAGATCATGTTGGAGTCAAAATGGTTGATAACCTATCCAAGAGTGATGATGATAGTGATGTAGAGGGTTTTCTCTTAAGAAGTTTGAGCTTATCAAAACTCAATATTCCTAGAATCTCGTAGGAACTCAGAGTATAGGAACAACGACCATGATCAAAGTTATCGAAGAAGAAAAAGACCATGAATCACATACAAAAAAGATATACTCACGACAAACCACAATAGAAGACATCTAAAATGCTATGGATGGTATTTAAAAAGATCATGATTTATAGGACACAGGAATGAAAGATGTGTTAGAGCAAGAGCAAAAAGAACATGAAGAAGAATATGAAGAAAATGATAAATAATTGTAGAATCATAATGTGGATGAGGAAAAAAAAATCAAGAAGAGGATCAATATTCACGGGAGTGAGAAGAAGAAAAAGAAGAGGATGAAGGTGGAAAAGAATTGTAGATTATTAAACAAAAAAAGCAATAGAATTGACCAGATTTTGAAGAGATATGAGAGGAATATGTGAGATAGTTATCAATCACATAGAATGGTTTAGACCGTCAACTAAAAATGTAACTTTATCTGATATGGCTACTAAATCTGAACTCATGAAAGGAAATAAAATTGATGAGTATAAAAAGCAATAGGATAGGATGTCTATAGAGTTAAGATAACAAAAGAGAATCATAGAATCCTACCAAGAGAAAGGGATCAAGCTGTAGACTGAATGAATGCAACACAAAAATAGAATCTCATTTTTGGAAGATACGTGGAAGAAAGATATAAAGACCATCAAAATATTAGAAGCAGAGGTAAAGCACTTGGAATCAAAGAAAAAAATTTAGCAAATTTCTGACCAAGTACTAAGGAAATCAAAATGAGGAGATTACTAGAGTACTCATGGGAGAAGAAAACCAAACATTAGAAGGAAGTAAGATGGAGAAGGTCATAAGAGAATCAAAGTGAGGAGTTGCAGAGAACTATGAAAGGGGAATTAGAAAATTTGAAAGAACAAATGAAAGATGCAAAAGAGCTAGAAAAATAAGCTAATAGACATGCTACAAATATTATCAGAGGTTAAATAAATCTCAATGAAATTAAAGTTAAAAATAAAATGATGTTGTGGCAACAATAGAGGGATATGTTGATGATAGAGATAGAGTTATGGAAAGCTAAGTCCAACATTCAATCAAAAGAGATTATGATTGAAGATGAGGTAAAGGGAAGAACAATAGTGAAAGAAAGATGGTTATCTACCATCCATGAAAACATCATAGAAGAACAAAGAACATATGAGATCTAAGATGAGGAATCATATGTGTTTATATAGCATTTGCTCCAAGATAGAGAAGCAAGAATGAACTTTATTAGAAAAATTTATAATCGATATAAAGGTAAAACTCTACAATTTTCTTTGGAATAGGGTGTGAATCTAGCACACCAACATTGGGTAGTAGATGTACTAGGAGTTCCATTCTGCATGGTATTGGAAAGTATCCCACATTATCAAATTTCCATATTCAAAACAAGGCCAAGAAAGTTCTTAGAATATGGAGAGGGTATGGAGATTACAAAGGAATTGTTTGAAAAGGCTAATCTCTCCTAGAGAAATTGGTGGTTGGATAGAAATAAAGAATGTAGGATAATTTGGATTGAAGCTCCTAGCCACTTGAATATTAATCTAGCATATTGTCCAAATGCTAGAAAAAGAGAATGGCCAACGTTTTGGAAAATGCAAAAGGAAGGAATTATACCTTCAAAATGGTTAAAGTTTCCCAAAATAGTTGGATGAAAGAAGGGGAAATGGACATCTAAGTCATACATGCTTACAATTTGCAAGGAAGTTGTAGAGGACCTAAATGTGGTCAATGATCTAGCTTGTATATGATTGTTAAGATTCTAAAGCTCATCATACTCTATATAGAGACTTTTATAGATACACATCAGAATTCTAAACTATATAGATTTTAATTCTATGACAAATGCTTTACTTTATGACCTAATCAAAACACCCTTCAGGATCTGTCTCATGGCTTACAGTTTTAGAACCATATTAATGGGGATTCATTATGTATAGATGTTTGAAGAAGACTTTGATTATAGATTTTTTGAAAATGATAAAGAAAGTTTTGAAAGACTATGTTTAGTAATGAATTCTCAACTAAGAATGTATAAAGCATCATATATAGGTTACTTAAAAAAGGATGTAATAGATAGACTGGTAAGAACTCTAAAATGGAGAAACCTACTTTTTCAATTGGTTAACGATCTAAATATCAGTGAAAGAAAAAGCCATGATCTAGTGGCCTATGTCTACTAGAGAGATAAAAAACAGTGAGAAGACTTGCTCAAAGATTTTTTCAAGGATGAGAAAATTCAAGGAAGGGGAGAAATGTTAGGAAAAAGCTTTTTCCAAGGAAAAATGTAGAATCTTTGTAATTGTAGTAGATTAAGTTATCCCAAAATTTCTAAAAATGAGCAAGATTCTTCCTCATCATGAGTTGTAACATATGTATTCTTTTAGAATTTTAAGAGCTCTCAAGATGGCCTCTTTTTAGAGTATAATTTAGAAGGATCTATTTTAAGTGTGAACATGCACACATAAAACGTATGAAAAAATCAATTTTGAATACTTCTTTATAATCTTGCATTTTGATGATTATAGAGAACTAGAGAGCTCTTGCAATTGTCTTGCCTCGTCATTAAGCTTTCATGGTAATTTCAAGGGGATTTTGTAAGTGTTTTTCATGGATTTATCTTTTTCATCATTAGTTCTACGTATGTATTATGCACCCATGAGTCTATTCCCATCCCTTAAGCTCTAAGAATTGAACTATGAGTTGTTTTCTCAAGAGTGTATGAATCTATCAGAATCGTAATTCTCTCTTGAAGGGATGATAGTTACTCAAATGTCTTCCTTATTAGAAAAGCACGCTTTAGGCATATGAATCTTTGAAAAAGATCCCTTGTAGCACAAACTGTATTCAAAAGAGGAAATATATGGAGATTTTATAGAAATCTGTGATGTACTTATCTTTGAATGATAATTCTTGTAGTCCATTCACAAAAAAGGGGAAAGGGTCTTAGTATACTTGTTAGATTGATAGATTAAAGTGTTTGAGCTTCTTGATCCTTTATGCTATGATGGTTGGAGATGACAGTGCAACAAACGCCTTGATACTTGGAGTAAGAAATTTTGCTAAATGGCTCAGCACTCCTTCTCTTTCAACTCTAAGAAATTATCATTCATTCTTTTAATGCATTGTTCCTTCACCTATAATTCTAGATTTTCAACATGGACCTGACTCAATTCCCTTACCTTTTGGAATGAGGAACTCCACCTCTACCTCCTTTGACTCTCTATCGAAGGATGATGGTGTAGGAGGTGATTTAGGAGTTCATTCTAGATTTCACTCATCATGCTTATGCTTTGGATCGTTCTCTTGTGTTTTTTTGTGATTGATCGTTTGATATTGGAGGTTGAGATTTTCTTCGTTGTATGTATTTATGTTTTTCCATGGCTTTTCTATGAAGGACTACAACTAGAAGTTCTTTTGAGCACTTCCTATTGCTTCTTCTAATAGTTGAGGATCGTTTTGTGTTATTTTCTCCTCAACTTTCTTTCTTAATTATTTTCCTATGAGCCCAAAATCTTTTTTTTGAGCCTAAAATTTTGCTTCATATTGTGCTCCTACCTTTGATATATCTTTAAATGACCTTAGGATATGTGAGGCATGTGTATATATCCATTATTTTGACAATCGTGCTGCTCATGAATTCTTGAAGAATAACTTTTTGCTCTTTGCAATTGCAGATGAATTCTACTTTTTGGAGTATGATCATCTTTTTATAGATGTATTTGTGAGTAGAATATGTTAGAAGAAATTTTTTTATTTTTTCCTTCGTAAAGCATAGCTCTTCGATTTCTATATTGATTGGATGACTCATTTCATGCTCGCTAACTAGTTGCTCACTTAGATCTTCAATGTTTCTTTCTTTGGTTAGAAAAAGAAAACTGTGCAAAACAAATCTTTGAGAAGTTTAAGATAATTAAACAAAACGACATAAAAAGAAAATATTACAATAGAAGGATATATGTTCGAGTATCAAAATTCAAGGGACTCTAAAACCTAGATCTCTAAGTCTCTAGGAAAGAAATGACATTGAAATCACCCCATTGTTTGAAATAGCTTAGAGGATCCTTATACATTTGGGTGATTTCCCCCAGAATTCTTCGGACCTTAATACAAAGAAATTGATGCTTTCATACACTTACTTGAAGTAAGTGGGGATGCAAATGAAGTCGTGGATCAAACCCAAAGGTTGAGAAATTTTGTTGCAACCCTAAGGGATGAAGCCACCAAATAGTATGGTAACTTGTTACCTAAGGAAAGAGTAACATATCAAGCACTCAAGAATGCATTACCAAGTGAATGTACAAAGAGAAGCGACCCCTTATTGTTATAGGTGTATATATAAGCCACATGCAAAAACCTTCTAAAGAGGGAAAAAAGTTCTCGAATTTCCCTAAGTTTGTTCACACACATCACTCCCAAAATATATCAACAAATCCCCCCTAGGAGTGATGCGCTAAACAAGGAGTTGGCACTCATGTATAAGAAAGTGCGAAGCATTGTTGAAAGACATCAATCCATAAAAGAAATTAAGCCCAAAGTTTTGTAGAAAGTTTCAAACTTCTCCCTAGTAGAGCCTTTATGAAAAGGTACTATACAACATTATCATATGTGGGCACACATGCCAAACGAATCTCTCCAATAGAGAACCTCTCTCTCACATAGTGATAATACACCTAAATATACTTTCCGTGAGCATGGAATGCAAGGCTCCTTGCAAGTGACAAATCACTCTAACTATTATTGAAGATGGTGATGGCAGAGATTTACCAACACCCAAATCAACCAAAAGGTGTCTATAGTCCTTGTGATTACTATCTTATACTCATCCTTACAACTAGAAGTGACCATAGTAGGATGCTTCTTACTTAACCAAGATATGCATGAGCTACCAACAATGAAGCAAAAACCACTAGTGAACACATGAGTGTCATTCCTAGATCCACTAGATCACTAGATGGATTTCTTGAAGCAAGGCATCAACGAGAGCATGGATCATTACATGTGATAAATGGAAACATTATTAAGGAAACTAGGTGCAAATGTTTGTAACAATGAAACCTTGAAGATGTAACTCATTCTAGGATTGAGAGATTATCTTGTGCAACAATCTATAATCCTTCGCCAAGCTTATGACTTAATGGTATCCAAACAAGAGTGAAGAGTCTCAGAGGATATCCAATTCAATTACTAGAGAAGGAGGGAATCATTTTATGAACCTTTGGAGGGATTAAGAATCCAATTGAAAAGAATAAAGTTTATGAGATCCTACTTTAAACAGAATGGCTTTTGTGATCACAACCACAAGCACACTAGTAGAAGATATACTTGCACTGACTAAAGAAAGGGAGTTTCTTTGACTCAGGCAATAAAATCATCAGGTTTTATTTTAGAAGCTTATAATGTTAGCAAAGGAGAAACAACTCAATGTCTCGCAAATGTGTTTGGATCAAACATGTATTGAGATAAGTGCCATGACTATGATCACATCGCCATAGAGTGCCCTACAGTTTCAAGGTAAGTAAGAAAGAGGCCCCTACCTAGGTAATTTTGCACATATTGCAATACACCCAACCATATTGAGGACTAGTGCTATCATAACCTTGCATATGAAAGAGGGGCAGCACAACGTACAGCTACAAGGTAGTTGTCCTATATGGGATTTCCCACTCAAAGTGAGCGTCTAATCACTATGAGAGAGAAGCAAGATAGTCTTATAGAAGAGGTTCCCAAAGGCAAGTTGATGCCTATAGTAAAGAAGTAACATATGATAAAAAACCTACAACTACACCTATTCAACATTTGATATGCAGAGGGAATGCTAGGTAGACAAAATACATCCAATTGAAAAGAGGGCAACTAGGTACACCCCTCTTTGTAGTCATTGAAGTGGGAAAAGAAATAATGATGAAGATTGCTCACCAAAGAGAGCTCAAGGAAAAGAGCTTATTGAATCATCCAACTATGTGGAAGTAAAACAACAACCTATTATCAAGGTTCAAGAACCGAATAGTCTAAGGAAGGAGCAAACCGACCAACCTAGTTGATAGAGTTAGAGAGGATCCAGAGTTCTAAGAAACATCTAAATTTAGAGGTGATTATGAGAGCATAAGATTATACAAAGAAGGATATGGAAAAGAACGAAACATCATCAGTGAGTGATTTAATTGATAAGCAATTTGAGCTAGAAAAGGTAGGAGTAGGCAACAACCTAGAACTAAGAATATTAGCACAAGAGTTAGAAGAAAAATTGTTACCTCCAATGATGTGGAAATTTATGCCTAGAGTTGTGCCATTTCGAGAGAGATCGAACAAGAATGAACCTTGAGAAAAGGAGGGTAAAAATGAGTTCAATCCGATACAATAGTTAACAATAGTTAACAGACGCAGATATCACTTTAAACTTCGCAACATTGCAAAAACGTTCTCCCATGTGCAGAAAAGAATTCTATAAACAATACATGAAGAGACCATAGAAGTCATCAACAAAAAGGAGACTCAAAGAATGATGTAGATCATTACTACAGAGATAGATTAAAATGTTGTAACGCTAACTATGGAGATGAATGAATATGGAACCTCAAGTGCTCAATTTGATAGTAGAGCTAGAATAGACTTAATGATGAAATATATGATGAAAACCTTAGGGTTCACTCAAATGAAAGACACACCCATGCATCTATAGTTGCAAAAATATATCAAGGTTGCAGTTTTCATCACCACGGTGCATGACCTTATAGAAGACTATCACAATGCTTATCTCAATTAAGTTTGTTAGTGCAACAATTGGACAATTATTGCAGTTACATGCCCCCACTCTCTCTTTCTTGGCATCTTTCTCTTTGTATTCTCTAACTAGTTATTGTCTATAAAAATCACAATTGGAGTCCCTCAAGCCTTTCCATTCATGTTGTGGACCATAGAAAACCTTAGATGTAGTTCTATCTTACATGGGAACCTTTTGTAGTTTATGGTACTCCTAGATGATTGAGATAATGGAAATTCCATTCACGCACAATAGGGTAGACCTAAATGGACCTTGAATCTAGCATTTGTTGCCTTATTGGATCCTTTGATGGTAACCTAACATGCCAAATACACTCTTCATGGTTTGTACTACTTTTCTTCACTTGTGCCACAAAATGCATTGCAATATCCTTCTCATAAAGCCACTCGAAGGGAGTACATATCTAAATAGCTATTGCCTCATTGCATACGCACCATTTGATGGAGTAATGAGTAACACCATCAGTTGTTATTACAATAAACTCCAGCTTTGCTAGTTCTATTTCCCAAGTCTTTTTGTTGCTACATGATGTGAAGCACCCCAGTTCCACCATATTGCTGGGGGTTGCAACACCCAATTTCATATGGTAGAAGTGACCACTTTCAGAACTTTGGCGACGTTGAAACAAACATTTGGATATTCCCCTATATTTTCTATAGAGGGATATGCAAGATCTATAATTTTGCTCTCCCTTATTAGCAAGAGAAGAACATGCCCTCTCCATTCCTTCATACTACCATTCCAAGAGACTCATGCTTCTCTTATCTCTTATAACATGGGCCTCCACTACCAAACCATCTTGTAGTGAGCTAAAAAACTAGATGAGAGCCCCCCTTTCATCATCAAGGTAAAGAAGAAATAAACTATCCATTATGCTCTTGCTCCTAGCCATCATGTGATTGTGGAACTATTTATCTATGATTGTAAGATGATGCATGACTATATCTAAATATACAATGTTCACCCATAGAAAGTTCCAAAGATACGCATGGCCGTACTACATTCAATAAACGACATAGAACATACAATCCACTTATTCCCATTATTAAGATGCTTCATATACTAGTATATTAAAGGAAATGAATCAACATGAAATGAGTAATGTGAATTGGTAAATTCATAATGAACTATACTCACTATTTGTTGATGCAAATATCAGTAGAGGGAATCGATGGTCGAATTTTTACAATGATGAAAATGATGATAGATTCTTTCCAATAACAAAACAATTACTCCTTTTAATCTTTGTATCAACTTTAAGCTGGTCTTAGCACTACTAGTTATCTAGAATGCAAAAAATCAGAATTGAGAACTAAAGAATTAGCTTCCAATGCACGTCCTTTCAAAAATGCAAGTCCATGAGCAAGATGATTGATGATTTGATTCCCTCATAACAATTCCACAATTTGTTTTATTTTGGCCCACACACACAACACATATAGAACACCTGTCTCAATCAATGAGTACTCACCCAAAAATTGTAAACAACGTTTGCCAATATTACTGGTATGGATACCTTCACCATGTAGACAAGCACAACAAGGAGGAATCACACATGCATGCACATTTGCACACACAAGAATGCAAGCAAGCCTCATTCACAAGCAAGGAGATGTCAAGAAACTCGCATATATGCCAGAGACTAGACAAGAAGAAGCTCGTAAGTGAATGTCATTTCACTTTTTATCTCTTTTGGAAACAGACTTGTTGAAACTTATGTGAATCCTAATGGGAAATAGTGCTGAGCTCTCATTTGGTGTTCATTTCGAGCGAAAAAAACAAAATCGGGTGAGATCTTAGAGAGCTATGGAATTGCTTTACAAGTTGAAAGACTATTTTTCTTACACAAATATGATGAACACTACATAAGCACACTTTTGTACATAACTCATTTCCATATAGAATGGGAAACTTTGAAGGTGATTTTGGGAAAATTGGTAGCTTGCTCAAAGTTTTATCCTCATAAATGTTTCCAAGTTACTTGTTTGGTTAAGAGAAAAAATCCAATTTTCTTCTCTATCTTGAGGGATTACAAATCAACTAGTGAGTTTTCACCTACTATATGTACCTAAGATCTTGAGTTGTGGGATGGTGTTGAAGTGGAAAACAACATGCACCAGTGGTGATTAATGAGTGATAAATGAGATGGTTGAAAATTGAGCATGTTGGAAGTAGAGATATCAAGAAGTGGAGAATGCTCAGAAGAAATGGTGACAGCTCAAAGTGCAGGTATCAATCTTGGGAAGACAAAGGCATCTGCTAGGCCGTGGCTCATGTCCTTAGAAGCAATGGTGATTAAGGCTCTAAGTAGTCTGTGCACTAGGTACCAATGCATCACTAGGGAACCATGAGAGGTTAGGGAGTGACTAGACAGTGTTCCTACAAAAGGTTAGCGTCAGAGTCGATCATTTTGAAGACGAGGCATTAGGGCAATTTTCTCGCGTTCTCTTCTACTTACTAGGAATTTCCAATGATCTTTCCTCCCTTGATGTCTTCGGCTGCAATATTCATATAGCATGAGGGCCTCTCGGGTCAGGGAAAATTTATTTATCTATCAAACCGCATGCATGTTAGGCTTAACCAACTATACTTCTCTATTATGCTCTATGTCAAAAAGGATTCTTGCGGACTTGTTAGCATCACTGACTGGTTCAACTCAATTTTGTAACGCATTTGGCAATAATACAATACCATAGGGCTTCCTACTTGAAGCAAGTTCTTTGTAACATTTTTGATGGTAGAACTTGTACATATGAAGCATACAACCGTGATAAGTCTCTTTCCATTCGGCAATGAGCTGATTACCCCTTTGACCGAGTACGAAAGAATGAGCGAAACAGTATCGGATCTCTATAATAGGAGTCCATTGTACAATTAGCAAAGGTCCCTAGCTCGCAGGATATCCTACGATGCATATGGAGTAATGAGAATGATTTTTCATGATGGCCACATGTAGAGCACTCTAATTAATATATTTAGTTGAAGAGGATATTAAATATGGCAGGTGAGTTGCATAGACAACGTTCAACTTGAGTGTCCTTTTGATGGGATTTTAGATAGAGAGTGAATATTCTTCACATTTGGGCGTCAAGAGCCAATCAAGATGCATTTTTGGAAGACTTCATGTGGGAGTTTTTAGAGGGATTCTCACTGCTTGAATTGACTAGCCTTTACCATCTTCATTGTGAATGGTTGCCAATGAGGAGGATTGCACAGGAGAGAAGATAGAGAAAGAAGTATTTAAGTCCCTCAAAGATATCAAGGAGATCCCTAAGGAGCTCAATCACGTATGAATGATGTTAGAGAGAATCGAGAGGTGTGGGCCAGCAACCTAAAGGCTACCAGCAGTATGCCTACAATGTTCGGTGTGTGAACAGGTGAGAGCAAGCATTCTGGCTTCTTCCTCTCCTTTATTATAGCATTCAAAAATTTTGAAGGTCTCATATACTTGGATTCGGCACTAAGAGATACATTTTCGGGATACTTTGAGTTGGATCCATGCTCATCAATCGCCATAAACTTGTGTGGAGCACTTAGAGAACCTTTTGTCTTCCTATTGGATCTTGTTTTTTTATCTTTATTGCTTCATATGCCTGATTTTTTCTTGAACAAAAGTATTGACCTTCTTTGTTGTAAATTGTCGTCTATATCCGACCATTCTCAGATGGCGTGCTGACTTCGTCTTGGAAAATGTAATGATTGGGGGTGGAATTCAATGCAATGTGATTCAAAACTCTATTGAGAGTGGGAGTAGAGCATTTACTAGATCAATATCAAGTGGAGGGAGGCATGATACAAGGAAGAAACTATTCCACATCAAAGGTACATTGCTGTAACTCAAAACGTTCCACATCAAAGGTACATTGCTGTTTTATATGCCATCAGTCTGACAACGTTTTTGACAGCCACCTTTTGCCACTGACAAAAGTCCAAACTCTGTTCTTTTCAGATAACAACCCTTCAGAGAAAGCTTGTCACTAGGCCATGTCCATCACCAATATTCTTGAACAAAGTCAACGCCCAAAATCTCCTCCATCAGCTCGTTTTTGTCCAGAGAAGCCATTCGCCAGTACAGACAAGTTTTATAAACAAACGCTGAGCGATAAGGCCACCCCCATGCGCCTTTGCCTACGCAAGGCTCGCCCAGCAGAGCATGTTGACGGAGTCGCCAGGCCCAATATGCGTCTGTGCTTCATTTCTTCGTGGAGGGATTCCGAGACCCTCTCGAGTCTCCGATTAAACAATGGCGTGGAGTCCTCCTTAGCAAGGAAGGTTAACACGGGCTGATCTGCCTGCGGAGAAGCGCTTTCTCACAACGTCTGCAATACAGCTCAGCTGCTGTTTCGATCAATAAGAAGAGAGCATACGTGACGTGAACCAGAGAAAACTGAACCTATTGGCTTTGAATCTTTATTGCCGTGGTGATTGTCGCCCACAATTCATGCGGGGGGAAAAATTCCTTTGCAA
The DNA here is from genome assembly GCA_020310875.1 of Ceratopteris richardii. Taxonomy (NCBI): domain Eukaryota; kingdom Viridiplantae; phylum Streptophyta; class Polypodiopsida; order Polypodiales; family Pteridaceae; genus Ceratopteris; species Ceratopteris richardii. The sequence goes on from CM035434.1 coordinate 57,291,611, forward strand.
CTACATGAAGCGAGTGGGCAATGAAGTCTTGGATTGATCAAGAGGACGTACATCTCTGTGCAAGTGATGCATCCCTCTCAATATTGTTTCTCCTTTCTGCCCTTCTTGTGTCCGCCGCGACATATTCTTACAACGATGCAAAAGAAAGAAGTTGATGAGTAAGATATCTTGGCGTCATAATACATGAAACAATAATCAAAGAACAACCTTGACTCATATGCCACAATGTTATGGAGCCAACTATGGTATATTGGTGAAAATAATAGACCACGAGTTGTCCTCGTTAAAAGTTTGTTTGTGAACACATTGTTCGCCATCTTGTAGGAAAGGATTTGGCTTCGTCACTTAGAACATGTCAAGAATCTGAATTTTCTTATATAGGTAGTTGCCTCATTGGATTATTAGCTAGAGCTTAATGCAAACAAGTCTTTCCTAAAAAATAGACCCCTCGCAAACGATATTCCATAACCAAACCCACTTATCCAAATGCATTCTATCACATGATAAAATTTGGATCAATTCTTATGTGCACCTTGCAATATGAAAAATCCATCAATTCTTATGTGCACCTTGCAATAGGAAAGATCAGAAAAGAAAATTGCAGTTATAATTTACATAACAACACACGGCCGGCTAATACAAATCAAGTATAAATAGACTACTATGATGGAAAATGGAATGAGTATTTTCTAGGAAGAAATATTTTATCATCAACCCAACGTGTGGTGGGTCGACCTTCGAAGTAGAATAACAAGAATCAACGAAACAACCCACCCCAATTGAACCAAGGATACTATGGATTGAATTCGCAGTAATGGAACTTTAGCCCAAAAGTGGATAGGAAAGGGAAAAACTTATATTTAGTAGTAGGATATATATATACCCCCCAATTTCCTATATGCATGAGAGTACAATAGACAGAAACAAGAATCGAAGATGAGACTACCAAAGGTCAATATGGTGTGATTAACAAATCTTATACCCACCATCGTAGTGACATCAATTTGAAGGAAGCAATATACTTTCTAGACTAGCTCAGCACCACCCATTATGCAAGATGTTCATGTTATTTATCAACAAGCCATATGTTGATTATCTATCAAATCTTCGAAGATTAGACCTCTTTATAGTTTCATTCAAAGGCAGTAAGCAGATGTGATGGATACTTATCTCAATAATCTCCCTGTACTAAACTATGGAGATCCCTACTAACAAAAATATGACAACTCATATTTTTGTGAAATATTATCAACATGATCGAATCCACCACTATAAAATCAAAGTAAGAACAATAAGAAGTTATGCGATGACAATAGAAATATGTAAATCATGATAAACTCATGGGTCATTAAATCTCTACAGTAAAATTTATCATGATAAAATTATGGTGATCATGATAAAGTCTATGGCAATCAAAGTTCATGATAATGATCAGACCTAACACGGTTAGACTACAACTCTCCATGATGAAAACTCAAAGTCTAAAGCCACCTCCATTAGTATCGAAAGCTCCATGATGAACGCTTAGATGATCGGCAATCAAAACCTCGTCTTTTTTTTATATATATAAAGGAAGTTCGGCAATAGCCTACTCTCCCGGACTTGAATTAAATAAAGAAAAGTACACGAGAAGGGGACTAGTGCCCACGGGACCCCCCAAATCCCACAAAGCAGGGGAAGCTTTTATAGAGCTTAGATGGCATCAAGGTTGGGCTCACACATTCAATCAAAACAACAAAAATGGTAAAAAAAAAAACAATCATATCTCCTTCATTACTTGTCCAAATTGAGAATATGATGTTTTTTTTTCAGGCTAATAAGAAGATATATAATTTATACCATTCAAAAGTAGAAACAAATAATCTCTCTAGCAAGAAGATATATAATGTATACCGTTCAAAGTAGAAACAAGAAGACATGCATTACAATGCTCCCTAGTATGCATAAAAACATTACACATACAAATTTTGAAAAGTTTGCCAATAGTATGGTAGTAAAGATAATGTAAAGAACAAAAACCCAAGTGCTCTACATGCACTTTAACCATTAGTGTGCTTGCAAGCACAAAATCAATACCAAAAGACCAGAGGTATTACATGTCCTTTACACAATCCACATGCTTGGGGCGTGGATATCAAATATTACAAATAATCTCTACAAGCTCTTACTTTCTCCTCGTAGTACCTATAGTAAGATCATGCTACCACCCTACTTTACATTTTAAGAAACAATGTAGAGGCTCATAAAGATATTATATACAAGCATTCATGCATGTATGCAAGCTAATTACTTATTCTAGATGAAAACTAATGCATTAAAAGAAATTATAATCCAGTTACTCACACAAAAATGTATACATGAAATGAGCAAATGCACTTGCAGAGGTGGTTTAGAGGTTGGAAATGGTCGTCAACCACCCTTCAAGCATTCCTATGTTTGATTAGATTACCCTCCTACCTCCAATGGGCTCATAGGAAGCTCCTAATGCACAAATAGCAATATGAAGGCTATGAAAAGTATTCTTGTACTGATGAAATTATTACTTGAAGGTATGCCTTAAAGAGAGTTCTTGAGGTGCCTTTTGAATCCCCCAATTTGGATGCCAAATGAGGAAGATATGCTAATTTTAGCGGAATGGTATGTCGCAGAAAAGATCTCGGAAAGAGGGAAGATAAAGAAGACAAGATCCAATAGGAAGACAAAAGGTTCTTTGAGTGCTCCACACAAATTTATAGGGATTGATGAGCATGCTTCCAGCTGAAAGTATCCCACAAATGTATCTCTTAGTGCCGAATCCAAGTATATGAGACCTTCAAAATTTTTGAATGCTATAATGAAGGAGAGGAAGAAGCTAGAATGCTCGCTCTCACCTCTTCACACACCCAACGTTGTAGGCATGCTGCTGGTAGCCTTTAAGTTGCTGGCGCACACCTCTCGATTCTCTCTAACATCATTCATACGTGATTGAGCTCCTTGGGGATCACCTTGAGATCTTTGAGGGACTTAAATGCTCCTTTCTATATCTTCTCTCTTGTGCAACCCTCCTCATTGACAACCATTCACAATGAAGATTATAAAGGCTAGTCGGTTCAAGCAGTGAGAATCTCTAAAAAACTCCCACATGAAGACTTAAAAAAATGCATCTTGATTTAATCTTGATACCAAAATGCGAAGAATATTCACTTTCTATCTAAAATCCCATCAAAAGGACACTCAAGTTGAAGGTTGTGTATGCCACTCAGCTGCCATATTTTATATCCTCTTGCACTAAATACATTAATCCTCTAGAATGCTCTAGTGTGTACATGTGGCCGTCATGCAAAATCATTCTCATTACTCCTTAAGCACCGTAGGATATCCTCCAAGCTAGGGACCTCTTCTAATTGTACAGTGGAATTCTATTATAGAGAGCCGATACTGTTTCGCTCGTTCTTTCGTACTCGACCAGAGGGGCAATGAGTTCAATGCCGAATGGAAAGAGACCAAAAGAGGACTTTACACGGTTGTATGCTTCATATGTACAAGTTCTACCGTCAACAATCTTACAAAGTAATTGCTCCAAGTAACAAGCCAATTAAAGAGATACAAGAAGAAGTGAACTAAATGTATGACATTGTATTATCGCCAAATGTGTTACAAATCTGATCTGAACCAGTAGGTGATGCTAACAAGTCCGCAAGAATCCTTCTTGACACAGAGCATAATAAAGAAGTATAGTTGGTTAAGCCTAACATGCATGTGATTTGATAGACAAATAAAGTTTCCCCGACCCGACCCGAGAGGCCCTCATGCTACATGAATATTGCAGCCAAAGACATCAAGGGATGAAAGATCACTGGAAATTCCTAGTAAGTAGAAGAAAATATCAGAACACTACCCTGATGCCTCGTCTTCAGAACGATCACCTCTAACACTAACCTTTTGTAGGATCACTATCTGGACAATCCTTGACCCTTCGTAGTTCCCTAGTGATGCACTGGTACTTGGTGAACAAACTACTTACAGCCTTAATCACCATTGCCACTAAGGACATGAGTCGCAGTCTAGTAGCTGCCTTCGTCTTCCCAACATTGATGCCCGCACTTTCAGTTCTCACCATTTCTTCTGAGCATTCTCCACTTCTTGAGATCTCTACTTCCAACATGCTCAACTTTTGACCTTCTCAGTTAGCACTCATTAATCACCACTGAGGCATGGTTCTTTCCACTTCAACACCATCCCATAACTCAAGATCTTAGGTACATGTAGTAGGTGGAAACTCACTAGTTGATTTGTAATCCCTCAAGATAGAGAAGAAAATCGGATTTTTTTCTCTCAATCAAACAACTAACTTGGAAACGTTTATGAGGATGAAACTTTGAGCAACCTACCAATTTTCCCAAAATCACCTTCAAAGTTGCCCATTCTGTATGGAAATCAGTTATGTACAAATGTCTGCATATGTAGTGTTCATCATATTTGTGTAAGACAAATAGTCTTTCAACTTGTAAAGCGATTCCATAGCTCTCTAAGATCTCATCAGATTTTGTTTTTTTCACTCGAAGTGCAAACCAAATGAGAGCTTAGCACTATTTCCCATTAGGATAGACATAAGTTTTAGCAAGTCTATTTCCAAAAAGAGAGATAAGAAGTGAAATCACATTCACTTAGCAGCTTCTTCTTGTCTACTCTCTGGCATATATGTGAGTTTCTTGACATCTCCTTGCTGGTGAATGAGGCTTACTTGCATGCTTCTGTGTGCAAATGTGCATGCATGTGTGATTCCTCCTGGTTGTGCTTGTCTTAGTGGTGAAGGTATCCATACCAATGATATTGTCAATCATTGTTTACAATTTCTGGGTTAGTACTCATTGATTGAGATATGTGTTGTACATGTGTTGTGTGTGTGGGCCAAAAAAAGAAAAAAATGTGGAATTGTTATGAGGGAATCAAATCATCAATCATCTTGCTCATGGACTTGCATTTTTGAAAAATTGTGCATTGGAAGCTAATTCTTTAGTTCTCAATTCGGATTTTTACATTCTAGATAACTAATAGTGTTAAGACAAACTTAAAGTTGATACAAAGATTAGATGGAGTACTTGTTTTATGATTTGAAAGAATCTATAGTCATTTTTCATCATTGCAAAAATCCCACCATCATTTTCCTCTACATAATTTTTTTTATCATTTGCATCAAGAAATAGTGAGTATAGTTCATTATCAATTTACCAATGCACATTACTCATTTCATGTTGATTCATTTCCTTTTCTATGCTGTTGTATGAAGCATTTTATAAGTGTGTTGTATGTACTACGTCATTTATTCAATGGAGTAGGAGCATGAGTACCTTTGGAAATTTGTATGGATGAAAATTGTTACATTTGGATATAGTCATGCATCATCTTACAATAATAGATAAATAGTTCCACAATCACACGATGGCTAGGAGCAAGAGCATAAGGGATAATTTATTTTCTTTTTTACTTTGATGATGAAAAGGGGGTTCTCATCTAGTTTTTTAGCTGACTACCAGATGATGTAGTAGTCTAGGCCGATGTTATAGGAGACAAGAGAAGCATGAGTCTCGTTGAATGGTACTATCAAGGAATGCAGAGGGCATGTTCTTCTCTTGCTAATAAGCGAGAGAAACATTATAGGTCTTGCATATCCCTATATAGAAAATATAGGGGAATAACCAAATTATGGTTTGAACCTCGCCAAAGTTTTGAAAGTTTCCACTACTACCATGTGAAATTGGGTGTTGCAACACCTATCATTATGTTGAAACTAGGGTGCTTCAGATCATGTAGCAACAAAAAGACTTGGGAAATAGAACTAGAAAAGCTAGAGTTTATTGTAATAACAAATCATAGGTGGTATTCATTACTCCATCAAATGGTGCATATGCAAGGAGGCAATAGCTATTTAGATATGTACATTTCATGGCACAAGTGAAGAAAAGTAGTACAAACCATGAAGAGTGTATGTGGCATGTTAGGTTACCATGAAAGGATCCAATAAGGTAGCAAAAAGGCTACATTCAAGGTCCATCTAGGTCTACCCTATTGTGCGTGAATAGAATTTCCACTATCTCAATCATTTGGGAGTATTATAAACTACAAAAGGTGCCCATGTAAAATAGAACTATCTCCAAGGTTTTCTATGATGCACAGCATTAATGGAAAGGCTTGAGGGACTCCAATTGGGATTTTTATAGACAATAATTGGTTCGAGAATACAATAAGAGAGATGCCAAGAAAGAGAGAATGGGGGCATGTAATTGCAATCATTGTCCAATCGTTGCACTAACAAACTTAATTGAGATAAGCATTGTGGTAGTCTTCTATAAGGTCATGTGCGTTGATGACGAAAAATGCAACCTTGATATACTTCTGCAACTATAGATGCATGGGTGTGTCTTTCATTTGATTGAACCCTAAGATTTTCATCATTCAGTTTATTGTAGCTACACTATCAAATTGAGCACTTGTGATTCTTTGAATCTCCTTTCTGTTTATGAATTCTATGGCTTCTTCATGTACTTTTTATAGAATTGTTTTCAACACATGGGAGAACGTTGTAGCAATGTTTCCAAGTTTAAAGTGATATTTGTTTCTGTTAACACTTGTATCAGATTAAACTCACTTTCACTCTCCTTCTTTTCTCAAGGTTCATACTTTTTCAATCTCTCTCAAACTCGCACAACTCTTAGCACAAATTTCCACATCATTGGAGGTAAAAATTTCTCTTCTAACTCGTGCTAATATTCTTAGTTCTAGGTTGTTGCCTACTCCTACCTTTTCTAACTCAAATTTCTTATCAGTCAAATCACTCACTATTGATGTTTCATTCTTTTCCATATCCTTCTTTGTATAATCTTATGCTCTCATAATCACCTCTAAAATTAAATCTTCCTTAGTACTCTGGAGCCTCTCGGCCTCTATCAACTAGGTTGGTGGGCTTGCTCCTTCCTTAATATTAGGATCTTGAACCTTGATAATAGGTTGTTGTTTTACTTACACATAGTTGGATGATTCAATAAGCTCGTTTCCTTAATCTCTCTTTGGTGAGAAATCTTCATCATAATTTCCTTTCCCACTTCAATAACTACAAAGAGGAGTTTACCCAGTTGTCCTCTTTTCAATTGGATGGAATTTTTCTACCCAGCCATTCCCTCTGCATATCAAACATTGAATAGGTGTAGTTGTAGGTTTTCCATCATATGTTACTTCTCTAGTATAGGCATCCACTTTCCCTTGGGAACCTCTTCTATAGGACTATTTTCCTTCTCTATTGTAGTGATTGGATGTTCACTTTCAGTGGGAAATCCCATATGGGACAATTACCTTGTATCTGTGGGTTCTGTTGCCCCTCTTTCATATGCAAGATTTTGATAGCACTAGTCCTCAATATGGTTGGGTGTCTTGCAATATGTGCAAAATCACCTAGGTAGGGGCCTCTTTGTTACTTACCTTGAAATAGTGGAGCACTCTATGGTGATGTGATCATAGTCATGGAAGTTATCCCAGTACATGTTTGATCCTTACACATTTGCGAGATGTTGAGTTGTTTCTCCTTTACTAACATTATATGATTCTAGAAAAAAGCCTGAAGATTTTATTGCTTGAGCCAAAGAAACTCCGTTTCTTTAGTCAGTGCAAGTTTAACTTCTACTATTGTGCTTGTGATCGTGATCACAAAAGCCAGTCTATTTATAGTAAGATCTCATAAACTTTATTCTTTTCAATTGGTTACTTAATCCCTCCAAAGGTCCATAGAATAATTCCCTCCTCTAGTGATTGAATTGGATATCCTGTGAGACTCTTCACTCTTGTTTGAATACCATTAAGTCATAAGCTTGCCTAAGGATTATTGAGTGTTGTGCAAGAGAATCTCTCAATCCTAGAATGAGTCACATCTTAAAGGTTTCATTGGTACAAACATTTGCATCTAGTTTTCTAGATATTTTTTCCATTTATTGAATGTAATGATCCATGCTCTTGTTAGCTTTAACAAGGACTATTGATTTTGTGTGGCTCAGACACCTTTTGGTTGATTTGGGTGTTGTTAAATCCTCTAGCACCACCATCTTCACTAATAGTTAGAGTGATTCGGCACTTATTTGCAACCCTATGTTCCTTGCTCATGCAAAGTATATTCAGGTGTATTATCACTATGCCAAAGAGAGATTCTCTATTAGAGAGATCTGTTTGACATATGTACCCACACAAGGTAACATATGCATCTTCACAAAATGGAGTTTGAGCTCATAGAAAACTATTTAAGAAAGAAAGTTGAGGAGAAAAGAGCACAAAGTGATCCTCGACTATTAGAAGAAGCAATAGGAAGTGCTCAAAAGAACTTCTAGTTTTAGGCCTTCATAGAAAATCCATGGAAAAATATAAATATACAAGGAAGAAAGTCTCAACCTCCAATATCAAATTCATCAATCGAAGAAAACACAAGAGAAGGATCCAAAGCATAAGCATGATGAGTGAAATTTATCATGAACTCCTAAATCACCTCCTACACAATCATCCTTTGATAGAGAGCCAAACGAGGTAGAGGTGAGTTCCTTATTCCAAAAGGTAAGGGAATTAAGTCAAGTCCATGTGAAAATCTAGAATTATAGATGAAGGAACAATGCATTAAAAGCCTGAATGACAATTTCTTAGAGTTGGAAAGTGAAGTAGTGATGAGCCATTTAGCAAAATTTCTTACTCCAAGTACCAAGGCGTTTGTTGCACTTTGGATTTGTCATCTCCAACCATCATAGCATAAAGGATAAACAAGCTCAAACATTTTAATTTGTCAATCTGACAAGTATACTAAGACCCTATCCCCTTTTTTGTGAATGGACTACCAGTATTATCATTCAAAGGTAAGCACATCACAGTCTCTAGTTCTCACTAATCATCAAAATGCAAGATTATAAAGAAAGTATTCAAAATTGATTTTTTCATACCTTTTATGTGTGCATGTTCACACTTAAAATAGGTCCTTCTAAGTTATACTCTAAAAATATGCCATCTTGAGAGCTCTTAAAATTCTAAAAAAGTAAATATGTTACAACTCATGATGAGGAAGAATCTTGCTTATTTTTAGAGATTTTGGGATAACTTAATCTACTACAATTACAAAGATTCTATATCTTTCCTTGCAAAAGGTTTATCTCATCTTCAATCATAATCTCTTTTGATTCGATGTTGGACGTAGCTTTCCATAACTCTATCTCTATCATCAACATAGCCCTCTAATGTTGTGACAAGATCATTTATTTTCTTACCTTTTCATTGAGATTATTTTAACCTCTCATAACATTTGTAGCATGTCTATTAGCTTATTTTTCTAGCTCTTTTGCATCTTTGATTTGTTCTTTCAATTTTTCTAATTCTTGTTTCATAGTTTTCAACTCCTCACTTTGATCCTCTTATGACCTCTCCTCCATCTTACTTCCTTCTAATATTTGGTCTTCTTCTCCCATGAGTACTCTAATAATCTCCTCCTTTGATTTTCTTACTACTTGGTGAGAAATTTGTTAAATTTTATTCTTTGATTCCAAGTGCTTTACCTATGCTTCTAATATTTTGATGGTCTCTATATGTTCCTTGCACGTATCTTCCATAAATGAGATTCTATTTTTGTGTTTCATTCATTCAATCTCCAACTTGATCCCTTTCTCTTGATAGGATTCTATGATTCTCTTTTGTTCCCTTAACTCTATAGACATCCTATCCTATTCCTTTTTATACTCATCAATTTTATTTCCTTTCATGAGTTCAGATTTAGTATCCATATCAGATAAAATTACATTTTTACTTGATGGTCTAAACTATTCCTTTTGATTGATAACTATCTCACATATTCCTTTCATATCTCTTTGAAATCTAGTCAATTCTATTGCTTTTTTTTGTTTAATAATCTCCAGTTCTTTTCCACCTTCATCCTCCTCTTTTTCTTCTTCTCACTCCTGTGAATATTGATCCTCTTTTTTATTTTCTTCCTCTTCCTCATTATCATTCTACAATTATTTATCATTTTCTTCATATTCTTCTTCATGTTCTTTTTTCTCTTGCTCTAACACATCTTTCATTTTCGTGTGCTATAAATCATGATCTTTTTAAACCATCCATAGCATTCTGGATGTCCTCTCTTGTGGTTTGTTGTGAGTCTTTCTTTTTTGTATGTGCTTCATGTTCCTTTTCTTCTTCTACGATTTTGATCATGTTCTTTGTTCCTATACTCTTTCCTTCTAGATTCTAGGAATAATGGGTTTTGATAAGTTCAAACTTCTTAAGAGAAAATCCTCTACATCACTATCATCATCATTCTTGGATAGATTATCAACCACTATGACTCCAACATGATCTTCTATTTCTTTGTCCTCATTGCTCTGCTCTATCTTTTGAATCAATATAGATCCTCCTTCTAATTGCTCATGAGGTACAACATATCCTACTTTTTCCTTCTTTTCCTCTTTTTCCTTCTGCTTTGAGCTACACATTTTATGGGATGGGATTATTGTGTGTGACATGTCTCAACCTATAAGAAGACGAGAGGTGTGAGTGCAAGGCATACTTATGTGGACGATGGATGATTGGCTTGGTTATGGTGAATGTTTAGGTTTGTCAATTTCAGGCAGTGCTTTGCCACGTTTTGTATTTGATTCTTATATGGTAGTGCTTTGCCACATTTTGTATTTGCCTCCTATATAGCAATCTTTTGCCACACTCTTGTACATGCTTCATTTATGAAATATATAACTTTTTCTGTACATGGTTCATGTTCATGGTTTATTCCGATCATCTCTTTTGTGTCGATAGTATTTTGCTTTATGAAATCATATTTCAGTTGCCATTAGAGTACACCTCACATGTACTCGGTTTTTTTTTGCGAAGAGTGTATTGTCTTTTGTTAAACATTATCATGGTAATCTTGCTCTAGCAAAAGACAACACACTCTGACCAAAAAAAAAATTTGCAGATATGGTCGTCGGTATAAGCGATAGTACTCCTAGGATGGTCGCCGATATGTGTGATGGTATGCCTAGCACTCTTCGGTATGGTCATTGGTATAAGCATCGGTATGAGCGTCGAAAACATGGATGCTCATACTGATGATTATACTGGTGCGTATACCATCATTTTGGTTCGGACGCCTATACGGACACTTACGTCGGTGTCGAGGTAAAAAGGAACTCATTCAATTTCCTCGGTAAAAGCCACGGTATACACCCAATATGTTGTAGTGTTGGATAATGAAGACATAGAGGAAGTGGTGGAAGTTGAATCAGATGTGGAGGAACTGCATAAAAAATGAGTTAATTGAATAGGATCTCAAGGATTAAATCAAGATCGTGGGCAAGCAAATGTTTATAGTTAAAAAAGGAAATTTCAAATATACTACGTTGTGCCAAGAGTCTTAAAAGGTCCGAGGGTCACATCTAGTGTATAAAAGAAGGAAGGAAATTGGTTTATGACAGTATTGGTACCTTTGATTTTGTTGAATCTAATATGCTCTTTATTTTAAATAGATAAGCATCAGGTAGATAATCCTCTATATTCTAGGGTTTTTTCCTATCATTATTCCATATAAATGATATACTCTCATGTCAGTCTTTCCTTATCTAGCTTGTAACTCAAAATAAAATTCCATCAATACTTAAAACCATCTTATTATTCTTCTAGTTGGACAAGTTCTAAACTTTTTTACGGCATACACCATACCTAAACCCTGTGTTTTAGTTGTGTTTTAGTTTCTTATACCCTAGTTCAATTTTCTACTTGCATAAGCTATAGAAAATTCTACTTTACTTCCTTCTATAGGTTGTGAAAATACACATACTCAAGCAAAGTTGGAAGAATCCACATGTACATGGAATAATAAGTAGCATCTAGTTTTTGTAGTATTAGTATAGTTACTAAACAAGTCTTTAGGGTTTCAAAAGCTTTATCACATTCATGAGTCCATTCAAACTTAGTCATTAATCCACATAGATGCTTTGCGATATTAGTAAACTTGTATACAAACTTCCTATAATATCCACAATGTCCAGTGAATGTTTGAAATTTTCTCACATCGGTTGGCTTCGGTAAAATCACTATGGCAAAATCACTTGATTGTATCCCAAAAAGTCATCCAAAAGATTATAGAACTCCTTCCAAGCCACTCTTTCTATCAGATCATCTATTATTTTGAATGGATAGCTATCTCTAATAGTTGCAACATTAACATTCTTTCGATTTAAAAAAACCCTAAGTCAACAATTCAAGATATCCATTATGTACTCAATTTCGTAAATGAAATCAGTAGCCAACAGGTTATCTATCTCTTCCTTAATCTTTGTAGAGTATTTATCATTGTATGTATAATGCCTTTTCTTAATTGGTTTAGCATCTTGTTCTATATCTATCTGATGCACACAAATAATAGGATCTATTCGTTTGAGATCCTTGTAATTGTAGGCATGTACATCTCTATTTCCGTTAACTAATTATTTTAAGGATTCTTCTTCCTTAGCTACCATATCAACTACTACTTCTATATTTTTCTCTTCTATAGTCTCTTGGGTAAACACTATTTTTTTTGTTTCTCCTTGATTGTCATAGGATTCTCCTCTTTGTTTTCCTTTATGGTTTCAATTTCAACATAAATATTTCCTCAATTTCATACTTTTTAAAGTTAAGTGGAACATAAGATTTCCCTCCTTTCTCATGATTTACCTCACTTTCATGTGATAATTCCTTCTCAAAATCTATTGGATTCTCCTCTTCTTTATGTTCTATTTTAATATACTTCCTTAAGATTTTATTCTTCACTGCATGAGTTGTTCCCACATTTTCTAGATAATAAGTTTCTCCCATTATTTGCGATCTTTGTGTTTTTTTTATTTGGATGCATTCTCAATCATTCTTAAGGCTATGTGAAAGATATCATACCCTTCTTCATTTTGAAATTTTATCCCACATTTTCTTCACTAGCTACATCCAATGTGGAAAAGATGTGAGTCCATCCACATGGTTTCAAATCTTCATCATTAAATTCTTGAGGCACATACCTTTCGTTCTCTAGAACTCTATCATTTTTTCAATCTTTTCTCAAAAGAAATCTATTTGGGAGTTTTTTTTCTTGTTGGACGATATGCCCGATTTGTGCTTGATTCTTACTTTGTTCAGTCATCACTTCCACAGATTCATCTATAGAATCTTGTTCATTGTGCACATTATTCCATTCTCTTGGAGACATATCATGATAAGCCCCTCTTCTTAGATTGAATCTAGGTACATTTCCTTAGTTCTATAGGTGAAATTAATCTTTATTATATACTTTGGTTTCTTCACACATTGACTTTTCTCTTACTTTCTCAAATGTTGTTTCACATGAGGATTCTGTAAAATCATTTTTTTAAGTGATTTGACAAGACCTTTTACATTCCTATTCATTCTCACTGCTATTTTGAATGGTATTTCTTATTGTGTATTTGATCCACTTGTTGGTTCCTTATTCCCTTTTGTTTCTTCATATAGAATATTACCATCCCTGTAATATTCTAACGTGTTCTCCATCACTTCCTTCCAAACCTTCTCATGCGAATTCTCTAGATTGTTGGGTTTAATATCTAAAGAATCGTTTTCTAGCAATTTTTCTATCATCTAAATGTTGTCTCTACACATGTGCATTCTTTTTGCTTCCTCTTCTGGCATTGGATATACTTGATCTTACTCTTCTGGTATAGATCCTTTTATTCTAGCCTTATATGCTTTGATCAAAGTGTCTAGGTGTTTTAAAAGTTCCTTTGCTCATATAAACTCATCCTTTTCTCTTGTGATCATCAACATCTCCTCTTGATTTCTTCTGAATACTTTCTTGTATGCTTTTTTCCAACTCCTCTACTTTCTTTTCCCAACTTGATTTTTGTTTTGCTCTTCTTCCTTTCCATGATAAATTTTTTTGTGCTTCTTTTCGACATCTCAAGTGTATCTCCCTCTTCTCCATCAATATTCCCCTTTTGATTTTTGTATTCAGCTCTAATTACCACTTGTATAGGTGTTATTTTATCTTCATCACTACAAAAAGTTCATAAAAGATTTTTAGTTTTCATAGGTGCTTGATTCTTTGCATTTTGCCTATTTGGGTCTTTTGGACAATTTCTAACTAGATGTTCTCTCCCACTGTCCTTGCATATGCACCATCTAATCTAAAAGTAGGAGCTTTTGGACAACCTCTCACAAAGTTCTCTTTAGAACACCTTTAACACTTCAGCTTTTGAAGAGCCTTGAATTGGGATCTTGGATTTGAAATGTAATTATTGGTTATGTACATGAATGTATCCATTTTCACTATTTTATTTCCCAAGTGTAAAGCTTGTACGTCAACTTCTTTCTTATATACATGGTCCGAATTTGTATCCTCTGAATGATTATCCGAATGGCTATTATAACCATCAGAATATTCTATGGTTGGAACTAAGAATTTTTCAAAATTTTCTTCTAATCATGTGTATTTTACTCGAACTAGATTGGTTGGTATAGGTGGTTGTTGCTCTAACACAATTCTAGCTTGATATGAAAATTCTCTTTCTCTCAATTGTACTGACTGACGCTGATACACATTCTCTTTCATTGGTTGTTTGTTATAGAAACACTCATCCCTATTATGATTTTTCCATTTCTTCTCTATGGTACAATACTTAAGTTTTCTTTTGATTTGAAGATGAGATGGTTTTTTATCATTGCACATATGCATTTGGTCGTTTTCTCCACACACATAACGTATCTTTATTTGTTTTGTTCTAAGCGGTGACTATATTTCATTTGACAGTAGCTCCTAAATCTTTTGCTATATCATGAGCCAACTCTTATGTGGTGGTATTTTACTCTCCCCATTATATTCCAAGTCAATTTCTTTTTTGGTGCAAGAGTCTAAGTTTGCACATCTTTTACAATAAACCATTGTTGTTAACTTAGCATTTCTCAATCCTTCAATGAAAAATTACAAAAATATTCCTACTCGTAATAAAACATCTCCATGTTTTGAAGATATTGATGGAGAATCAAGTGGTTCTAAAAAGATTCTCAATGAGGAACCTGGATTGCCCTAGATGAAGAGTGTAAGAGTAAAATAGCATGTGATATTACAATAAGAAAAAGTGACCCAAGACGAAGAAAAAGATTCATAAAAATAGGTATCCATGAACCAAACACAAGGATATGAGGATTGAGAGCAACTTGAATATGTTTTCAGGTTGAAAAAAGCTTTGCATTGTCTTCAAAAAGCCCCATGTGCTTGGCATGCAAGGATTTCGTGATGGAGATTGAAGATAAATGAAGGTAGACCTGAAGAATGAGCAAGCATAAATGCTTTGAATGCACAGGATTTCATAGCTATAGATTACCCCACCCTAAGATGAACCGAATACAAATCCTTATGAATGGAGTATGATGAACTTGACAAAAAATCTAGCTAGACCCAACCAGCCATCAACCCTTGATTGGGTTAACCCGATGATAGTTAAGGTAGACTAGAAACCAATTAACAGTTGTTGGATTAATCATATTGTAAGTATCTATAAGAATAGAAACCAATTACATAGTATCTATATAATATAGATACTATGTAATTGACAAAAAATCTAGCTAGACCCAACCAACCATCAACCCTTGATTGGGTTGACCAGATGATACTTAAGGTAGACTAGAAACCAATTAACAGTTGTTGCATTAATCATACTATAGGTATCTATAAGAATAGAAACCAATTAATAATCATCATGTGAGTATCATAGTTAGGGTAGACTAGAAACCAATTAACCACTTGTTGGAGTAATCATAGTGTAATTATTTATAAGGCAACTATGTCAAAATACATTTTTGAGAAAAATATTAAATTTGATTTATGTAAAACATAAACCATTTACCATTATTGAAATTTCCTAAGTGTCATGATTCCTAAAAACCTTTTAAACTAGATGAGGATAAAGTTCCCAAAAAAGTTAAAGGTTGTCCATAAGGTTCCCAATGTTTAAAGATCAAGAAGATCATGTCGTATAAATTAGATAAGGATAATTACGGAAGCAAGAACTACAGATAGAGAATAATAGGTTACAAATCGAGGAATTATAGAAGATGTCCCATAAGAAGCTAGAGATAAAATCTTGAGCTGAATTAACAAGGAACCATAGATTCCCATAGAGTTTTTATGGCTTTTCAAATGTAGGGTGCTCATCATTGATCTATATAATTGAACGTGTTAAGCCCAATATTCCAAGGCTACAAGGGATAATGCCAGCCATAACATCTTTCAACATTAGTGGGTGCAATGTTTTCATACTAGGTACACCATCCATTAGAGAATCCCCATGTTTTCAAGAGAGTTTTCCAAAACTTACCAATCACTATGTATATTTTCTATTAAATTGGTATCTTACTCATGTTTTTGTTGGTGCATTTTACCCAAGCCTACATGCTTGATATGCTTGATATTATCCTCATTTGTAAGTCACATGAGTAGTCATGTGAACACCTCTTGTAAAAGAGTACATTTTATCTCTTGTAAATGGAAAAAGAAAAAAGGAAAAGGATGGCTTACCTCATCCATGATGTAAAAGCAAATTCGTGGCTCTAACTACCTAAAACAACGAAATTTAGAGCTGAGGGAATCTCTCCTAACCTTGGGGATCACTTTTAGGTGGAGCCATTCGAATTCAAATTCAAAACTCGCTCCAAGAATAGCTATAAAAGGAGCAAGAAGGAAGAGGCGATTAGCAAGCCTTGTACATGACCATTTGATGTCGTTTTGTAGAGATTGAAGAGCTTACTCCATAGCTCTATCATTCTACTCCCATTGTGCAAAGATTCATTGCCAATGTGGTTGTAATCATATATGAATTTATACATTTATCATCATTCACTTCTCTGTTTTGTTCTCTGCTATACTCACTCAGAGCAGTACCTTCAGAAGGTCATATCTCCAGTTATACTGATTGTCTTTCAGTGATTTAACATGCGTTGAATAGCTCTTACTGTCGTGTTTCGTCATATGCATTTTCAAGGTCATTGGATTTATAATTTTGGAGATATCTGCATTTTACTGCTCACTGGTCTATCTCTGCAGAGCCCCGAGAATGGTGGGCATGTTCCAGAAATTGATAAATCTTATTCTCAGTGCTCAATCCATCATTTGAAGTATTTTAACTTGGATTGGGAAGCTTGCTAAGTCTATTTGCTATGCCCAAAAGGAATTGTTCTAATTCCTTCCAGGTTGAGAGCACTGTTCATTTTTTCCAGCAGGTGTATGTCCAAAAATAGCAAGTTTTGGGAGCTAGTCATTTCGCAACTAGTCTGTCTTGACTTAAACTTTTGGGATACATGTTCCAAAGTACTTGGCTGATATTTTTGTGGATTTAGGAAGCTCAAAGGGTCTACTAATCAACTCTAAAGTCTTAGTTGGCTGGTGTGAAGCTGGTTGTAGCAGCACCTACTCATCTTTGGATTGCATCCACCATCTCTCTTCACAGTGGTATCAGATCATAGTCAAGCAACATGGGAGATGGATTTCCATCAACAATTGACAAATTGGATCGAAACAACTATCCGGCATGGTCTCTAAGGATGGAGGCTTACCTTCAAGGGAGGAATCTATATGGATTCATATCCGGAGATGAAGCAATGCCAACCATGAGGAACAAAGGGCAACCATCACATGAAGAAGTGGAAGGACTTTCGAATTGGTGTTCGAAGGATGCACTTGCAAGGTCCTATATTCTAAACTCAATCTCTGATTTTCTTTTACCTCATGTCAAGGGATGCAAGGCATCAAGAGAGACCTGGAATGCACTTGCTTCTTTCTTCTCTTCCAACACTCGAGCGAGGAAGAACCAATTGTGGATGGAGTTCACAACAATGAAGAAAAGCCCGAAGCAAAATGTGACTGATTATGTCACAAAGATGAAGGAGATTTCCGACCAACTTGGAAGCATTGGAGAGGTAATTGAAGAGGAGCAAATCATAAGACAAATCATGAATGGAATCAAAGCAGACGACAAGTGGGAGTCATTCACAATAGCCATGGATTTATACATGGATATGCATGTACCCGACCTCAACAAACTCATGGGCCAACTCTTCACTCATGAAGCAAAGATTAGCAAAGGTGGTGAGTCCTCAAGAGGTAATCAAACTTCTGCCTTATATTCTGATAAAGCTAAGGTCAAGGACAAGTCAAAGAATAGGAAGAATGAAGATGAAGGAAGCTCTTTCCAAGCAAACTTTACAGGTAGAGGAAGAGCTAGAGGAAGAGGCAGAGGTGGAAAGCAAGGCAGGGGGAGATTCCAATCATCTCAACCTTGCAATATATGTGGCTTATCTAATCATACTACTGAAGAATGTTTCAGGAACCCGAGGAACTCAAGAGGAAGAGGATTCAATAGAGGTGGCTATGGATCAAATAGAGGTAGATACAATGGAGGCTACAACAACAACAACTACTACAACAACAATTACAACAACAACAACAACTATCAAAGTGGCCATAGAGGAAGAAGAGATTACAATAACTATGCAGAGGACCAAAGTCAAGAAGATTCATTATTGATTATGAATCTATCAGCGAAGAAGGGTAAGGATGATGATCACATATTTTACATTGATTCGGGATGCTCGAACCATGTAGCAGGAAATGTGGCTTTACTTTCTAATTTGGAAGATCCTCATAACAAGCATGAAGTGCAGACAGGAGATGACACAAAGCACTCAGTGCAGAAGATAGGTAATGTGAAGACATCAGATGGGAATATGAACCTCTTAAGCAAAGTCTTGTATGTCCCTACAATTACCAAAAATTTAATAAGTGTTGGACAGATTGTTTAAAAAGGATTGCAGGTTAGATTCAACCGATTTGGAGCATATGTTGAAGACCCAAGGCAAGGCTTTCGAAGGATTGCCAAAGGAGAAAAGACAGGAAGGCTTTTCACTTTTGAAGTGGAAGATACAAAGAACATAGCTTTGTTTAGCTATGGATCTCAAACTCTTACAGAGTTGGAGATATGGCACAAAAGGCTTGCTCACATTGGTGAGAGGACACTCAAACAAATTTGCAGGGACCAAAGTGTACTTGGTTTGCCTAATATCACAAGGCAACATGATTTATAAGTGTGAAGCTTGTCAACTGGGCAAGGCTCATAGACAACCTTTCAATAAGAAAGGGTATATGTATCAAAATCCTTTGGATCTAGTGCACAGGGATGGTTGGGGTCCAAGTAAGGAGCCATCTATATTAGGCTCAAGATATTATGTGTCTTTCATAGATGATTGTAGCAGGTGGACCATTCTATTTTTCATGAAGCACAAGGATGAAGTGTTTAATTGCTTTAAGAAGTATATTGCTCTTGTTGAAAACCAAACAGGTAGGACTTTGAAACGACTCAGATCAGATGGTGGAGGAGAATACTTCTCTTCTGAATTTGATGCCTTCTTGCATGAAAGAGGCATTAAAAGGGAAGTCACTACAAGGTATACACCCGAACTCAATGGTGTAGGAGAGAGGAGGAACAGAGCTATTGTCGAAGCAGCAAGGTCCATGCTCAACGAAAAGGGATTGCCAAACTACCTATGGACAGAGGCTGTGTCTATAGCCATATATCTCATAAATAGACTCCATCTAAGTCACTAGATGGAACCACTCCATATGAAGTGTGGAATGGAAGAAGACCTAGTCTAGAGCATTGTAAAATCTTTGGATGCTTAGCCTATGCTCACATTCCTTCTCAAGTAAGAGGGAAATTGGATCCCAAGGCAGAGAAGTGTGTATTTATTGGTTATGATCAAAACCAAAAAGGATATAGATTGTACAATCCAAACAATAAAGGATTTTCTGTGAGTAGAGATGTAATTTTTGATGAAAACAAATCATGGTTTGATGATGACAGGAAAGTGAAGCTGCCTTATGACTTGGATGAAGATTTTCCATCACTTCAACCAAAGGAGCCAAAGCAGATTGAAGAACTTGATTCGGAGATTGACCTAGAAGACTTGGAAAGACTAAAGCTATGGAAGAAGAAAGGAAAAGCAAAGATGCAGGATGCTACATATGGACCCGAGAGCTCACATCAACCACTTAGAAGTTCTTCGAGGGAGAAGAAGAAACCAGAGAGGTTTGGTTATGATACTTCTTTGGTCACCAAGCACTCAATCTACATTGCAAAGGATTCAACCAATGAAGAACCTACCACATTTGAAGAAGCACAAAGCAAGAAAGCTTGGAGAGATGCAATGGATGAAGAAATGGAAGCCTTGAAGGAGAATGACACTTGGGAGCTTGTACCTAACAAGCCATTTATGAAGATAATCGGATCTCGATGGATATACAAAATCAAGAGGAATCTAGATGGAAGTATAAATAGACACAAAGCAAGGTTAATTGCTAAAGGGTTTGCTCAAACCCATGGTATTGATTATGAGGAGACTTTCTCTCGTGTTGCAAAAATGCCTACAATTAGGGTTCTCATTAGTCTTGCTGCATCTAGAAATTGGAATCTCTATCAACTTGATGTAAAGAATGCTTTCTTGAATGGATGGATTTTTGAGGAAGTGTATATGGCACAACCTCCTAGATATGAGGATGCACATCATCCTAACTATGTATGCAAACTAAAGAAAGCTTTGTATGGATTGAAGCAAGCTTCAAGAGCTTGGAATTTCAGATTGGTGACTTATTTGCAGGACCAAGGATTCAAAGCTAGCAAGGCGGATACCTCTTTGTTCATAAAGAGGAATGGATCTGAAGTGATCTATTTATGTGTGTATGTTGATGATATTATTATCACAGGCAATGATCTTGAAGGAATCAAACAGGTAAAGAGTCAAATGAAGAAGGAGTTCAAAATAAGTGACCTCGGACCACTCACTTATTTTCTTGGATTGGAGTTGATCTACTCAGATTCAGGTATATACATCACACAAAGGAAGTATGTGCATGACATGCTCGTCAAGTTCAAGATGGAAAATACCAAGTGTGCAGGTACACCTATGGAGCAAAATCATAAGCTAAGTGCTTATGAAGGAGAGCCAATTGAAGACATCACAATCTATCAAAGCTTGGTTGGAAGTTTGAACTATGCAACACTCACAAGGGTGGATATATGCTATAGTGTTAGCATATTGAGTCAGTTTATGCATAAGCCGAGAAGACCACATATGGAAGCAGCCAAGAGAGTCCTCAAGTACCTAAAGGGGACCATGAATGAAGGTTTGTTCTATTCATATACTTCAGATATTGAGCTAAAGGTCTACTCAGATGCAGATTGGGCCGGATCTAAAGATGATAGAAGAAGCACATCAGGGTATATATCATTTGCAGGTTCAAAAATCATTTCTTGGTCATCAAAGAAGCAACCAACCATGGCATTATCTTCTACTGAAGCTGAATATAGAGGTTCGGCTAATGCAACTCAAGAAATCATGTGGTTAAAGTCTTTGTACACAGATCTTGGACTTCATTCTTCAACACCTCATATTTTTGGTGACAACACAAGCGCACTACATCTAGCAGCTAATCCAGTATACCATGCTAGAACCAAGCATATTGACGTCCACTACCATTATGTAAGGGAGAAGCTATTGAGCAAGGATATTCAACTATCCTATGTCTCTACAGATATGCAATGTGCCGACATGTTGACTAAAGCTCTTGATGGTACAAAATTAAGTAGATTCAAGTTGATGATTGGCTTGCAGGAAATCAAGGACAATTGAAGACTTATTTGAAGGCCAAGCATGTTAGGCTTGAGGGGGAGCTGTTGGTGCATTTTACCCAAGCCTACATGCTTGATATGCTTGATATTATCCTCATTTGTAAGTCACATGAGTAGTCATGTGAACACCTCTTGTAAAAGAGTACATTTTATCTCTTGTAAATGGAAAAAGAAAAAAGGAAAAGGATGGCTTACCTCATCCATGATGTAAAAGCAAATTCGTGGCTCTAACTACTTAAACTAGCAAAATTTAGAGCTGAGGGAATCTCTCCTAACTTTGGGGATCAGTTTTAGGTGGAGCCATTCGAATTCGAATTCAAAACTCCCTCCAAGAATAGCTATAAAAGGAGCAAGAAGGAAGAGGCAATTAGCAAGCCTTGTACATGACCACTTGATGTCATTTTGTAGAGATTAAAGAGCTTACTCCATAGCTCTATCATTCTACTCCCATTGTGCAAAGATTCATTGCCAATGTGGTTGTAATCATATATGAATTTAAACATTTATCATCATTCACTTCTCTGTTTTGTTCTCTGCTATACTCACTCAGAGCAGTACCTTCAGAAGGTCATATCTCGAGTTATACTGACTCTTTTTCAGCGATTTAACATGAGTTGGATAGCTCTTACTCTCTAGTTTCTTCATAACAATTTTCAAGGTCATTGGATTTATAATTTTGGAGATATGTGCATTTTACTGCTCCCTGGTCTATCTCTACAGAGCCCCGAGAATGGTGGGCATGTTCCAGAAATTGATAAATCTTGTTCTCAGTGCTCAGTCCATCATTTGAAGTGTTTTAACTTGGATTGGGAAGCTTGCTAAGTCTATTTTCTATGCCCAAAAGGAATTTTTCTAATTCCTTCTAGGTTGAGAGCACTGTTCATTTTTTCCAGCAGGTGTATGTCCAAAAATAACAAGTTTTGGGAGCTAGTCATTTCGCAACTAGTCTGTCTTGACTTAAACTTTTGGGATACATGTTCCAAAGTACTTGGCTAATATTTTTGTGGATTTAGGAAGCTCAAAGGGTCTACTAACCAACTCTCAAGTCTGAGTTGGCTGGTGTGAAGCTGGTTGTAGCAGCACCTACTCATCTTTGGATTGCATCCACCATCTCTCTTCATAGTTTTTGATAATGAGGTTGCATGTTCTAGTAAGAAACAATGGAGAGTCTATGGAAAAATAATCAAAATAAGCATGCATGTTCCCACCAAATCACTCTCGAGAAAAAGACATTTGGTTTGTTATAGCATTACATGTATGCCATCCTTACTTATTCTAGTCAAGGGAAACAAAATTATTTCAATAAACCAAAATTTTAATTATGAAGATTTTAGGTTTAAAACCAATCTCTTAGTACTTTGGATAAACTTCATGGCATATGTCATCTAGAGACTTTTGAAATGTGTGTTACCACATATGTGCATTAATCTTCATCTTATCAACAAAAATCATCCACATCTTAGAGAGTTCTTCAATGACACTGAGATAGTTCCTTAGAGCATGATATATGATAATCTTTACATTGATCGTGAAAACATGTAAGTTTCCATCTATACATTTTCTTAAGAAAGATTTAGATCTATTAGATTTCCAAAATAGGAAACCATCACTGGATGGGTAAAAGAAAATCTTAATGGGTTTATCTAACTTATAGCTGAAAATTAAACGTTTGAAGGTCCATTAGGTTATTATCCTCACACAAATTTACAAAACTATAGTGAGGTTGAAGTAAGTTTCAAGATTAATTAATACATATAACATGTATGAAATTACCACTTTTATTACTTTTGCTTTTAATCTTATTAAAAGGGGGTTGGAAGATACCTCAAATTCAATGAACTTTGTAGTTTCAGAAGTAAATTCTAGAGGTTCTCTCTGATGTATGATCCTTTTCCCTCTATTTGTGGAGTTTTCATAGTGGATTTTTTACTCATTTCTATCACTAGAAGGGATGTTCTTGAAGATATCCTCAATAACCTATGCTCAAGGAGTCCCTTTGAGTCTAGGGAGAAGTAAGTCTCATCCTTAGGTTCCATGATTCTTTTATAAAAAGTAGTGGACTCAAATGTAAACTAAACCCACTTGTTTTGACTAGGGGCATCGAGAGCTCCATAGCTAGAGCACCTTAATGAAGAGCTTTGAAAGATAGAATCCATTCCTAATAGCCAATTAACCATGAAAATTACATCAATAATTTACGACTATTTTTTCCAGGCCTTTGTACACTAAAATACGGCATTATACAAAATATATTCACCCATCAAGAGGGGCAAATGAAAAATTACATGGCATCTATGTCAGAATGCATAACCTTTCATAATCAACTATAATTCAAATTGTATGATACCTATCAAGAGAAATGAGATAAGGAAGAGAGCTTTCAAATGCTCTCACATAAAAGGAGAGGAGCACACACATATTGAGGCAAGGAAAAATGATCTTCTGCTACCTCTTCTATTACAAAGAGATAATATACAAGAATGACCTAATAGAGTAGTAAAACCAATAAAATATGTAAAGAAAGGTATACAAACTAAAACCCTAATGTCGGTGAATGAGTGAGTTGGCAAGAAACAAATGCGTCATCACTCTTGATTGGTAAATCTAGTAAAGCTCACTAAAAGTATCATCGACATAAATCAGTGTAACCACTATACATGTTCGAGTAATGAAAAGTGTTATATGTCATCCTTGAACATCACATGTTGAGATTGATATCTCAAGACTCCCCCTCAAGCTCAACTGCATTTCCTATAATCTAAGCATCTTCTAAAAATCCTTCGAATTCTATGGTCCAAGTACATTAGTTAAAGTATTACCACCCTCCTCATCACTTATCACACAAACAAGATCAATATCACATATTAATACCTTTCCTTGATGACGTGAATGTTCCTTGATATGCTCTGCTCTAACATGAAAAACAAGATTTTGTGCTAACTATATGCGATCAATATTATCACATTAAATGTTGAGATGCTTCTACACTTCCACACTTGAATCCGCAAGTAGCATTTCTAGGCATGATGCCTCACATGCTTCCATTGCAACACCTCTATACTCACCCTCTATACTCAACAAAGAAATAGTGGGTTTCTTCTTAATCCTCCATGTAACACCATCACTCCCATGTGAGAATAGAAAGCCACTACTAGATCTTCTATCTTGAACACTACCAACCCAGTCTCTATCCATGAACCTGCAATTTTATGTGAGCTTTGTAAAACACTGCATAAATTAAAGTAGCCCTCATATGACATAGGGTGTGTCTCAAATGAGCTAAATATGGTTTCTTGGGAACCTAGATAAATTGAATTTCAAGTCCTAAAGCGTAGCTAAGATCATGCCTTGTAATTGTGAGATGTATCAAGCTTGCCATGATTTTCTTGTACATAGTACCATTTTCTAATGTTTCACCTGATGTAGAGTCAAAAGTCTAATTCTAATCTAATGGCATAGAAATTGGCTTACAATCAGCCATACCATATTTTTGGTGCATACTCAACACATATGGAAAGCCATATACCTATTTCTCCATGTATAAACGCAATGTCAAAATAGTTCTGTAGCACACCAAGATCTTTCATATAGAATTTCATCATAATGAGTTGCTTTACATCTTTAATGCTTTCTTCATTATCACCACCTACAATCAAGTCATCAAAATAAATAGCCAGAACCCAATGGAGGTTAAATAATCTACAATCCTTGCATGCGAGGTACAAGGGCTTTGTTACAAATCATTGTTCAAGTTGCAAACATATTCTAGATGCTTTGAATCCTCCTATCCTTGTGGTTGGTCCATGTATACTTCTTCTTGCAAATCACCTTGTAAGAAAGCATTCATCACATTCATCTAGTGCAAAATGCATCCTTTTGTTGTAGCCAATGCAACAAATGATCTAATAGTAGACAGTTAAGCTATTGATTAAATTTTCCTCAGAATCAATGTCATATGTATGTGCATATCCTTTTGCTACCAACCATGGTTATACCTGATTATGCTACAATCAGCATTGTGCTTTACCTTGTAAAGCCACTTGAGGTCTATGGTTTTCATTTCCTTGTGGCTACTGAACTATCTTCCATGTTTCATTTCCATAAAGTGTAGCTAGCTTCTCATTTACTATGAGCTTAAGTGTAAATCTAGTACATCTATTGGACATCTTTTGAACTGCTTGGACAAATTTTCTAGATACTTCATTAACTTAGAAAGGCTTAAGAAACATTTCTCATCTCCCCATAACTTATTGGATGCTTCCAAAAAAATTTATTAAACTTCTAACTCTTCAAAAATCTGAGGATTCTCTTCAAAGAGACTTTAACTCATTTTGAAAATAAATGAAAATTTAATTGATTTGATTGAATACATTAAAGGTCTCACTTGGATGTTCTACTTTATTTTACTACATACCAACATCAACTAATCTTTCTTTCATTTCGAAGACTATTGTCTCCAATTTAGAAATTGCCTTTTTTTTTACAAATAAATTTTAAATTAATTGACCCAAATCTTGAATGAATTATCTAGAATCTCTTAACTCTCCAAATTTGGGTTAATTTTCTCAAGAACTTGAACTTGATCTAAAGCTCAAAAAAATTGAGCTCAAATCTTTAGTAATCTTAAAGTATTGTATCCACTCCACCATACCCTCTTTAATGTTGATCATAATTTTTATGCTATGGAGCAGAAGTCCTACATTTACAGAAGTCTTTCATGATTTACACCATTATGTAGTCAATTCTAGTTTTCCCCAAGTTTTAATCCAAACCTAGGCATTAGAAAGCAAAAACGTTTATTTTCTTACAACCTAAGGCTTTGTTCTATACAAAATCCCACTTAAAGTTTGAAATCTTCTTGTTTTGGCAAAAAAAAGAATCAAACAAGATTTTAGAACCAAATTATATTCTAATCTCAAATTTTGAGGTTCTTTAATTAGTAGATATTATAAATACTTGATTTGGATTAGACTCTTCAATTTTTTCATTCGGTGTTCTTTGAACTCCTTTTTTTACCTCTTTATATCTCATATTCCAAAAAATATTCTAGAGAGCTAAAACATTTTTTAATTTTATACTTAAGATTTAAAACTTTAAATTATTATGACTCATCCCAAAAGTCAACTATAAATGCTTTGATAATATACATCCAAATCTGACTATATGTGGTAGTTGTGTTTGTAGGTATGTGGACTATTAGGATTCAAGTTTGGTAAACTCTTATTGATTGATTGAAATGGGAAATGAAGTGGTGTGATGGTGATGCACCATGGTAGATTTCCCTTTAAGAGAGCTTCACGAGGATGCTCTTATAGTATAAAAGCAATCTCCGTGTGACATGTGGGGTAATCTACACATATTTACAAAATATGCAAAAACTACACAATACATAGAGATTGCAAACTTACAATTTTAAGTTTTACAAATGCGCTCAAACATATAGTTTTTGGCCCACTAGCCCATTATATATTTTGTTAAAGAACATGTAAAAAATTTTTTAGCGGTCATTTGGCCTTTCACATGGGCACTAATGGTAATAATCTCTTACAAAAGGCCAGTTTGACCAAAGTGAACTATGGAAGTAAAAATTAAAAATCATAAAGGACATCGGAGTGTAAGTATTTAGAATATAGAGCCCACTTGTTAGGCATCTTGCACAATGTACAAGGAACTCTGTGAAATCATGAATCAAGTAACTCCCATTAAGTGACAATTGTGTGGAAAGTTATCCTATTGTACAAGTATAGCCAAAGCATTAGGAACATTATATGGAGTATGTGCTCAGTGGCTAAGTAGTCTCTAATGAAGTGATACCTCACCTTAATCTTCTTGTTCTTTGCATGATAGACCAACTTCTTATCCAAAGCAATGGTTCTTGGCTATCACCCAAGAAATGGGGTACATGCTAAGGTAGACCCATATAAAAAGCAAGATGAGAAAGCCACAATGTCTCATTAGTTGCTGCGTACTCTTCTTATGCAGTGGAAACATTTGTATATTCCTAAGGATGGGATCTTCAAGGGATAGCATCACTATCAAGATGAAACATGTACCTTGATGTAGACTTTTGATTGTCTACACAACCATCATCATGAAAATCTTCATGAACAATCACTATAAAAGAGAAGAAAACATTGCTTTTTAGTATGATTTTTTTCTTTTTCTTCGGATTCCGATTTGCAGTACTGAAAAGGGGGGATTTGAGATTTTTAATAGGCACAAATATAAGGTGATGCAATAGTTTTGTGAGCCATGCTCTGACATTGGCTTTTGCCTTGTTGCTCTCTTATGTACTATGAGAAGCAAAATGATTTCCTTCCTTTCATTCTCTTTGGAGGGGGATGGCTCTAAATGAGGTTATGAGGAACAACATATTCTTCCCAACAAGATGAGGCTAGGATAATTCAACAACATATTCTTTTGCTTGAGGAATCATGTGCATGAAGAATAGGCCCTCAACACAATCTATACTTACCTTAGTTGGTGAATCCTTCACCTCTTTTGAGGAGGACATGGTTGCGAATCTCTTGGATGCATAGAAAAAACTCTTCATCATGATATGGTTGCATGATAGATTAGCTTCTTTCGTGGGAAATTGTTGTTCCTCAACTGTTCTGAGTGGATTA
The DNA here is from genome assembly GCA_020310875.1 of Ceratopteris richardii. NCBI lineage: Eukaryota > Viridiplantae > Streptophyta > Polypodiopsida > Polypodiales > Pteridaceae > Ceratopteris > Ceratopteris richardii. The sequence continues at coordinate 57,319,968 of CM035434.1, forward strand.
TCATGTGAGAGGCAAGGGCCATGCTCGTTGTGACAAAGTCAACTTCAGCTCAAACTAGTGTCTTGCAAGGAGGCTAATTAGATGGAGTACCCTAAAGGATTGAATACATTTTTCACATCAAATGACGATGAAAGAACTCCAGAGGAATATGCCATGAGTAAAGAGGAAAAATAAGAGGAACATAGCATACATAAAGAGGGTGGATTAAGAACTGTTAAATACGATAATCTTGATAGTGAAAACGTGATCATTGGGTCGACAATCCCTGAAGAGGTCCTAGACTTGTTTACCAAGAAGGCTCTCAATAATGGAAAAATTCAATAGATTCCCCCTCAAAGATCCCCTTGAAGAGTAGACTAATGTGGAAGGAACCATCTACCTTGAGAGGAAGAAAGAAGAGAGAAACAAGAAGAAGTGGGAAGAGAACCCTTCACCCAAAGAATAAATCCATACAAAATGATAGTCATTTTTTTATGTTCATGGACTTACTAGCCCCTCAAGAGCCACATTTTGTCAAATGGCTTAAAGATAAACACATGAACCTAGAATTTAGATTTCTCCAAGAGATCAAGATCAGCATAGATGTCTCATTGATGAGCTTTATGCAAATATATACATCTCATGTGTGGTTTTCACTTTGGACCCACAAGGGTCCAATAGTGTGGCCATTGGCATCAAATGAAACTGGATACAAATGCACATGGATGTCAACCATCCTTAGGTGGCTTCTTCATTTAAAGCCCCCCTACAATCCACGATTACTTAGGTGTATGCATCTGATCTGGAGATGGGTAGACTACCCGCCTAGTAAATGTTAAACTCTCTTTTGATTGATCTTGTTTTGTGTGGGGATTTCAATCTGTTTGAAGCTCATTCTCATGATGAGACTAGAAAGGCCAAGTTAGTTATGGGCTTGAGAAGGACATATGGGACTAGGTTAAGTTTCATTGTGACTTTGTGGAGATAAAAAATGAAAGCGACTTCTCATTCAAATCAAAAAGCTTAAATGAATCTCCGGAAGGTGAGATTGGATAAAAGTCATGTTTCACAAATTATAAATGATAAGTTGAGCATCCCTTCCCTCACCCTAGAGTATGGACCTCATGATCTTTGATCAGTATCCCATGTTTCTCTCTTTCAATCTAATCTTAAGAAATCCCCCTAGTTCCATGCCAATCTTTCAACCTTCGCACTCCTGTCCATTTGGCTCAAGGTCTTCTTGGCCTAGAATCAAGCTTTCAAAGAATGCTTTTCCCACAAAAGATTTGTATTGTGGTGGTTAAGAAAACCCAAGCTATTCTCATCAAAACCCAAAAGATTCTTTGAAATATATGACTAGCTAGATGGGAAATGCTTTATCGTAGGCTTCAATGTCTAAAGCATGAAGTTAATGGCGGCCATTCCCTACTTCAAAAAGGGCTTAGAAAGATCTGAAGCATGCTAAGAAATCAAAAGGAATTGAAAGAAAGAACCTAGAACTATGCTTTAAAGAGTGGTGGGCAAGAAAATGTGTGGACTACTCAAGAAGAAGCAAGAGAAGGATTTCGTTCCTTATCATTGATCACTCTTCAGATGTTACTAGAGTCCTTAAAACATAATGTGATTGCATAGTTAAAAGAGCAAACATCTTATGATGATTGATCCAATGAAAAATAATGTTACTATGAACATATCATTGACTTCTTTTTCTAACTATCAGTTAGGCTTAATGATTCTCTCATTTTTTTCTAAAAAATATACTTGAAAAGAAATCAAAGCTTCTTGCATGTGATAGATTCTATCTTTAAAATATTTTTCAAATGAACATGTTCACATACTTTCGTAACATATTTATGAACTTTAGGACTTGTTTGGGAAAAAGTTCATGGGTCAATGGAGATCCCTTTCTTGGAACCTATAGTATTCTGAAGAGAAAATTTCACATTAAATATGATAGGAAAAACACACAATTCATAAAATAGAAGAGGAGACTATTTCATTTCATGTCTTATCTTTCAGATGCTATCTGAATTCCTAAAGATCACTTGTCTAGGGTTTCCTCTTAAGCCACAATTGGCTTACATCTATTGAACATGTTTTGAACCGCTTGGACAAATTTTCTAGATACACCATTATTTTTAGAAATGCTTAAGAAACATTTCTCATCTCTCCATAACTGAATGGATGCTTCCAACAACTTTTATGAAACTTCCAACTCTTCAAAACTTTGGGGATTCTCTTCAACGAGACTTAAACTCATTTTAAATAAATGAAATTTTAAGTGATTTGATTGAATACGTTAAAGGTCTGACTTGGATGTTCTACTTTGTTTTACTACCTACCAACATCAACTAACCTTTGTTTCATTTCAAAGAGTATTGTCTCCAATTTAGAAACTTCCATTCTTTTTCCCCAAACAAATTTCAAATTAATTGACCCAAATATTGAATGAATTATCTAGAATCTCTTAACTCTCCGAATTTCAGTTAATTTTCTCAAAAAATTGAACTTGATCTAAAGCTCCAAAAGATTGAGCTCAAATGTTTATTGACCTTGAAGTATTGTATCCGACTCCACCATCATGTTTATGTTATGAACCAGAAGTCCTACATTTATAGAAGTCTTACATTTACGCCATCATGTAGTCACTTCTAATAGGCATCTTGCAGAATGTACAAGGAACTATGCGATACCATTGTGTGGAAAGCTATCCTATGGCACAATTATAGCCAAAGCATCTGCAACATTATATGGATTATGAATCTTCTCAAGAATAATGCACTGAGTGGTTAAGTAGTCACAAATGAAGTGATACCTCACCTTAATGTGCTTGGTCTTTGCATGATAGACCAACTTTTTAGCCAAAGCAATGGTTCCTAGCTATCACCCAAAAAATGAAGTACATGCTAAGGTACACCCATATAACAAGCAAGATGAGAAAGCCACAATGCCTTATTAGTTGCAGCATACCCTTCCTATGTAGTGGCAACAATTATATATTCCTAAAGATAAGATCTTCAAGGGATAGCATCACTAGGAAAGTGAAACATGTACCCTGATGTAGAAATTTGATTGTCTACACAACCATCATAATCAGCATCTCCGTGATCAATCATTATAAAAGAGAAGGAAGCATTTCTTTTTAGTATGATTTTTTCTTTATCTTTGGATTCTTATTTGCAATACTGAAAAGGGGGGGATTCGAGATTTTCAATAGGCACAGATATAAGGTGATGCAATAGTTTCCTGAGCCATGCTCCGACATTGACATTGGCCTTGTTGCTCTCTTATGTACTGTGAAGAGAAAAAGGATTTCCTTCCTTTTATTCTCTTTGGAGGGGGATGGCTCCACATGAGGCTATGAGGAACAACATATCCTTCCCAAAACTCCCTAAATGCAATGCTCTCACCTTAGATGTGAAGTTCAACAACAACTTCTTTTGCTTGAGGAATCAATATCCATTAAGAATAGGACCTCAACACAATCTGTACTTAGCTTAGCTAGTGAATTCTTCACCTCTTTTGAGGAGGACATGGTTGCAAATCTCTAGGATGCATAGAGGGCACTCCTCATCATGACATGGCGGCATGATAAATCACCTTTTTTCACGCGAAATCGTTGTTCCTCAATTGTTTTGAGTGGATGATGATGCCAAAGGCAAGGGCCATGCTCGTTGTGTTAGAGTCAACTTCAGCTCAAACTAGTGTCCGGCACATGCCTTAGGCTCTCCCTTTCTAGTTTCTACTTTAGAAGGCCATAGAGCTCTTCATCGTAGTAACCGCTGCAAGTCCTTGCTTTGTGGGATTTGCAAGGTGCCATGCGTGCTTTGCCCGTCCTTCATTTTACTTTCTAATTAATTAAATTATTTAAGAAGAGTAGATCTCAAGAGATCAAACTTCCCTTAAAATCTCTATAACACTTTCTTAACCCATAAGTTTTGCCCCTGCTTTGTGAGATTCGGGGGGGTCTCAGGGGCACTAATCCCATTCACTTATAACTTGTTCTTTTTTTTTCTTTAATTAAAGTCAACTTCCCTTGAAATGAAAATACATATAAATTACCTCCCTCAGGTGTATGGATAAAGCTGCTTGCCATGAGAAGTATGACAAATCTCATGTAATGTGAAATACCTGCCATGTCATACATTGATATCGAAAGAATATGTTACATCAATGCCCCTCGAATATCAATTTTTCTGGAATGGTCGACACTCGGTACTTCCCCCCTTGGCTGTCCATAATGATTGGATGAATGGACTCAGCAGAAGAGGTTGTTTCAGTTTGCTGGCCTAGTGGTTGGGCCTCTTGCCTCTTGAGGTGGGGGCGAGGGTTCAACCCTTGGCACCAACATGTAAGGGACATGTGTATCTTGGAAAGATGTTGCATGTGGCTAAGGTGCCACCGTTTGTCCATCCCCGCGATAGTTGTGACCGTCGTTTAAACCAATCTTGTAAACCCCTGTTCTTGTGGGATAAGAGAGGTCCCATGGGTACTATGCCCTTGCTTGTATAGTTTCAATTTCAAAGTTAAAGTCAGGAGAGTAAGCCTTGACCAAACCTGCATTTTGAAAAAAAAGAAGAGATGAGGTAGATTGAAGTATGTCTCTATATTAGAACTCTGATAATGAATGGAAACAATAATAATAATAATTATTATTATTATTATTATTATTATTATTATTATCATTATTATTATTGATGTCTCTATATTAGAACTCCGATAATGAATGGAAATAATAATAATAATTATTATTATTATTATTATTATCATTATTATTATTATTATTTTTATAATCACGATGAACTAAGCATTATTTTCACACTCCATTAGATAAGATGATCTTTAAAATAGAGCACAACCAATAAAAAAACAATATTGTAATGGATTGGGAAATGGAAGCGTAAACAAAATGACAATAGTTTGGTAATGCTCAAGACGCAACTTGATCTGTGGCATATCCAGTCTCAATAAAGAGGTTCCATTGGTCTATGTCATAGAACAAGACCGTGCCAAGAGATATGAAGAAAATTGTGTGTTGCGCTGAAAAATTTTAATTTATTTTTCCACATATTCACTATCTTTCAATAGTTCCTTTCTTTCTATTTGGACAATTCAAATATTTCTCTTAGAGTGTATCCCCATTATGTGTATCCCCATTTCTCTTTATGTGTATCCCCATTTCTCTTTCAAGTGGCACAACGGATTTAACTCAAGGGTTATTATGTCTACTGTGACCCTTGTTTAGTGTAATTTCCCCTATTCCCCAATGCGATATCATCCTGATTTAAATAAATAGAGAGATCTAGGGTAAAAACCAAAGGGGGTATAAATTTGCAGTGAAATTCAAATCACATGTAGATTGTACAAATACCAAACAAGAGCAATTAATGAATGCAGAAAAATCCCAATGAGGAGAATATGGAGTTTATTGCTACCCACTTCACTCTACTTTTGGGAACATCCACTATGTCTTTGAAAGATGTGACAATATGGTTTCCATCTCTAACATTAGATCCAATAAAATTCCACTTAATTTTTGCTACTTTTTGGACTTCCCTATCTCAAATGTCGAGATTGGGGAGGTTATTGATTCCATTCCGAATGGGGAAAGCCCTCATCTCTAGTGTCTCACTAACAAGTTCATCAAGATGTTTAAGAATGTATTTGTGAGACCACTATGTGTAATCTGGAAAGAGGCTGTTCAATTTTGTGCTTTACCTAACTTTCTCAACAAAGGTGTTATATTAAGGACTCAAAAGAAAGACAATAAAAAGAAGATTGAAAATTGGAGGCCAATCAGTATGTTGAAAACAAGCTATAAACTTGTTGCAAAGGTCCTGGCTAATCGGATTACATGCCATCTTTGATATTTGATCTATGAAGATAAAAAAGGATTCATTAAGGGTCGATCCATCTTGGAGGCCATTATTGACCTTTGGGAAGCCTTGGAATTTTCTAAGGATTTGTCTTAAGACGTTTTCTTTTTGTGAAGATTGATTTTGACAAGAACTACGATTGCTTGGAGTGAGACTTCATTCTATAGTCCATGAAGGATTTGGTATGCATGCCTCATTCATCAAGATGATCTCAATGCTAATAGGAAATGCCTTGGCATGTATCAACATAAACAACCAACTCTCACATGTGATTAGATTAAAAAGTTTGATTAGAAAGGATTGCCCCCTAGCGTCACTTGTTTTTAGGTGTTGCCACTGATGGCCTCTACTCCATGGTTAAACACCATGCTCAGCTTGGGAAGATTGTGGGACTATTTCTTCCCCTTAGCGAGAGTGTGATGTTATTGAGGCTCTTCATAGATGGCATGAACTCTTTTGTTTGAAATGGTAACACTAGCATTGCGACCTTCTTTCACTGCCTTATTATCTTTTGCATTACATCTGGTTCTAGGACTAACAACTCTACATTAGGGGAACAAATAAACACCACATTGGCCTTTTAGATTAAGGATTGTGTAATAATGTTAGGCTATTCAGATAGATCACAAAATCGAACATCGTTTGGTCACCTGTCTATATGATCAAAGATCTTGGGAGTAGACTTACGTAGCAAGTGATGTGCTCTTGTAAACAAATGATCCACTTAGCTTATTGGTTAAGTCTTAAGGGTGTGATGGAGGAGGACTTGGGCTCAACGCCCATGGGGTACATGGGAAGAGTATTTTCTCCAAAGAGCTCTAGAGCCTTCTAGAAACATCCACTTGAGTTAACTCTAGTTAGCTGGGACACTTGGCACACATGCAGTTACATGGCCAACACATTGATGGTTAGAATCAACCTGTCCAAGGAGGGAGTCTCCTAGAAAGAGCTATATATAGAGGCATATGGTTGGAAGCAGATTCATCTCTCTAGCACATGCTGATCATAATTCTGATTCTCTTGCATTGAATGTTATTAGATCCACCCTTATTATTCATTCACTACTTTGTACTTTGACCAATTTATCAACGTGAAAAGCTAGATGGTGTTTTGAATCATTTGGACAGTTAGAGCCCTCTCTATTTTGCATGCATCAGCACTTGAACCCATAACCGTTAGCATAGAAGCTACCTGCTCTAACCAGTAGATCCACGAGATACCAAGAAGCATATTTGTTCTTTATGAAACTTATTGACAACTCTCGTTGTAGCACCAAAGAGTGTTTCTTCTCAAAGATTTTATCTTGTGGTGCTCCTATGCAAAAACCGTTCCGATCAAGAAGAGAGGCACAACAATGTCCCACGATATTCTTCCTTAGTGTAATATTCTCTTCAAATAATCTCTCTATAAGGCATTGTTGTCAACCAACTCGGAGTTGGACCATTATCTTTGTGAGGCAAAAGGATTATTGCAATTGTGTGATCATGCTAGCATGTAGAAAATTGAACTCAAGTGGCTGTATAAGGAAGATTGAGTCCTATCCACCTGACCATTCCCAAAGCAATTTAATTATTCATGCATAATCACGTATAGAGTTTGCTAGAACTCGAAGGATACCTTCAAAAGTAGCCTAAGAGAACAAAAGCGGAGATATATACTTTATATGCTACAACGAGAGTGGGCGGGACACTAACCTATGCTTTGAAGGTGGAGGTTCTGAAACTTTCCAACTAAATAATTCTGTTGCAGCACTGAGCATGCATCAAACACATTTTTGAGTTTAGAAACAAGTTCTCTATCCAACGATCTTGATAGCTACTCACAATCTGACATCCAGGAGATAGCTATACTAGCTTATTTTGAGATTTTCTTATCTTGACTACAGATTTGTAGATGATGCCAAGATACAAAATCATGCGAGCTATACCCATGTCGAATACATTAATTTCTAGTTGCTTCAGTTCCAAATAGCAAGATAAGGGATTGAATTGATTCCTTTACAAGCATGGAGAACTACCTATCCACGAGCACTAAATGCCTTGGTGTATATTGAATGGCAAAAGAATAATTTTTGTGTATCAAGAAACAAAGATATTGGAGTTGCAAAGGATGGAGAATGACTCTTCTCATGGTCAATGGAAGGACAAAGCACAAATTGGACATAAGTATTGTCCAATTCATGATTGTTTTCAATTCATGTTTGATCTTGTTTTCATTACCTTGGACTTCATCTCAAGAGAAGTTGAAGTAGGTCAAAAACTTTCATAGATCAAGTTTAAATATAGTTCAAGGTGATGAAACTAGCATATCATTTCAAGCATGAGAAGCATTAGAAGCATTTGGTTCATAACAGGGAAACAAGAGTTTATGCATAGAAATGAAAGATTGTTGGTGCATTTCTCCTTCCAAAAGAGTGTTTTCATGAAAAACACATGCTTCCTTCTTGTTTGAAAAAAGATATTTGATGCACTCCAGTTTTTGCACATGCATGTTTGTATCTTTTGGAAAGGTAGGAAAATAGTATGATTGTGCATGAATGCATGACATGTATACATAGCAAGCTCAAGAACTATTTAAATTAAGGTTAGGGCATAAAAAGAGATAAATTTATTAAACATAACTCCAAGTTAAAGAAACTAAACATCTTCAAGATATAGACTGTTTATTCAAGAAAGTTACGTCAAAAATATTTTTTGGCATGCTAAAGTCTAAAAAAGGGTGGGATGCCTAACCCTAAAGGTGGTTATAGTTGTAGCATGCCCAAGTGTTACCCCGTATGAGGAGCAAAGCATTAGCTTTCTTGACACTCCAGTACGCATGCACTAATTTAGGCTGAAAAAGTGTATCTTTTGGACAAGATATTTGTAAAGCTCAATCATTAAGATCGTCCAAGATATTATTAAGCTATCACTTCTATGAAAGAATCCCGAAGGTTCTGAAGTGATAAAGAAGATGATGGGGTGTTCATAGTATAATTATTATACATTGATTCAACCATCAAAAGATGTTTGTGCTTTAAATTATGCAACCAAAGTGGATTGCCGAGTTATGTTTAAAGTACTCTACTAACATCACACGATTGAACAATGATGATAAGTTTTTTTTTTCAAGCTCAAGAATAGGAACACTTGTAAGTGAACGTTCCAAACAAACTTTCATCAAGAAATGCAAAACCATAAACTAATGTGATCCATTAGTTTGATACTTGAAACATGAAAAACATTCCAACAATAAACCTTTGAGATGCTTGTCAAAAAGTCAACAAATTCTTACAAAAGTCATTGTAGTAGGTAATAGATTCCATGATGAATCATTTTCTTAGGTTAGTTAATTTCGTAGAAGGAATCTCAAGTATTGGAGTAGTTCCCTAGAAGCTTGCCCCTTACGTCGGGCTAAAGTCTACTGTTAGTTTTCGATGAATCGTTTACGGTACTTAGGTCCAATGATTGATATAACTCACAAGTTTATCAAAATTAATGAGATTCTTAGCTCTAGAATCTGAAAGGCATAAGTATATGATTGGACTTCAGTTGAGGGAAAAATCTCTAGAAGCTTTTGATAGTTCAAGAGATCTTAATCGTAAAGAATAAGTTTTTATTTTTTGTCATGAGGTCAACAACACTTGATTGAGCCTGGCAATGTTTGCCCAAGAACTTGCGATTGGAACTACTACAAAGTTTTCCCAAGTATTCGTAATCAAATTTCTTTTTGGAAATTTTAACTCAAGTTCCATTTATCCAATGGAAAGTGTGAAACGAGTAAGCTATTCCAAGTTTGAACAAGAGTAAAACCTCCAAGTATGTAGTTTGCAATCATGATAACAATAATTAAGTCTATGGAAGGTACAATGTAAAGTTTGCCTATCCTTAAATGGATTTTCATAAAATAAAAAAAGCATGAGTGTATGATTAGAGCTAAGTAGTAGAGAGAATCTTGAAAAATTCTTGAGGTAGCTACTTCAAGCTTCAATTACAAATGAATCTAAAGACAAGAAGTAAACAACTCTTGTCATTACAAATCGGTCAAGTATAAACAATTGGACTTGAATTTGAGAAAGTTCAAGAACTTGGAATTATAAATGGTTTCTCTTTTGAAAACCCTAGAAGAGAAGGATGGATGTTCCATCCAAAGGTTTTGAAGTTTCTAGGAAAAAGTGCAAGATTGTCAAATGATCATGTGAAGGAATTTAAACCTAAAATATCAAGTTAGAGGTAATGCCTGAAACTTCAAAATTCTATAAAGATATGTTTAGACTTTAGGATAAGTATAAATCACATGTCAACGTGAATATAAAATAGGGTGGTATGGGACACCAGATGTTATACTCAAATTGATGTAGGAAAGATGGTATGGAACATCGGACCATGGGATGATAATTATCTTTTAGTTCTAGTGTGATTCTTGAAGTTCCACAAGATAATACATAAGTAACTTCCAAGATCTTCTTTCTCAAATAAGAAAAAAAATTCTTCTTATTTCAAATATGGAATACTTCAAGATAAAGTGTTGTTTAATAAATTTTTTTTAGAAGTAGGGCTTTGAAATTGAAATGATCTCTTCAACTAAGGAATAGATTGACTAATTCAAGCACCGAGTTCCTAGTGTAAGTCGGTAAATTCAACCCATTGACTCAAAGCAGTACAGAAGGATTGCATTCCCAATAAGTAGTCAAAAATATTGAATATAGGCATGAACTCAGTGTCAAGTAAAGCATTATTTGAGTAAAAACTCATCAATAGAACCCGAGTGGGTTGACACATTAATCTTGGATACCATATTAGTATCTTGTAGTTGGATGATGTCTTAAATTTACTCTATGAATCTTTTTGACAATCAAGTTTATTTGTTTTAAATATAGGAAAAACGCTTCAATACCTTGTTGAAATAGATATTTGAGTAGTTAAAGTCTTGAGTCATTTAGAAATCTACTACCCACAAGTTTACATATCTTAAAAGTTTGAATTTTTTGTACAAAGTTTTAGTTCTTTCTTTTCTTTTTTCGAATATTTTGGATTGGACTCGGATACAATATCTGATTCTTTTTACAAAAGTCTAGGGTTAGCCAATTAGAACTAGGAATCTAAATCAAACATCTTAGATAGATGTCCTCTACAAGAACCTTTTCAATCTTCAAAGATGATAATTCTAAGTTAATTTATTCATTTGAGTTCGCTTCAAGTTATATAGCATAAATGAATTTCTAGGGTTTAGTCTACTCTACTCATATGTTTGTACTAGAGGATGATCATAAGCTGACAATGGATAATGTCCAACCATTTTACTATGTAAACCAGGAGGTAGAGGATTTCAAGGAACTTCAGCTTGTAAGTGATAAATGGCATGTGTGTGACATGTATGATGAGTATTAGCATTATTAGTAGGAAAATCGTGTTGACATATTTAGCTACTAATGTGTGTGAACACACTAGGACTGTTGGGGCACTTTTTTCCCTCTTTAGGAGGTTATTTCCCTTGGCTTGTATATATGCCCATTACCCTAATGGGATACTTATCTTTGTACATTCTCTTGTAATACATTCAGTATTGTGTGTTGTACACCAAACTTGTTCTTTTTCCTTGTGATCTTCTCGTGCTCTCACAGACCTCAAACTCCAAGAATTAGTATCAGAGTAGGTTGTCGCTTCATCATCGACACCTTTTCAATCACAATTCCAAAAATCATGTTTTGAGCTTGTTTCGGCCTTTGAGTGCACTATTGTAGTGCTTCTGTGGGCAATTTTGTCTTTTTGTGCCAAAGATATATACAGGTTTCGGTTCACTAGTATAAGCATCTCGAAGTCTGCTATAGGTTAAGCAAAACTCTATAGGGTAGTTCTATTCAACTTTTTGAGATACAATCATTTTTCGACATCACGATATTTTTAGTTAGTGACCATGGCTGAAAGAAGTGATATATTCTGCATGTTGACTATTGAGGATAAGTTGGATGGTACCAATTACCCATTATGGGCTTATATGATGCATAATGTATTGGTTGCAAAAAGACGGTGGAATATTGTGAAAGGTGTTGAAAAACATCTTATTAGACCTATAAACACAATTGTTGAAGGCAGTGCAAACGACGTTGAATGTCAAAACTCTCTGCTCCTTATGATTGCCCCCAATTTGGAACTCTGACCTGCATACATATGGAGATAGCAAAGGGATTTCCATCGGCCCAATATTTAGAGTCTCTTAGAAAGTTATCTACCCAGCTGCATGCTATTTCTTTGTTATCGCCCTCTCTCCAAATGTCCATGACAGATAGCTATACATAGCTTCACACATGAGTGCCATTTGGTACTCATGTGTGTGCCCACTCATAATAAATATAAGGGATGGTTCACCCCCTTTCTCATGACTAATGAGTGATATCCTATGTGACATTTCCTTCCCCTTAATTCCATTTTGTCTCAAAATGGTATCGGAAGGTCTGGTAGAAAGAGAGAAATAATAGAAATAACACTCCCACTATATCCCCATGTGTCAAAAACACATGGTCATATCTCTATATTGTTTCCCCATATTCTTCCCCTTAAGAAGACCCTTGGGAAGGTAAGATAAAATTGGGAAATCATTTTTGAAGGGTGCTAACCTGCTCCTATCTAGCACTATGTTCTGAACTATCTTTCCACTTTACTAAAAACTCTTTATATAAGTGACTTCTAGTCCATTTTTCTCGAGTGTCTAGTATGCTCTCAGGTTCATGTGGAATAGATTGAACAGAAATAGGCCTTACTAACTCACTATCCAGAATGAGGTTGTTGAATTCACCCTTCCTTTTTTTAAGTCGGCTAACATGAAAAACTCAATGGATTTGACTATTCTCTAGAACTTGGAGCTGGTAAGCCATCTTTCCTATTCTCTTAAGTATTTATAAAGGTCCAAAATACCAAGGAGATAGTTTTAGACAAGGTCCCATCTTCATGGTTTCAGATCTAGGGGGAACTCTTAGATAGACATGCTCTCCAACCTCAAAGTTGATGTCTCTCCTTTGAGGATCAACATAGGCTCTAGCCCTATCCTGAGCTTTCGTAATGCTATCCTTAGCAAGCCTAAGCATATTGTTCACCTCTTCCAAAAATTCCTTTGAAGCTTGAACTTTCTCATTCTACAATCCTACTGCATAAGGAGCTCTTGGTTGAAACCCATACATGAGCATAAATGGATTATGCCCAGTGGAAGAGTGCTTGGCACTATTATATGGAAACTCTACTACAGGTAAGTACTCTCCCAATTAGTTTTCCTTTCATTCACATATGCCCAAAGAATATCCTCTAGGATTTTGTTAACCCTCTCTGTTTGCCCATCTCACTATGGATGCTTGGCCGTACTCATGCTAAGTTTCATATCCAACCTTTTGAAGACCGCTCTCTAGAAGTGGCTAGTAAACTTCCTATCGAGATCACCTACTATGTCTAAGGGAAGACCATATAATCGATATATATTCTATACAAAAAGCCTAGCCAACTCTAGTGTCTTCACTATAGTACATGTCAGAATAAACCTAGCCATTTTGGTTAACCTATCCACAATTACCCAGACCAAGTTGTGCCCTCTTTGTGTCTTAGGTAATCCGACTATAAAGTCCATGCAGATACCCTCCTACTTCCCATTAGGAATATCAAATGGGTGGAGTAGTCCTCCAATCCTCAACCTCTCAGCTTTATTGACCTGGCATTTGGTGTGCTTAAGCATATACTCTAGGATGTCCTTATAAGTCCAGGTTAGTAAAACTGCCTCTTAACAAGATCATAAGTCTTGTTAACTCCTAGGTGTCCTGCACTAGGTGTGTCATAACACTCATACAAAATATTCCATCTCATCTCAAGATATCTAGGGACACACACCTTACCTTTATATAACAGATATCCATCATGGACATTGTAATTCTTCCACTTGAATCCTTCTTGAGTCTTCATCCTCACTGGAAACCCATATATCACGATCCCCATTCTGTATGGCTTCCCAAATCTCAGAATATGCAGGATCAAGCCTACATTTCCCTCTAATGGACTCAAGTAGCTCACTAATGATCTGAGTAAAACTCAATCCATTGAGCATAGACATGCAGCTAACTAAATCAGCCACTACATTAAACTTTTCCTTCCTATACCTAAGCTCATAATCAGACTCCTGAAGGGTCTGTGCCCATCAGGCCTTAGGACCTTTAAGGTCTAACTGATTATAGAGACACTTAATGCTCTCTTGATCAAACACTATCGTGACTTTGGCACTATATAAATAATGATGCCACTTCTTCAAAGCATGGACAATTGCATACAACTCCTTCTCATAGACAAAGTAATTCTTTTGAGTCGGTTCTAGTTTCTTACTCTCAAAAGCTACTGGTCGACCATCCTGAACTAAAACTACTCCTATGGCAAAATCACTCGCATCAGTCTTAACCACAAAGGGTTTATTGGGATCTGCTATATGTAAAAGTGGATCTGTAGCAATTGCTACTTTCGATTTCTCCATACTTTGCTTCTTTTGGTCTCCCCAATGAAAGGCTTTCCCTTTCCCTTTAAGTTGTTCCATCATCGAGATACCAATTTTGTCATAATTCTTAATGAATCTTTGATAAGGTATTTAACCTCTTTTGTTAAAAATTCACACTTTGACTCCTTAGAAAAGAGTGAATTTCCACTTAGCACTTGAAATACCTTTCTTAAGTGTTCCAAGTGCTCCTCTTCTGATGCACTATAGATATGAATGTCATCCAAGAAGTCTACTACAAAATCTCCTAGATAAGACCATAATACACTATTCATGAGCTTCATCAAAGTGGCAAGAACATTGGTGAGACCAGAAGGCATCACCAAAAACTCATAGTGCCCATATCTAGTCCTAAATACAGTCTTAGAGACATGTTCTACCTTAAACCTAATTTGATGATATCCTTATCTAAGGTCAAGCTTGGTAGAGTACCTAGCTTGATGTAACTAATCAAATAGATCTTCCAATCTAGGCATTGGAAACATATTTTTGATAGTTACCTTATTAAGTGCTCTATAGTCTATACATAGTCTCATAGAGCTGTCTTTCTTCTTAACTAGGTGCATTGGTGATGCCCAAGGTGAGCTACTAGGTCTAATGAAGCCCTTATCTAAATAATCATTTAATTGCCTCTCAACCTCCTCATGCTCAGAAACACTAAACCTATAAGGTGGCTTACAAATAGGGTTAGCATTAGTAACTACCTCAATGGCATGGTCAATGTCCCCTCTCTCAAGTGGTAGCCCTCTAGCTAAGTCAATGGGAAAAACATCTCTAAAATCAAACATAAGATATTTAAAACTTTTAACCACACACTCTTGCAAGAAAGAATAATAGAAAGTCCTGTCCATATTTACATTCCTAGCATGAAAATATACATCAGATGAATTGTGTGTACAATGCTCAATATCATGACTATACAATAAAAAACATCTCCTGTATATGCTGAAAATGACAAAGACTATACAACTCTAAAGATGAAATGAGAGGTGCACCAGGTACATTTCTCTCTGTCTCCCTTAATACAAAATTTACTTCCATTTCTTTCAAACTCAAGTGTGTTGTTTTAATAGTTGCATTTAAGTGTGTCTCCCAACCCCCATAGCCACTCTCTTCCTAATACAAGGTGTGTCCTCTCCATATTCATAATTTGGAAGTCATCGAAATTGGATACCATAGTATCGCATATCCTCTTATCTTCCCCTTGCATCATAGGTACTATGCATATATGTGCACTAGGCTAATGGGGAATCTTTAGCTTCTTGACCAGAGCATAGTTTATAAAGTTATAAGTGGCAGAGTCATCTATCATGACTCGCACCCTGATCCCGTATACACTACCATGAAGTTTAATTAGGTCATGTGGTCCAAACTGTGGTGATCACAATGACAGAGTCAAACAAAGAGTGTGCTCTATATCCTCATGCATCACCTCCACTCCCTTGTAGCTAGAGCTGCCATGAATAGGAAGGGTCTACACTAGGTGGACCACCTTTTTGCCCTTTTCAGGGGCCGTACTACTCTCTGATCCTCTCTTCTTTTCTTCCCCTTTCTTGAGTGGATAGCTCCATTGTGAATGGCTAGGAGACAAACACCTAAAGCACAGCTTCTCTCTTTTGGCCCTCTCAAACTGATCTCTAGGTAACCTAGGCCCTTGTGATCCTTGTTTTTTAATGAAAAATTTGTCTTTTCCCAATGGCAACTTTTTCTTGAACTTAGTCATTCTAAGAGGCTTAAGGTGTTGATCCGTCTCCATAGGAGTATATTGAGGATGGTTATGGTCTTCATAGATCTGTGTATACTTGATCACCTCCTTAAACGTCTTAGGTGCATTCCTTCTTACCTCTCTCTTGATGGCTTTATCTAAGCCTCTAGCAAAACCTCTAGTTTTCTAGAAGTCATCTTAGCCTTTAAGTTTCAAAATGATCTACTTATAGTGGGATATGTAGACCGTCAAAGGCCTACCTCTCGAGGTGATCCTATCCCACTCATCCCAATTCTTCTCCTCCTCATTCTCAGGAAGAAACGCTTTTATAAAAACAGTTTCAAACTGGTTCCAATATGTAGGGATAGAGTTTGCCTGCTTGAGACTCATCCACCGCTTATAACGCGGGCCAAGGGAGAGACTCACCTCTAGCACACGGTACCCTGGTGGGGTGCCCTTCGGTTGATGCAAATCATGCCACTTTTGTAAAAAAGTGTACATTGCATCCTGGTTTCTATCTTGTTCATCCCAATAAAGGTAGGAGGCTTTAAGTCTTTCAGGAGGGGATCTTCCCTAGAGCTCTCTCCTTTGTGCTTACTAGGAAGAGAAGTATCTTTCCTAGTCATCTCTAGAGGAAGAGTAAGGGTTTCTCTTTCCTTCCTAGCTAGGAAAGAGGTGACGTGAGTCTCAAGTAAGATCATTTGAGACTTAAGGTGTTGAATGAGAGATGTAATGCTACCTATCTCTCTCTCTCTCTCTCTAGCCTAAGGGTCTGTTCCTTTAAATTTTCAAATTGGTCATGAGTAACAAACTCATCCAAAATTTCTTCATATGTATATTCTTCTTGTTGTAGGCTCTCTTTCTTCTAGTTTTTCTTCTACTTCGTGCCCCATTTCTACTTCTTCCATTCTAAAATCAGGATTATCTAGTTGATCTTTAAATGGAGAAGTGAGTTCAATTATTTGTTTCCCTTTAGACTCCATGTTTCACTTCCCTTCCCCCATTTGCTAACTAGAGTATGTGAATAGAAATGTTGAATATGCAAGAAGAAGAGAAATATATCACAAGAGCACTTCCCTCATACAAAATGAAGCTACGGAAGTGAAATCCAAGTGATCTTTGAAGCTTGAGGTTGCTGATTTTGAATCCTTGCTAGCCCCAAACAACAATTTGAAAGGTCTGGTTGGTCCGTGCATCATTGTTTCCTCAATATCTTAATCCATGACTCTTTTTCTTCTTCCCCCAAAGTTGAAAAAAAAACTTGAATTTACACCACTACTATACCTTCTGCTTTTATCTCCTCATGCTTCTCGAATTCGTAGAAGGCTCACCATGGAAGACTTCTATCCCACATGCACGTGTGTTGTGTGGTTAGTGTGGTATATAACCAAGGGAGGAATGATATCTCACTCATCCTAGAGGGGGGCAAGAGGGAAGAGAGAGCCCATGGCTACTCTTGATGTCTTCTAACTGCCTTCGCGCTGGCGAAAATTCTCTATTGACGTCGCTCGGCCTCTTTGTTGTAGTCGCTTGGCTCTGATACCAGTTGTCAGAACTCTGCGCTCCTTGTGAATGCTCCCAATTTTGAACTCTGACCTGCACACATATCGAGGTAGCAATGGCATTTCCACCGGCCCAATATTCAGAGTACTCACGGAGCATATCTCAAAACGTTATCTATCCAGGCACGTGCTATTTCTTTCTTATCGCCCTCTCTCTCAATGTCCATCAAAGATAGCTATAAATGACTTCACACATGAGTGCCACCTGACACTCATGTGTGTTCCCGCCTCATAATAAATATAAGGGATGGTTCACCCCCTATCTCATGACTAATGAGTGATATCCCATGTGACATTTCCTTCCCCTTAATTCCATTTTGTCCTCAAAATGGTATTGGAAGGTCTAATAGAAATAGAGAAATAATAGAAATAACACTTCCACTATATCCCCATGTGTCAAAAACAATATCCTTCTTCTAAAGAAGACCCTTGGGAAGGTAAGATAAAATTGGGAAACCAATTTTGAAGGGTGCTAACCCGCTCCCATCTAGCACTATCTTCTGAACTATCTTTACACTTTACTAGAAACTCTTTATATAAGTGACTTCTAGTCCGTTTTTCTCGAGTGCGTAGTATGCTCTCAGGTTCATGTGGAATAGATTGAACAGAAATAGGCTCTACTACCTCACTATCTAGAAGGAGATTGTGAGATTCACCTAGCCTTTTCTTAAGCCAGCCAACATGAAAAACTGGATGGATTTGACTGTTCTATGGAAGTTGGAGCTCATAAGCCATCTTTCCTATTCTCTTAAGTATTTGGAAAGGTCCACAATACCTAGGAGATAGTTTTGGATAGGGTTTCGTCTTCATGGTTTCAGATCTAGAGGGAACTCTAAGATAGAATTTCTCTCCAACCTCAAAGTCGATGTCTCTCCTTTGAGGATGAGCATAGGCTCTAACCCTATCCTGAGCTCTCCTAACACTATCCTTAGCAAGCCTAAGAATATTGTTCATCTCTTCCAAAAATTGCTTTGCAGCTTGAACTTTCTCATTTTGCAATCCTATTGCATAAGGAGCTCTTCGTTGAAACCCACACATGAGCACAAATGGACTATGTCCAATGGAAGAGTGTTGGCACTATTATATGCAAACTCTACTATAGGTAAGTAGTCTTCCCAATTAGTTTGCCTTTCATTCACATATGCCCAAAGCATATCCTCTAGGATTTTGTTAACCCTCTTTTTTTGCCCATCCAACTATGGATGCTCAGCCGTACTCTTGCTAAGTTTTGTATCCAACCTTTTGAATACCGCTCTCCAGAAGTGGCTAGTAGACTTATTATCCCAATCAGAGACTATGTCTAAGGGAAGACCATATAATTGGTATAGGTTCTCTACAAAAAACCTAGACAACTTTGGTGTCTTCACTGTAGTACATGTCAGAATGAACATAGCCATTTTGGTTGACCTATCCACAATTAGCCAAAGTGAGTCATGCCCTCTCTTTGTCTTAGGTAATCCGATAATGAAGTCCATGGAGATACTCTCCCAATTCCTATTTGGAATATCCAAAGGGTGGAGTAGTCCTGCAATCCTCAACCTCTCTGCTTTATTGACCTAGCATTTGGGGCACTTAAGCACATACTCTAGGACATCCTTATGAAGTCCAGGCTAGTAAAATTGCCTCTTAAAAAGATCATAATTCTTGTTAACTCTTGGGTGTCCTGCACTAGGTGTGTCATGACACTCATACAAAATATGCCATCTCATCTCAAGATCTCTAGGGAGACACACCTTACCTTTATATAACAGATATCCATCATGGACACTATAATTCTTCCACTTGAATCCTTCTTGAGTACCTATCGATAGTCCATCCTCACTAGAAATCCATATATCACGATCCCCATTCTCTATGGCTTCCCAAATCTACGAATATGCAGGATCAAGCCTACATTTCCCTCAAATGGACTCAAGTAGCTAAGTGAATAGGCATGCGACACAGCTGAGACCGTTGATCATAGGCATGCGGCTAAGTGAATCAGCCACTACATTAAACTTTCCTTTCCTATACCAAAGCTCATAATCAAACTCCTAAAGGGTGTGTGCCCATCGGGCCTTACCACCTTTAAGGTCTATTTGATGAGAGAGCCACTTAATTCTCTCTTGATCAAAGTGTTTGTGACTTTGGCGCCATATAAATAATGACGCCACTTCTTCAAAGCATGGATAGAGTAATTCTTCTGAGCCAGTTCTAGTTTCTTACTCTCAAAAGCTACTAGTCCACCATCCTGAACTAAAAGCGCCCCTATGGGAAAATCACTCGTGTTAGTCTCAACCACAAAGGGTTTATTGGGATGTGCTATATGTAAAAGTGGAGCTTTCATAGTTGCTACTTTCAATTTCTCCATACTCTGCTTCTATTTGTCTCCCCACTGAAAGGCTTTCCCTTTCCCTTTAAGTTGTTCTATCATCGGGACAATAGTTTATGCAAAATTCTTAATGAATCTTTGATAGAACCCTAATAAACCTAGGAGGATCTGTAGCTCTTCTAGGTTCCTTGGATATGCCTATTCCATAATATCCCTTACTTTATCATGATCCATCTGGATTCCATTTTGGGAGACTATATACCCAAGGTATTTAACCTCTGTTTTGAAAAATTCACACTTTGACTCCTTAGCAAAGAGTGAATTTTCCCTTAGCACTTGAAATACCTTTGTTAAGTTTTCCAAGTGCTCCTCTTCTGATGTACTATAGATCAGAATGTCATCCAAGAATTCTACTACAAAGTGTCCTAGATAAGGCCGTAATAGACTATTCATGAGCTTCATGAAAGTGGCAGGAGCATTGGTGAGACCAAAAGGCATCACCAAAAACTCATAGTGCCCATATCTAGTCCTAAATTTAGTTTTAGGGACATCCTCTGCCTTAATCCTAATTTGATGATATTCTGATCTAAGATCAAGCTTGGTAAAGTACCTAGCTTGGTGTAAGTGATCAAATAGATCTTCCAATCTAGGCATTGGAAACCTACTTTTGATAGTTATCGTATTAATTGCTCTATAGTCTATACATAGTCTCATAGAGCTGTATTTCTTCTTAACTAGGAGCATTGGCGATGCCCAAGGTGAGTTAATAGGTCTAATGAATCCCTTATCTAAATAAGCCTTTAATTGTCTCTCAACCTCCTCATGCTGAGAAATACTAAGCCTATAAGGTGGCTTACAAATAGGGTTAGTGTTAGTAACTACCTCAATGGCATGGTGTATGTTTTCTCTCTCATGTGGTAGCCCTCTAGGTAAGTTAGTGGGGAAAACATCTCTAAACTCAAATGTAAGATCTTAAAAACCTTTAACCACACACTCTTGCAAGAAAGAATAATAGAAAGTCATGTCCATATTTACATTTCAAGCATGAAAATATACATCAAATGAACTATTTGTACAATGCTCAATATCATGATTATACAATATAAAGATATCCTGTACATGCTGAAAATGGAAAAGACTATACAACTCTAAAGATGAAATGAGAGGTGCACTAGGTACATCTCTCTTTCTCTCTCCTTGAATACAAAATTTACTTCAATTTCTTTCATACTCAAGTATCTTTTTTGATAGCTGCGTTTAAGTGTGTCTCCCAACCAGCATAGCCACTCTCTTCCTAATACAAGGTCTGTCCTCTCCATATTTGTAATTTGGAAATCGATGCGATCTATACAATCTCATGTTGAGAAACACTAAGCCTATAAGGTGGCTTACACTAAGGTCCTCTCAACCTCCTCATGCTGAGAAACACTAAGCCTATAAGGTGGCTTACAAATAGGGTTAGTGTTAGTGACTACCTCAATGGCATGGTGAATGTCCCCTCTCTCACGTGGTAGCCCTCTAGGTAAGTCAGTGGAGAAAACATGTCTAAACATAATATCTTTAAAATGTTTAAGCACACACTCTTGCAAGAAAGAATAATAGAAATTCCTATCCATATTTACATTCCTAGCATGAAAATATACATCAAATGAACTGTCTATACCATGTTCAATATCATGACTATACAATAAAAATATCTCCTATACATGCTGAAAATGACAAAGACTATACAAATCTAAAGATGAAACAAGAGGTGCACTAGGTACATCTCTCTGTCTCTCTCCATGAATACAAAATTTACTTCCATTTCTTTCAAAGTCAAATGTGTTGTTTGATAGTTGTGTTTAAGTGTGTCTCTCGACCTGCATAGCCACTCTCTTCCCAATCCAAGCTCTATCCTCTCAATATTCATAATTTGGAAGTCCATGCGATTTATATAATCCTACATCTTGACTTCAAAATTGGATACCATAGTATACCATATCCTCTTATCTTCCCCTTGCATCATAGATACTATGTATTTATGTGCACTAGGCTACTGGGGAATCTTTAGCTTCTTGAAGAGAGCATACTTTATAAAGTTATGAGTGGCAGAGTCATCTATCATGACTCGCATGCTGGTCTTGTGTACACAACCATGAAGTTTAACTACGTCATGTGGTCCAAACTACGGTGACCACAATGACTGAGTCAAACAACAAGTGTGCTCTATATCCTCATGCATCACCTCCACTCCCTTGCAGCTAGAGATACCATGAATAGGAAGGGTCTGCACTAGGTGGACGGCCTTTTTGCCCTTTTCAAGGGCCGTACTACTCTCTGGTCCTCTCTCCTTCTCTTCCCCCTTCTTGAGTGGACAATTCCACTGTGAATGGCTAGGAGACAACCACCTAAAGCATATGTTCTCTGTTTTGGCCCTCTCAAACTGATCTCAAGGTAACCTAGGCCCTTGTAATCTTTGTTTTTAAATAAAAATTTTGTTTTTCCCCAATGGCCACTTTTTCTTGAACTTAGTCATGCTAAGAGGCTTGAGGGATGATCCATCTCCATAAGAGTAAATTGAGGACGGTTATGGTCCTCATATATCTGTGCATACTTGATCGCCTCCTCTAATGTTTTAGGTGCATTCCTTCTTACCTCTCTCTTGATGGATTTATCTAAGCCTCTAACAAATGCTCTAGTTTTTTGGAAGTCATCTAAGCCTTTAAGTTTCAAAATGATCTCCCTATAGTGGTATATGTAGACCGTCAAAGGCCTACCTTTATGGGTGATCCTATCCCACTTAGCCCAACTCCTCTCCTCCTCATTCTCAGGAAGAAACTCTTTTAAAAAAAGAGTTTCAAACTGATTCCAATCTCTAGGGATAGAGTTCGCCTCCTTGAGAATCATCCACCACTTATAGACACGTGGGCCAAGCAAGAGACTCTCCTCTAGCACACCGTACTCTGGTGGGGTGCCCTTTGGTTGATGCAAATCATGCCACTTTTGTAGAAAAGTGTAGATTGCATCCTTGTTTCTATCTCAATCATCCCCCGTGAAGGTAGGCGGCTTTAATTCTTTCACGAGGGGAGCTTCCCTAGAGCTCTCTCCTTTGTGCTTACTAGGAAGAGAAGTATCTTTCCTAGTCATCTCTAGAGGAAGAGTAAGGGTTTCTCTTTCCTTCGTAGCTAGGAAAGAGGTGACATGAGTCTCAAGTGAGATCATTTGAGACTTAAGCTAGTGAATGAGAGATGTAATGCTACCTATTTCTCTCTCTAGCCTAAGGTTTTGCTCCTTTAAGTTTGCAAATTTGTCATGAGTAACAAACTCATCCAAAAGTTCCTCATATGTATATTCTTCCTGTTGAGGCTCTCTTTCTTCTAGTTTTTCTTCTACCTCCTGCCCCTTTTCTACTTCTTCCATTCTAAACTCACGATCCTCTAGTTTCTCTTTAGATGGAGAAGTATGTTCAATTATTTGTTTCCCTTTAAACTCCATATTTCATTTCCCTTCCCCCGTTTTCTAACTAGAGTATGTGAAAAGAAATGAAAGTAAACATTGAGTATGCAAGAAGAGGAGAAATATATCACAAGAGCACTTCCCTGCTACAAAATGAAGCTGCAGAACAAAATCCAAGTGATCTTTGAAGCATAAGATTGGTTATTCTGAATCCTTGCCACGCCCAAAAAAAAAATTGAAATGTCTCGTTGGTCCGGGGAAGCTCTAATCACCAAAAACCAACAAGAACAATGACAAAGCCATGTAGCAATAGCCTCAACCAAGTAAATTGAGTGAAAATGAAGCACTTTTGAAATTTGATAGTCCTTCCTAGTCCAAGAAATGTATTCCAGCAGCTGTACTTCAAAGATATAAAGCTATGCCAAGTGAAAAAAGTAGATTTGGACACCAAATGATGAAAAAATAGGCATGGGAGTGGTCTCCTAGTTCATGCTGACGTGCTACAAAGAGGTTTTGATTGACCAAATATTTTCCAAATGAAACATCGATGGTCTCCAAGCGAAGCTTAGGAGTTCAACTTTGTAAAATGACAAAGACTTTTGAAATCAGGTGTCATATGGCCAAGCTATGGTGCAGAGAAGATAGGTATGTCATAAATAGAAAGTAGAAAAGCTAATCTTCATGGAAGGGTGACTTTGAGATCCCATAGCTGAGAACTTAAAGCTCTTCAAGATAAACCCATGACCCATAGTCCTTGTCCACATCCCATAGTACATATGTGAATCATAATACATACCTTCTCCTTTTATCTCCTCATGCTTCATGAGTTCGTAGAAGGCTCACCATGGAAGACTTCTACCACATGCACGTGTGTTGTGTGGTATTTAAGCAAGGGAGGAATGATATCTCACCCATGGCTACTCTCGATGTCTTCTAATCGCCTTCACATTGGTGGCAGTTCTCTATTGACGTCGCTCGGCCTATCTGTTTTAGTCGCTTGGCTCTGATACCAGTTGTCAGAGCTCTACACTCCCTATGATTGTGTCCAAATTTGAACTCTCACCTACACACATATCGAGGTATCGACGGTATTTCCACCAGCCCAATATTCAGAGTACTCATGGAGCAACTCGAAGAAAGTTATCTGCCCAGTCGTGTGCTATTTGTTTCTTATCAATCGCTCTCCAAATGTCCATCAAAGATAGATATACATGGCTTCACACATGAGTGCCACTTGGCACTCATGTGTGAGCCCACCTCATAATAAATATAAGGGATGGTTTACCCCCTTTCTCATGACTAATGAGTGATATCCCATGTGACATTTCCTTCCCCTTAATTCCATTTTGTCCTCAAAATATTATAGGAAGGTCTAGTAGAAAGAGAGAAATAATAAAAAAAACACTCCCACTATATCCCCATGTGTCAAAAACACATGTTCATATCTTCGTGTTGTTTCCCCATATCCTTCCCCTTAAGAAGACCCTTGGGAAGGTAAGATAAAATTGGGAGATCGTTTCTGAAGGGTGCGAACCCACTCCCATGTGGCATTATCTTCTGAACTCTCTTTCCACTTTATTAGACACTCTTTATATAAGTGACTTCTAGTCCATTTTTCTCGAGTGCATAGTATGCTCTCAAGTTCATGTGGAATAGATTGAACTGAAATAGGCTCTATGACCTCACTATCATGAATGAGATTGTCATATTCACCTAGCCTTTTCTTAAGCTGACAAACATGAAAAACTAGATGGATTTGAATATTCTTTGGAAGTTGGAGTTGGTCAGCCATCTTTCCTATTCTCTTAAGTATTTGGAAAGGTCCACAATACATAGGAGATAGTTTTTGACAAGGTCCCCTCTTCATGGTTTCAGATCTAGAGGGAACTCTAAGATAGACATGCTCTCCTACCTCAAAGTTGATGTCTCTCCTTTGAGGATCAACACAGGCTCTAGCCCTATCCTCAGCTCTCGTAATGTTGTCCTTAGCAAGCCTAAGCATATTGTTCATCTCTTCCAAAACATCCTTTGTAGCTTGAGCTTTCTCATTTTGCAATCCTACTGCATAAGGAGCTCTTGTCTGAAACCCATACATGAGCATAAATGGACTATGCCCAGTGGAAGAGTGCTTGGAAATATTATATGCAAACTCTAGTATATGTAAGTACTCTTCCCAATTAGTTTGCCTTTCATTCACATATGCCAGAAGCATATCCTCTAGGATTTTGTTAAACCTCTCTGTTTGACCATCCGACTATGGACTCCCGACCATACTCATGCTAAGTTTTGTATCCAACCTTTTAAAGACTACTCTCCAGAAGTGGCTAGTAAACTTCCTATCCCGATCATAGACTATGTCTAAGAGAAGACCATATAATCAGTATAGGTTCTCTAAAAAAAGGCTAGCCAAATCTCAGTTCTTCACTATAGTATGTGTAGGAATTGACCTAGCCATTTTGGTTAACCTATACACAATTACCCACATCCAGTCATGCCCTCTCTATGTCTTAGGTAATCCGACTATAAAGTCTGTTGAGATACTCTCCCACTTCCCATTACGAATATCCAATGGGTGGAGTAGTCCTCGAATCCTCAACCTCTCAGCTTTATTGACCTTGCATTTGGTGCACTTAAGCACATACTCTAGGATGTCCTTATGAAGTCCAGGCTAGTAAAACTACCTCTTAACAAGATCATAAGTCTTGTTAACTCTTGGGTGTTCCGCACTAGGTGTGTCATGACACTCATAAAAAATATAAGATCTCTAGGGACACACACCTTACCCTTATATAACAAATATCCATCATGGACACTGTAATTCTTCCACTTGAATCCTTCTTGAGTACCCTTCGATACTCCATCCTCACTGGAAACCCGTATATCATGATCCCCATTGTTTATGGCTTCCAAAATCTTGGAATATGTAGGATAAAGCCTACATTTCCCGCTCACTAGTGATCTGAGTAAAATGCAATCCATTGAGCATAGGCATGTGGCTAAGTGAATCAGCCACTACATTAAACTTTCCCTTCCTATACCTAAGCTTATAATCAAACTTCTAAAGGGTCTCTATCCATCAGACCTCAGGACCTTTAAGGTCTATTTGATTAGAGAGCCACTTAATGCTCTCTTGATCAAACACTATCGTGACATTGGCACCATATAAATAATGACGCCACTTCTTCAAAGCATGGACAATTGCATACAACTCCTTCTCATAGAGGAGTAATTCTTCTAAGCCGATTCTAGTTTCTTAATCTCAAAAGCTACTCGTCGACCATCGTGAGTTAAAACTACTTCTATGGCAAAATCACTCACGTGAGTCTCAACCACAAAGGGTTTATTGCGAACTCCTATATGTAAAAGTGGAGTTGTAGCAATTGCTACTTTGAATTTCTCCATACTTTGCTTCTAATCCTCTTCCCAATGACAGGGTTTCTCTTTTTTTTTTATGTTGTTCTATCATCAAGAAAACAATCTTGGCATAATTCTTAATGAATCTTTGATATAAACTTGATAAACTTAGGAAGATATGCAGCTCTTCCAGGTTTCCTTGGTGGCAAAACTGGTGGTTGCTCTCCTTTTCGTACCCAGATCTACTTCCTGCCCTGAGCTTCTTTCTTCATGCACTTGGTTTGACTGTTTGATGTAGCGGTGTGCATGTACTATTTTACTTGCCTCTTTGGTTGAGCTGTTGCAGTTGCAGGAGTCTTTACAAAAGATGAGGGTTCCTCTCTCCTATGAGACCGTCCTTTCATGATTGAATTTGTCTGAATCACATCCTTCTTGACACATACAACATCTTCTTTGCTCAAATTAGGTCTAGAAGAACTAAGAGAATGCGTGCTACTTGGCTTTGTGCTCATGCAATTATCTAATTCTAATGTGATGCATTGTTCATGTACTCAAACTTGAAGAATTTGTCTTTTGAGGTTTAAGTTGATGGCATGGTCATAGATCCAGTCTTGACCCAAGACAAGTGGTTCTATAAGGTCCTCATCTTTGCACACAAGCATTTTGACTTCCATTGGAACATCTTGAAGGTAGATGGGAAGCTCTACCTCGCCCAAACAAGGGGTTTCCACACCTCCCAAACCTATGAGATAGGCTTCTATAGGATTTATGTTCACTTGCAAGTCTTGGCAATAGGATAGTCTAACGGTGCTAGTTGCTGCACCTGGGTCAATCAATGCTCTCACAGTCTCTGCATTCTTCCCTTGTCCTACCGCTATGGTCACAAATGGACGTTGATCAATTATTTGAGAAGCAATTACTCGTGATGTTTGACACATGGCCATGTGGTATCTTGGGGCCTCAGCGTTCATCTAGGCCTAGGCGTCTTAACTTATTTCTCCTAATGCGTTCTTGAGCCTCTGCCTGTGCTTCTTCTCTAACCCTTAGCTCTTCTTCTTTTCGCTTCTTAGCAGTGTTGAGTCTCTTTAGCATATCCTCTGTAAGAGATTCTTGATATAGCCTGACTCGACAACCACTGATATAGTTGGGCAAGATATCACCTTCTAGTGTGGCCAATGGAACTGCACCGCTAGTGGAAATTCTATTGATGATCATGGGTCCATATCCTCTCTTTTCCAATTTATGAGCATGTTGCTTTAGTGTATAAACGAACACTAGGTCTCCCTCTTTCAAGCCTTTATCCTTGATATGTGCATCAAAGTTTGCCTTTTGCCTTTTCTAGATGCCTGCAGCCGCTCCTAACCTTGTCTCACCTAAGTGTTCTAGATCAAAGATCCTAGAGGATAATTCATGTCCATTCCACTCATGCTCTTGTGCTACTTTTAAAGTTGGGATTAGGAAGTCCCATGGTAGCACAGCATTCTGTCCGAAGACCATCTGAAATGGGGTGGCATTGAGTACTGTTTTATAGGCAACTCGGTAGGCCCAAATAGCATGATGAAGTTGTTTGTCCCAATCAGAGCGTTTGTTATTTACGAGTTTTGTCAATACGTTACATATGATCTTATTCGTGCTCTCAGCTTGTCCATTAGCTTGTGGATGATAGGAGGCAGACTTCTTATGTATCGCCAAGAATTCTTGGAGAAGATTTTCAATGACTTCATTCAAGAAGTGCGTACCTCTATCAGTAACTAACTCTATCGGTAATCCATATCTCGTGAACACATTCTTGAATAAGAACTTAGCCGTCGTTTGAGCATCATTCTTTGTTGTGGCTTTTACTTCCACCCACTTTGTAAGGTAGTCCGTGGCTACAATAATATACTTTGCATGGGAGTTTCTAGCTGGGGGGTTAATAGGACCTACAAAGTTTATGCCCCACTTCGAGAATGCACGTCCCCCATTCATTGGCCTCAAAGGCATCTCATCTTTTCTAATTGGGTATTGGGCACGTTGACATGTGTCACATTTCTTCACATAGGTATGTGCATCCATATGAAGTGTGGGCCACCAAAGTCTTGAGAATAAAATAGACTTGATTACTCTGTCAGGCCCAAAGTGTCCACCTGCCACACTGCTATGTGCATTTTCTAAGACTTTGAAATAATCTGATTCATGAACGCACAATCTTAAATAGCCATCTTTGCCTCTTCGATATAGGTTATCACCTACTAAGGTATAGTCTTTAGCCTCCTGCTCCATACTTCATTTTCTTGCTAGACTTGCCTCTCTAGGTAGTGTCCCTGATCTCATGAATTCTACCAATGGAGCACTCCAATCTGGAATCAATGAAACATGATAAAGGGTAGCATGTTCCATTGGGGGTCTCTCTTTGCACATTGGACAATTCTTAATCCACTCATGAATTTCTTTATGCATACTAGGCCAATACACTCCTAAACATTTTAGATTTTGCAGTGTTTGTTGTTTATAATAGTGATTCCCTAGAAATCCTTCGTGGGCTTGTTGCAACCAACTACTATGTTCATCGTCCTCGACACAACAAGCTAAAACACCTTCCCTGTCTTGTTTATACATGCTTCCTGCCAATATTTGATATTTTTGTGATTTTACAATTTCATCTTTGTTTGATTTCACATTCTTATTTGCAGGTCCAAAGGTTAGGACTAGTACAAACCTTTTTGCCCATTTAGGAACAACTTCTAGATTGAACAGATAAGCGTCCGGCAATTCATCGGACACTCCTTGTAGTGACTCACCTGAAGTGATGCGAGATAGGTGATCCGCCCTAAGGTGGGTTCTACCTTTCCTAACAACCACTTCGAAGTCATATTCCATTAGAAGAGGAACCATCTTACTAAGCATCCCGTGTTGCAAGCTTTATTGACCAAGTATAATAAAGCTTGATGATCAATGAAAAACTTAAACTTGTTGGCCAATAGATAGTGTCTAAACTTCTTTACGGCATATACCGTGCCTAAGCCTTCTCTTTCGGTTGTGGTGTAGTTTTGTTCTGCAACGTTCAATTGCCTACTAGCATATGCTATAGGTAAATCTAGGTTGCCTTCACGAGTGGGTTGTGACAACACACATCCTATTGTATAATTCGATGCATCCACGTGTACATGGAATGGCTTCGTCCAATGAGGAGTGGTCAGTATTGGTGTTGTGCACAAGCATTTTTTCAGCTCATTGAAGGACTTTTTGCAGTCATCGTTCCACTCAAAATTTGTCAACAAGGCATAAAGAGGTTTAGCTACGATTGCATACATGTGAATGAACCTATGGTAATATCCACAATGGCCCATGAAGTCTTGTACCTCTTTAACATTCCTTGGCCTCGACAACTCTGCTATGGCTTTTACCTTGTCCACATGTGCCGATATTCCATTCTTAGAAACAATATGACCTAAGATTTTACCTTGACGTACCATGAACACACACTCTTCTGGGTTCAGACACACTCGATATTCTCTACACTTGTTGAAGATCTGTCTGAGCTCATGGATGTGGTATCTTCGCTCTTGGGAATGAGCACATAAATCATCCACATATACTTCTAAGCTCTTTCGCAAGAACTCCTTGAAGACATGACACATGAGCCGTTGAAATGTTGCAGGTGCATTGGTGAGCCCAAATGGCATCACCCGAAATGCAAAGATCCCCCGCTCTGTGGCAAAAGCTATTTTATGTTGATCTTTTGGGGCAATGGCTACTTGATTGTAACCTAAAAATCCATCAAGAAAGCTATAAACTTCCTTGCCTACAACACACTCCAATAAATGTTTAGTGATTGGAAGCGGATAACTATCTCTTATCGTGGCGGCATTAACTTTTTTAAGGTTAATACACACACATAACTTTCCATTCTTCTTGGGCACCACTACAATGGGGGACACCCATTCTGTATGCTCAATCTCATAGATAAATCCAGCTTCAATCAATCTATCAATTTCTTCTTTTATTTTGGCTGCATAAGTGTCATTATATGTGTAGGGCTTATGTTTGGTGGGCTTGGCATCTGCTATCATGGGGATCGTATGAGAGCAAATTTTTGGATCTACTCCCTTCAACTCTCTATAGTGCCATGCAAACACGTCCTTGTATTCCCTTAATAATGCTACCAACTCTACTTCCTCTTCTTTACTAAGGTCATCTCATTTGTATGTACATCTCTCTTTGTTCTCTTCGATGGTGACTATGATTTTTTTTGTCTTTTCTTTGTTATCATATGCTTCTCCTATTGTGGCCTCTCTCTTAGGCATTCATACCAAACTTTTTCGGTCCTCAACTTCGTATTTTTTGAAATTTTATGGTACTTCAAACAATGGTTCCTCCTCGTCCTGTTTCACTACTTTTCTTTTCTTTTTCTTTTTACTACCTTCACTCCCATCCTTTGAATTTATCGTTTTGATGCTTGTGAGAGGTTCTTCTTCTTTTTGTGTAAATACTCCTATGTCTTCTAGATAGTGCTCCTCTGAAATAAAGCAACTATCCATCACAATGGACTCTAGATCATCATCGTTCTCTTCTTCTTCTCTAAAGTCATTAGAGTCACCTTCTTCTAGCAAGGGCTGACACATGAACACTGAAATATCATAACTCTCCTCATCACAATGAGGTGTCCATTTTTCTTCATTGACAACAATGTCCATGGTAGCTAAGATTTCTGCCCAACTATGAGGCCCAAATTCCTCATCTGGAAATATCATCGGTGTATAGGCTGGGTCTCTAACTGGTCTATCTCCTTATGAAGTTCCTTTTTCTCTTGCCTTTAAGCGTTTTTTCTCTTCCTTTGCGACCTTGCACGATAGGATTCCACTGTAGGGGTGGTACATCTCTGAAGGTGTAATCCTTCAAATTGACCTTGGTTGTGATCCCTAAGCGCTACAAGTACAAGGAGTTGGTTCCCCAATCTTGTACTATTTGCAGTTGTCATAGGAAGGGCCTTCCTAGAATCATCTCGTATTTCTCAAAGTTACATACAACAAATGTGTGTTCAAACTCTACACCATAGGTGGTTAGAGTTATCCCTTCGAGCAATCCTAGAGGTCTTTCCACATGGCCGTCAGCCATTTGAAGCTTCATTCTAGTTGGTCTTAATGTGGGCTTGCCCCATCGCTTCCACAAGGAGGTGGTTGCAATAGTAGCAACAGCACCTAAATCTATGATTGCTTTGGTTGTGTAACCTTGGTAGGTGATTGGAAGATACGTATTACCTTCCTTAGCTTCACTCATGTCCCCTATTTTGTCAAGAGGTGTCTCTGGAACTTTTTGCTTAGAGCTTGCTTTTGGCATATTGGAATCAAGTTCTGGAACCTGATCCTTGACATGATTCCATAACTCAAGTTTTGCTTTGAGCAGCTCTTCTATGGTGAGATGACACTGAACCTTAGTGTTCTTCACGACATCAGTGTTCCTTGGAACCATTGAGTCTTCATTTCTTACCAATATTGTGGGAGCTCTAATCTGAAGAGATTCAGATTCCCATGGGCCTGGAAATTGAGGCAGCTCTTCTAAAGTATTAGATTCAAAATCTAATCTTTCGTCTTCTTGTTGTTCTGCTTCATCTCCATAAATAGATGGAATGTCTTGGGGAAATTGATCATGAAAGTCATCAATCTCAAGAATAGGAGGGGGAACATCCTTCTCCTTGGCCCATTTCTCTTCTTGTATTTCCTGCAAGAAATTTTGAGGGTGCTGTTGAATTGAAAGGGGTTCTTCATCATCTAAGGAGTCTGAAACATAGACTTCCTTTGGTAATGAGCTTTCTCTTTCAATAGTTGGTTGAGCCTGTGGAGGTAAAGAAACTTGTGGCTTGTTTACCAACTGCTCTAATCTATCTAGTAAGCCCTGGAAGTGCGAACCCGGTGTAATAGCATTCGTCCGATTGAATGATTGATTGGCCTCGAACATAGCTTGAGCTAGTTCCACCATTTTAATGCACATTTTTGTTCGTTCAATTTCTAAATCTGCTCTAGGGTAGCTCTTTTCTAGGTTTGCAAGTGTTGGCCCTTCTTGAAGTTGAGCCTGGTATGCCTTGAACATCATGTTTAAGTCTTCTAGGGTTGGATCTGCAAGAACAGATCCTCGTTGTGGTGGACTATTTACAATGGTTGGTGGGGTGGGATGAGGTGGTGTGGACGGAGTTTGAGCATGCAAGAGATTTTGAGAGGTAATATCTTCTATTTTTGTTTTTGCATCTTTCAGGCTTTCTTCCAGTTTGGATAATTTCTTGGTCCACTTACGATTGGCCTTCTCTCTAGTGTCCTGCCATGTTCTTGTTTTTCTCTTACTAGGTTCTCCTGACTCACTTGGCTCTGATTGCTCAACTGGTTTAGGTTGTTGTAAGGCTTGTGCCCTAGTAACTACATGTATGGGAGCCACTTTATCGCTATCGGAACTTGAATCCCCCACTAAGCCTACTACATTAATGGGTGTAACCTTTGGTGCACTAGAGGGATGTCCGGGGCAATCTCTCAGGAGTTGTTCTTTGCCACACTCAAGACAAACGACTTGTATTTTGATGTTCTGCCCTTGTGTTGGAGTTAGTGGTTGGGGTGGTTGTTGTCCTGGTATAGGTTGAGGTTGGCTATATCCTCCATGTTCATACAGTCTAGTTGCTCCTCCTGGTCTTGGACAGGGGTTATACCTAGGAACTTCTTTGCATTGTTCTGTAGGAGGGTACCTGTATGCTCTACCTTGGGGTGGTACAAACAGTGGTGGCTCTCTATTCATTGGATAGTTTTCGGTGCTATAGTTGATGTACTTCTGCTCATTATAAGAGTACATGTTAGGATCTTGAGTTGGGTGTCTATCCTAAGGGTAAGGTTGTGATAACCCTAGTCCTTCTCTGGTGCAAACATGAGATGGATGATCTCCACCGCAACGTGTGCAAATTCCTAACATTGGCACTCTCAAGGAGGAGTCCTGGCAGTTCCTTTGTCCTTGTACTCCTAATTTCTTGGCCACTAATGCTGCCACTTCCTCCACATAGCTCGAACTAGAAGTCTCATTGCTCCTTGTATCCTTTGTTTTGGTAGGATCCTGTGTGGTTTTGAGATCCTCAACTAAGTTGTCTTCCAAATCTATGCACTCCTGAAGACACTCACTTAGGGTTTGCAGTTGTTTTACGTATACTAAGATCCTCAATGTTCCATTGGTTAGACCTTCTAAAAATAATGATATCATTTTTTGCTGAGAAGGTCTCTCTGTCACAGGGCATTGGGCTACGTATTGCTTAAATCTTCGTGCTCCATTCTTTACTGTCTCATTAGGAGCTTGCTTGAAACTATGTAGTAAGGATGACGAATTGTGCTTGATCCCTCGCTTAGTGAATTCCCAAATAAGTTCTTGGAAGAATTGATCAATATGTTCAAAGCAACTTGGATCCAAGGACTGAAACCAGGTCAAGGCTATTCGTGTGAGGGTTAGCCCAAAGGATTCATATTGCATGAAAAAGTCATCCACTTGCTTCGCTCGCAATACGTGCTTGAATTCTGCAATGTGGTCATACGGCTCTCCCGTGCCATCATAACGATTTGGCATACATTTGGCCAATTGGATTGGTCTCAGTATTTCGCTGGGCTCTGGGGTTTGACTTATGATGGGATAAGCAGATTTTACTACGTGTATTCCAGATCCTACATCTTGGGGTGGTTCTCCCCTAAATGTGGTTCTGTTCATATTTCCCATTCCATGGCTAGTGTGGCTATGGGGTTTAATTCCTGGCATGGTGAATTGCTCATGTGGTCCATTGGGTATACTACCTTGGCTCGTTTGTCCTAACATCACATTTTCTGTTCTTTTCTGGGTCTCAAATGGGTTTTGTGAGGTAGTTGCCTGATCTGGAGCTAACTCTCCTCTTTCATTAATCTGATCAGGGTTTTCAGTTACTATATATATCTGGTCCATCTTGTCCCTATAAACTCCACTTTCATACTTGACAGCGAGTCTTGGAATTATTTCAGATTCTGTGGTGTTTATCATTCTTGCTACTGTCCTCTGTAGACCATCAAGGTAGATGGGTATTCCATGAAAGTTGGTGGATATGTATTGAAGAGACATTCTATATTTCCCTTCCATTGTAGACATAAGGCCTTCCCTAGGTACGGAACTATGCATGTCTTTAGAAGCCAAGAGTCTCTCCCAGTTAAGTGACATTTTTGACTTTCTATGAACTCAGCACATAGTGTAAACCCTTGAGTTGTGAGTCCCTGACTTGGTTGTGTAGTTGACCTTAGTTTCAAGTGATTTGGAACTTTTTTTTATCTCTTCCTAAGTGTATACTTGATCTTAGGTTCATAAGCCTTGTCTACAAGTCCACAAATGTCCTTTGAACTGCTAATAATCTTGTGGAACCCCTTCCTTCCTAGTCCAATGTGAGGGTCAACTTCAAAATACCTTATCTAATAATCCTCGTATTAATTGTACTCCCCACGAGCTTTCCAACAAACTCAAAATCATAGCAAACGGATTTCGGATGAGAAAGTTATGCCAGTTCAGGGTTCTAGGGTTTAAAACAGGGAAAGAGGACCTCTCAGATAATGCTTCAAAACAGGCGATACATGATACTTATCAAGTATCGCGATACTTGGAAGCAGATGATACACGATACTTGCCTTGCCACGATACACGATATCTCCACTAAATGATACACGACACTTGACACAGAAGTAATTCCACGATACACGATACTCAACCAACTAGACAAATCACAATACTCGATATCCAGCAAGTATCGTGGAAGGACCCTCACGATATTCGATATTGCACAGGTATCGCCAAGAGGAATCCCAAAATACACGATACTCGATATCAGGTGGGAGTTAGACTCAGGATATTTGACACTGCAGGTCACGATACACGATATTGGGTGGGTATCGTGGAAAAATCACAATACATGATACTTGGAATTCCTACGATATTTGATATTCGTCAAGTATCATTTTCAGATCTCTACGATACTCGATATGTGACCAATATCGCAAGAATTTTCTGACGATACTTGATATCTCGTAGGTATCGCAAAAGTTAACTCCAGGATACACGATACACGATAGGTATCGCGATCAGAAGTTCACGATATCTGTCTAGTATCGTGAATGTTTCTCAGTGATACATGATACACGATACACAATACGTACCACTGCAAGTATCGTGATACTCGACCATAGGAGTTTCACGATATCCAGGTATCGCGATACTTCAACCATGGGAGAACACGATACTTGGGTTTTTTAGAGTCCAAATTCAAAAATTTTTGCAAATATGAGTACCTTGTGTCCTCCTTGTCACTCTTATGTGTCTGAAGATGCAAAATCTCCCTTCAAACCCGCGATATTCCACTCACGATACTTGGCGCAGGTTTGTCATGTCCTGGGCTGATCACTCAATTTTTTGGGTATTTTGGTAGTATTTCTCCAACGTTTCAGCTCTGCACCCCCTCTAAGCTTCTTGCTCTTAGCCACAAATAAAAAATGAGGTGAATGTGCTCTAAAAAATGGAAAAATCTGAGAAGATGAAGGTGGGTGGAGATGGTGATGGTGATGAAGATGGAGGAGAAGAAAAACTCAAAAACTGAACTGAAAATTCTGACTTTTTTACCTTCCAACGTCGCTATTCTACGTCTTACCGTCACACGCTCGTCCTCCAAGCTCTCTCCCCGGCAACGGCGCCAAATTTGGTGTCACTCTAGCACAATGGTGAGTACCAAGGTGAGGAGCTTCACCTCATCAATGTCAATCCGTGGAGATGTGAAGACCGGTATGAAGACCAAGAGCAAGTGAAGTGCACAAGTGCGTGAGTGAAAGCACATGAACATGCACACACATACACACACATACACACACACGCACAAGGTAAGAGCAAAGAGTGGAACAATGGAAGATCTTCGAATACAAAAGAACTCTCTTAAAAAGTTGAAATCTACCACAAGCTAGCCTCAAAAATGAGCTCTCCAGCCCTTTTTATAGTTCTTGAGTGGTTTTGGCCTTGTCCAGACCTAGTGTCCGGCCAAGTTAAAAATTAGGTTCTAGGGTTTATTTGGGGGCTCAAACGGAATCTAAAAATTATGAAAATTTGTAGTATGATACATCTAATACTCCTCAAGCTCAAGGACTCCTTGGCTTGAAAAAAATGGAGTTGTAAAAATAGAAAATAGTATTTACAATGATTTTTAGTGATAAAAATCACTATTTTTATAGGGATTTCTTCTGAAAATTTGACATGTGATTCTTGGAGCTCCCTACTTGCTCCTTCTTCTTGTGTGTCCACTTCCTTGATGCGCTTCCATGCTTTGTCCTTGACCTTGAGCTTCAACATTTGTGAATCACTTGTGTCAGAGCTTAGTACGTAGGGATAACCACTTAGTTGTTGTGCCCAAGACTTAGCTGTAAGGTTGATACTAGCCTCAGAAGATCTATTGCTTTGTCTATCCTTGCCTAGGTTTCTACCAGATCTCAAGTTCATAAGCGTTGGTTAAGAGTCCAAAATTTCCCCTTGGTGTGGTTCAAAATCCTTTGGAGTCCCCTTGGTTTCCTAGTCCCATTTGAGGGTCAAATTCAAATTAGTCTATCTGAAAATCATTGAATTATTCTTAAAAAAAATAGTTGAGGTCATGTGGGATTTGAAACGAGCTCTTCAACGAGCTATAGACTCAAAGAAAGAACTTTTGATGAAAACGTTATGTCAAATCAGGCTCCTGGGGGTCAAAACAGGCAAACAGGATCTTTTGGAAAAATCACGATTTTGTGTGAAAATGGCGATCTTGAACAACCTTGGAAATCATGATTTTGAGTGAGAATCGCGATCCTGATCAATCCCCAAAAAATGCGATTTTAGCTGAAAATCGTGAAAAACACGAGAAGGAAAATCCTGAAAAACGCAATCATGACAGAGAATCGTAAAAAATCACGATTTTGAATGAAAATCGTGATAAACAGGATTTTGAGAATGATCACAAAATCGCGATTTTGTACCGTAGTGAAAATCTTGTTTTCTGAAAATCGTGAAAATCGCAATTTTGGAAGAAATTCGTGTTTGTGAAAATCACGATTTTGGAGCCAACAACGTGTTTGTCCACAATGATAGTACTAGCCTAGAGTCATTCAAGAGGTGCCTGGATACTTTTTGTGAAGCCTCTCGATCCAAAATCAACCACTCTAAGACTGCTTTCATAGCTATTGTCAGGATCCAGCTTGACCTTCTCATTGATCATGGCTGTCAAATCATTTCGTAGGGCCAAATTTTTTGGCTTCTTGGGATTCCCTTGGGGTTTGGTATCTCGATGGAGCAGCATTCGAACTAGGTGCTTGCCAGACTAAAAAACAAGATAAACTATTGGAGAGGTATGCAAATCAATTTTGTTGGTCGCACAATGGTTATCAACATGTTCCTCATATCATCGACCATTTACTTCCTTTCTTGTTGACCAAAAGAGCAAGATCTCACCAAACTAGAAAGTATTTGTAGAAGCTTCATGTGGATGGGCGACCACAATAGGAGGGGGTGCCTAAAACCAAGTGGTCCATCTGCCCCAGCAAAAGAGATAGTGGGGCCCTAGGCATTCTAGACATTGCGTGCATTGCTAACAAAATTGGGGCAAAATGGATGATTGAGGCATGATGCAATGGGGACGCCTTGTGGGCCAAGTGGATCTTCAAATGTAAGAACGAGTTGGCTTTCATGGGATTCCTGAATTGGAAGAATCTTGGCATTCTGACCCTTTTGTCTTCCCCGATCCCGATCTTCCCAAAATGCTCTTATCTTGTGTGCTCCCTCTGGAAGAGTTGGAATAAAGTCAAAAGCTTCACAAGAATAAGTAAAGATTGGAAGTGGGCGGCTGGTATAAGACAAAGTGACTCTATCTTGTTCCTTATCCATGGCATCCAGATGGTGGAATGTTGGAACATTCAAAACGCCAAGAGGCTATGGAACAAAGGCTTCAAAAAATGGAAACATCTCTCAAAGCAAGACACCAACCAGTGGATCAACTTTGAGGATATTGACCCTAATGTCAACATTTCCTCTAACGAATGGAGCACTTTGCAAAGAAGACGTCTGGCCTGGGACCGCTCTAAAGTTCGCCTTCTCATGGGGCACAACATGGCGTGCTCGCTTGGTCTCAGATGGCACAATGGTAATTGCTTATCAAAAATCACAAACATCAAAGAAACCATTGATTATCAAGTTAACATCAACAAGAAGTGGTGCCTGTCATGGACACGGCTTCGGTGGAACATGAAGTTCATGTCTATCTGGCACCCCCTAATAGAAATCAAAAAGTATATCGTCTTATGGCAAATTCTTCATCATGGAATTTGGACCAACCTCAAGGCTAGCAAAATTTGTGGGATACCTCCCTAGTGCAAACGCTGCTACTGGTCCATCGAAGATGTTTCTCACATGTTCTTTACTTGTCACAACTCCAACAGGCTCTAGCGGATCATCACAAAGAAAATTAGACTTCAGAAACATATGAGTTGGAAGCAAGCTCTCCTGGGAGAAGCGATCGGTTGCTCTATGAGTCTCTGGAACGCTACCAGAGGGGAGGTCCTATGGAAGATCTGGTGGGAAAGATGCGCTTTTAACTTTGGTGACTCCCCCAAAGAGTGTTCGATTGAGAAATTGTTTTTCCTCCTTGGCAAAAGGATGACTATTTGTAAGAAATCCCACCCCCCCCTTCAGGCATCATCAAGTGCTCATTTTTTTCAACAACAAGCTTAAACCCATCTAAACTCTGTAAAAGCTTCTTTGTAATGCCATCTAAACTCTATAAAAGCTACCCCTACTCTCTGGGATTCGAGGGATCCCGTCAGCATTAACCCCCTTCTCTTGTACTTTTCTTTTAATTAATTCAAGTCCGGGAGAGTAGACTAAGGCTGAACTTCCTTTATTTAAAAAAAATACCAATTTTTGAAAAATCATTAGAAACTCAATCTCTTGGCATGGTGAAAAATGGAGGAATCGTGGATGGTATAGATATAGAAACAAAAGTAGTGAACTCCCCCATGGAATTGAAAGTTTTTTATGCTGGATTTCGATTTTATGAAGCTGTCAAAAAGGTACATCCATAAAAGAAGTTTGCCT
The DNA here is from genome assembly GCA_020310875.1 of Ceratopteris richardii. Taxonomy (NCBI): domain Eukaryota; kingdom Viridiplantae; phylum Streptophyta; class Polypodiopsida; order Polypodiales; family Pteridaceae; genus Ceratopteris; species Ceratopteris richardii. The sequence continues at coordinate 57,359,802 of CM035434.1, forward strand.
AGAGAGGAATATAGGACATTGAGGAGAGAAATGTGCAGTTTTCACTTAGTCTTTCCATCATTAAGGAGCGATTTCGAAATTTCATCCTAATAAATAATCCAATGAGTAGAAGTTATGGATCTCGCCATTCGCTAAGCAAAAATAAAAACGCGTTAACTTATCAACGGGAAACATTGTTAGAAACCATCTTTGTAACATGTTCGACTTTTTAAGAACAGATATGTATGATTGCATGTGGTTTTCCTCATCTGCTTTCCCACTTCAGAAAACATTTAAAGTGCTTCTGTTCTCATCTCTTTCGTCTGTTCTCATTTCTGTTCTCATTTAAATCCACCCTCAAGGTGCTGTTGAAATACATTAAAAAAATTAAAAACTCGTTGCAAACGTACAGCTTTCATATGTGTTCTGTTGGGGTTAGACACATAAGATAGAGGCACTCCTTTCTCTAAGTTTAATTACACCTCTTCTGTGAGACTATTGTCAGCGGAATCTGTTTCTTTTTTTGCATGTCACTATCTGAAACTGCTCTAAGCTTCAAATTTCTTGTATACACGGATCATCTATGTTGACCACAATGTTACTTTCTAATTGTTTTCGATTAAAGTATCCACTCACGTAAGCAAGCATCCATTCATGTTTGTTCTCAATTTTGTACAACTTCTCTATGCATCCATTCAAATACCTGTTGTTTGATCATACTGTTACAAACGTTAATTACATTACAAACATTAAACAAATTAACAAGAAAGACTAATTGTCAACTGTGAAATAATCACACTAAAGTTTTCGGCATTTGAGGTCTTTCGCAAGTATTAAAACGGTTTTCCATGGCTAGGCTTAACCTTGAATGGACTGAATGTCCATTTCTGTTACAAGCTTTCCATTAGGAAAAAAAATGAACCCTGCATGGGCCTTGTAAGGATTCCTAATTTTTAGGGATTAAGCTTAATCTTGTACTTTGTTAAGGGGACAAAGTGCATTTAATAGAGCACTCTTTGGTAGGCTGAAGTAGGCTTTTTTTTAGGCTGAGCTAGGATCTTCTCTCTCTTCTGCACATAGAGAGAGATAAAAACCACTTTCCATCTCATCGAATCCGTCCATCTTTGTGAATAAAAAAATGACTTTTCAGAAAAAGTCTCTTTTTTAGCTATTCTTTACTCAAAATGGACCATACTTTTATGTATATGTCAGAACTTAATTTTTTTAGTCTTGTTTTTATAAAACATACTTTAAAAAAACATACTTTTCAAAATCCCTCTAAAAGTTAAGTGCCACATCATCAAACTCGTAACTTTGGTTGCCCCCAAAACATGAATTTTTGAAAAAAAAAAAAAGCTCATTTTCCCTCTAACACACTAAAAAAAGTCATTTTGACCTATCCACATACCAAAACACACATTTTTTCTTGCACACAGCTACTATAGTAGCCATTCCAGCCATCTCTATGCTTCTTCCCATTCGGTGCTGGAGTTTTGGAGATTCATGGTGCTCACATGTATTACGAACATGACACCAGCACGAGTGCGTGCTCCTCACACAAAGAGTGTACATGTTTGTGTTCCTACAGAATTTGCACCAACAACTAGAGGTAGCAATGACATAGATTCTCAAAATGAACGACGTGTAGTTGGAGAGAAGAATATTGATCTTTGTGTCAATGCTGCTTTGTATCCCTTAGATCCAATGGCTAATCTTCATCCTAGATTCCAGAGTATCTCCACGTTTCTACAATTCCTTGGTAGTGGTGAAGATGGACTGCTAGGCTATTGCAAGCGATTGTCTAACCATTCTACATCTATAGAAAATTATTGGATGCAACAATGTCATCACAACCATTTCAAGATACACAGTTTAGAGAGTGCTATACACACTTTATAAAGTGCTATCAAATCTTTGGATGAGCACAATAATAGACTCCAACAAGATGTGGAAGAAAAGGAGAGCACAATTACACATTTAAAAGCCAATCATACACAACTAAAAGAGACTCCACTTGGGATGAGATATAGGAAACGACCATTATCATCCTTTCAAGCTCTTTCAACTGGTGGTGGAGCACGGAAGCAATGTGTTTATGCACTTAGGTATGTGTTTCCCTTGTTTATTTATGTTAAAAGACTTTAAGATTGAGTTTCTTATTGTGCAGGTCATTTGTTGAAGATGCGAGTGCTTCCTCAACAATGGAGGATCAATTGAAGTTTCTAAATTCTTGTCTTAGCAACAAACATGTGCTTATGATTTTGGATTCACCAATAGGAAATCACATCAAAACCCAAGTGATTAAAGATTTTGCAGGCAACTTAGAAGATATTATTAGTCCTAGTGAGGTACTACAGTTGGTATGTGATGAATCAGGTGTTAGTACTAGAGCATACACTGCATTGTACAATCTTTGAAGCAGGCTCTACAAAACAAAGGTATTTTCCAGAGCATTTTTCCATGCCCTTACAAAGTATCTCTGAAGAAGAAGATAACCAATGAGGATGTAGCCAATACTCTTGGCAATTACCTGCATATAGAAGGTGTTATGCCTGTATCCATTTATCATTCATCTACATCAAAGAAAGAGCTGAAAAACACATCTAGAGAGGGATTCATCTACACAAAGTACAACAACATATTTGTCAATTTGGAGAGGCTTCAAAAGGAAATGGTTAAATTTTACAAATCCACAATTCAAGGTATATCCATTGTTTTGATAATAACATTCATAGTATTTTTAATAATATAATGTTTGTTATTCGATGTAGATTGTGGTTTCAAACTCAAGTTTGTATTGAAGCTAAATGAATGTCAAATCATAAAGGGATGCCGTATGGAGAGACTTAGTGTGACACTCATGAACGAAGCTATGGCCCATGATATTATTGATGATAGTGAAGAATCTACCCATCACTTTACATATAGTGTCCAATCCGAGAAAGATATATGGTGGTTAGGTTCTATTGAAGTACCTAAAGAATCCAATGATGTTCTTACATGGATTTTCAGTAGGACCCCATGGATCACAGAGGTGATAACTTCTCAAATTCATGGTGCCAAAATCATTGTAGAAAGCCTTTGTGATTTTGAAGTAGAGTGGCACTTAGGTGGAGATTTAAAGACTATCAAATGCATTTTAGGGTGCAAACAAGGTACATCTACTCTCTATCCTTGGCCATATTGCACACGAGGTTATAAACAAACAAAGAGAAAACAAAACAACATAGATGATTTAGTTGATGACACAGATGCAACTCCATCTGCTGAATGGGATATACCTTTAATGAGGTGTCCCATGTTAGGTACACCTAATCGTGACATGTCAGATAAGGATTGGAATCCCATTATTCCATTCCCTTTAGTCAATGTCCACTTTTTCACCTTGCATGCCTTCATAAGAATTTTCGATAGACTATTAAAGCTCCATATAGAATACACATTTTCCATGAAGCTAGTTGATAAATCTATTAAGCTATAAAGAAATTTGAGGAATTTCTTAATTCAATTGGTTGTCATGGTGGAAATGTAACCCTAGTTGTTAAGAAGGTTGGAGAATCTCAAGATAGCTTGCAACAAGTGCCAATGATAGGGAATAAAGCAAGAAATTTTTTTAGAAGAGGTACTAGCACTCAAAGTAATGAACATTATGTGTTGTGGAAAGACCTATGCATGATCACATCAGACAATGACTCTCAGGTTGATCTTTGTAATAAGAGAAAGAAAGTTTGGTCGAGCTTTGATAAGTTGGTAGGCTTAATGGTTCTGACTAGGTCTATTGCTATTCAACGTCAAATGTTTCAAGAAACATTAGTGGAGTTCACCAAGTGTTTCATTCAATCTTGGGGAGAGAGCAATATAAAACACTACATCGTAAGTGTAATCTTCTTCTACAAGTGTTCATTGCACTTACCTTTTTCCAATGTACTTAACAATTTTTAACATATTTTGTTTGCACATGGAGCTTATTTCATGCATCGATATGGGTCATTAGAGATTTTGAGTACCCAAGGAATGGAAAAGTCACACTATAAAGTGAGGGGTGTCTACTTCAAAAACACTCGACATGGTGGTGGTCCAATGCAATCAAACTACATGGAGGAGATGTTTAATTGGTTTTACCGCACCACATTCTCGAGAAAGTTTTTTGTGGAATGACTTAGGGATTCAAAATTGGCAAAACTTGCAAGAATGATGCAACACAACATTGCCAATGAGAAATGGAAGTAATCATTAGGTCCTCTTCATCATGCTCAATGGCGTGCTATGAGACAATGAGAAGGCTCAGCTTGGAAGTAAAGTGAATTCGTTTTTTCCCATTATGTGGTAAAACTTATGATTATTGTAATCTTGGTTTCAATGTGTTATTATTTAATATATAATATTCTGTATGGTTTTAAACAGGTTTTGTCCATTCTAGTGTGAATAAATAATTAAAAAAAACTCTATAAATAGAGAGTACTCACTTCATTTCACACTTTTTGCAACTCAAGAGAATGGCACACACCAAGCAAACTGCAAGGAAAGATCGTGTCTTCTTTCCCAGTCCTCATCTAGGGACACAACGCCCACCATGGTTGTAGCCCCCCCAAAGACCACGAAGTGGTTCCTAGAGCACATCTGTGCCTATGTCACACGATGGCACACCACCTGGGAGTAGTCCAGCACGAGAAAATGAAGTGTTCAATAGATAGGAGTATTTCACTCCAAGACGATCAGAGTCCATTTTAGATGATGAGCCACCAACAACGACACCCATCAAGGCAAGACCCAAACAGAAGTTGATCAGAAGGGGTGTAACAGAGAGCGAAGAGGAGTCATCCCCGAACGAGGAAAGCAGCAATCAACCACCATGGAATGATATGCAAATTCCAATGAGCCATAGGGTGACACATGGAGGTAAGACACTTCCACAAGGACAAGGGCAAATACCAACAGAGGAGGAAAGAGAGCAAAGTCAACAACCACATCAACAACAAAATGTGCAAGATGAAGTTGGGCCCTCACATCGGAGAAAAAAAAAAACTATCAACCACGATGTGGACCTCAACGCCAGCCAAACATACCTCCCAACACAAGAGCTCCACAAAGACGAAGGAGGCATTGCAGGGCTTTTGTAGAGATACGACACTACCAAAAGTTCATTGAACCACTCATACCACGAAGAGCTTTTGCAAGGGTAGTAAAAGAGGAACTACAAAGCTACCATGCAGGTCTACGAATACAAGGGATAGCACTTGAAGCACTTCAAGAGGCAGCTGAGGCCTACCTCATCTCCATGCTTGAGGATTCTAACCTCTGTGCTATCCATGCCAAGAGAGTAACCATACAACAAAAGGACGTTCAACTAGCAAGAAGAATTAGAGGAAATAACCCATGATGTGTATATTGTACCCTTTGATAGGCCTACTTTGCCATGTAATGCAATGGATAATAGAGAACTTTGTTTTAACCTATATTCTTTGTCTTTGTTTTTCTCTCTCTCACTCTCTCTCTCTTTGGCTCCCATCATAAATGTATGCAACGAAATTTTCTCTATCAGTTATATATGGATTCAGTTGAACTGTAAGACAATAGTTATGCAATATAACAAAGGAGCAATAGCAGAGAACATAACAGATATAGGAGAATCTCAACAATTTCCTACTAGCAACAAGTACAAAGATGATGTCATTGTCCACACATGCGCTCTCAAGGTAGAGCTTAAATGGTGATCTAGAAAACTCTAGATAGGTAGATACAAGGTAGAGGTATGCTAGCTCAATTCGATGTCTCAGGTAGTGCAAAAGTCATGCATATATAGGATCATGGGTGGCCTTCGGTGGATGGCTATACATGGGCGCTAAAGCGTGGGTGGCCACCGCCCATGTAATTGGCATACACGGCTTAGACCAGTTGCACCGACCTTACAAATATAAATGATTTATGACTCCAACAGGGAATATTCCATGGAATATACCCTTTACCGTAACGTCGGTGCTGCTACCCTCGGACCTCCACCAGGGGGCCCGCTGGCCCCTTGGGACCCCCAGCCAAGGGGCCCGCTTGCCCCCTTGGACCCCCCAGTTGAGGCTGCTCACCATTGCCCTCGACCCCACAATTAGGGACCCTGGTAACTCCCTTTCCTTACAATACCTTACATGGTCCAATATTACATTCATCCAACATGCAAGTTGGGATTCCTATCAATTTGGTAATGCACGCTTGGCTTCTCCTCATAAAGAGGGCCTTACAGAATGTGCATACAATCATGAGGGGTAGACATTGATCATATACTAATACCCCCCCTCAATGTTTACTGATGATAAATCAAGTAGGTCTCGGTCCTATGCCTATCTGTTGAAGATGCCTGTTGAGCTACTCTCTTCCAAGTGCTTTAGTGAATATGTCAGCACAATTTACCTCTGTTGGACAATATTCTAGCTCCATAATTTCATCTTCAATTAGCTCACGAATGTAATGGTACTCTACTTCTATGTGCTTGGTGCTAGCATGAAATACTGGGTTCTTTGCAATAGCCATACAACTTTGATTATCACACTTGAGTACGGTCGGCATATTTGATGGAAAGCCTAGATCTGCAAGAATTCTCCTTAACCCCACTGCCTCACAAGAAGCAAAACAAGCTGCTTTGTACTCTGCTTTAGTGGAGGAGAGTGCGAGAGTTGGTTGCTTCCTACTTACCCAAGAAAATATTCCTGAACGAAGTGAGAAACAATATCCAAAAACTGATTTTCTAGAATCACAATCTCCAGCCCAATCTGAATCACAATATCCTTGAAGTGTATCACCTGTGGTATACAAAATACCAAAATCCAAGGTTCCTGCAATGTACCTTAGAATTCGCATTCCAGCATTCTAGTGACTCTCCTTAGGTTTGTTGGAAAACCTGCTTAACACTCCAACAGCATAGCAAATGTCTCGTCTAGTGTTTCACAAAAAAATAAGACTTCCAACGAGCTTCCTATACTTCTTAGCATCTACATCAGGCATGTTATCATCCATAGATAGCTTATGATTTACCTCCATAGGTGTGCTAGTTGGTTTGCAGTCCATCATTCCAAATGCCTTGAGAATTTCTTTGGCATATTTTTGTTGTGAGATGAAAATGCCATCCTTCCTTTGCCATACTTCAATTCCTAGAAAAAAATGGAGTAGACCTAAGTTTGTCATTTCAAACTCAGTTCCCAAGCTGATCCGAGTTTGATTGATGAGTTCTTGATGATCTCCTATAATGATCAAATCATCTACATATACAATGACAACAACTAGCTTGCTATCCCTTTTCGTTACATACAAGTTAGCATCAGAAGTACTTCTTTCAAAACCCATATTTTTGAAAAAATTATCTATCTATTGGTATCAAGCCCGTGGAGCTTGCATAAGTCCATACAAAGCTTTCTTCAACCTGCAAACTTTATTTTCTGAATTGGGCACCTCAAAACCTACTGGTTGAGATACATATACATCCTCCTTGAGGTGACCATTCAAGACTGTAGATTTGACATCCATCTGGAAAGTAGGCCAGGCCTTTTGTGCAGCTACTGCAAGTAACGTTGAAATAGTTGTCATGCGTGTTGTTGGTGCAAAAGCTTCTTGAACATCAAATCCTTCAATCTGTGAAAAACCCTGTGCAACTAATCTTGCCTTATACTTTTCTAATGTTCCATCTGCTTTGTACTTAGCTTTCCAAATCTAGTTAGTACCTATTACCTTCTTCTTTGGCAGCAAGTCCACTAGATCCCATGTATCATTTTTGAGTATACTCTCATACTCAGAGTGCATTGCCGCTCTCCAATCTCAATCATCAAGGGCTTCTTCAATGGTGCTAGGTTCCTTTATCGAGCCCATGATATCTGCCATTAGAGCCATGTTAACAATGTGTTGTGAGGCTCTTCTTTGCTTCTCTATTCTCTTTGATCTCCGTAATCCTTCTGAGGATGATTCTGGTACATCTACATGTGGATTGTGATCATCAAAGACCTGTTGTGCCCACTTTGGTAGTGGCTTACGCTGTGCAACTACAACTGGTTGGCTTTTTATTGAGGAAATTTCTCCATCAGATGTTTCCTCCTCCTCAACTTTAACCTGTCTTTTGATAGGCACAAGGTGAGATATTTCTCCGTTTGATGAGATAGTAGATTTACCTTTATCTTCTACTTAGTGTGGTCATTCACCAAACACCACATCTCGGCTGACAAAAATCTTACTTGCATCAGGATCCCACAACCTGTATGCTTTAGAATCTTCAGTATATCCTAGGAAGACACATTTTTTGCTTTTTGAATCCAACTTTGATCTTGTTGAATCAAGAATATGTGCATAACAAAAACAACCAAAAATTCTAAAATGCAAAACTAAAGGCATTTTACCAGAATATGCTTCTTGAAGAGTCATCCCCTTCAGTGCTTTTGTGTAGCTTCGATTGAGGATGTAGACTGCTGTATTGATGGCTTCTGCCCAAAATGAATCAGGCATGTCTTGAGCCTTTAACATACAATGAGCCATTTCAACTACTGTCCTGTTTCTACGCTCAACAATGCCATTTTGCTGAAGTGTATGAGCAGTGGTAAGTTGCCTTTTCACACCATGCTCCTTACAATAATTATTGAATTCTGTTGACAAGAATTCACCTCCTCTATCTGTTCTGAATTTCTTCAGTTTCCTTCTTGATTCATTTTCCACATACTTATGCCACATTTTAAATTTTTCAAAAGCATCAGCCTTCTCTCAAATGAAATAAACCCACATCGTTCTACTATAATCATCGACTAACAGCAAAAAGTAGAAAGATCCTCCTAAAGCAGGTGTAGACATTTTACCGCAGAGATCAGCATGTACCAACTCTAGAGGAGCTTGAGATCGATTCCTCTTCTCCCTTGGAAATGCCTTTCATTGTTGCTTGCCCATCATACAAGCTTCACAAGGTTCCTGCAACTCTGAAAATGCAAGCAAATGAGCAAGAATCCCTATTCTTTGCATCTCCTTCAAAACTGCGAATCGGAGATGCCCAAATCATTAGTGCCATAACCTACTTACATCTTTCTCTTCCGTAGGAATTAGCGCACTTAACTCATACAAGTTATCACGTCTTATGCCTTTACCTACTACATTACCTGATGAATCCATGATTTCTGTACCACTCTTATTGAAGTGAACTTCGAGTTCACGATCTGTTATTGCAAAAACTGACAACAAATTTCTTTTAAGTGTCGGTACATAGAGAACATCGGATAACTTTTTCTGAACACTTAGAGAAGTGATAAAAGAGATAGTTCCGGTTCCTTTGGCTGGACACTTGGAGTCATTTCCCACCACTACATTGATGGATTCCCGTAGAGGCACTAGCAAACTATACCAATCCTTTTTACTAGTCATATGGCGAGAAGCTCCACTATCTAAAATCCATGGTTCATCAACACGAGCTTGAGCAGATGAGCATACCTCCTCGATAGCTACCCAAAGTTCCAACTATGTGTTGTTTGCAGACTCTTTGATCTTCCATGATGATTTTAGAGTCCCATTCCGTTCATCAGCTTGCTTCTTTCTGCAATCCTTGATGGCATGGCCCTTCTTTTCACAATAGAAGCAACTTCTTGTGAACTTTTTCTTCTTTGGCTTCTTCTTTGATCCATCAGAAGAGCCTTTACCTTTTGCATTTGCTGAGAATGCAGCATCACTTGTACTTTGCCGATTCTTTAGCCGCATCTCTTCTTCTAAAAGCATCACACAAAACTCTTCAAATCTAAGGGGTGTTGGTCTTACCTGAGTGTTAAGGGCTGTTACTAATCCATCATACTTTGTTGGAAGAACACGTACACATCTTCGAGCTAGCTCTTCTAGTGTTATAACAACACCAACTGCAGCCAATTGGTCTTGAAGATGTTTTATCCGTTTGATAAAATCTTCAGCCTTTTCAGAACCAGAATGCTTTTCATTTGCCAATTGATTTTCTAAATTCTGTATCCTACTGTGATTCTTGGTCTCATATTGTCAAGCCAATATGCCCCAAGCCTCATGTGCTTTAGTAGTATGTTGAACTAAAGTAAGCACAGAATCACTTACAATAGTGACAATTGCACATAATGCATCAGCATTCCGCCTCTTCCAAGCTCGTAGAAGATCTAGATCTGGCTGAATCATCAATCTTGAATTTGCTGGATCTTCAACTAGTATAGGCTCTAGATCCAATCCCATCCGTCCCATCACAATTTCAAGTAATTCATAGGAGTCCAAAATTGCAAAAATTTTGAACTTACAGAGTCTATAGTTGGTTCCATCCTGTTTCCCTTCAGTGAATGCAGGTCGGCGAATTCGAATTGGTGCAACATTAACATTAGCTGAAGCACCAAGACCAGTGTTCGACCATGAAGCCATCATGTAATCACTCGATTAGTCTACTGATATTCTAGTCTGCTAGTAGGCTAAAGTAGTGATACTTCTCAAGCTATTCGAACCTTACAGCTCTGATACCATGTAAGACAATAGTTCGAAATATAACAGAGGAGCAATAGTAGAGAAGATAACAGATATAGGAGAATCTCAACAATTTTCAACTAGCATTAAGTACAAAGATGATGGCGTTGTCCACCCTTGCGCTCTCAAGGTAGAGCTTAACTGGTGATCTAGACAACTCTAGATAGGGAGATACAAGGTAGAGGTATGCTGGCTCAACTCGATGTCTCAGGTAGTGCAGAAGTCATGTATATATAGGATCATGGGTGGCCTTCTATGGACGGCTATACATGGGCGGTAAAGCGTGGGCGGCCACCGCCCGCGTAATTGCCATACACGGCTTAGACCATTTGAACCAACCTAACAAGTATAAATGATTTCTAACTCTGATAGGGAATATTCCATGGAATATTCCCTTTACCGTCGTGCAGGGGCCGCTACCCTCGGACCCCCTACCAAGGGGCCCACTGGCCCCTGGGACCCCCCAGCCAAGGGGCCCCGTTGGCCCCCTTCGACCTCGCCAGTCGGGGCTGCTCACCATTGCCTCGGACCCCATAATTGGGGACCCTGGTAACTCCCTTTCCTTACAATACCTTACATGGTCCAATATGACCTTCATCCAACATGCAAGTTGGGATTCCCATCAATTGGGTAATGCACACTTGGCTTCTCATCATAAAGGGGGCCTTACAGAATGTGCATACAATCATGAGGGGTAGACATTGATCATATACTAATATGAACATGCATGTACTGGCCTATTGTTTTGTGACTAGATATGTTCCTTTTGTACCTATTGATGTCCCACATGTCATTTTCATGCCAAAAGACCCCAGCCACAAAAATGCGGGATTCAACCCTGCAATTTTTTTGCAGGGTTGAATCTCGCGTTTCTATGGCTGGGGTTTTTTTTGCATATTTTGGGCTTGTGTAAGCATAAAATATATGGCAAAGATCTAATGGTCTATTAACTTAGAGGTTATACCCTAGAGGTAATCATTGGCATGCATAAAAGGTATGGATGAGATCTTTGGTCTATTAAATGCAAAGGTTATACCCTACAGGTAATCTTTGGCCTTGATTCTACCAAAACCAAGTGAAAATGAAGAATTACATACTTTCCTATGCTTTGTAGCCCCTAAAAACACCAAAAAAAGGCCAAAAAAGCCCTAGCCATAGAAATGCAGGAAAAAGCCCTGCAAAATTTTTGCAGTGCTGTTTCCCACCTCACCATTAGGTGGTAAAAGTCTTCTTAGTCATATCTTGAATGATCTTACTATTTGATTTTATTAATTTTTCAATTCCTTCATGACTTTTTCAATGCATGTCTACCCATAGTGGCCTTCATCATCTGCCTTCTCTTTCCCTTTGCTGCATCCTTCACTTGAATGTACATTGTTGCTCAAATTTATCTGCTATAGTTATGTAGCAATTTTATTTTTTTTCTTTGAAGTTATTAGATCACTTATCTTGATGCTCTATTGATGCTCTTTGAATGTCTTCTCTATTTCTTATGCATCTTCCACCTAGAACACATCTATGATATTATACTATGGTAGAAACTCATGTCATACTACATCCTTAGAAACCTTAATCACTACTTAACTTATTTGACATGTATTCACCTCATCCATAAAATCTTAATGTTTGAATATACTTCACTATTTTCTTTTCCATCATAGCCTTGAAATTTTGAAAGTATGTAGACATCTCACTCTTCTTTTTGATGAAATATACCCATACTTTCCCTGTATGATCATCAATGAAAGTGACATAAAACCTATAGCCTCCCATAGATGTGGTCTTTGCAGGATCCCAAACATCTATATCTACTATTTCTAGCATTTTCTGAGTAACACACTTGTCATGGGAAATGATGCCCTTGATTGTTTACCGAATTGACATGCTTCATATACCTTTTGCATCTCTACAATATTGAGGTTTGGTAGTGCTTTGACAAGATCCTTCAATTGCATTAATTTCAGCCTTTGCAAATTTGCATGTAGCTTGTGCCAAATCTCTATATCTATAATAACACATGCACCTTTTGCAAACATGGCTACATTCATTTTTGGAATTTTCACATTTAAGGTGAAAATCCTACCCACTTTGCTTCCTTTGGTTTTTACTTTTCTACATATAATGGACCATCAGCATTGAGCCAGACTTGTAATCCCTTCTCAACCGTTTATCCAACAAAAAATATATTCTTTTCTATTGCGGAACATGCAGTACATTGGCAAGATGTTTTACCTTGCCATCCTCCATGGATAGTGCTATGATTGTTGTGTGCTCAATAGGATATGATGTATGAACTAGTAATTTTTGCAAACTAATAAACCATTCTTCATGACTCATCATGTGATTTGAAGCACCTGAATCAACATACTAGACGTCACCATTCAATTTTGAGACATCATATTCATTATGTGATGTTTCACCATGAACAACTTCTCCGAATCATTTACACTTGTTGAGGCATAGTTGTTTTGTTGCCTTTTGATATTTTGATTCCTCAACCTGCAATCATGTTCAAAATGACCCGGTGTACCACAATTCAAGTATCCTTTACTATCATTACCTAAATCATTTCTTTAGAATTTTTTGTAGCCTCTTTGGTTGCCCTTTCGTTAAAACTACCCCCTACCTTTTGCATGATTCTATTATTGACTTGGTCTTGGTTGTTGTTTCCTCTTCCACTTTTGAAGCCTCTTCCTTGGCCTTTTCCTCGTCCAGAGTAGAATAACTACTTAGAATCAAATTTTCCTTGGGATTTTGAGTCTTTGCCAAGGCTCTTTTCTTTAATTATCAGCACGAACACCCGATTACCAAAATTCATAATATTTTCCCTAGCCTACTTACATGCAGTTCCTAGACCACAAAGAAACACTTCCTCAGCATTGAGACATGAGGGGGAGTGTTTAAAATCAAGTATCAATCATACAAACGGACTTATCTATGACTTTTTCAAGTAGAACAATAAAAAAGGAGGACCCAAATTTGTGGAATCGGGTTAGAAGCTCCACAAAAATTGATAACATTCAAATCTCTTATTACCCACCAAAAAGTGCACCTACATTGATTGATAGGTGGTTAGCTAGAATTTAGGAAAAGTACAAGTTTTATATAACCTCCATTTCCCTTTTTTTCTTGTTTTCTTATGAGATACATGATTTTCTCATTTAGTTTAATGAATTCCTAAACTCTAGCAAGTAGCTTTGTTGCTTACTTATCTAATTTTCTCATGATTTTGTTCCTCTCTATCTAGAGGCATAGTTAGGCTTTCACAATTCAATTTGTACTAGATTGCAAAGAATTATTTGCTCTTTCATTGTAGTTCTTTTTATTGATTTGAAGCATCATTTTGTCTCTCCCATAGTGCTCCAAATTATGCTAGAGTTTTAAGGTCTTTTACTAAGTGAGTTGTGATAAATTTCCAAGTTTGTGAAGCTATATCTCTACGCATAGGCAGAGAGTTTTGCAAACTCATAGTCTCTCTTGCAGTGGATGATTCTCAGAGTTAGAACATCTATTTGACTTGATTAAGATGTCTCAGCGTTTCATTCTAAGTGGTTGTAGAGGTAACGAGAAAATTTAAGGAAAATAAGCATATATCACTATTTGTGGGTCTAGTGGAGGGAAGCCATCTTCCATAGCAGCATAGAGGTGTAAGAATCTCCCCCCATTACGAATAGGAGTAGAGAAAATGGGATGATGCAGCTGAATCATCGATGAAGCAAGATGTGGATTATGGAGAAAGTGATGTTGCTATCATGAATAGACGCATGGCGAGATCCAACACTATCTAGTAGACTACATCTCCTAATGACCGAACAATATGGGATGATTGTGATATTAAGGGCCCTTTGATTGGGAACATTGACAGGATGAATCCCTTCAACCTCTTCATGCCTAAATTGGTTTTTGTCTTCTCATCTTAATTTCATACATATAATGCATTCTAGAGCTTTTGTCTAATCTTCTTCTCAAATTCTTTTGTCCTCCTCTTTATGTTTCTTTGCTATGTTGATTCCCCCTAAGCATCTCTTCCATCAAAGGCTCTCGATAGAGCTTGACTTGGTAGCCACTTATGTAATTAGGCAAATATCTCCTTCTACACTAGCTAATTGCACTACCCCACTGGTTAAAAAACTCCATTGATACTCATGGGACCATAGCCATGTTTCTCTAGTTTACAAACATGTTGTTTAATGTGTATATGAATACTATATCACCGACTTTCATGTATTTATCTTCACATGTGCATCAAAACAGGCCTTTTGTCTTCTCTTTTTCGCATATTTAGTTGGGTCTCTCCTAAGCCTTCTAAATCCATGATCCTAGATGATAGCCTGTGGCATGTCTACTCATTCTCTTGTGCAATCTTTAGGGTGGATATCAAGTTATCTAAAGAGAACATGGTGATCTCGCCAAACACCATTGAAAGGGAGTGGCATTGAGTACCATTTTGTAGGGCACTCAATATGCCCAAAGATTGTGATGTAGTTGTTTGTCACCATTTGAACGTTTACTATCTAGGATCTTAGTCAATACATTACAGAGGATCTTATTCGTGCTTTTAGCTTGACTGGTTCCTTGAAGATGATATGTTGTTGACTTCATGTGAATCACCATGAAGACTTGTAACAAATATTCAATTACTTCATTCAAGAACTGAGTTCCTTGATCACTCACCAACTCTAAAGGGAATTTGTACCTTGTGAATACATTCTCAAACAAGAATTTTGTCACAGTTTGTGCATCATTCTTCCTAGTGGCCTTCACATCTGCCCATTTGCGAAGATTGTCAATGGCAACAATTATGTATTTTGCATGGAGATTCTATCTAGGGATTGATAGTACCTATAGAGTCTATACTCCATTCGGATAATGCACATCCTTAGATCATGGGTATCAGTGGCATCTCATCTTTCCAGATAGGATATTGAACTCTTTGAAACATATCACACCCCTTCAGTTAGGTATGTGCATCCATGTGGAGGATAGGTCACCAAAGACCTAAAAATTAAAATAGCTTTGATCACACAATGAGTTCCAAAGTGCTCTTCTATGATATCTTGGTGTGTAGATCTAATATTTTCAGATAATCACTTTCGTGCACACATAGTCTCAAGTATCCATCTCTTCCATGCTTTTATAGACTATCACCAATGATTGTATAGTGTTGAGCTTCCTCCTCTAGAATTCTTTGTCCCACTAAAGTAAAGTCTTGGGGAAATGTTCTTGTTCTTAGAAAGCCAACTAGAAAGATTTCTCCAATCACGTGTTAGAGAAACCTGATATGAAGTTGCATGTTGAACTCGGGGTATGATAATATAGGATGGAAAATCCTTGAGCAACCTAAAGATATCTGTTTCCATGGTTGGCCAATATATTCCCAATCTCTTCAATGATTGTAGGGTCTTATCCTTTGAAAGATGTTTCTCTAATGCACCTATATATGCTATTTACAACGATTTGTCATGTCTTCCTATTCCACAAAAAAAGCTAAGATTCCTTGATTAGTATTTTTGTAAATACTTCCTGTAAGTATGTGATGCTTTTGTGGATTGACTATTTCTTCATCTTTTGTTCTTATCATAGGGTTCTTGGATCTACATGTGAGAATAGGAACTAATTGCTTTGCCCAGTTTGGAATTACTTCAAGGTTGAAATAATATGCATCAAAAAGTTCACCTCACATACCTTGCAGTGATTCTCTTGAAGTAAGTCACGAAAGCTGATCCACTTGAAGGTGGTTCTTACCTTTCCTAACAACTACTTTGAAATCATATTCCATTACTAATAGAGATCATCTTACTAATCTCCTAGTTTTGCAAGGTTTCTTTGCTTAGTATAGTAAGGCTTGATGAACTTTAAAGAATTTGAACTTATTTGCAACAAAATAATGTCAAAACTTCTTGATTGCATAGAGCATGCCTAATCCTTCTCTCTCAATGGTTGTGTAATTTCATTTTCTGGCATTCAATTGACTACTCAGATAAGCTATGGGAAGGTTGATATTTCCTTCACTTGTTCGTTGTGCTAGCATGCATCCAATAGCAAAAGTGGAGGCATCCACATGAACATGTAATGCAATATAGGGGATTAGCACAAACATTCTTTTATCTCTATGAATGATACATTCTACATTCCACTCAAAATCTATTGAAAAGTTGTACAAGGGCTTTGAAATAATTGTTTACATGTGGATAAAATGTCAATAATATCCACAATAACCCATAAAGCTTGTAATTCCTTAAGTGTCCTAGGTCTCGATAGTTCAACTCTAACTCTTAAGTTGTGCTCATTGGTCAATATTCCATTGTTTGACACAATGTGACCTAAGGTCTTGCCTTGCCTAATCACCATTTGACTTGCTAAAGTGAGATTCTTACTTATACGCATTGAATTGTCACCTATTTTAACCTTAGGATCAGAAAAAGGTGCATGCAAATTAGCAAACGAATCAAGATTATTGCTCATGTGATTACTGCATTCATTGTCAACATACCATATATCATTGGTTTGAGTTGCATCTATATTCACATTCATCATTAATACATTTTCATTATTTTATTCATTAACAAAATTATCCTACGTATGATTTTGTCTTCCATATCCATCTCACCCTTGATTGTACCAATAATCACAAGACATGTTACCAACTTTATAATATGTAATACCTTGATATGCACTAGGTCCTCTTCCATGCTAGGAATATCTTCCCCTATAATGCATATTCATATATGAGCTATCTGCATGATTATTGTTGTTTGTGTGATTTCAACTTCTATGACGTGTGAAAGTTCCTCTTCCACCACCTTTGCGACCACACTGATTTCCTACATAAAGTGCATGACCTACACTACCTCTTTGCATAGACTGTCCACCATTTATATTTATTTCTTCTGTCATCGTAGGTGACACCACCTCTTCAAAATCAGGAAATTCCTCTCTCACAAAGATAAAAGATGTAAAAGATTTGCATTTTTCATCCTCTTTTAAACCATTCAAAACAAATGCAACTAGGTCATTATCCTAAACTATGCATGAAATTGAACCAAGCACATCAATAATCTGCTTAATTTTTTAAATATAATCATTTATTGACTATTGTACATCTTTTCCCAAATTAACTAACTTATTCTTGAGTTGAATACATCATGCCTTTGTTGTCATTGAGAATAGTCGTTCTAACATTTCCCAAAATTTCTCCTTTTTGTGTTCAAATCCTGTATATCTCCTATCATATTTGACTCAATATTTTGAGATAATACAAATATTACATTTTTTTCATGCTCATTCCACCTTTGATATTCACGAATTGGCTCTGCTATTGGATTTTTTTCTTGCAAGTCCGGTTGAGCTTCTATCCCACTAACTAATCCATGCATGTTCCTACCCATAAGATATGCAAAAGTGCAAAAGTGCCAATCTTGATAATTGGTTTTGCTCAACTTTTCTATTTGATTATTTCCATTGGCGATCATAAAAGAATGCACTTGTGAAGAATCAACTCATCATGATTTTTCTTATGCATATACCACATGTATAACAACTTTGATCTGTCAAATGACCTTTTAACCAATGTCAAATATTGAAACTCTAAGAATTAGCACAAAGTAAAAACATCAAGGGAGACAGAAAACATCATAGAATACTAAGATGATAGAGCAGATGAAGCAAATTAGATAAGAAGAAGTGAAATTCTCTATGCAAAAGAAAAACATTTTTATAATCACAATGATTGAGTATCAGCAACTCTACAAAAAATTGCATTCCTAAGCTCTCTATATAGAAGTTTGGAAATGAATCTATACCAATGAATGGTTTCACAAAAGTAATGGAGGATAATTAAAGCACCAAAGGAATGGCCTATAACTAAAAAGTTGTAAAATAACTTTGAATTGATTTTTTTACAAAAATAATGGTTGTTGATTTAAAGAAATAGAAGAATGTTCAATTTTTATTGGCCATTTCCACAAAAATCATGGATGATCATTAAAGCATTAAAAGAAGGTATGTGGAACAACAATGAGTGCCTCAAACCCTCTAGCTAAGTACCATCTTTTAACCATTCCTTCAGAAGAGATTTAATGCTTCTCATTACAAAAAGGCACAAAAGTTGAATAAGAAATTACATGGTGTAAGAAAAAAGATTGATTAGAAATAATTACAAGCCATAACAGGAATTTCAAATTGTTAGCAGGCTGACAAGAGTGAAGCTTCCCATAATCAATAGATCCCATTAATCCATCATCAATCACATAGCTTTAGGTATATGACATGTTTGTATTGAGGCACTTACCTTTGGGGGGTGGATCATAATCATCAATCTTTAAAGCATATACCTCAAAATCTAAATGTTTAAATAAAGTAGATTAATTTAGCAAAAAAAATATAGTATTAAAAAAATAATAATAAATATTAAAGAGCATAGTTAACTTTATAACTCTTAGCTCATTTCCTCATATTAAGAAAGGCTCCTTTTTTTGGGAAGTTCCATCATTGGGGTCTACTATTTGCAAAGCTTGAATTAATTGAAAGTATAGAAGAAGGTCGGCATAGCACTTATGGGACCCCCTTATCCCATGAAATAGGGATTAGAGAGATAATCCTATCTGAATTGTGATGCACGGATCAAATTGCCCGAAGGCAACAAGTGAAAACTTGCTTACATCTCGCCTATGGCCCAACATATATCCTTCCCTGGGGTGGGGGCAAGGGGGGGTAAAACGCCTACCCCTATCTCAAGAGGCAAAAAGGCCTCACCAACTAGCCCAACATGTGCAGACAATATGAAAGGTTTCTTCTTTACCTTCAACATCACACCACAATGGTGTCTAATCAAGCACAAAAATTACTTTGGTATTTTTCTACATGTATGCATGAGAGAGAGAAAGAGATATGAAATGGACGAAATGACATATTAGAACATATCGTATGAGAGCAAAAGGTTTCAAAATTGTTATTTTGATGCAATATTTGAACTTGAAATTAAAATAAATAAATAAATAAGAAACTAATAGACTAAGAAAAGAGTAAAATAGAACATTGAATGTATGGTAAATTTATGGTTTTACACAAGTCTTTCTACTTTATATGAAGATCCAAGTTCATGAGATGGATTATAGACCAACACAATGAACAATATATTCTAATGAGATATGATCCTCCATTTAATAGATAATTGAGCATCGGTTGCCACTTAGTCTTCTGAATATCTTTGGGCTTCCTTTCCATCTTAGCACTTTCCAAAAACAATATTCCTAACTTTCAGCACTATAACCAACAAATATACATTGCCTTGTCATCACGTTTGTGATGTTGTTGTGATGGCAGAAGAGCATAGGTCAAACAAGCAAACATGTGTGTATGAGTAACCATGGGTTTATGTCCATTGGAAGCCTCATAAGGAGTGATGCATCTCAATGGTTTTCTAGTGTAGTGTAGTGATTCAATGCATAGTTTGCCTCATGTGACCACTTCCATCCAAAACTTGTAAGGAAGGTGCTTTCCTTTAAACATACATTGTGCCATTTCAAGGAGTGTTCTATTTTTATGCTCATCAATAGCATTTTTATGAGGTGTATGGCATCATACATTGATGTGAAATTTCACTTTCACGAACAATGCCATTAAATTCATGTAACATGTCTTTATTGCCATGATCGGTGCATAGAGTCAAAAGCTTGTTTCCAAAAAACATTTCTACAATAGCTAAAAATGCTTTTGAAGCAAGAATTTACATTGTTCTTTGCTTTCATTGGATACAACCATGTACGGAAAATAACATCATGAATGAAGGTAACAAAACATACGTGTTTTCCAAAAGATGGAGTCTTGATGGGACCAGATCCATCATTATGAACAAGCTACATTTTTCTTGTAGTGTGTATATGAATATCTTTTGAAAAACAAGCATGATGCATTTTTCCAAGAATGGACCCTTCGGATCCATGCTTTTCAATGGACTCAAGTGTTGGAAAACTAATAATCATGTCCTTATTTTGCAAGTAAAGCAAACTATTGAAGTTCAAGTGACCAAAATGAGTATGCCAAAGCTCCATTTCAGCCATGGATGAAGTATGAGCAACCAATATATTTGAGGAAGCCCTGTTATATGTATGCACGCTCCACAAACCATCACATAATGTACTGGACATCACAATAATATCACCATTGCTGTAATCATGAACCATACTCTTATCATCAGCAAAGTGTACATGAAATCCAGCTTTGGCAATCAAAGGAACTGAAACTAAGTTCTTCTTCATACTAGGTACATACAATGCATTGTTTAAGAGAACCATACCTCCTTTTGCAATTGTAAGCCAAATTTCTCCTAATCCAATGACATGATAAGAGGCATTGTTTGCACACATCAGAGGTCCTCCTTTGGGTTCATCTTTTAGAGATGGGTAAAACCTTTTGCATGAAGTTATGTTCTTTGAAGCACCATTATGAAAGAACCAATCCAAATTAGTGTCACTCACAATTATACATTTAGAATGCAATGATGTATCATAATGACATGTAACAACACATGCCTAAAAATCTTAAGCCATGTTGCATTCATCATTCTTTGCATTTGAGGAATTTTTAGTAATAGACATGTTGGATCCCTTCTTCTTTTAATTGTGCTTAACAAGATTTCTACACTCTTCAATAGTATGATCAACCTTCTAGAAATATTTGCATCTCTTCTTCTTTTGCAAGTCAACATCATTATAGGAATGAGTGGAAGAGGAAGGATGAGGCTTTCATCTTAATCAACCCAAAGCTGACCATATTTGTTTTTCCTTTTTTTTAGGATAACAAGTGCTTATGATCGAACCAGTCCTTTTCACCCTAGGTTGTTCTTATTGCAAAAGAAGAGACACAACCTCATCAAATGCATACATATTTGGATTCCCTTTTGCAACCAAATGGAGTTTAGAGGCAAACCTTTGAAAAGATTCTAGTAATCCTATCAACAATGTAGAGATGAGTGATGCATATGGAATAATCTCATATATGTTTGGCACTTTCTCTTTCAAGTCCTTGATGCATGTCCCATATACATCCACAAACTAATTTTCATCCATATGTACATTGTCAAGTTGCTTCATCAAGTATGCAACACGTGCTTCAGTATGCATGACATACAAAGAAGCAAGATTATTCCATGCCTATTCTGATGTAGAACATGACCAAATGTGTGGAACTATATGATGCTTCATAGAAAGTGTAATCAATGCATGATCTTGAGTATCTTTTTGATCCCATCTAAGTTGCTCCTATGTAGGCTGAGAAGGACTAACCACTCTACTTGAAGAAGAAGCTCCATCTATGATAGTAGATTGTGAACTAGAAGAACCTGAGGCTCTTCGATCTGCATCTGCCACTATGTTCAGTAGTTGTTTTGCAACAAGAACATGTTTCATAATGTAAGACTAGAATCTTGGATAGTTGGTCCCATCAAGCTTATCTTCACCTTGAAGCATGCCAATCAATTCATTGGTCCTGCCACTTCACGAAAGAACAAGAATGTGACAAGATCTTTACTTCAATAAGATCATAAATTAATGTTGAAATATCAGCTCACAATCCATGACTCTCATGGCAATTTTGACTAGATCGATGGCTTCGAAATGAGGATAAAACCTTCAGTGCAAAGCTGGTGGAAATGCTTTCTAGCAACTGAAAATCAATCTTATATGCTCCAAAGCCAATTTGCACTACTAAAAGTGCACAAGCATCGCAACATGAAAAAAAAAACTTCACAAGGAGCTAGACCTATTATGATACCATTGTTGGTGTGTAAATAAGTGCAAGAGACACACAAGGAGCACAAATGCATCAAGACACATGGAGAAGAGGGATGATTAGAATAGCTTGGACTATTGATGATGAACATAACTTAACTAAGAGCTGAATGATATCCCTAAGTATAGAGCACTACCACATGAGTGTATCATGTATGTGGTGACATAGGGAACAAACGTCTATCTAGCACTAGAGTAAAAAGTGTCCATGTATAGGGAAAAGGTCCACATCAAAGATACTCAAGGAACACATAAGTGTAACACTTTGTGTCTACTTTCTCTCTGTATGTGTGTGTGTGTGTGTTTTTGTGTGTGCACCTTGAGTGCTTCTCACCTTCACTTCACTCACATCATTCACCCACATTTATCATATCATCCTTACATCTCCACAAATTGACAATTAGGAGGTGAAGCTCCTTGATCTGGTACTCATTCTTGTCTAGAGTGATATCAATTTTGGCATCATTGTCAGGGAGCATTGCTTGAGGAGTAGTGTGTGATGGTAAGAGCATAGAATATCAATGTTGTAAGGTAAACGTTTTAGTGTTTTTGTTGCTTTTTTCACCATGTTCATCATCATCTTCACCTCCATTACATTCTCCCACAAAAACCACTCACACCCATCGCCACCAAAAATTTTCAGTTTTGAGCATATCTACTTCTTCCCCCTCATTTTCCTCATTTGAATTTGTGAGAGAGTCTGTGCATGTATTGTGTTTTTGCTTCTTTTTAGTGATTTCTTGCACTTGCAACATCATCTTCACCTCCAACAACTTGCAAGTCATAAAAGATAAATCGAACTTAACTTCGAGAAAACTGATGGATGCATGAAGAAAGCGTGAGTTAACCCCCATCTAGATTAAGAAATAGAATATTTGAATCAATGAAAGGCTCACTTTAACGCTTACAGGATATTGAATCAAGATCATTTGGAAAGTGGAGACCTCGGGAGAAAATGTTTGTGTGTGTATGAAATAGAGAGATATATATATATTTTCAGAGGGAGACTTTTATAGTTACTTCTCCTTACAGTTCAGCTGATGACATGAAATCATACATTGTTATAGGTGTGTAGCCATTCATGAGCAAAAACAAAGAATGAAAGAAAAAAAATGGAAAGAAAGAAACCACATATATGTTTCTGGAGAACACACGATACATTACGCATGACCACCGTTGAGGTAAGACATTTTGAAGATGGAAAAAAAGTGAGTAAATGCTACATAAAGAGCATAATAACGATCCTGAAGTAGTAAATACAAGATATTAGTATTACTTATACTAGCATGTATGGTACTTTCAAATGCAATGTACACATGGCGAATGCAAGAAGGAAATATTGAGAGCAAAATAGGAATCTGCTGCTCTAATAGCTGATAATATGACAAGCCACAACGCTGATCAGACAATAAAGTCATTGCTTGCTTAGAAATGCTAGAGTAAGGGCCTAATGATTTCTGAATCTTGACATCTTTGTTCACGAAGAGCTTATACTTGATAAAGACACGGCAACATTATACTGCTAGATCATGGTTAGACGGACTATGTAGGGGAGTTGCACCAAGATGGTTAAAGATGAATTCGAAAAAAGAATGAATACCGTATTATTGAATCTCGATGCTGGATGAAACTTGGGTCCTATTAGAGGATACAGTCCATTCACTTCGTGAAATGCTGTGAACAGGACCACTGGGGATAGGCTGCTTACCATTGATGGCTCACCTTCGTCAATGTCTGGATGGCACCACAACGCAGCTTTATTCGGGAAAATCATGTAGTAACAGATTAAAGACCATCGTTAACTTTATAAGTGTTAGTTCATTTCCTCAGATTATGATTTTTTTTTTTTTTTTTTTCTTTAAAGGAAGTTCTATCATTGAGATCTGCTCTTCTCGAAGCTTGAAACAATTGTACAACTCACACACCAGCGAACACCTTCTATCCCCCACCTTCAGGAGCACGTCAGAGCATGAGGGTATCGAATCACGTTAACGGATAGTGTGAATGGAGATGTGCAGCTCTTTATACTGGTATGATGGAACATAGTTATTTATGTATGAAGAGACTTATGTATTTATTCTTTGGACTCACTGGCCTCTAACTAATCTAAGATATTACGTAAAATAATCGGTGAACATTATGAAAGCTCATACCTACACAGCCAATCCCAGCTTTGTAGCCATCACCGCTATATCCTTTGGTGCAATTGCAGTTATATCCAGAGATATCATCGTTGTCGAAGCAATCAGCCATTGGAGCGCAAGCATAGCTTGAATCTCGAATAGCAGTACTGCAATTAGTGGTGAAATGCCGTAAGAGGCGAACTCAAAATTGCCTTCGGTGCCCTTACGAATAGTATAACTGGAAGGGCTGAGCACCCTAGAGGATCCACATTGGCCTGAGCCGACGTAATCGAGACTGTACGCCTTAGGAGGAATGGCAGTGGCGCAACAAGTGTCCACAACGCAAGTACCTGATGCATAACATCCCATGACAACAAAGAAGTTGTCTCGTGAGAAACTGAACCGTCCCTGTTTAGAAAACGCAAGAGAAGCATGCCCTTGGGATCCGTAACAATCAGGGGGATTGGCGTTCAAATGAGTGGCGTTCAGACTGATTGTTTGCGTAGAGAAGCTCAACACGTGTAGCTCCGGAGTGATCGCCGTCGCCATAGCTCGCATTCTGTTTGCAGTGGATCCTATAGGGAGGAAGGCCACAGTCATCTGACATTCCAAAGGGGTATGGTATTTTCAATTTCCCACAGACTTGTTTGGCATAGTCGCACGATTGCATTGGTTTCAAACCGCGGCCTGGGATGCCAAAGCCCCAAACTCAGAAGATGGGTGTGAATATGGCTGTTAACAAGTTCCGCCATGTCTGACTCAAAAGTAGAGCAGTGACATGAAATCCGGAAACTCAATTAGAAGATGGCATGGAAGCACTTTATACTCGAGGAGACTGGTTACTGCACTTTGGCAAGCCATGGCCAGCACTGATTACAATGGACCGATTCGACTCGCCTTGCTCTCGCTAAGCTGCCGAGTGTGTCCACTGTCCCACATGTCATGCGGGTTATGTCAAACTACACCATGTCCGATATTATTGAATTAATGAAAAATACAACAGTGACAACTACGACATTGGATTGGAACAACGATCCTATCAAGTCCGCTTTTATATAAAACTATAGAAAATAATAGATATCATTTTTTTTTGTTTTTTGTGATTTGTGTTTATTTCTCTGCAATAAAACTACAATATTTATGTTTATTTCTCTGCAATTTATTTTTAATCTCTTCTTTTAGTTTTGTTTATATGCATGTAAGTGTGGTGAATAGAAAATCGATAAAGCCTAAATCTGGTGATCCTATGCTTAATAAGGTCACTTGAAATTCAATACTGGAGCATCATCATGTGCACTCGATGAAACTTTTGGGTCAACTGAAAAGAAACATCAATCACCCAATAATGAATCCATGTGTTATCTCTATAAATTTCAATTAAAATTGTCGCACGCAGCTATCTTGGTGGTTGGGCCTCTTGCCTCTTGAGGCACGGGTGAGGGTTCAACCCCGAGCAACAACATGTAAAGGACATGTGAATCTTGGAAAGATGTTGCATGTGGCTGATGTGCCATTGTTTGTCTAGCCTTGCGGTCATTGTGACTACCGTTTAACTCAGCCTTGCGGTAGTTGTGACTGCCATTAACTTAGCCTTATAAACCCCTGTTCTTCTGGGATAAGGGGGGTCCCATGGGTTCTATGCCCTTCCTTGTACAATTGCAATTTCAAAGTTAAAGCCGAGGGAAGTAGGCTTCGTCTGAACCTTCATTAAAAAAAACTCAATTAAAATTGACCCTATGTGCTACCTCTATAACTTTCAATCGAAATGGATCCTATGTGAAGTAGCATGACCTAGGCACGATAAACATTGTCCATCAGAGCGCCCAAAAATCAACTATTCTCTCGAAAGAAGTTGTTTTAACATTTCATCATATCATAATGAAAAATGTCTTCACTCAGCTAAGAGGAATTAAAGTCATGTCTTTCTCAAGTCAGGTGAAAAGCTTACTTTTTTAAGGTAGCGCAGTGCAATGCTGAATAACAAAGTACATTTTTACCTGTCTCAATTAGAAACATGTAAGAGACGTGTTTAACATGAAATGATGTAACATGTGACTGTGTCATCGTTTGTTCTGCCCCACGATAATTGTGACCGCAGTTTAATCGAGCTTTGTAAACCCATGTTCTTATGAGATAAGGGAGGTCCCATGGGTACTATGCGCTTCCTTGTAGAATTACAATTTCAAAGTTAAAGCCCGAAAATGTAGACCTCGACCGAATCTCCATTTAAAAAATGAATAAAAACCATTGAAAAACTATCTTTCGTTCATTTTTTTTCTTTTTTTTTTGCCGCAACGCAATACATATAACTAATCAAAGGTTCCGCCATCTCAGTACCTCACGTGAAACCTAGCTCTCTCGCCTCCCTACGTTGGTTTTGGCTTTGCTGCTCACGTATATATTGTGAACACCGCTTCTAGGAAACAAGAAGAGTCTCGTCTACTGTGAGACGCAAAGGGCTTTCCTTCCTTTCCTTCTCTTTGGAGCGGGATGGCTCTACATGAGGCTGTGAGGAACTCTCCCTCAATGCAACTCTCCCTCAATGCAATGCTCTCACCTCAGCTAGGATAATTCAGCAGTACCTTGCTTTGCCAGAGGAATCAATATCCACGACGAATAGGACCTCAACACAATCTCTACATAGCTTAACTGATGAGTAATTCACCTCTTTTGAGGAGAACATGGGTATAGATCCCTTGGATGCATAGAGGACACTCCTCATCATGAGATGGTGAGATGATATAAATCAGCTCTTTTTGGTGGAAATCGTTGATCTTTGGTTGTTCTTGATGGACAATGATGTGAGTGGCAAGGGCCATACTCATTGTATTAGAGTCGACCTCAGCTCAAACGAGTTTCCTTGTCATGCCTTAGCATCATCCCTCCTTAGGTTTTACTTTGATAGCGTTTCCAGCTCTGTATCCTAGTAGTCACTAGTCATTCAAAACCTTGTTTTGTGGGATTTGGAAGGTCCCTCCAATAACAATTTTGCTAGAATGGTCGGGACTAGCAAATACCAATACCGTGCCACTAAACAAGAAAAAAACTCAATTTATTTGTCCACATATTCGCTATCTTCCAATAATTGCTTTCTTTTCTTTCTTGATGATACATATATTCCTCTTAGAGTCAACCTTGACCATAAGCATTTAATGTATCCCCATTCCTTTTTCAAGTGGCACAAAAGATCAAATTAAAGGGGTATCATATCTACTCAAACTCTTGTTTATTGTAATTTCCCTTGTTTCAACGCCAAATGTTCATGCAATCAATATCACATGTTCATACATGTAACAAGTCACTATTCGTGAATATATTAAATAAAATACAAAAGTATATTACAATTTCAAAGAAATTGTCCTCAAGTGAACCTACGAATCAAACGTGGTTGGCCAATCACATGTGACATCATTCAAAAAAAATAAGCTATCACGTGTGATACATAAAGCAGATGCATGAAATCTAACATTGATTTTGCAAAGAAATAATGAATCACATAAAACAATATATTTACTATAATTTAACACAAGTAATGCTTTTCAGATCCATTCGGATTCCTCCACATAATTATTTTTATACTTCACTAAATATTGAATAATAGTGAGTTTTCAATAATAAGATTCCCCGGAGAGTCACCTTGAATGTAGAGATTCAACGTAAATAATAATTTTCCCAAACCAACAAAGATACCTGATCAACAGCTAAATCCTTGAACAAAAAAGATACCCCTTGACACAAATGATTGTTGTTTCATACAACATTTGGGGCTCAAGAACGATCGTGTTTGGTCAATGGCTTTGAGATAAAAATGTCAACTCGCACTTTATCTCTCTACAAGAGGTCAAAGTTGATGAAGTCAAATAGCAAAAGAGATTAGAGAGCATCTCCGCGTCTCACATGCGGATCATCATGCAACAGTGACGTTGGAGTGGTGTTGGAGTGATTGGCTTCAGACTAAAATGGCATTCTTTTTTGATGGACTAATTGATTGGAACCATCGATGGATTGCTGCATCTTTTAAGGGCCATCTTGCAATAACCTAAGGATTACGACCACCATGTGCTAGAGAGATGACTCTCCTCCCAACCAAATGCCTCTATATATAGCTCTCTCTAGGGGACTGCCTTCTTGGGCAGGTGGATACTGGCCAGCCATGTGTTCGCCATGTAACTGCATGTGCGCCAAGTGTCCTAGTCAACTCGAGTTAACTCAAGTGGATGGTTCTAGAAGGCTCTAGATCTCTTTGGGAAAAATACTCTTCACATTTCTCCCATAGGGATTGAACCCAAGACCTCCTCCTTGACATCCTCAAGACTTAACCACTAAGCTAAGTGGATCACTTGTTCACTCCTATCAAGTCTAAATTGAAGATCTTTGGTCATACACACGGATGACTAAACGGTGTCCGATTTCAGATCTGCCTAAATCGGTTGGATCCTTGGATCATAGACTTACTTTATTACATTCTTCCCCCTTGGAAAAATATTTTCATCCTCGAAAATAGATCTATATATCTACTTTAGGCAACCCCCGAGCCTCATGTTCTAAAACTCGAAGAACATGGTCATGTTCTAAAACTGGAAGAACATGTCTCATCTCTGTGGTGGCGTCCCTACCCAAATGATTCAAAACATTGTCTCATTTTGCACTTTGATGAACTAAACAAAGTACAAACTAGTAAAAGAATGATAAGGGTGGACCTAAAAAAATATCCCTGGCCAATTCATAGTTTCTCGATGTGCGATCTAGGCACAAATATGTGAACTAGATGGATTCAAATTACTAGTCCATTTTTGGGCATGACTGGTGCATGGACTTAATAACAAAGGCGGGATTCTTATCCCTTGCAAAACTTTGAGAACTCTTGATTCACTTGAATTTGTTTTGGAAAACTTGAAGTTCGGTTGTCCCTAAGATCTAACTTAGATGTTTGTACAATGGTTAACTCCTATCCAACAATTACTTGATTTTTTCACCCGACTAGAGGACTACTTTGTCCTAATGAGTTTAAAAATCCTATGTAAACTGTAGGAGAGAGTTTACCATTTTCTTTAAGTCAACCATACTATAACTTGACCAATTCAAATTCAAATGAGAATTATCCAACTTAGGATACTTTTCTCATAGTCATGACGTAAAAGTTCTTGGGAATTGTCAATCTGCTAAGCAATTCCTAACTTCTCTATTCTAGAGTATACTGGACTCTAGGAAATGATTTATGTTATAACTTGAAGCAAACTCAAATGAATAAGTCCACTTAGACTTATTATATTTTGAAGATTGAAAAGATTCTTGTACATAACATCTATCTAGGATGTTTTAATTTAGTTATCTAGTTCTAACCAACTAACCCTAGTCTTTTGCAAAAGGAATCAGATACCATATCTGAGCCAATTCCAAAAGATTTGAAAAGCAGAAAGAAATAACTTCAACTCAGTACAACCAATTCAAACATCGAAGATACGTAAACTCACTATGATTCCAAGTCTAGATGACTTAAGACTTTAACTTCTCAAAGATCTGTTTCAACAGGGTATTGAAGCATTTTCTCTATTTTTAAGAGAAATAAATTGGATTCAGAAAAAGGTTCAAAGAAAATCCAAAAACATCATCCAACCACAAGATACTAGTGTGGTAACCAACATCAGTGTGTCGATCGACTAAGGTTCTATTGATGAGTTTTGTGTTCAAATAATGCTTCAT